>OY728152.1:1765307628-1766517628 GCA_963277665.1 Viscum album
TTTTAATCACCGTAATGATCTCCTAACGTCTATTGATCTACTAATACTAAATATGACAAACTATGGAATAAATAAATAAATTTTTGCTGCCAAAAGACTATGTAATGTAATAAACATGAAAAGGATCCAATAAATTTGAGTTGGAATGAATAATATGGAAACAACAAAATCCATGGATCATTAATACATATACAGAGGTGAAACATATTGAACATGGAATAATAAGACCATATAAAAATAGAAATATGTCTGAAACATCTATCATTACCTAAACATCAGTCAAGCATAAATGTGAAGATAATATCACCTGGTTGATAGAGTCCCATAAAAGAGTACGTTTAGTCCATAAACTAATACATAACAATTAATGAGATAAAAATTTAAAAAATTAATTTCAGCACAATTTAAGTGAATTAATAATTACTTGTATAGGTATATGTGAACCACATAAATTAATCAATAAGAATACATTAACAATAGGATTACCCATTTATTAAAATTGGACACATAATCATTTCATCTGGGGTGAAAAAAGGTTACACCATAATCGCTTCAATGAAATAATGTATTAAATATTTATTGAAAATAAATAATTTAAAAATACCCACATATAATGATAAATGAACTCTATCTAAATTCAATCTAATAAAAATAGTATAGAAATCCATTTGAAAAATTCCATATTTCAGAAGACTTTAGGAAAATGGGTATTGAGACAAAAAAACGAGTTAATGTATAATTACATCCATAAATCCAAAAAATTCATCTATGTTATTTTTACATTATAAGATGAGTAATTTTTGAAAAATTTTGAGGGTAAAAAAATTAACAGAGTCTACGTGAAGATGGGTAAGATAACGAAAAGTTCCCTTTCATGTAGTTTTCATATCAAGAGGAATTAAGAAGGTTACCATTAAAAATTGTATATTACCATCAAATAATAGTGAATCAAGAAAGATATATATATATATGGAATATATTCATAGAATAAATAATAAATATTTTAAAAAAACTATTATGGATAATATTTGGTATTATTGAGAATGCATAGCCATAATGGAAACTGAGAGGTTCAAAAAGTCCACAAACTGTATATTCCAAAATCCTTAGAAAATATATTGATATTAGAAATAAATAATTAGATTGATTAATTAAATAATTATTAATATCTTATATATATATATCAAATTTATTATATTCTTATTAATTTCATTAATGAAGATTTTGATGAGTTATAATTTTCAATTTTGTTGTTCTGAGAGTTTTCCATTAATTAATCAAAATTCACATTAGTTGTGGTTATAAATTGATCGTATTGTCTAATGAGTCTATAAATATAAAATATATATGAAATTTTATTTATTATAATTTGATATTTGAAATTTTTACAAATACATCTATGTGTTTTGAAATTGGTATTGTTAATTGACTAAAAACTAGAATGTTTTGTGTATAATTCACTTCGATGGTTATACCAATCATCACAAACTAGTTACTTTTTTTTAGTATTATGAATATATGATAATGAAAAACATGAAATATAATTTTATATACCTATTATCCATATATTTAATAACAATAAATATTTAGTGAGCATCATTAGGGTAGGAAATGAATAATTAATACATATTATTAATGAAGTTGGTGAACCAAAATAATACCGAAAATGTTCTCGTTTCATTAAATAAAAGGTGTGGATTAATGTTATGATGATATTTTTTTTTAAACTATAAAAATAAAATATAAATGAGATATTGGATTCATTAATCAATATTATAAGAGGTTGGTGAGGAAAATGATACAGAATAATAGAATTTAACCGAGGTCATTTGAAAATGCTAACTATTGAATATATCATCATTGAAGGACCCATAAAGGAACATAAAGTTGGTATTTTAGTATAAAAGTATCAATTCAACGTGTTGGAGGGTGTGATTGAGATGGTATCGTATATATTTTAATTCATCGAGGCTTATAAGGTTTGAGGATAAGGATTGTATTTATAAGGGGATGAGGGTGTTGTTTTGAATATTATATACATTAGTTAATTCTTTTTTATAAATAAAATAAATGGTATGAATTATTGTGACTATATATAGTAAATAAATAATTAAATTTAATGATTACTCGTTATTACAACATTCATTAGAAAAAAATTTATTTACCATACAATGAATAATACTATGTATTGTCATATTTCACTATTCATAAAAAAGTTAAGAAAAAGCCTAAGAATTTATCCGAATTTTTATTTCATAAATGGAATAAATATTATATAAATAATTTTATACATAATATAATATTTTTAATTAAAATATTCCATTATTCAAATTAATACCGAATATAAAAACATTATTGATTTTTTTACCTTTAATAAATCGATAATTGTATTATATAATTATCTTATCATTATAACACTACATTGTATTAATTTTTAATAAAATTATTTAAATAAAAGTTATTATACACCATTATATTTCTTTTAAAATATCTACTATAGCTCTTTTCTGTGATGAAAACCCAATAAGATACTTTATATTTTTTAAAACATTTAGTTAATTTTACTATGATTTAAATATTTCATATTCTCTTTTCAAATCAAACATAAATATTATTTTACACATTCATATGTGAATTCACAATTCAAATAATCATATTAATATTCTTAAAATAATGTTTCTATTCTAATAGTCAGATAACAATTCCAACAATCATGTTTGTAATAATCATTTGGTTTCCCTCCATCATAAATTCTTCTTATGAATTAAATTATTCATTCTGTTTGATATACTATCAAAGCTATTTATAATTTCCTCTTAAAAATGAATATTATATAATTAAAATAATTTTTTATTTCTTCCATTTTATTAATGATTACGGTCGTTTTTGTTGATCATGTAGATTGAAATTATAATATTTTAATTATCTAATTTCATATTATCAATAAATTATAATATTTAGAACCTTTATGGGTTTATTATATATGAACTGTATCATTATTAATTTTTAGGAATAATTCCTTTATTTATTTATGGGATTTATGTGATTAGAACGTCAAGGATTATAATAAGAAGGGAAATTCCATTGTTAAAATTAGGTGTTGTTTCAATATACGCTTCTCCATTATAGGGTAGAATAATCTTTGGGTCAAATACTATCTTTATCTTATGTTTCATAATGCACTCCTCATTTTAATACATCCAAAGGAATAGGTCACCATAAATAGTTAAATATTTAAGTTATTTCGATAGTAGATAAAAATATCTTAAAATGTGTACACAGTATCCAACTAAACTGAAAAATTATAGATTTTAGTAACAATAGTTGTTCTGGTAAATTGTCTAGTAACATATTTCATTTATGGGTCCAACTATACACATTAAAATTATAATATATGCTACAAAAATCAATCATTCCAATTCAATAATTCAATAATTATATATTCTATATATAGATTATCGTTCTTTTGGGTCTTCATGAAAATTGTCAAATTGTCTTCATGATGTTCCTTGTGTGTAATCTATGGAGACATTCACAGATTTCTAAATGAAATATCTAAAGACTATATTCCGTAAATTAATGAAGATAACATGAACAATAATATGAACAAATAGAATCACAATATATTCATAATGTTCATAGATTTTAACGATTGAAGTCTCTAGTATATCGTACTTCTTGACACTTAATTGATGATATCCATAATGATGATCTTTCTTGGAAAAGTATTGAGTTCATCATAGTTGATAAAAAATTATCAATATAGGGTAAGAGATACTTGTTAATTATATTGTTCTTGTTATGTATTTTATAATCAACATAGAGCTACATTGATAAATTCCTTTTTATAAAAGATATAATATATTCACCCTATAGTGATTAACATGTATTATTGAATCCCTTATCGATATTATCTTAGAGTTTCAAATTAAATTATTTCATGTAAATCAGGGGTATTATATATGGTTTTATTAAATAAGTGGACCACTATTTATGAGTTATCATCAAAAGTCAACAAAATTATTTTTTGGATAAATACGAAACTCATTAAAAAATAAATTCAAAATGTACCTAATGATAATAATAATATCTTCAATAATGGGGTTTACAATTACCATTTTGGATTAATTACCCTTTTGAAAAGGAAACATGACCCATATTATGGTGATTATTTTCACTACATGTTAATTTTTTCATCACACTGAGTGGAGTTTCGAGGTTGGTAGTTAATATATAACATATAATTCATTCCTAGGAAAATTACGAGGGAATTATTTAAGGTAATTTTATCCATGACCAATATGAAATTGAATTCCACTATTAGAAGAACATAATGATTTATAGGAAACAATTTCATATAAACATCAACCATAGATTAGTTGTAGACATAGGATGTCATCATCGTACTATTATGGGTCATTAAAACTTTTTTGTTTAGGTGGTATAGTGACATCCTTATAAAATCATTTATAGAATAAAGAGTGGATATGTATTGAATCAAATAAGACATTATAATTTCTATATTAGATGGTGTGTGATCCATTCACTATTTCATTTCCATACTCATCATTATAAATAATGATTTTATTAGATTCGTATTTTTTGTAGGCTTGAGATGGTTTTTATGTCGATCATCATCATCAACCATCAGATATGGACAATATTCTTCATAAATATCATAATCATACCCTTTAAGGATATAATTTGGAAGTGGAACATACTATGGATAATTCATTATATTCACATAATTAACCAACATATTATAATCACATTAAAACTTGATATCCCGATAACCAATATATAGACAATTAAATAATATACCAGTTTTCACAAGATAATTTCATTTACATTTACTTCAAATAAAAGAGTAAAATGGAATGATAATTATATTATATGTATGTTGTTATTAATTTCTTATGAATTAAATTTTTATTTTAATTTCAATATGATGATATTAATGGGTAACTCCATCTGTATACACCTTCATATCACATAAAATTATTTTTTCATTACTACAGATGTTAATTATTACAATCAAACATTATAGACAAGGTTTTAAGCCATATAAGAATTGATCAACCTTACATTATGGTTGGATAATAATACCAGAAGAATACCTCACATGTATTTTTAAATTTTCATCTTATGTACCAAAATTTTCATCATTATTTATTATTTAAACAATTACATATTCCATCATATTTTTATAAATAAATTGGGGAATGTACATGTTGAATATTATGAAATTAAATTAATCCCACTCTATTGATTAAGTTTCATCTAAATTTATTTTATTCATTATATGTCAGCAATTATAATCTTATTATCCATCCAAATGATAAATATAAAAAAATAATTTCTCATGTTCCAAAAATTAAAAATTAGAATACATATTTTCATTGTATTGATGTATTTATAAATATCAAGTGGATCATTAGAACCACTAAATGAAGGTGGAAGTTTATTTATGATTTAATTCGTATATTATTTTTTATCCCTTTTTCATTTGGGATATCTATGATAGTACTAATATGAGAATCTTTTTGTGCATAACTACATGGTTTTCATTTCTAGCTCCCATGGATTTCTGCTTCTCATGATGAAAATCACTACATTATCCATCGCATTCGATGTGAACACGATTTCATTAGTCTCCAATCATTGAATAAAACAACGAAAATTTGTTTCAGAAATAATCATAAACCTGTGATGCCAAATAATAATGAAAAAAATTATCTTTTTTCTATATCCTAATACATCCATGTATGTCACATTATGTTTTTACATTATTGTTATTGATTATTTCCAAATCAATAGGACCTTTTTATATATATTTACTTATCCATGTGGTTATAACTAATGTTTATCATCATTTTCCAATGTTAAAATAAACCATTATCACATACTAATGAATGCTTCCCAGAATTAGCTAACAAAGATATTAAATGTTAATATAATCATATTCATTAGAAAAATAAATTATCGACACGTGTATTGTTTTTTTGTACTAATTTTAGATTCTTAGAACCATAAACAACTTATTTAATAAAAATATTTATCACCAAATACATATATATTTATAACTATCAACCATGATAAAAATATCATACGTAATACCATTCTACATAACCCATTGAAATGAAACATAATAAATGGTTGATATCAGATTCATAACATAGGTGAACACCGGATATATGAATGATTACATAATAATGACATGAACATAAATGTATAATAACACAATTTATTCATTTTTAAAAAATAACATGCACATAAATAATCATAGTATTACTTCAGGGGTTAACTATGGAAAACACATATAAAAAATAAAAATGGAATTATATAACATGAACCATGAATGTTTTTGATATACATAAGAAAATGAATTATTTAATATACATACACAACAAAAGAATTACTAATAAATTATTATTTCTAGCGATGTAATAGGGGAAAGTGATAACTCCCAAAATAATCATTGTAGTCATGTTTTACTAACAGTTCTATCATATTTTACATTCCACCTTATAGAATGAGGTTCACTCTCGTTTCGGGTTCTATTTATCTAATGAGATATCATTCATTTTAAAATTAGTTAGTGGGAGATATAATTCCTAACCATAACATAATGAATATAATACACATGTCTTCCAAAATAACATAGAGAATATATCATTTAAAAAGGAAATAAATGGGTTTCATAAACAATTTCTCATAGAAAAACACTTTTAAATGAAATGTATTTCATAAACATATAATTCTTTCATCAAAGAGTAAATCTAGGAAAATAAACTTGTTTTGTAAATATAATGTAATTACAAAATCAAACCACACATATAAAGAATAATGTTTTTATAATTGGATTATATAAATTGTATTGAATAATTATAATGAAGGTGTTTTGTCTTAGATGAATATAAATACTATTATAGAATCATTAAAAAATCCTCTTTGAAAATAAACTTTTATTTCTAAAATATTTTTTTAAAAAAAATAAAAAATAATTTAACCCATTTTACTTAAATAAAACATTATAATATCATAAATTAAAAATTAATTAATCATTTTTCATGATGGTGGGGAATCGTTTTTATGATTATAAGTTAAAAAACATTCCTTTTATAATTTATAGTAGAAATTTTTCAATGTACAACATTAAAAAAAATTACAAACTAATAGCTTTCAAATAATTTTTTTAAACATAATAAATGGTTAAATAATACATAAAAATATTATTATAATATTAGAAACGTCTATAAATCAATTTGGAGATGTAGTTTTATTAAAGAAAATGTTTTTCAAACGAAGTGGGAAATGAATACCTATTTCAATAAAATCATATTCTTTGAATCTTGACTACATATGATTATATTAATGAAAATTTTAATTGATTTTTAACTAAATAACAATAGGAGTGGTAAATTATTATTCTTTATTATGTGATATATCATAATATTTTATCATCAGTTTAATATCCATAATCAGTATGAATAAACAACAATATTGTAAGATAACCCACTTACAAATTTGGTCACTTTTTTTATTTTTCAGCTCCATGAGAGAAAGAAACATAGATTAATTTTTATATGAAATAATTTTCATGAGGATGACAATTATAGACACTCATGGGAAATATATAGAGATCATAAATGAAACATCTGATGTATATGTAATGTGTCCAAATAATTAATATGAAAGAACTACCATTTACATCATGTTCTCCTTTCGTCGAATGCTCTCAAAATTCATGTATAGAAAATATAAAATTTATATAACACCACAAAAGTGTATGAATAATTATTATAACGTCACATTTTATCCTTGTATAAAATTTCACTGATCCATTTTATTAAAAATTATTTAGATAAATTGTTATTTCCTGGTGTCATTTATTTGTTTGTATTTAGAATTTTAGCTCAGTAGTTATGGTCCTTGTACAATTACCATGGTTCCATAATATCTGTAGTATTCAAAAATATATTATTATAAATTATATTCATTATATACATATTAAAATTAATTAATAATTTTTACTTATGAAAAATATATTAAACCATTATTTGAGAAATTAGGTCATAGGTATGAATAAAATTTGTTTTTAATATTCAATGACTGTAAAAAAATGTGTAGAGAATATTAATTAACCATTATAATATCATTAATATATCATATATATCATATATAGGAACCAAATTATTCCCCATTTACATATTTGTAATATATAAATGTTCAACGAATCACAAAAAATTGTGGATGTGGTAGTCTAAAGTTATACACAAAATACAATATCGTTTCTCAGTGGGTTGGATGGTAAGAATCTAAACATGATATTATCATTAAAAAAACATTTATTTCAAACATATTATATATAAAAATATATTCAAATCATAATAACAATCCATAGAATATGGCATTGAAAATTAAATTTTATTACTAGATGGTGGTGGTTAGTAATATATATGCATGGAAATACTCCAAAATCACATTTGACAGGATAGAGGGTTTACAATGATGTTATCATAATAATTATATAAATTTGTTATATTTTTTATGAATAATATATTATTCGATTTCAAATAAAATATTTTAATGGTAGGCAATGAAGAGTAGAAAAGATAGTGACATGTTAAGTAGATTACATATTAATTTAAATAACTCATTTAGATCTCCACTTTACGGAATGGACATTGGTCTTTTGGGAAGAAAAAATTCTTTAGGGTGTGTATATTTGATTTTTTAAATGAAATAAGAGGATTTTTTTACATATAAGTATCAATGTGATCTGATATATTGTAGGACAAAGGGCCCTTTTATAGTTAAATCGAGAGGTACTTTTTGAATCACTTTAATGATAAAATGATTATAAATTCATTTTCAAGCCAAAATACTCCAAACAGAAATGGATAATAATATAAAGGAAGGATAGAGTATTAATATCACCAACCAATAGAATTTAGACATTTTTTTATATAATTTTAAAATATATCATTTACAATAGTCCTTTGTTAATTCGTTTTAATTTTAACGATGTTGATAAATTATTTAAAATTATTGTCCAATAATATTTAAATATATTGAGAAAATTTAACAATAAAGTGAATATTAGTGACACTTTTCGCTTATAATATCCACATAGACATATTTTAAAATTTTAATAGTTTTTAATTAATTTAACAGAATCTTATTCTGATAAAATATCATTATTTTCAATTTTGACATAATTAATATTATTGAATTTTATTTATATAATGAAAATGGGATAAATAAATATAATCATTTCAAACCACAATTATATGTAATATATATCTACAATTTTTATGGATCATATTAAATCATTAAATTAATATCACTTTTAAAAAATTTAATGTCATTTATTTTTTGTATTATATGGAGAAGTATTGCATTAGTGTTTCAAAAAGAATAACAATAATTATATAATTTAATAGAAATAAAAATAATTTTTAATCATTAATTTTTATTATTATTCCAATAATAGAAACATATATTCATTCATAACATATTTTTTTCCCAATTTTTTAAAATATGAGATTATAAAAACAAATAGAATGACATTTTGTTAAATTCATTGATTTAAATAATATGTATTCAATTTTGATGGAAATTTTCATGTCAAATGAAAAATTTATATCATATGATATGAAGGGTCAATTAAAATTTATCCAATAATAAATATGATGAAGAAAAATTTTAATATCTCTTATTTTTTCTTTAGATTCAACCGATTTAGCCTTGACCTCAATGATAAATTTTATCACTATTACTATTTATACTAATCAAATATAAAATGGGAATATTTTCCGAATTTTAATATCATGGTTATAAATATAAAATTTATTTTATAAAAGCCAATAACTATAAATGGAAAAGTTAAATTTAATGTATCTGTGAAAATGCAATAAAAAAATATAGTTATGAAAATAATTTATTTGTAAGAATAAAATTAGATTTATTCTTATAAAAGGACTATAAATTTTATTTACGATCTTCCAAAAAAATATTAATTAAAATAATAATATTTCAATTTCATTTAAATCATTAAAAATCATTATTAATTTAATTAATTACTAAAATAAAACAATTTTTGTAAAAAAACAATACGTATGAAAAAATGTCACATATATTTAGAACTATAATTTTTTTATTATAATTATAACTATTTGAAAATAGATTAATTAATTTTATATATTTGGGAAATTTTTTTTTTCATTATTATGTTATTATAATTCATACATACTAATACAATCTCAAGGTGATAATAAACACATAATACTTTTATAATGTTATATGGTTCGTCTAAACTCGTTGTGGAATAAAAAAATGTTATCAAAGTAACATTTCAATATAAATTGGGATATTTCAGAATAATATATAAAATTTAGCTACCATAAAATAACATATAAACATAAACAACTTCTACTAGATAAATAAAATAATACATTAATTTTATTCAGAAATATTGATGAAACAATACTATAAATATTCAATCCATAATCTATTACTCCCTAATGAGACATAGAATACCCTTGGAAATACATTTCTCATATATAGAAAATTCAATTAAATCATTGCACTATAAATGGTACAGTACCAAAATTTAAAATTATCACTATGTTTCAAAAAATAATATCAAATTTCATGATAATGTTTTCTAAGAAATTAAATATGATTTTGATTAAAATCTCATCAAAAAATGTGTCATTATCCTAATATAAATATATAGAACATTAATTTACCCAAAAAGAATTATTAAAACATTAAATTTCATTAAATTATCCAAAATTACTTGCTCAATTTCAATTATATTTCATCCTAAGAATAATTTAATTTTTGAGATCTATAAACCACCCTATAACTACTTTTAATTTCTCACATTATATCATAAAGGGATATGTTTCTTTTTCATCAACTCATCCAACTAATATTTATCAATAATTATTCTCAAAATATTATCTACATAATTTTCAATCAAAACATGTATCAACCTAAAGACATATAAAATCATTTTATTTATTCTGCAATTAATGCATCAGATTCATTATAAATTTTTAACGAAATAATTGGTATTTATAGAAATTAAGGAATTTATACAGATGTAATAGTAACATGTCCTTTAGAATAGTAATATGGGGAATATAGTTCTATCATCACCAAAAAAATATAAATTATATTAATGTAAATAACAATTTGAGCTATTAAATATTTATATAATTTAATAAGTAAATTTATTTTTTCTAAATTGATAAATTAATTGTTGTCACTTCCATGAAACATAAATGTTTACATATAATTTCAAAATTATTATATTTATTTAAAGGAAAACATATTTTCAATACATAGATTTATGAATCATTATTTTTTTTGTCTTATGATTATAATATAATTTTAGGAGTCCTTAATTAATATTTGAAATAGTTTTAAATTAAGTAATAGTTTTGAAGTTGATATTTATCAAATAAATGATAATTTTTATTAAAAATAAAATTTATCAAATTTATAAAAAAATTGAAAAAAATAGAGTTTATTTTTTAATTATAAACCTTAAAAAAGATTATGGGTTTTTTTATTTTTCAAAAATACATGAATTTTTTATTAATAGTAAAATATGATAATTTAGAGTATATAATAAAAAAGAAAATTATTGAGTCATAGATGATGTAAGTATGATGTAAACCTAAAATTCCTTATAAAAATTCATTATTTTAATATATTTATTGATAGTTTTAAAAAATATTCAATTTATTGAACCAATATAATAGAATAATTGATATAATAATGAGAAAACACCTCTCTCATCTTCTATAAATACCACATGTTACCGCTTATTCTCCACATACTTAAATGCCTCGTAGATTGATTAATTTTTGTAAAATATCTATACCAAGAATCTTACTCAAATCCAATAAATTATGGTATAACCAAATGGAAAAAACCATGTTCTTTGTGGAGGTTCTTATGGAAGAGAATTTAAGAGGTTAAGTAATCTTTATTTTTCTTTTATTTTATTTTCAATTTCATTTAATTTATTATTTTCTCATCATATCCCCTTATAAATGTGGAATGAAAACTATGGATCATTTTTTATAATTTAATGTTGTAATGTTTTTGGAAATATACATCATCAAACGTCATGTCCTCTAAATTTTACTGTAAAAATGGGAACGTAACTTTTGATTTATCGATTCACCATCATAGATGATACATATTAATTTTTCATTAGCACCTTCAAGACTGGTCATAAAACCATTATTATGGTTAAATAATATTTTATTAAATATATTATATGTTTTTTACTATTCTAGAACCAATTTATTAACATTATATTGAATAAGATTGGATATTTTTTTGATTACCATAAAAGCCATTAAAATAAATTAAATAATTCTAATTAATGTTTTATTTAATATTCAACCTCAAATCAGAAAAAATGATATATAAAATCATGTAAAATTATGTAAACATATTAAACAATTTAATTCCACTTTTGGGGTTTTTCATCCATTCGATAAAAAAATCAACAATGGTCCAATTATGGAAACAATTAAATAAAAGAAACAAAAAAAAAACGAAAATTACAAAATATAAAAAATAAATGGGTAGTAAGTTGTCATAAGTATATAATATAGGTAAATATAAATATGAATATTGGTATATAATTTATTAATAACATTCTTTAAACAATTATTCCTGAGTTCTGAATACATTTGACTTAAAATGAACCCAATATAAGGGAAATCATTACCAAATTTTCACTCATTGGTTTAAACTCCTACTTCATTAATTATTTGGTAATATGAATATTTTTTGAAGGAATTTTGATTAAATTTTTTATTATTTGTATTTACTATTTATACTCTTATTCCATTATTTCTTAACCAATTCTCACTTCAGTTATATGATACATGTAAGAGAATCTTCATTAGAAATCATTTTTTATGTATCTATTTTTAAAAAATCAAAAAGGGTTATTTGTATGATTCATGTATTATAGTTTATTTAATTTTTTGCTATTTGGGAATTTTTATGAGGATTTTTGAACCTATAACTCCCTCTAATTAATTTGGTTTTTTTGTGTTGGAGGTTGACCATATTATTACTCCATGAATAACTTTGATGGATACACCATAAGGTAGTCGTCAGGGATACATTTTAAGGTACCTGTGAGGATTTCATTCTAAGGTATCTATGAGTGTTACATATCATATAATATATGTGTGGGTTAAAATTTTAATTACATAATTACCAAAGTTACCTTTTTTGTTTTGTTTATGTTTTCTATGTTTTATGGAAGTCGCAAGTTTTCAAAATTTAACTATATGATATGTTGTGTTTACTAAAATTTATTTGCAAAAATGATATCATATAATTATTATTATTCATGGAATAATAGTTTATACCCATCTTTTTATGTCCCTTTTTTTGAATTTTCTTCTCATTCCAATGTTCAACATGTTTTTCATAGGTTTTATGTATAGTTAAGATAAAAGAATAACAAAACATGAATGTTGTGAAGAATTCATGTTTTATTAAAAACATTTGTATTACGGAAGAAATGGATGTTGTTTTAGTAGTTTATAATTTTTATTGTCTTGGGTTTTCGTGTACGTCTAATAGCCTAATAATATAAAAACCTGATCTAAAATTATCATAAGGAATGTAATATGTTTATTTTTGATAAATTGTATATATTATGTAATGTTGAAGGTAAGGTATTTATGGCTAATATCCAAGAATGAATTATATAACATTAGGGGTTAGTTTGATGTTAATACAACACTTCATTGATTAATACCCTATTTAATTTTTAAATGATATATAATATTAATATCATCTTGTTAATTCATATATGATATGTCTTTTCAAAATGGTTTTCTACAGATGAAATGGAGAAGCAGAAGTAGAAAGGCAAAGAGGGGAAGATATATTTCTGAATCCATAAACTATAATGGGTGTAATTGGAACAAAAAATATGATGAAAGTAATGGATCTTCTAAATTAAACATTAAGGGGTTCTTGAATCCATGTATGTGGATAACAGGAGCTACCATAATAGAACATTATTATATTTGACCATTTTATTTTGAAATTCCCTCCTAGATTTAATGGATACTATTACCAAATGATTCTTAAAGGATGGATTAAATCCATTTCAAATATATTTAATGTTATGGGGTGTTTAGATAATCAGATGTTTATTCCTTCAATTTATCGTTTTGAAGGTGATGATGACCAGCTGTGTTCAATGGTCAAGAATATTAGCAATAAAGAGTAGTTTGAGACCATATAATAGAATGATTTAAAAAAAATATTTCCTTGAAAAATATTTTTCCATAGTGTTTTGAATTATGATGGAAATGAAATTGCATGAATTGAAAAAAAGACGATGATTCAGTGTCCATGTATGACGAAAAATCATGTATTTGGAGTGGTATACTTCAAATATAATTTTGGATATTCATAAAAAATAAAAATAAATTACTTTGGATTAAATCCATGATATAAAAGGAAATTAGAATTCCATGTATCCAGAAGTTATTAGAAACTTTTTCTATGTACGGAGAGGGTTTTAATGTAGATATTTTTATGATCATGTATACATTGAGCACCATAATAAGAAGAGTTATATATAGAATGTGATGGGAGAGAATCCATATAATTAAACTGAAGGATTGAAAGTCTAGATTAATGTTTTTGAAAATTGTTGTAAAACTGACCATGCGGAATACCAATATATAATCAGGAATTGTTTTTAACTTCATAAGTTTTGAAATATTTCCCTATATTGTAATGAAATTTTTTTCAATAATTATTCTCATAAGAATTATATAATGTCATTAAAATGTAGATAGATGGGTCCTTATGAAAATAACTACCCTATCATGACCCATCCTTAGGGCCCGTGGCGTGACTACCCTAAGCCTGCCTTCCACAGGTCAGGGGCAGGAGACTAGCACCAAAGGCATAAATCCCTAAGCTGGGAAGGCATTGCCTTTATGAAAGTAAACAAACACAGTAGAGTATGCAATAGGAAGTAAACACTATGTGAATATTGTATACAAAATTTATTGCTGAAAGTAATGGGGTCGGAAATACAAGCCCAACAGTAAAGTACAGGTACAATGGAAAACAAGTACAACAAAAAAAGGGACAAAAACTAAAAAGGGAAGCTCATTGAACGTCCACAGAGTATCCTACCTGATGTGTAGGTACAGAAGTACACCTCATCACTCCACGTCTATCGGTTAGCTCCACGTACCGTCTCCCCGTGTAGTCCACCACTGGGTACCTTCTGGTACTGGCTTGCTCTTGGCATTTGTCAACGCTGTCCATCGTCGGCATCCAACACAACAAAGTGTGGGTATAGCCCATGCAGGGGTGAGTATGAGGATACATTTTAGGGACCCCAAGACCCATGAAGGTATCCCATAATCCACTAAGGCTAAACCACCGAAGAAAGATAAAACCCCAAAGTATCCACCAACCCTACTTAGGTATATGACCATACATATTCCTATGTTATCAATCTCAGTTCGGCTTTAACTCTTGAGCCCAAGGAAAATCCATTACACATAGGAAGTAAAGTCAATCACATCGATGATAATGACTGAATGTAAAGACTAAGGTCACACAAGTACACATCTTTTGTATAGCGATAGAGATGATTATATTTAGTCACTGATTCATCTAAGCTTTCAGACCCACACAAGATACAAGACCAGCTAAGTTGTCAGGCCAACACAGGATACAAGACCAGCTACTCTGTCGGACCCACACATGATACAAGTACAGAGGTCAAACTGTCGGACCCACACAGGATACATGAACAGTTGTCATCGCTATCGAACCCACAGATGATTGTAGTACAATAGTCATCGATGTTGAACCCACAGAGGATTCCAGTATAGTAGTGGTCGCTGTCGAACCCATGGTGGATTCTAGTACAGTAGTCGAAGCAGTCCCAACCACCTCTAGGGTTCCCGCACAGTGTAACAACCCGAGATTTTATGAGAAGTATTATTTTTAATTTATTTAATATCTTGTGTTTTATGCTACACCAAGATTATCTTGCGCTATACGCAACACCGTATTAGCTTGCAGTATATGCAACACAATTCTTGGATCGTGTTACACAATTTCATGTTTGTTTGATAGTAGGTATTCTACGCAACATTGAGTATATATATATATATATATATATATTCAATGTATAAATGAATTATGGTTGGATTTTTTTACATGAAACAACAAATAAGTCTAGCACAACATGCAACCCTGACATGGCTTTCATTACACGCAATCACGACTTTCATCGATAGCTAGTGTTGAATGAAATATCAGGTTTCACTAAACAATGATATATGGTTATAATATTATTATGAACTAACTGTTACGAAT
This sequence comes from Viscum album, assembly GCA_963277665.1. NCBI lineage: Eukaryota > Viridiplantae > Streptophyta > Magnoliopsida > Santalales > Viscaceae > Viscum > Viscum album. The sequence goes on from OY728152.1 coordinate 1,765,324,042, forward strand.
CGTAATAACCAATTTTTTAAATTTTATAAATTTTATATATCAAAATGGACTTCATTTTTGGATTCGGAATATCGAAATTATCCTACGGTGAAATTTTGGTATTTTTCTAAAAACTTCCAATTTTTGATGAATAGTGAAAACACTGGGTTACTTTTTAAAAACCAACTCATTATTTAAAAAATTATTTATTTTATTTAAATTTATTGTAGGTAAAAATTGATACATAATACCTATATAAGTTCAATCCAATTCATTAGAGTCATTTTATAATAATTTTAGATATATAAAAATTTTATTGAACTTTTCACCGTCTTTTACCCACCTCCTAGGAGAATTTGCAAATTTACATAAAACGTAATTTTACCACTTATGTGAATGAAATTTAAAAAATCTGATAGACACAGTTGATGTTAGTATGTAAAATGTGGTTCAATGAGATGAAAATAATTTTTTATGAATAGTAACTTTTTACTTTTTTTACCACGGTTAAAAGTAAATAGGGTAATTAAGGGTAAAAATGATATTATTATTACCCTAACACATGTCCTAATTCTATTGGATAAGAGTAATTTGACAAAAAACAACCTTAGGAATAAAATATGAACATTTAGACTCACATGCATTAGATTAGGACATTTAATATTAATTTATTTAAAGAAGGGTTAAAATAGTTAAAATCAACGTTTAATAAGTAACTCATTTTTAATATAGGGTTATAAAAAAGATAAATTAGACTATAAATATTCATTAGAAATATAATGAGATTTAATACATAATGGTATCTTCTTTTAATTTTTATACTTTATATAATTTAATTTATTCATGACACAATGATGATACAATAATTATATTATTAATGAAATATTGATATAATCGATGTTATGAATACCAAAATAAATGTAATTTGAGACTTTTTATGAATTAAAATAATTTTATATGTTAATATGAAATGTTATTATTTATTAAATTAACTTTTTTATAACTAATAATTCTGTTATGATTTCCACAAAAATCAATTACAAAATAGTGTCAAAAATGACATAAAATAGTTTTTAAGACAAATATTAAATTATTAATTATTATTTTATTCCTAAAAAAATAAGGTTAGTCCAAATGAATTAGATAAGGTTATATGTATAAATATAAAACAACTTGGGGTTCGTTTTTATAGTTATAGTTTGTTTATTAACCTTATAGTGTAAGAAAACAAGAAGACACATTAAAACATAAATTATCTTACTTAAAGTTAAATATAAATTATAAGATTAAAATAGATACCTAGACTTGTCTAAATTCTATTGGATTAGAGGATTTAGAGCCCTCCAAACCTTAGATTCGAAATAAATCAATTTGGAGCTATTAAAAACCGAATATGACTTTATAATAAAATAATATTTTCAGTTTTTTCACATGTGCCCCTCTCCTCCCTTTTAATAGGGCACCTCCTCCCTCTCCTCCTCACACCAATTTTAGCCTTCATGCTCGGCCAAACCCTTCCGATTTCACTTCCCCACTTCCCTATAAACCTTATAGAGGTACTGGTCTTCTCAAAAGACCAACCCTAGTTCCCTAAGAAGATTTTTAAAGGAGGTGCGTTGAAGAAGAGGTAATCTCCTATACCGATTATTTCAAGATTATTTCTTCATCAACTTCTTAGTGTTTAGATGTTTCCTTATAAAGTAATAACATCAGTATCACTAATATACTGATATTTTATTATAAATATGAAACAACCCCATTTCACCTTCTATCCATCCTACGGAAAACGAAATCACCATGCGTGCGTACGTACGGAATACGGTCTCCACGCCGTGGTGTAATCTGTTTTTCAACACCACATTAATTGGAGGGGTATAATGGTGTGAATAATAACTATACATAGTTTTTATAAAATCATAATGATTCTTATATATATTTTATCTTACAATCCAATTCCATTCAATAATTATGGGAACGATATCATCGCTCATGCGTACGTATGGACTACCGTCTCCACGACACGATGAGATTTATTCTCAATGATTAACCCTTCATGAATGATTATAAAGTATATATAATAAGTATTCATGAAATATATGACATAATAATGATACTGTATTTATGTATATATATATGTATTTCAACCTATTAATTCCATTCAATTCAATGAGGAAACGAAAACAACGTGCATGCGTACGTACGACCTACCGTCTCCATGAACAGTGTATTTTATTCCATTTATCGATCTATTATATATATGTATATTCTGAATATATATTATATATAAATCATGTTTTATATTCTGGAATTAAGAAATCATGATCTAAGTAATCATATGAATAATTACAATTCAAAACACGGACGACAAATGAAATGATTTTACCCAAAACGCTCTTTAACATGGAATTTACAAAAGAACGGGTAATATTATGTTATAAGTGAACCATATATGATATCATAACAATAAATATGATTCAATAATAAGTCAATGACATTATTTAAATAATTATACAGGAGGTTCGGATACGTACGAAGCATATCGGACGTAAGGTAAGGGATAACTTTTCCAATCTCGTTCTTAACCGAGAATGTTTACTAGTAGCTATTTAATGGGGTTATTGTTCTCATCCAAGTACATGTTTCCTAAAAATGGTTTCATGTATGTTTAATGTCCTTTTTACCCGTTTTTGACTTTTACTATATGGAATGTATGGAATCTTTCTTTTACGAGGTGGTCTTTGACTTTTCCGGCAAAAGTACAAGAAGAATGTTTTTTTACTTATACGTCACGAACGGGTTTTTACGGTTTAATAAATCCTTATTTTCATGATGATTACTCAAAAATATTTCATGACTATTTTCAAAAAAATCATTTTCTTTTAAAATTTCATGACATTTTGTGAAAAGAGAATGATTTTGAAGAAGAAAGGGTATTTTCCTCAAGAATTCATTTCAGGTGTTTTATCGAAACCATTTTTCATATAAGATTACATTATTTCATATGTGTATGATTCAAGTATCATGTCTCTATGATTTACATGGTTTCACTATTATTATTATGAGATGATATCCATTTCTGTTATATGGATTATGTGATGATGGGATGATGTTTATGAAACCCATTTTATTTATTGGTTTATTATGAATGATGTATATTTATTTTGTGGAACAAGCAAGAATGATTTCATTATGAGATGGGTGGGGCCTATATCTCCCTCCAATGCATAGGGTAAAGATTTATATATCATGAGATAGACATGGCTGGAATGGTAAGTTAATCTGGTTCAGTGTTACAGGACTGAAACGAGGAGTGAACTCGATTCAGAAAGGGACGTTGTCCACTAAGGTGTTCATGGCAGCAATGTCTTGGCTGCTATGGAAATAATAACAAGTGATGAATGGATTCCACAATTACATGATTAATTCCAATGATATTTTATCATGATTGATGTTCCTTTATGACATATTCCTTATGTACTTCAAATATTTATGTCCTTGATCAAGATTTTGATGTTTAGATTTTATTTTCAAACTTTTGCATTCAAATGTTTATGGATTGTTTTATGTTCTCTATGCATACCGTTACTGTGCATTTGAGCTCACCATTTTTATGCTTTCTTTTCCACAGGATATAAAGAAACGTTTTAGGTAAGAAAAAAAGGGGAAGATCTTTATTGGAGATGTTGAAGATCTTTCACTACAATTAGATGATTATGTTCCATGTTTCCAAAGACACTAAACTATTATAGTCCTTGTGTGTCTTTTTTTGTTATGTACTAAGCATTACACAAAAGTAATGTAATGTCCATGTACGTCATGTTTCGGGTCTCTACAGTTGGTATCAGAGGCAAAGGAGGTAGGAATGTATCTGATCATTGGGAACTCTCACATGTGAGTGTTGGACAAAGCATGGCTCTCCGCCCAAGGGCTTCATGAGGAAATGGCTTCCACTGGGAATGGTGGTGTGTCCCGCCCAGGGGGTGTAGCCGCCCTGGGAGTTCCCTGATTGGTATCAATTATTGTCCACTGGATGTAATTCCAGACTGTTACAGTTGGTATCAGATGAAAGTTTTAGTAAACCTTTGGAAACTAGGATGCGAAAACATTAGTGAAATCCCTAGAGATATTTCTAAGGTATGTTAAGGGATGTCCCTAAGGATAAGTATACGTATGAGTTATAGTCCTAAAATTGCGCTAACGATCTTAGAATTAAACCTAAGATGTTATATATTGAAGGTACTTTCCCTTTATTATGTTGTTATACCTATCATGATTTTTGCCTCTCATAGAATTCTTTTGGTGATTTAGTCAATGGAGGGAACCAGAAGGAATTCGGTTAACATTGAATCCAATGATCAAATTGGTGACTACGAGAAACAAAATTTTGTAATGCCTAGAGAGAATGATATTGTGATTATGCCGAATCAGTCATCATGATATATTATTAACAAGGTGAAATTTAGTGGTATGCCTAATTCATCAAAAAAAGGAAGATAGAATTTTATTCATGTTCGCATGTTGAGGAGCATAAAGAAAGGAAGATTGATATTTCTAAAGAAGGGAAGAAGAACCTTGATGAATACCTCAAATGTAGGGACATATGTTATCTGTGTGGAGGAACAGGTCATAGAGTGATAGACTGTTATGGAATTCAATCCCTTATTGGTGGAGAACATGGGAATTACCCAACTCAATGCCCTGACATAAAATTTTACTTCTAAATCAAGGAAGGAATTATACCAGGACAATCATTGAATAGGATGGATTAAAGTTTTTATGTATTGTTATTCATGAATAATGTTGTTGAGGTACTTTTATGGTGTATTAGAATATTTTTGTATTAGTCTATTGTGGTTTTCAATAATTTTATGGTTACGGTGACCATGAATAGTGATTCAAATATTTTGGAAAGCAGATGATTTGTGCATAATGATGGGATAAGAAGATAATGAGATGTTTGATTGTATTCATGAGCTCATGATTGATATAAGGACTAAGTGATATCATGGTTTGAGTATATTGAATTTTGAGGATTTTGGTATGTGGAAAGTGATATCTTTTAACTGAATTCATGTTTTCACTAAGGTTCAATGGGTATTAATTTTTCAATAGAATACATGATTAAGGTATTCACATGTGTGGAATGTGACCAACAAGATATATTGTATAAATGATGGCATGCACGTGATTGTTATGTGACATTTCAAGTAATAATTTTCGTTATACTATGAGCTTGGACCGAAGTATTTTAGATAAGCCTAATGATTGGAATGGATTATGTTGGACATAAGTTAGTATTGTTTAAGGATAAAAGTTTTTTTCGATATTATTGATGGGATGTTATAGTAATATAGTTTTAGAAAAAGGATAACCTGCAGGACGGGTGACAGCCCATCGCGTCGGACAAGGCTGTGGGAATCGAACCCACAACTGAAGTGTGACTGGCCTTTATCGAATAACAATGGCCTACATGAAGTCCTTGCTTAGTAGAAACTAGTTTTATTTTATTAAGCGGTATGATAAATACAGTATATGTCCATTTTTGGAACCGTATACGATTAATCTCACCAAAATATTGACTTATAAATTTTTCTAACCTTCTTTTTGAAACATATGGAATGACCCATCATTCTATAACATGATATGCTAACGCTTGACAAATAACAAATTCAACTAAATTTCCTTAAGAGATGAAGTGGAAATTGTTCAATTCACGAACAACAGTGAGATTGTACCAAAATCATGTAAGTATTTCTTTTAATTCATCAACTTTAGGGAAATGATCATGAAAACTAAAAATGTTGTCCTATTGCACTTATATACGACGAATAAAATGGTACCCTAGATTATAAAAAAATCATGGCTTTGTGATTGTTGGATTTTTCATATCCATGTTCTCTACCACTCTCCAACGGAACATGACGGTTAGATTTCTCTTCCATATCCATATTTTCACCTATGTTCTCCTATGTGGAAACCCAGTGATTAGTTATTTTGGGTAACCGTTACATTTCATACTTTTTTTTTTAAAGTCAAATTTTGGAATTCTTTTTTACAATGTGGGTTTCCATTTAAAAAAACATTCAAGTAGAAAACCATTTATAATCCCGACGAATTTCGAGGGCGAAATTCCTTTTATGGGGGGTAGAATGTAACAACGTGATATTTTATGAGAAGTATTATTTTTAATTTATTTAATGTATTGTGTTGTATGATAAACCAAGATTATCTTGTTCTATACACAACACCGTATTAGCTTGCAGTATATGCAACACAAATCTTTGATCGTGTTACACACATTTTCATGTTTGTTTGATAGTAGTTATTCTACGCAACATTGATTATATATATATATATTAAATGTATAAATGAAATATGGTTGGAAATTGTTATACACAACAACAAAGGACTCTATCACAACAGACAACCCTGACTTGGCTTGCATTACACACATTCATAACTTTCCTCGATAGCTTGTGTTGTACGCAATATCAAGTTTCACTAAATAATGATATATGGTTATAATATTATTATGAACTAGACGTTATGAATATTAATAACCACTTTTTAAAATTTTATGAATTTTATCTCTCAAAATAGACTTCATTTTTGGATTCAGAATATCGAAATTAGCCTAGGGTGAAATTTTGGTATTTTTCTAAAAACATTCAATTTTTGATTAATAGTGAAAACACTATGTTACTATTTAAAAACCGACTCTTTATTTCAATAATTATTTATTTTATTTAAATTTATTTTAGGTCAAAATTGATGCATAATACCTATATAAGTTCAATTCAATTCATTAGATTAATTTTATAATAATTTTAGATATATAAAAATTTTGTTGAACTTTTCACCATCTTTTACCCACCTCTTAGTAGAATTTTAAAATTTACATAAAACATAATTTTACCACTTCTATGAATGGAATTTCAAAAATCCGAGAGACACGGTTGATGTTAGTAAGTAAAATGTAGTCCAATTATAGGAAAATTATTTTTGGTGAATAGTAACTTTTTACATTTTTTACCACGGTTAAAAGTAAATTGGGTTATTAAGGGTAAAAATGATATTATTATTACCCTAAAAAATTTCATAATTCTATTGGATAAGTTTTATTCGACCAAAAACAACTTTAGGAATAAAATATGACCATTTAGGCCCAATTGTATTAGATTAAGACATTTAATATTAATTTATTTACAGAAGTGTTAAAATAGTTAAAATCAAAGTATAATAAGTAAATCATTTTTAATATAGGGTTACACATAATATAAATTCTACTATAAATATTCATTATAAAGATAAAAATATTTCCTAAATAATGGTATTTTATTTGTAATTTTTAGACATTAAATAATTTAATTTATTTATGACACAATAATGATGCATTAATTATATTATTAATGAAATATTGACATAATTGATGTTATAAATACCTAAAAAAATGAAATTTGAGACTTTTTATGAATTAAAATAATTTTATATGTTAATATGAGATGTTATTATTGATTTAATTAACGTTTTCAGAAATAATATTTCTTTTATGATTTTCACAAAAATCAATTACCAAATAGTGTCAAAATTGACATAGAATAGTTATTAAAACAAATACTATATTATTAATTGTTATTTTTTTTCATAAAAATATATGGTTAGGCCAATTGAATTAGATAAGGTTATATATATTAATAATAAACAACTAGGGGTTCGTGTGGCTTCTTATAGTAAGTATATTAACAATATACTGTATGAAAACAAGAAGACATGGTAAACATTAAATTATCTAACTTAAAGTTAAATCTAAATGATAAGGTTAAAATAGATACCTAAACATGTCTAAATTCTATTTTATGAGAGTATTTCGACCCATCCCCACCTTAGATTCAAAAGAAATCAATTTGGAGCTATTAAAATCCGAATATGACTTTATAATAAAATAATATTTTCAGTTTTTTCAAAGGTCCCCCTTTCCTCCCTTATAAAAGGGCACCTCCCCCCTCTCCTCCTCACACCAATTTGATCCTTAATGCTTGTCCAACCACTGACCATTTCACTTACCCACTTCTCTATACACCTTATATTGGTACTGGTCTTCTCAAAAGGCCAACCCTAGTGCCCTATGAAAAAGATTAAAGGAGGTGCCTTGAAGAAGAGGTAATCTCTTCTACCGATTATTTCAGGCTTATTTCTTCTTCAACTTCTTCTTATTTAGTTGTTTCATTATAATGTAATTATATAAGTATCACTAATATACTGATGTGTTATTATAAATATTAAACAACCCCATTTCACCTTCTATCCATCCTACGGAAAATGAAATCACCGCGCGTGCGTACTTACGGAATACCGTCTCCACGCCGTGGTGTAATTTGTTTTCGCAACACCACCTTACTTGGATGGGTATAATAGTGTGAAGAATAACTATACATAGTTAGTATAACATCATACTAATTCTTATATATATTTTATTATCCAATCCAATTCAATTCAATAATTATGGGAACGATATCATCGCTCGTGCGTATGTACGGACTACCGTCTCCACGACGCGATGAGATTAATTCTCAATGATTATCAATTCATGAATGATTATAAATTATATATAATAAGTAATAATGTTATATAAGACATAATAATGATACTGGATTTATGTAAATATATATGAATGTCATCCAATTAATTCCATTCAATTCATTGAGGAAACGAAAACAACGTTCATGCGTACTTACGACCTACTGTCTCCATGAACGGTGTATTTCATTCCATTTATCGATCTATTATATATATGTATATTCTGAATATATATTATATAAAAATCATGTTTTATATTCTGGAATTAATTAATCATGATCTGTGTAATCATATGAATAATTACAAGTCAAAACACGGACGACAAATGAAACTATTTTACCCAAAATGCTCTTTAACATGGAATTTACAAAAGAACAAGTAATATTAAGTTATAAGTGATCATATATGATATCATAAAAATGAATATGATTCTGAAATAAGTCAATGACATTATTTAAATAATTATACAGGAGGTTCAGATATGTATGAAGCATATCGGACCTTAGGTAAGGGAATGCTTTTCCAATAGCGTTCTTATCCGAGATTGTTTATTCGTAAGTATTTATTGGGTTAATTATTCTCATAAATGTCCATGTTTCCTAAAAATGGTTTCATGTATTTTTAATGACTTTTTTACCCATTTTTTACTTTTACTACATGGTATATATTAAATCATTCTTTTACGAGGTACTTTTTAACTTTTCCGACAAACGTACGAGAAGAATGTTTTTTTTAATTATGCGGCACGAACGGATTTTTACTGTTTTATAAAGGCTTATTTTCATGAAGCTTCCTCCAAATGATTTCCTGAATATTTTCAACAAAATCATTTTCTTTTAAAATTTCATGACATTTTGTGAAAAGAGAATGATTTTAAAGATGAATGGATATTTTCCTCAAGAATTCATTTCAAGTGTTTCATCAAAACCATTTTTCATCTAAGATGACATTATTTCATATGTGTATGTTTCAAGTATCATGTCTCTATGATTTACATGGTTTCACTTTTCTTATTATGAAATGATATCCATTTATTTTATATGGATTATGTTATTATGGGATGATGTTTATGAAACCCATTTTATTTATTGGGTAATTATGAATGATGTATGTTTATTTTGTGGCACAAGTAAAGAATGATTTCATTATGAGATTGATGGGACCTATATCTGCCTAAAATGCATTGGGTAATGATTTATATCTCATGAGATAGACATGGCTGGACCGGTATGTTAATCCGGTTTAGTGTTACATGACTGAAATGAGGAGTGAACTCGATTCAGAAAGGGACTTTGTCCACTAAGATGGTCTTGGTAGCAATGTCTTGGCTACTATGGAAATCATAACAAGTGCTGAATAGTTTCCACAATTACATGATTTATTCCCATACTATTTTATCAAGATTGATGTTACTTTATGATATATTCCTTATATACTTCCAAGATTAATGTCCTTGCTCAATATTTTCATGTTTAGATTTCATTTTGAAGCTTTTCCATTCAAATTTTTATGGATTGTTTTATGTTCTCTATGCTTACCCTTACTGAGCATTTGAGCTCACCCTTTTTATGTTTTCTTTTCCCCAGGATATAACGAAATGTTTTAGGTAAGAAAAAAAAAGGGGAAGATCACTATGGGAAAAGTTGAAGATCCTTCACTACAATTAGAATATTACATTCCATGTATGTATCCAAAGTCACTAAACTAATATGGTCCTTGTGTGTCTGTTTTTGTTATGTAATAAGAATTCCACAAATGTAATGTAATGTCCATGTACGTCAAGCTTCGGGTCTCTATAGTTGCTATCAGAGGCAAAGGAGTTAAGAACGTATCTGATCCTTGGGAACTCTCACATGTGAGCGTTGGAAGAAGCATGGCTCTCCACCCAAGGGCTTCATCCGGAAATGGCTGCCACTAGGGATGGTGGTGTGTCCCCCCAGGGGGTGTAGCCAACAATGGAGTGCCCTGATAGGTATCAATTATAGTCCACTTGAAGTAATTCCAGACCGTTACACACAGAGCACCCTCGATTCTGGGAGGTTCCGCTCATCGAGCAAAGGGGTTGATACATCAAAAATCATGAAGTCCAGAGTTTATGTATCCTGATGATCCATATCAAAAAAAAACCCAACGCGACAGACGGCTTGCCAATCAGACGCCCGGTCTGAGAGTTATTGGCTTTTCCGTTCCAGGGTCCCGGTTGGAATAACGCTCCTTCCAAACCCAGCCATTTTCCAATGTTTTCCAAAACACACATAGACTATCGGAAAAGGATGGTCCTGTTAAGAGGATCCCAGTGCCGCAGACGGTTCATCGAATGAACGCGCGGTCTAGAAGATATTCGCATTTAAGTGAAACGGGCCCAGCCCATCAAGCCCGGTGGGCTGGAAGCGGACCATCATGTTGTGGCGGGTCCGACCCGGCTGGGGGTCGGCCCATCCCAGCCCACACAAGGGAAGCACGGCTCGCGGCCTTCCGTGGCTCGGCTAGCTGCTCAGGAAGAGCGAGGCGGTGGGGGTGGTTTTCTGAACGCCGGCGCCGAGCGGCGCCGCCCCTCCTGCTCGGCCGGCCAAAGCCAGCCGGTCTTCTCCGGCACGAGTGGCCCATGGATTTTTGGCTACGGTTCTTCTGCACGTGGCACCAGCGGGTGCTGCGACTCCCCTCATCCCAATCGGCAGGCAGCCGGCCGGTTCGCCACCGAAGCGGCCCACAGAGTGTGGGCCGCGGTCTTTCCGCAGCGCGGCGCCAAAGTCCACCAGCCCAACTAGCTTTAGTTGGCCGGTTCTTCCAGCCCAGGTAGTCATGATATCGGTCTGTTCTTCTTCAGCTGAGCGGCCCATAGATACAGGCCGTGATCTTCCTCTATACGATCGGCACGCGGTCGCCGCCTTCCTCATCCCATGGTTCTCCTCCGGCATGGTGCGACAGCCCTGCGCCTTCTTGACTTCACCTCCATCGAAAAACAATCAATAAAACAATGGATGGACGTTGTGCCGTGTTTCTTTGGCCCGTTCCCTCCATGTTAATTGATAACATAGGCCACCTTCAAATAAAAAAAACATTGATGAATCGAGGATATAATTTTATTCATTCAAAATCAAAATTAAACCCCATAACTCGATTTATGTAATGTGGCACGTCGCCGAGCCACGGAATACGGTGTTGTAAACGTCAGGGGTTGCGGAATACAGACATCGATTCCATTGACGTCGGGGTGCCCCTGAAGAGGAAGCGTCACTAGAGAATTTCTTTTTTTTCTTCATCAGTGTTGTTCATCATTGAAGAACGATGTTCTTCATCGATAGAATGAAGTTCCACCATGATTTTTCTCCCAAATTCCCCCCAAAAATATTTTCCAAGTCAATTATAATAATAGGTTTCCCCCAAAATTATAATCATTCAATGCATTTCGAATTAATTCAAATGAACTCATGAAAAATCAAAATAATAAATAAAGGCATTAATTATTCATGAGATTGAAACATCATGAGGGGAAAGTGGAAAGGCTCCCCTTAATGTGGGGGTCCAAAGGTTTAAGGGGTTAAAAGGGGGGTTAGTTGCTTGTGTGGGACCCACCACACATTATCCTCTCATGGAGGTTATGTGGGGTGTGGTCACCATCTCCAACACCTCTTTGGAGTAAATAACTACCCCTTAACAACAAAATTGTGTACACAAAAATTTTATTTAATTTAGAATGAAACCCCAAAATAAAACTTCTACTCTCGACCAAACGCAACTGCAGTTAAGGACCCCTTAAGAGAATACCAGCATTACGAGTTCATTGGTGTCCTCAGATTTCAATTCTAAGCACCAGTTTAACAGATATAAAAACCAGCACGTAGGTTTACAGAACGTACCCGAACAAAACTTCATAAATTGATTCCAGGCACATTGGGCCTCGAAATCTGTTGCCGTCAGAAAGTGTAGACTCGTATAATTTCAAAGAATTTACAAAAAAAAATTCCTTGAAATTTCCAGGTCTTTACATACACATAGAGTATTATAAAAGATTAATTAAATCCAAATTATTGGTATAAAGGTGAAGTGAGAAATTATGTGATAACATCAGTAGATGTCGAGCTATCCAATAAAGAGGTAACATGTTCTTTTTTTGTTTACTCTATTTTTTCTACTGTATTGTTTGATATATGCACTATAGATTCATTTATATTTGAGAACGAATCTAGTAAATAGAAAATTTTACCTCGAAAAAGGATATAATATTTTATTGTTAAAACAATAGGGGGAATATTATAATAAAAAGGTAGAATAAGAGTCTTCCTATTATTGTCTATGGAAAGACACTACTAGAAAACATTGTTTTTCCTTAATTTGATTTTCATGTAATTATTGTTATCGATTAGATTTATGTTTATAATGCTATGATTGATTGTTGTATTTAACACATATGATTTTAGAAATAGTTTTATTTTGTATACTATAATGAACTTATAAAATTAATAATATTCCAGGATTATTAGAATATTTTAAAATGATTCAATTAAAGTTATCTATCTAATATTGTTGAAAATAAGGGAACTATAACGATTCATAATCTGCAAGTGGTAATTGAATACCTAGATTTTTTTTATAACATGATTCCCAGTGTTATACATGATTATGAATTTGAAATTACTATTTACATGGTTATTATTGTTAATTTAATTTCAAAACACCCTTATCAAATGGACCAAGTAAAAATCTTTTGAATAAAAAATTAATTTGGAGGAATTTATTGATAAAGGTCTCATTCTTCCAAGCAGTAGACCATTGGGTGCTCTTATTTTGATCATTAAAAATAATGATGGTTCCATGTGAATTTTCATAGGTTATATAGATTTGATTAACATTACTGTTATGAATATGTATTAATTTCCTTATATTCATTATATGTTTTCTCAGCTCCTAATAGTTGATTATTTTTCATTATTTTATTTATAACTTGGTACCACTATCCAATGGGTAATTTTGATGACATCCCAAAAAAATATTTCTTCCAAGATATTGGTATCATTGATTTGTTCTTATCCCTTTAGTTTGACAAATTTTCCTCCTATATTCTTCGATATTTTAAAGATAATATTCTATGTGTATTTCGATAAGATTGTTTTTGTTTTAATTTGATTATACTATGTTTTTTGAAATGTTTTGGGGATCAATAAATCAATTTAATGATTTTATTGAAACATCTTAATGAATATATGTAACAAGTTAAATTTAGTAAGATTGATTTTTGAGATTAATAGATTTATTTTCATTGGAGGATTTTAAATATGGATGGAATAATAGTTTATCAATTAAAAAAAAGTTTTTAAAGAATGTCTATAACTTAAAAACCAGCAATGATTCATAGTTAAAATAGATTAATAGAGTAATACAAGTAGTTTATTACAAAAATTTCATAGTTATTTTGCATGATAACTATGTTAAAATGAAAAATATTAACTGTTTTGAATGTAACTCTATAATTTTTTTAGTAATTGAATATAATATTGGAGAATGATGAAGTATTAGACCTCCATTTTAGTTATGGTTAATTCTTCATCTACTATGATGCTTCATTGAATGGAATTGGTTTTTTTTTATATTCAAACTGATCACATAACATATTTTTCTTCATGAAAACTAATAAATCATGCATTATATTATCCTAATAATTATTTAGAATTAGTTGATGTGGGTTCCTCTTAGAAAATTTTGAGGAATATTTGTAAATAGAAAAAAGTGGAATATATAGTGACCATAAAAATTTGAGGAATATATTTACTCAAAATTAATTAAACCTGAGGTAGAGAATATTTATTTAAAAGTTAAAGGATTAGGAATGTATGATAAATTTTTTTCAGATAAAATAAAAAAATATATGTACATTACTTGAGCTAAAAATATCATTCACCATTAACCATGCTACAATTGGATCATGACCCCTTGATAAATGATTTGATGAATTTTGTCATGGATGTTGTTGGTGCATGAAATTCCTCAATTTCAATCATGTGTATGCGTGGTCATCTCTATTTTAATAGATTATGATTCATAAAACAAAGACAATGAGTTGGAGTAAAAGGAATAATTAGCTAAAAAGGGTATGTTACCATAATCTAACATTGGAAAAAAAATTCTTCTGAATTATAATGAGATTATGTATGCCTTGTGATTCCCAATTGAAGAAAGATTTTTTATGTCAAGCTCATAGTTCTTCATTTTATGGTCATTATAGAAGCACTAAGATCTACATAGTTTATCAGAAGTAATACTAGTGGGATAGAATGAAAATAGATATTGTTTATTTAACAATGAAATTTATGACATGTTATAAGGTTAAATTAGAGATACAACGTCGAAAGGGAATAGTTCAGCCTTATTTGGTAGTAGATTGGAAATGGGAATATATATTCATGTGCATCACGGTTGGACTACGAAATATCAATTACTGTATCAATTAAATTTTCATTATTAATGACAGACTGAAAATAGATTATCAATATATTCACCTTCGAAGTTATTATTATCTGGATAAGCTTTATTAAATATACCTCATACAGATTTTAATTTCACATGGAGTTACACTCTCTATTTTATCTAAACATGATCTGAACGTAAATTATACATTTTTTAATTTCATTATAAAGTCATTATGAATTTAATCATATTTTAACACCACCTATAATCATCACATAAATATTTAGTCAGAATGAAAAATATAGATATTTGAGGATATACTTTAGGGTTATTGTGTGGATTAGTAGTGATTTTAGGATCAATTCCTTTCTTTAATTTATTTTAACTTTAATAATAATTTTTTCTCTTATAAATAGATGACACATTTTGAGTAATTATATACAACGTGGTGCTGAACACCATATTTTGGGATGAATTCAGGTAATGGTTTTTGATGGGACCGTAATTAGTAGAGGAAGGGGATGAGAAAGTTAAAGGGACCCAACAACACACGAGGAAAGATCCAAGAAGGATTAATAGACATACATATGATAGGAGGAATGGTTTTATTTCAAGGTTAGTGATCATGTTTTTCAAATTATCTCACCTTGAAAATCTTTTATGTGTTTTGGTAATAATGGAAAAACCAGTCCATGGTTTATTGTGCCTTATGATGTCATGGATAATGTTAGACTAATCAACTACTGTGTATCAATGAATTTTATATTATATCATGTTCACAATGATTGTCATGTTTTGATGTTGAGAAATTATGTGTTAGATTCATCTCATGTTTTTAGAAAAAAATTATTCCATCGAGAATAAAACATTTCATATAAATACAATCTTCTTCTGATTCATGATTATGGAGAGAATATCGTGTGGAATAATGAAATTCACCAGGTTATGGATTTTAGATAAACCAAAATGTTGATGTAGGAACAAGTGATTCAATAAATTCATTGTTGGAATTGTACCTTGAATTGTATAATAATTGAATAAAAATTGCGAGGATACAATTTTTTGAATGTGGGTATAATATAAAATCACAGGTATTTATAAAATAATGTATTTTCATTATGTATGTAAATAGAAAAATTCATTACAAATTTATAATAAAATAATTTTTTTTAATAAATTTTGGAATGTATACTGCTGGAATAGTAGCCTGACCATATGAATAGTAATATGGCCAATATAATAGATATATAACCTATGAAACTATTAATAAAATTAATGCATTTTAAAATTGAAAATAGTATTTATTTATATCTTGTAATAACTGAATAAATGTTTTGAAGGTGATAAGTTAAGTGTTGGTATTTTTGGGAATCATGTAATTTCATTTATTTTTATATAATTAATAGAAAGATTTAAAAGAATTTTTTTTTTCAAAAAATGTATTTATAAATTACTATTTTATTTTCTTAATTTTATAATAAAATTTTATGGGCCCATAATTAAATTTCCAATGTGTTAAAAATTATGCTATAGTTTAAAAATTGGTAATTTTGAAAAAAATAGTATTTTGATTAAAAAATAATTTTTTCATATTAATTAAATCATTTTCAAAAAATATATGTCATTTTTTAATTTTAAACATCAAAAAATTTTGATTTATTTCTTGGGAATTTCCTATAATACTATAATTTTTAGTAATTATTGAATTTTAATATTTTATAATTTAAGATAAATACAAAAATTATTGAGTCATAGATTTTATAAAGATGATTAAATCCTAAAATATAGAATCATTCTTCGTTAATTTAATATATTTATTGATAATTCTCAAACAATTTGTATTATTGATCCTAAATTTGGAACTAATGAATACAATAATGAGAAAAAACACCCATCTTGTCCACTATAAATACCACCCCTCACCACATCTTTTCCCCACACATAAATGAATTGAAAATTGTTTAATTCATACCCAATTCCCTTACCAATAATGTTACACATGTCCTAGACCTACTAGTCTCATCAAAAGGACAGTACCAATTTTAATAAAGATGATCTCAATGAGGTGATTTGAAGAGGTAAAATCCTATTTGTTTTGCTTCTTTTTTCTTTTCAATTTCATTTCTTTTGTTATTCTATCCTCAACTCCCCTTATCCAAGTGGTATAAAAAACATAGTACTTATATATAATATATATTTATAATGTTTATGGAAAAATTAATCATAAAAAATTTTCCCCTATCCCTTTTAATTTAAAAATGAGAACATCATCAGGGATGTTTCGATTTACAGTCATCATAGATGACACACTTTAGTTTTTAATTATCAATTCAAGGCCAATCATAAAGAAAATATTTTGTTTAAATAATATTTTTTATACATATTATGTGTTATTTAATGTTTTGGAACAAATATATGAACATGATATTGAATAAAATGATATATAGTCAGGATGATTACAAAACACGTCAAAATAAATTTAATCCTTCCCATTATTTTATTATATAATTATTCATTAATATATTAGATAAAATGATATATGGTATTTTTTTCAAATTCTAGAAACATATTAACCCCGTTTCATTCAACTTATTTTGTTTTTAATGAATTTTACCAGAAAATACATAAGGAACCAATTTGTGGAATCCATGAAAAAATGAACCTAAATCAAAGAAAATGATAAAATATTATTAGTTAATGGGTTGAATGATGTTATAAGAATAAAATATAATTAATTATACATATTATTATAGTTATTCATTATATTAATAACACTAATTAATAGATTATAACATATTTTGGAATAAATATGAAGTAAACAGATCCTAAGGTAAGGGAATTCTTATCCCAATATCCATTCTTTGGGTTCAACTTCTACTTCATTTATTATGTGATACAAAAATTATTAGTAAAATTAATGTTTATTATATGTTTTATTATGTGGATTTATAGATTATACACATATTCTATTATTTTAATCAATTTTTACAAAAAATATATGATATTTATAATATTTTATTATTTAAAAGTCATATTTTATGATTGGGTTTTTAAAAACATCAAGAGGTGTGTTTTTATAATACAATTATTATTGTTTTCTGATTATTATTTATTTCTTGTAAATTTTTTATCATGGCTCGTGTAACCTATATTACTTCTAATTTATTTGTTAGGTTTATGATGGAAGTCAACAATATGGTTACTCCTAGTATAAATTCCAAAGATACATCATAAGGTAGTTGTGAGGGTCACATTGTAAGGTGGCTCTGAGGGATACATTCTATAGTATTCCGGGTGAATAAAAATTATATGGTATCCATGATTTTTACAATATTATGTAAGTAATTCACCATGTTATCTATATTTTTTTTTACATTTTCATTACATTATGGAAATATAATGTTTTCTCAAATTACAATATGGTTATTTATGGGTGAGAAGTATGTATTTGTGAAAATGATTTAATTAGTCAATAACTATTCAAGGCATAATGTTTTATCTATTTATTTTTATCCCACTAATAGAGATTTTATTTTTTATCCCACATTTTATAATGTTTTTCATTGTTTTTATGGATGGGTATGATAAAAAATAGCAATGTTGATTGTTGAGAAGAATTCGTGTTTTCTTAAAAGATTTCGTATTTTTCAAAAAATAGAAACCCTTTTAGTAGCATCAAATTTGTATACAACTAGATTTTCAGGTTTTTTTACTGACCTATTTCTCAAAAACAATAAACTGAAAATATCTTTTCGAATGTCATAATTTTTTCTTGGAAAATTAAAAAGATTATGAAATTGTAAAGGGTTGGTCCTAATAAAAATATTTCAAATTAAGGGGATAAAATTGTCCATATGAAACAATCCAATAATAAAAGATAGACCTGATTATAAAAAGAGAAAATATATGAAATGGAACTAAAAAAAATACATAAATCATATAGATGATTAGATTAATATATATCCCAAATATAATGTAATATTTGTGTAGTATCATCACAACCATTTTATTAAAATAATTTGTAAAATGATAAAAATTATCTCCAAAAACCATTTCAATAATGTACATTAATTTCATCATTAACTCTTTTAGCTTAGAATTACGGGGATATATATTCCCATTAACTAACAGATGGACCTTATCATTGATAAATAAGGAAAAAATACAATAATTGTTGGTAAAACAACCCTCATCTATAATAAATCATAATATCATACTAACAATACATACACTTCATTAAATGGTTTTCATAATATGTATATATATAGAAAAAGGATAACCATCCCATTGATTAATACATCCACATCATCTAATCACATCATTAACACACATTAATCAAAAAACTATTCCATATAAAAATCATAGTCAACCCTAATGGCATGAATATATCACTCTATTTATTACCATTGATTATAATAATTCATGTTTTGTGAAGGAATATAATGATCCTATATCGAGAAAAATATATACCATGGATTTAGCAAAACATAATCTTCTTAAAACATTTTCTTGTCTCCCTGGTCATATAAAATGAATTAAACATATCATACCATCCTTTCCTCCACTACCTCACTATCCCATTAGGTGTACACCACTATTATATGTAATAACTATGGCCCATAAATTCAAGGGACATATCAAATATATCCTATGTTTAATATATCTCGATGATAATCCCTGAAATCATTTGTACCTGGATATAATTGATATGAACATAGAAGAAATGTTTTATGAGGCTATAAATAAGAGTACCTTCCTATCCTATTATGACCACTAATGATTGTCATACACTGAAAGTGTCAATTAAATTATCCAAAAATAAATAAAACATAACTATGGATCCTAGTAGAGGTAATATAACAAATAGTTCAATATAATTAATCGGATATAAAATGTGATCTACACCCTGCTAGGTGAATCCATAAATTCCTAATAATGATTGAATATATATCCACCAATATAATCATTGAAATGTTTTCATAAAATCCCAATATGAATTAAATGACCTTTTTGAAACATTATATTTCTCCTTAGGTTTCATTTGAACATTTGGATATGTTAGCAACATAAATGGTATGTCTGGATTATTGATCTCATGAAAAAATTCGATATATAAATTAAAATCCTTGAGTTGTTCATCTAGGTCAAAATAAAATGAATTTAGAAGACATTTCTTCTTTAATATTATAATATCCCACATACTCATGATACCTTATGAATTATAATGTTTAACATTTCAATGTACCATATTCATTGTAAATGAAATATGGTAAACATTGGTAAACTATAAAACTTCTCACATTATATCAATGACCCTTCACTATCTGTACGAAACAACAAAAATAATGTTTATTAGGTCATCAAAAATAGTAAACATTTTAAGGATTTTGGTTCTCATTACTCATATAAATAAATCAAAATGTAATATCATGATCATAAAACAATGACATTGACTCCAAATTATAAATTTTTTCTTTGTATATTTAATGTTCTAGCAAATAATTCTATACAGTACATTCCTTTCTGAATAATTTTCTATAATTTAAAAAATCCAATGGGTGACCAAAAAATATATCTATACTTGTTTCACTTATTTAGAAAAGAGAATCCTTTCCCAAATCATAATGAAAAAAATAAAATAAAAAATCAAATGCCCATGATGTTAGATTCATCATATGACCAATTAATTAAATACAATTCAATTACCCAAAATTTACCCAAATTAAATTAAATGGATGAACAAACAAGAAATACGAATCTTACAAATTACTCTACCCCAGAATATATATCATTAAACATTCGATAATTAATTTTTCTAAAGGATTTAATACAAGACTATATTGTTCATTTCTGTATTCTCAAAAATCTGTCATAAAAATATATTATACTATATATGATTGATATTATTTATCTTATACACTAATGTATTCATCCTCCATGCAAAAATCAGATAGATTTTTTTACCCTAATCCAATGACATAATTGTACAATTTTTTGAATCATACACATGAGAACAACTAAGGGAGTGTAGTAATAAAAATTGTTCATCTAATATGATATATTAAGGAAATTGGAGCCAGTTCAATAGAATAAAAATAATGGTAGAAATTAACCTTATTATTAACTATAAGGGAATACAGAAAAACCTAAATATGTCTTTAATAAAATATAATAAATATATAATATGAAAATGCATGAAATTTTAAAAATGAACAGATATAAAAATAAAATAAAGTAAAATATAATTGTAGAAACTCCAAATCCAATGATCACATGGTGGTAGTAAAATATACTTTGGTCAACAACAATGTCTTAAAAATATAGATTAAAATGACAAAATAGATAATCACATGAATAAAATTATAATCAATATGATTCTCCTAAAAAATATCTTGAATTGTGTAGGAATAAATCAAAATCCTATGTTGATAAATAGTAAAACCAACATATTTGATATCCATGTAAAAAAAATGTTATTCCACAGAAGTATTACAATCCAAATACACCCACTAGTGTAATAACATAATATGAATAAATAATGTATAAAACATACCATGAATCTACTTCCACACTAAACATGTCACACTCATACCCCAACACGAAACGACCATGATCTCCCATTCCTTATCCACATATCACCATAAAACATAATCAAATAATGAAATTATATCTAAAACCATATTGCACAATTATATACAATAAAGGACTACCACATAATTATTCAACAAAAAACCATATAATTATATATTAATAAAATCCCTATCACATCATCTCATAACATCTGAAACACTATAACTTTACTATATATCATATAAGAAATCCATGTTCACATATATTAAGATACATAGATAAGAGAGACTAGGGATGGTGGATATTTGTATGTAGAAATGGGTAGTAGAAGATTGTATAAAAGGGGATAAATATATTATATAAACCATTTAATCAAATAAATAAATTAATTAAATTATTTATCAATGTTAATTATTAATGGTAATTAGAAATAGAAAATGTAATGAACACAAGGATGTTTTTTATTGTAGTACAGTCCAATGTGGGCCTACTAAACTGTTACTCCCATTTACTCAGTAAGATATACATGATCACTAATAATTAATTTTTAAGAGGAATCATAATCCAATTACAAAAACACTTTTATAGTGGAGGGATAACCATGACACTAACATTTGTATGGGGAGTCACAACTCTTACAAACTGACTATAGATAAATTGAGTCACAGCCTGAACAATATTGACATCATATATAGGGTTTCATAACTCTGTGTTCCTGAATTTAGAATCAGACTGTCAAAACACGAATAAAAAAAGATTATTTTATTTGTAAATTAATAAATAAAATTTGTGTGTGTGTGTGCGAGATGTGAAAATATGTTATAGACTCAGAAATAGAAAATGAGAAAATAAAATATAAAATCACAAGTATTTGTTATTATGATTTAGATCATTTCATTTCATCAAGAAAATTATACTCGATCTAAAAAAAATCATCCCTAGAGATAACATATAGCTGAAGAAATATAGTATGACAAGATTTTGAAAATGTGCAACATGTTAATAGATCAACACACATTCATTAAAAAACCATAGTATCAAATATGATAGTCATTTTATTTTATATATATCTATTATGTGTATCACCTATAAGAAATAATTATATATATTGAGAAAGAATATTCATTAGTTCCATTAGATCAAATTCCCTTAGATATTCAAAATTCATTGATTAAGGTGATAAAATAAA
The DNA here is from genome assembly GCA_963277665.1 of Viscum album. NCBI lineage: Eukaryota > Viridiplantae > Streptophyta > Magnoliopsida > Santalales > Viscaceae > Viscum > Viscum album. Next base: position 1,765,346,762 of record OY728152.1, read on the forward strand.
TATCATAATACAAATTGTAGCAAAAGTTCCTCTTTATTCTTGTAGAATAAATCTACAATAAAAAAACAAATTTAATTGAATATGTATTCCAGGAAAATATCCAAAACAATTACAGTGTTCAATGATTTAAAAAATACGTTTATACCCATTGAATACTCTATAAATTTAGTCATTAATGTTCATGAAAACTATTAGAAAAATTCAAATGTAAATTCAAATATTTGAATTTAAATAATCATCAAACCAATAATTTTTTTTTGAAAAAATACTTTTAAATAATTTGTTACGTTTCCTCTTTTGATAATCCATAAAAACCATAAAAACTCTTTGATTATTTTCTATGTATTTAATTTGAACTTATCTACCAGAAAAAGTATTGAAAATAATTCATATTTATGCAGTAAATCATGTTTTATCATAAAAACATTAGAATGAACAGTGACTTAGGGTATAAATAGTTACATACCATAGAGTATGAACATTAATGTAGAATAGGAAATGAAAAATATCATTGGATATTTGAATCTTATATTTCGGTAGTGAACAGTTAGGTAACATAGGGTATCAATAGTAACATAGCATAGAGAATGGACATGAACAATGTGTATGGTATGAAAAGTAACATTGGGATACCCAACTATACACTGTCGAAATGAATAGCAACAAAGCGTAGGCTGTAAATAGTAACATAAGGTTAGCCAACCATACATTGAAAAAATAAATAGTAATTTAAAGTTTGTTATGAAAAATATTTCAGGTTTTCTAATGCATACATTACAATATTCACGAATGTAGGTTTTCACATAATTTGTGAAAAACGGGACAAAATAATTTAATAGACATCATGAAAATTTTAAGGGTTCTAAAAAGAAGATTCTCACATCCATTAAAAAGGATTATCTTTATAGAAATTTATTATCATTCCAACGAATCAAGAATCAAAAAACTATGATCTCTAATTCCCCAAATATCATCAAAAATCAAAAGCAACAATATTCTAGAAAATTGTTTTTTTGGAAAATCAAATAAGAAATTGAGGTAGTTTATTAACCATCCAAACGTCCTTTTTAGACTTCTATGTAAACTAATTAAATAAATATAAATATTATTTATTACTATAAAATTATGTTCCATGTGGATTTAATATCATCCTATGTTTCAGTAAAATAAATATTGAAAATTTATTAAAACTATATATTGAGATGTTCTAAAAAAATAGCAGAAACGACATTGTATTTTGATAGTACAATTTTTTTTAAAAAAACAGCATAAAAAATTATATTTATATAAATATATTTTCTAGACAGCATTAAATGAATCTAAAAATATAAAACACTATCGATTGAGATATCAACAAAATAATATAAGGTTTTTAAATTAAAATTACATGTTATAAAATAATTAAAGGTTAAAAAAATTAAATTCATATGTAATAAAATAGTAGAAAACATAAAAATGAAACTATAATATCCCCATTTTTGTTTTATTATATGATAAATAAAATTATAATAATTGAAATCATTTTTATGAAAATTATAAAAAAATTAAATCTCCCTAAAACCAATATATTAAAACAATTAAAAAAATGTTATTTCTAACCATTTATATAAAAAACAAATAGTGAAAACAAACACCCCTACGAAAATGTATTAATTAAAAAATAAAATTATAACATAGAAAATTAAAATTAATTTTCCTTTTCAAAATATGAATATTCTATAAGATTTGTAAAAATATGTGCTAGGTGATTATCAGATGGTATAAATTCTATTAAAATTTCATGCTTGTTCACATGATATATAAGAAAATAAAATCTAAAATCAATATTATATGTTCTAAATTTCTATAAGGGGTTTTTAGAAAAATATATTAATGAATTATTATCACAAAAAATAGGTAGTATATCAAGATAATCACCAAAACCACATAATGTTATCTGAATACATAAACATTAAGCATTATTACTAGAAAAAGTGATATACTCATATTATATAGTATATAAAGAAATAAGTTTTTATTTAATAGAAGACTCGGAAATTAAACTTCTTCCCTGATATTGACACATACTTGATGTGGTATTTCAATCAATTTCAAATCCTCCAAAATTAGAATCAGAATATGATTTTAAATGAAAATAGATATATTTTGGATAAAATAAACATGAATCAGAACTTTTGTTAACATATATACTTTAACTTTTGATATCATTAATATAAATTTTATTACGGTCTTATTTAAATCTAGAACACAAAAAGTCACTAAAATGATGTTATAAATATATACAGTTAAATATAGAAAGCGTACCATTAATAATCTAAAAGAATTAAAATCTATAGATTTACCAAAAGCTTCAATATCATATTTACAATTCATACACATTGTATTTTTTTTAATTTAGTATAATAAAAACTAAATCCTTTATATAACTCTTTATCATTATTGGATTGTTTATGAAAAATTATGATTTTATTTAAAAAATTTGATGTCCATGAACCAATTTTAATTTTACCCTAAAACTATTGTGAAATTATGAAGACATCAAAGAAGAAAATTCATTATAGGGTATTTCCATAGATTATCCAAAAACATTATCATTAACATATATTTTATAAACTAATATATCATATAAACTTAATTTAAAAAAATGAGTTGGATAAATATTTCCTTTCCTGAAATCATTATTTAAAAAAAACAAAGAAATACTTTCATACCATGTAAGTGGTGCTTGATTGAGACTGTATAAAGATTTATAAAATTTAAAAACATGTTTAGGAAATTTTAAAATTTCAAAAACAAGGGGTTCAGAAACATTAACTTCTTCAGTTATAAAACTATTTATAAAAGCAGTTTTTTACATCAGTTTGAAATAATTTTAAAATATGAGTACAAGAAGAATCCACTAAATTCTTAATTCCTTCTAACATGGAAACATGTGAAAAATAATCTTTAGAGTCTACACATTCATCTTGAGATAATCATTATTTTATTTTCCATTTTTTTGTTTTTCTGTTTTTCCTAATTCATCCAACATTTTTCTAAAAATCCACTAACTTCCAATCACCTTTTAATCCTTAGAAAATTGTACGAATTATAAAACATAATATCTAACAAACTGATTAAATTCATCTTGAATAAGAATAATCTAGTTTTCTTATTTCAAAGCATTGTTAACATTAAAGGGATCTAAAGAAGAAATAAAAAAATAATTGGATAAAACAATTTAAAATAAATTTCAAGTCTTAATATGAGAATCAAAATTGATAAATACATATTCAATAGGATTATATTTCTGTATATTCCATGAGTTTGGGTTTGGTTGAGAAATAATATGATCCCCCACAATTCATTTTTTATTATATTGAGTAAATTATTCACCAAAATTAAAATATCTAAACTGATCATAAACAACAATATAATAATCATTTAACATAATATTATTTCAATAAATACAAGCATTAAAATATTCTTCAATAATCATAGTTCTTTTATTATGAAGTATATAAGGACAACTATTATTTGAATAAATAATAACAGACCTTCGTAACTCTTAGTATCAAATTTATCTAAATTTTCCTTGGAATTTAAAACAAAATATTTACATAAAAACTCAAAAATAAATTACTCTAGGGTTTTTAAGTAATTCATTATGAGTTTTCATTAATAATTGTTTAACAATAATTCTATTTGAAATATAACAAGAAGAAGAAACTACCTTAGCCTAAAAATATCTCGTAAAATTATATTCTCTTAACATAGTTTAATACATTTCAATAATAGTTCTACTTCTTTGTTCTATAATAACCAGCAACAACTAAGCTATATTTATTTCTACTAAGGAAAAAAATTTGTGTGGGGATAAATAATTCACAATTATTTAACTATAAAGATCAATTAGAACTTATTAGATTGATTTTTCTGAAATAATTTTTTTTACTCCAAAGGATGCTTTCACATTATACTGAATTCAAGAATTTTACATGTTGAATAGTTAATTAAAGAAAAATAAGCGTATAAATAGTTTATTTTCGATTAGTATAATGTAATAAATAATCATCATTCAAAAGTAGACATTTATAATTTTAAATTTTAACATCCACCATCATCACATATTTGTGATATACTAATAAAATTATGTTTTACACCTTTATCATTTGAAACATTATAACTAAATGTATAATTTGAAATTCCAACTTTATGAAAACAATTTACATTGAATTTGGATTTGTCTCCAAATGTAACAGTGCCTCCATCACAAATGTTCTAAGTGGTAAATAATGATGGGTATATGATCATATGCCAAAATAATAAATTTTCCATGTACCATTGGATGTTCATGACACATCTAAGGATTTATCCTACAATTATAAACGGCGTGAAACTTTTTTACCCACGATAATTTAGGCCCAATATGAGTTGTTATAAAATTTATAGGTACCGATATATAATTTAAACATGAATCTTAAAAAACTCTAGAGAATTAATATTTATAAATATATGTTTTATTTAATACATTGGAATTTTTAAATTTAAGAGAAAATTTAATTTTCAGAATTCACTTTCATGACATATTAAAAACAAGTAATATTAGATTTACAACCATTTTTACTTTTAATAGAGTGAGGTTCTTAGATTTGGGGTAATCATTTGTCATTGAGAAATCCATATTGATTTTAATTTTTTTTGTCAAATACATCATCTCATTATATTTTTCACGACCTTGAATAAATGTATATAATCATTTTCTAGACTTTTAACATCCTTTTTCAAATTTTCATTCAAATTATGAGAATATTTAAATATTTCATATTCTATTTAATGAATTATTGAAGAATTGTTACATACATTTTTATTATGATGCAAAAGTATTTTATTTTTATATAATATATTCTCATTTTTTTCATAAGGATTATTATATAAGTCAATAGTGTGGAAAATATATTTTCATAATTTTTCAATTTTTTAATTAAATAACATTGGAGTTTTAGAATCATATTCAGAATCAGAATATTCCGAATAAAAAACTAGAATTACCAATCTTTTCCAATGATTCAATAAAGAAGTTTTTCGCATATTATTTTTAATCTATAGATTGTTCAGTGAATGAAAATTTTCGGTATAACTCCAAGTAGTGTTGAATGCCTTTTTGACCTTATTTTTTTTTATTTTTCATTATTATTTATTTTAGGAATGTCTTGTTTAATATTCCCTTTCTTATTTCACTCATAGAAAGTTACATCTGAATAATTATAATTCATCATAACTTTAGATTCTTTGTTATATTTTTATTTTTGATTGTTTATTCTAAGCTTATCCTTTAATATTTTCATTTTAATTAATTTTTAATCTCTAATTACAATCAAATGCATATTCTTTTCACTATCCTATAGATAATAATTAGAGGAGTAAACAAAAGTAGCATTCACATATTTAAAAGAAACAGCTTTTTATTGTATCATTGGAAGGTATGTAATTCAGTTTCAATTTATACCGAAGGAGTGATTCAATAAAATATTATTGGGTGTACTCATTAAAATGATTTACTATGTCGATGGAAACCATATTGGTATGTCATTTCATTAATAAAAATTATATGAAAAATTCTTTGTAGTAAGTATTCTTGATCTTCTCCGATTGAATTCATTCCACTAACAATTCATGTGAATCTATGGAACAATTGGATTTCTCTTTCATGTTCATGCATCTTATATTCTTGGTACTTTGAACAAATTATTTCTAGCTTGGTATAGATTAGTACTTCAGAGCCATGGTGTGTAACTTGTAAAATTATCTCTATTTAACGAGTTTCCTTACACGCATAAAAATTACCAAAAACAAATATTCTAATAGTAAAAAAAATATTTTAACAACTTCATAATTTAAATAACATATAGTATCATCAATTCTGTAATGTGTATCTGGGATTTCTTTAGTGAATGTTGGATATTTTGACATGATATACCATTGATCAATGGTCAACTATTTGAAGTAAACCTCCATTTACGATCTCAAATATCCATAATAATTACTATCAAAGTGTGGTGATTTTTAAAGAATCCAAGGAACATTTGGGAACAATACTATCATATTATAAGATTTTGTCATTAGAATCTGAGGTCTAGAAAAATCTAATCACAATTAAAATCAGTTTAGAATCTTGAGATGGATTTCATAATTTGAAAAGAAAATTTTTTTGAATGAATTTTAATGTTATCCAAAAGAGAATAAAAAATCTAATCAATTAAAAAAATTATTTTCCTTTGATACCATTTTTTAGGTATCAGGAGGAGAATTAATGAACGAAAGTTTGTTTTTTATTAGTTCAATCCGAAATGTGGAATCTCTACCCTTATACCTCTCTTCTCAATGTGATATAAATGTGAACTAAAAATGATTTTAATGGGGGAATGAAAACCCTAATTACAAATTCTATTCTAGGGGAGGGATAACTATGAAACTATCTGTTGTAGGGGGATTCAGAAACCTTATTTCATTAAATTAGATAAGGGGAGTCAAACATGAATAGTCCTAACATTATATATAGGGAGTCACACCCCTTAGATCATGGCCATATAATTTACGAGTCACTACCGTAATAAACAAAATAAAAAATAATATCTTCATGTAAAAGCATAAATAGAATAACATAGTGTGTGTGAGGGATTGGAAAAATTGTTACATAATTAGAACTAAACGAATGAGAAGATTAAATATTAATGGATAGATACTAGTGGTTGAGGATTAGATTTTCGATTATATTCAAGGAAATTTTAGTCTATGTAGATGGAATTCATCCCTTGAGAGATCATTAAGGTCATGAAATAGAGTATCGCATTATGTTACAAAATCATTGTATGTTCAAATATCAAAAAAAAATATTTTAAAGAAACAGAGTAGAAAATATTTTAGAGCATTTATTTATTTATTGTAATTGTGTGTATCACCTTCAATATAGAATTATATATATATATATATATGTATATATTTAGATAAGGTATTTACCAGTTTCACCTTCTCCACTTCCTTTAGATATTCAAAATAAATTGATTTAACAACTTCCATTAATATCTAAATAAAAAACAAATGACAATTGCTTCTTTGTTCCTGTAGAGTAAATATCTTACAATAGAATTTATTTAAATATGTCTACCAATAAAATATCTAGAATAATAGTAGTGTCTATTAATGATAAAAACATGTTTGAATAAATTAATGCATTTATAAATTTACTCAAAAGTGTTCCAAAAATCTAGAATTAAAAAAATAAAAAGTAAAATAATATATTTGAATTTAGATAAAATTGAAACAATCATTTTTACTTGAAAAAGATGTGGAAATAATTTAATAATTTTTATATTTTGAAATTACACCAAAAAAATTAATAACTCTTCGATCATAATCCTTATATTTAATGTAAATATATATATTAGAAAACTCATTGAAAATAATACATATATATGTAAAAAAATAACATAAAACATTGGAATTAACTGAAACATATGGTATTAATAGTAACATAGCGCATGGTATTAGTTATAACGTAGCATTGGGAATGATTAGTAACATAGAGTTGCTGAATAATTCGTTATGGAAATGTATAATAATATAATATAGGGTATAAATAGTTACATAGCATTGAGAGTGAACATTACCATAGCATAGGAAATGAACAGTAATTTATCAAAGGGAGTGAACAATAATCTAGGCTTTCCGAACAATAATTTGTAGAAATGAATAGTATCTTTGTATAGGATTGGAATAATAATGTAGGTTTTCCCAACCATAATTTGTGTATATGAATAGTAATGTATCATAGAGTATGTACAATAACATTGGGTTTCCCATCCATATTTTGAGGAAATAAACAATGACATATTGTAGGGTATGAACAGAAACATATGGTTGATGAACCATACATTACACTATTCTTAAATGTTGGTTTTTTCCATTCTTTGTGAAAAACTATACAGAAAACATTAACAAATGTCAATGAATTTTTTAAGGTTATAAACAGGGGTTTCATATTTGGTCAAAAAAATATTTTTAAAGAAACATAGTATCATTCCATGTAATCAATAATCAGATAAATATAATATCTACTACTCCATATATCATCAAAAAATAGAATCAATAAAATTCTCAAAAACTAGAGTTCTGAAAAATCAAAGAAGAACATCATACAATTTATTCAAAATTACAATGACCTTTTAAGACATCGATATAAAATTATAGAATCATGATATACATGATTGGGTTTTATAAAATCAATTTCATTTGAATCATATCTATATTGAGGTTACAGTAAAATAAATAAATAAACCTATATAAAACTAATGACTAAAATGTTCTAAAGATGATGTATAAAATTCATTGAATTCTTAGTGTTTTAAAATACATTTTTAGACGTCTTGATAAACTAATAGAATACAAGAAAATCTATTTTATATCTAACGTGACTGGAATAAACAAAATACTAACATTATGTATAGAGTTATTATCAAAATAAAGAGTGGTTTTATAAGATAATTACTTATAATCAAACAAAAATATAGTGTGTTAAAAAATAAATGTTAAATAATATGTAATCAAAAAAAATATCCACATTAACAAAAAACCACCCGTGTTTTAATATTACGAAATCATAACATTTAAACAAATTAATATATATCATAATAAAATTTATAACACTTAATTTGTCCCCAAAAAACAATATTTAAAAACAATTAAAACAATGTTATTTCTTCCGATTTTTAAAATAAATATATATTGAAAACAAACTCGATCTGGACAACCAATATACCAATTTTGAATTTAATTTTCACAAACTCGGAAGAGTCTAAAGGATTTGTACAAATATATTCTAAATTATATTTATTGGGTGTAAATTATAAAATAATATCACCCTTTTTCATATTATCACTAATAAAATATAATCTTTGATTAATATGCATAATTCTAGAATGTTGTAAGGTCTTTTTATAAATAGAAATTGTATAATTATTATAATAACAAAATAGTAATTTTATCACAAAAACCACAAAAATCACATAATGACTACTTAATCAATTTAAATTAAGGAAAATTACTAGAAATAGATATATACATATCATCTGATGTTTTTTAAGAACCCAATAATTATTTCATAAAAGAACAGGATATAAAAAATTTTCCCAAAAAATGACACATACCAAATGTGATTTTTCAATCATTTATACATCCCCCAAAATCAAATTCATTATAAGATTTTAAATCAAAAAAGTTTCATTCTGGATAAAATAAACTAGAATCTATCATTCCATTAACATATCTAATAATTCTTTGTACATAATTAATATGAATTTTATTTACATCTGCTAGAAATTTAGCACCTTAAAAAACACAAGAAATTATGATGTTCTTATATGCAGTTTGATTTCAATAACTACCAATCATGCCTCTGTAAAAATTAATATAAAAAAGTTTACATGTAAAATAAACAACTAAATTAAAATTATACCCCATAAGAGCATTCATCAATTTTGCAGAATCATAAACAATTATATTTACTACATCTTTATCATAGATATATTAATTAATAACAATTCATTCCTTTCTTTTAAAAATGGTAATTCCAAGAAGATTTACTAATTCCCCCATTAAACTCATGTCAAATTCATAAGAAATCAATAAATACAATTAATTAATATGTATTTTAATAAAAAATACAAATACAATATTATCAATATTTATTTGAACCATGAAAATATCATTAGTATTTATTTTCATAAAATAGCCAGTTCAACATTTTGATTATCAAAATTAAAATTTATTAAAAAAAGGATATCCTTTAATACCAAGAATTAGGTTCTCGTTTGAGAATGTAAAAAGAATTAGATAATTTAAAAACATGGTAAATAATTTTTTTACTTTCAATTCAATGGGTTTGGAAAAAAATCATAATTAATTATAAAACCATTTATGAAAAAAAAAATTATATCGATTTGATATAATTTTAAACAATGAAAACAAGTAAATCCAATATAATTATAATTTTCTCTAACTTAGCAATTGGTGAAAACTAATTATAAAAGTCTATACCTTCTTTTAGAGTGTATTATTGAGCAATAATGACATATTCATTTTTTACAATCTTTCATGTTTCATCCAACATTATTACAAATATCAACTTAGTTATAACGAATCTATTTATCCTTAATAAATTATAATAAATTCCAAACATTATTTATAAAAATAATTTATATTTCAACTTTCAATGTAACAATACAACTAGAATTATTTAAAGAATCATTAATATTTAAAGGAATAAAATCATAAATAAAAGATGAATTGGAGGAAAAAACTGAATTTATAGTTTTAACACCAGAATCATCATTTCCAATTTTAATTTCATTTGTATGATCTTTTATTAATATTTCATGTTTATTTATCTAGTTGATAATAATTATTCTACACCACAGTTTATTCATTATTATCTTGAGGATATTCTTCACCAAAATTAAAATCTATATCCTCATCAATAGTAGAATTTGAAGTATAATTTAATTTAACATTATTTTCATAAAATATAACATTAACATATTCTTCAATATTATTATATTTTTTTTATAAAATATATATATTCTATAATTATTAGAATATCCTAGAAAAAACTCATCACCACTCTAAGCATTGAATTTATCTAAATTATCAATTTAATTTAAAATAAAAACATTATTTTGAAAAATATATATAATAAAAACAACCTCATGTTTTTTATTTATAAATAATTAATATAAAGTTGTTTTATAATAATAGTCAAATAAGACTTATCTTATAAATATAATAGGTTCAAAAAAGAACCTTAGCCCAAAAATATTTAGGAATATTTTATGCAATTTACATAGTTTGGGCCATTTGAATAAGAGATATATTTTTTTATTATAAAAAACATTTTTTGTGTTGTTCAAGGAAAATAAAAAAATAATGAACATTTCCATACATTTAAAAAAAATCCTGATCAAAATTATGAAATTCAATGATTTTATCTCTATGAATAGAAATATTCATAAAACATTTTTCATTTTGAAAAAATTTACTAAAGATGTAAATCAATATAAAGTACTCTTTTTATGAGAATGTATACCCATGTAAATATAATATAATAATCAATAATAACTAAGGTATATTTCATTCAACAAAGGTTGTAAATTTAAATGGGTCTAAATAAATGAATACATATTAACTATAAAGGTATATTAGTATTTATCTGATTGATGGGTCTAAAATAAATTTTAAATTTCTTGCCTCTTATAAAACTATCCAAAACATGAATATGATAATTATTAATGGAATGAATATATAACAGACCATCATTTTCTGGGGGTTTATGTATCATTTTAAAATTTACGTGACCTAAATTTCTATGCCATTAGATGTCATCATTCTATACAATATTCAAACCTTTTACATGTTGAATAGTTAATAAAAAACGAGAATATAAATACTATATTTTTGAATAGAATAAAATAATAAAGAATCATCTATAAAAATTTAAAATTTAACAATTTGATATTTAACTCACATTTTATTATCACATAGTTTCGATATACTATTTAAATTATTTTTTAATCCATCAACAAAAAAAACATTATCAATTAATGTTGAATTATAAATTCCATCCTTACCAAAAGATTTTACATTGAAATTGATATTTTCTAAAAAATTTAATGTGAATCATCAAATTTTATTTAATTAGTAAATATTGATGGGTTTATAGTCATATTATATGAGATCCCATTATCCATGTACCACATATCGTTCTTAAGACATCCAAGAAATTTGTCCAACAAAATAAATTACATGAAAATTTTGGTAAACAAGATACATTGTGTCCAATAAGATTAGTTAAAATAATCTATGTAACAATAATAATATTAAACATGTATATTAAGGTACTCTAGATTATAACAATTTATAAATACTAATTACTAAGGAATGATTAAGTCTATAAGAACAAAAATTATCATAATGACATTTCATTTAACATTTAAAATAAGTAACACTACTAGTACCACCATTTATACTTTAAATTTTTTTATACAGATCATGTATTTTCATATCATTTCAAAAAAAAAAATCATTATTTTTTTCAGTTTTTGTCAAATACATTATGTCATGATATTTTTCACAAACTTTAATAAATGCAGATAAATATTTTCAAAGACATTTTCATTCGACTGTAAAATTATATTATTTTTTGAAATAGTTTTCTAATTTTTCTTTTTAAACACAATATATAAATTTGTATTTCATTTCTAGATTGTTCACTCGAATTAGATTCTTCATTACAAATCAAGTCAGTGGTCAATTCCTTTTCATCCTTGTTTTTGCATTTATAGTTTTTATTTAGTTTAGGAAAAATTGGTTTGATATGACCTTTCGTCCTAAAGTCATAACATATTACATATGAAGCATTAATATTCATATCTAATTTCATGTCTCAGTTGTATTTTTATTTTTGATGATTTCTTCAAAAATGTTCTTGAATCCTTTATTTTTATTTCTTTGGTAAACTCAAGGGAAAATAAGAGAAATTTTCCCTATTTTAATTTCATATATATTTGAATATGTAGAGTTAGTAGAAATAATATTTAAATATCTAAAAGCTACCCCTTTTGGATGTTTTTTCATTAGCATCAAATCTATTCAATTCCAATTCATTCTTAATGACTGATCCAATCAATTCTTCTAGCGTGTACCCAATAAAATTATTGATTTCATCAATTAAAAAAATCATTTCATGAAAATTATTTTTTAATTTTCACTGGACTTGTTCAAATAGTAATAGGTTTTCAGGATATTCTCCATGTGAAATCATTACAATCACTACCATTGTTTATATATGATACATTTTGATTACATTTTCATCATCACTAGTATTTAAGTCTCGGTACTCATCACAAAGCATTCCATTTATGGTATAGATTATTTTTTCTGACACAATATGAGTAACTTGTTGAATCTTTCATATTTCATAAGTCTTAATATTAGTAGACACATGAAAAAAAAATTTAATAGCACAATATTAAATATTAACAACATTATAATTTAAAACATATCTAGTAGCATCAATTCTGTAAAGAGTTATAAGGAAATCATTAGGTAGTGTGTACAATTTGGACATGATAGACTAGTGTTCAATGATCAACTGTTTGAGTTAAGCCTCCTATCAGGATCGCCAATATACATAATCATTACCAACTATCTGTGGTATCTTTTAAGGAATACAACATCATTTGCTTTTAATCCATCCATATTAAAAAATATTATACTTAGACTATGAGGTCTAGGAAAATACTAGCAAAAATCAAATTACGGAACAGTCTAGATATGGATTTCATTATTCAAAAAGGAATATTTTTTTTGATTCAAATTAAAAGGTATCCAAAAGAGAATAACACAGCTAATGAATTCTAAAATTTAATTCCCTTTGATAATAATTATTAGATATAATTAAAAGAAAAAACAAATATAATAAATTCTAAAAGTATTAAACCCTAATACCAATATGTATGATACATTAGAATAATAATAGATCAAATTTATTCTAAAAAGGATTACCCATTGATACCAGTTGTTTGGTTGAAACATGGCAATTGAAGAAGGTCTTGAGGGGGTGAATTGACCAGATAAAAAATTTAAAAAAATAAATTGCTAAATTTCAATAATTATCAATGTTTATTGTATACATTAATTATTAGAGGAAAAAGTAAGGAATGATAGTTTTTTTTATTAGTTCAGTTCAATGTGGGCCTACTCTACTCTTATACCTTTCTACTCGACAATACACTAAAAATTATTTTTATAGGGGAATCATAACCTATTTATATTATCCATTTATTGTGGTGATATGACCCTGTCAATGAGTTTTTAATGGGGAGTAAAATACTTACATATTTAATTTATATAAAGGGCCACACAGACCAAGCGATATTGAATTTATATATAGTGTTTCATAACCCTTAGATACTGAATAAAGATTCCGGGTGACATAAACTAAATAAAAAAATAAACAATAATTTCTAGGTGTGTAAAATAATAAACAAAAAAATATAATGCATGTGAGTTATTGGAATAAGTGTTATAGGCTTAGTACCAATAAATGAGAGGAAAAAATATTAATGAACAGGTACTGATTTTTACGGATTTTATCACCTCATTCTTTTAGGGTAATTGTACTCAATGATGAATAAATTTAACCCTAGAGAGATCATCCAGGTGATAAAACATAGTATAACATGATGTTGTATATACAGAACATGTTCAATGATCACAACACATTCTTTTGAAAAAAATACACAGTATAAAATTCTATATACAATGTATTTTTTGTACTTCTATAATGTTTATCACATGAAAAAACATATGATATATATATTGAAAAAAATATTTATTATAGAATATCGGCATCATTCAGATATTCAAAATAAATCGAGTCAAGCCCTATATTAAATATCTTCTATAAAATCAATTCCCCATGGAAACATTATTCCAATATAAAAAACTATAATAAAAGAATTAAAATTCATTTGAAAAGGTCTTAAAATAACATCTCTAGAATAATAGTATCATTTAATGTTATAAAATATCGATCTCAATCCATTAAAACTTATTTATATTTAATCAAAAATGTTCTTGAAAAGAAGAATAAAATTTTTAATGAAAATTAGAATATTAGAATTAAAAAAAAACATGAATCCACCAAAATTATTGGAAATATATGTCTAAATAATTTATTAAAATTTTTATTAAAATTTACCACAAAAACAATAAAACATATTAGATAATAATCCTTTTATTTAATGTCAATTTATAAAGCAATGAAACTGTTGAAAATATTCTACATATGTGATGTGTAACATCCCAGTTGAATAAAGAATACGAAATTTAAAAATTTATTAATATTTTTAAATTAAATAATAATTTTACATAAATGGGGATGTTATGTCTGACAGCATACTCAACATGCAACAACAGATTTCTCCAAAATCATACGGCACACACAATGATGAGTTATACCGAAATATGATATAGTAATATTATTATTTTATATAGTAGTTAATGCCTATCTATTGTATTGAAATGAGTGAATAAAAGTAACTAAAATATGATTATTCAAGTTTCTTAAATGTTTTTACATTTATCCCGTAAATATTAGTGGCAAAAAATTAGAATGCATCCAATTTTAAGCATTGAATGATCTAAAATTCATTAGAAGGCCATTTTACCTCCTTTTGATGGTGAACCATTATTAAAACTAGTTTTTGTATCTTTTATAAATTATATTAGAGAAAATATATTTCTTATTTATAATTCGGGCATCAAAATATACTTTGGGTAAAATTTTGGTATTTTTTTGATAAAATACATTTTATTAATGAATAGTGAAAAATACCGCATTTTAATTCAAAACTGTATTTTCATCTAATTTATTTAGGTAGAGATATTGTTCTATTAATATGGATTAAATTTTAATTATATTATATTTTTAATATTTATTCCAATTTTGTTCATTTGAAGTAATTTCAATCTTAAATGAGACATAAACACATTATAATAATTTGATGCTTTTTTTACTTCTTAAAAACATGCTTTCTAGTTTTGACAACGAGAATGAATGTCCAATAAATTATTGAAAATTATATGTTTTTAATTTGGTAAAATAGATTTAATTTTTGAATTTATATTATCAAATTTATCTTCGGGTGATATTTTTTGTATTTTTTTAATATCATCAATTATATATGAATAGTGAGAAAATACTACATAGAAGTTAAAAAAATTCTTTTTAATTTAAAGGAAATTGTACCAAATATGTGAATTTATTTTATAAAATTGGACAAAAAGTGTTGTAATCATGTTGATAACTGTTGTTTAATAGGTTGTAAATATTTTTTGGTGAATAGTAACTTTCCAAGTTTATTTACTGCATTTAAAGGGTAGTAAGATAATTCAAGGTGAAAATAAAATTATAATAATAATAAATTACTATAACTCTTGTCCTAAACTTATTGGACGATTCATGGCCGAATAATAAAATCCTTGGGTAGAACATTTGGCCATTAGATGCCACTTAAGAATTAAAATTACATTAATTAATTTTTATTAAAAGTATAAATAAAAATATCATAATCATGAATTATTTTACTGAAAAATATTTAATGTAGTGTTATATAATTGATACCATTTACTATAAATAATCATTATAAATATAAATAGATTTCATATATTATGGAAATTTGTTTATATTTTCTATAAATAAAATATATAATTTTAATTATTACATAATGATGATGTAGTGATTATCTTATTAATGAATTTTAAAAATAATCATATTATAAAAATTTGTAAAAATTTATTATCAATTTTTTTACAAAATACATGAAAATTATGGATTATTATGAGTTATTATATTTTAATTAATGAAGTTTTTACGAATTTATCAAGTTGTTATGGATATTTTGAAAGGTCATGATATGAATAGTATAAAAATTCACATTAATGAGTTTTTAAATCAATTAATATTTTATTAAATGATAAAATAGTCCAAAAAATATATTATTCAGAAATATGACATATATGATGTAACCAATGTCATTAATGATCCATTTTGGGTCTCATTCAATTTTATTATTTCTACATTAACTAAATATAATGAAAATACAAGAAGACATGGTAAAAGTTAAATTAGTTAACCAAGAGTTAAAGATAAATGATAATGTTAATTTTGCAACACAAACTTGACTGAAACCTATTGGTTGAACTAATTTCAAAAACATACTCACCATTGATTCTAATTTTGTGAATTTATGACCTTTTTAAAACCATGATTATGTTAATAATAAAGTACTACATTCAAAATTTCTTAAAGTATCCTTCCATCCTCTTATAAAAAGACACCACCCTTAACCATTACTCTCACCTCTCAAGCCCCTATGGCTCATCTATCATCTATCCAAATAATCTCCCAATTTCCATATATTCCTTTAAGAAGCCTTTCCCTATGTAGAAGAATATCCAAGAGAGTCCTTAGGCTCAAGTAAAAAGATTTTACCCGATTTAATGGTAACGTCTTCTCTCAAGTTCTTTCTTTTTATTTTACATCTTCACTCCCTATGTTTTTCATATTATCACTTTATATAAAAAAAATAGTATCCTATATATACTAGGATGTTTTTATGATAAGTATTCTAACTACAATTACATATAGTCCATCTAATCGGTATATAACATACTATTTCTGTGGCAAGTGAATTACATCATCATGAAATAATGATTATTAAAACATATTATCTGACCACTTATGGGGGACAGTATGATTTAAAAGTAATTATATATGAAATATATGATATTTATTTTATCTTTACACTTCTTTATTTATATTTTTATAACGTACCTTTATGATTATAATATTGTATATATATGATATTTTCATTTGAGGAAGTGTAGACAACGACCCCTTCAATGTGATATAACTCATTCATGATATAGATGGAACTTATAAAGTATAGAATAAATGAGATTATGTAAAATATATAACATAGATACTATAATGGAATTATAATATATCTATGTATAATTTATTTTACGTTCCTTTAAATATGAAAAATAATTCAAAATATCGTCCATGCAAACGTACGACTTACCGTCTCCATGTACGGTGCAATTAATTTCTTATATCCAAATGTTATAGAATATTATAAATACATATTTATAGGACATATATTATATATATGATATCTAAATCATTGATATCATTTTGAAGATAACTTAAATTTGACCACATGGACAATTTGTAATTATAACAAGTTTGATTTTTAACTCATGTTTTGAACATGAACAAAATGTCTGATATGAATTGAAATAATTAACTGATTGCTATATCATGGTAATAAGTGATATAAAAAGAATAAAAATCTTGAAAAATGTTTTCAATAAAGTATAAATTGACTTTATTTTATTATTCAGAAATGTAAAGAATGAACGTGTCACGTCAGACACGAGGAAGGGACATTGTATCAAACTCCTTTCATTGAATAATGTTTTGATTATATACATCTCCTTCTTCTATAAAGTGTATAATAAACCCATATTAATTTTATTTTAATTAATAGGTAATATTTTTTCTATGATTAATTTTACTAAATGTCAAAAAAATGTTTTTTTATTGTATGTGAGGACAATGAAATCTCTGATATTGTTATTATTATTTGGATTCCTCTATAAGCCTTCATGTTTTTTAAAATGAAAACAAAACACCATATTCTATTTTTGGGTGTTTTGGTATTGGAAATAGTATATGAAATATATTTACTATTTCAATATCTTAAAAATGTATCTTGTCATTGAGAATTAGATGTTAATACTGAAATGTTGATTTTTGAAAAATTTTATGAGTTATAATTATATAATGGTACTTGGACATTTGATTGGTGGTTACGTGGAAAGACAAATGATGGTTGGTTCTATGATAAACTAAGGATGGGTGGTTACATTATAACCATTAATAGATTGGGTATAGAAGTTGGTTGTATGGTGATTTCATTTTGTGATATGTGTGGAGGACCACCGTATGGTTATTCCATTTTAGTAGTTTTATGTCCCAAGGTACCATTATATTTTATGTGTTATTTATATCGATTTTATAATTATCCTTTCATTAAAAAAATTTAAAATGGAGTTTTTATTTAGTAAAGAGAATTTATTTTTTTCTTAAAGCCGAAAAGTATTACTTATGATAATGTAGTCTTGGTTTACTTGTTATATTGAAAAACTAACAATTTTCCTTCTTTTTGAATCCCTTACTAAGGATTTTATGGTCCTACCATTTTTTGAAATAATTTTTATAGGATTTAAAGTATAATTGTGTTAATGATGGTATCAATAAAAATACATGATGACTAAAAAATGGAACTAAATATGTTCTTTTTCTTTTAAGAGTTTTTATTTTATGAAACAATAGGATAAGGATTATAAGTGTCTATATATAATATTCTATGTGTTAGGTATAGGTTATAACATAATTATCTAAATCTACAAATGTGGAATGACCCTTAATGTGGATAATTAAATTAAATCAAGATTTTATAATGTTTAAATATGGGGCGTTATTGTTGATATCATAGGTCGGTTTAGACAACGTTAAGTGTCAGGATATTGTTAAATTAATATTTATAAATTTTTTTACTTTATGGTATGATTGAAATGATATATCATTTAATGGATATCATGTTCTTCACAAAATAATTTATGTGTTCATAATTGTTTTCTATAGAGGAAGGGCAGCAGTGCTGGGGAGGCACACATAAGAGAATAATCATCCAAATTTACAACCCGATATAGTTAGATTCAGAACTGCATATTTTTTCACAGTAATGGAGCAGTTGATTCATAATATAAATGTTTGTGGTATCAATTCATGATTTTAACCAGAGAAAACCCTGAGTAATACGTTTATTGTGGAGTAATTCATTAGGCAACATCCCCAATCATAAAGAGGATCATCTAACCCTGTTCAAGATGAAATGTGGATCAAAACACTGGAAAATATTTTTGATGTGATGGGTTTTACAAACAATCAAAAGGTTATACTTTCTATTTATTATATTGAATGAGGAGAAAATCACTGGTTATTTATGTATAAAAATATTAGGGATAAGGAAGATATTTATGCCCTTTGTTTGGAATAATTCAAAGGAATGTTTCTTGTGAAATATTTTCCAAAGGTGGTTTCACTTAGGATGGAAAACAATTCTTGGAATTGTGGAAGGAGGATAAATAATTGGCTTCGTACAATGAATGTTTCACTTGACTGGAATGGTATGCTCCAAATTTCATCTAGATCATGAGAGTAAAATAAAATGATTTTACTTATGAATGAAGCCACGATAACGAAGACTGTTTGCTTCCCGTGAATTCAAAATCTATGAGAAAGTTCTCGGATGTGTTGATAATGAAGAAATGGAGTTTTCTAATGACCTGGTGTTCCAAGAGAGAAAGCAAATAAAATGTCCAGTTTGAAAGAAAAATGAAAAAATTCATCATAGAAGCATGGAGGTAAAAAAATTAAATTTCCATCATGTGAGAAGTGTATTAAAAATCATCCTATAGAATGTTTTTAAAAGTATGCAAAGGGCTTCTGTTCTAGTAAGACTGGTCATATTTCTCGTAACTATAAGGTGGATCATCAAGAATGTAATAAAAAGAAAGTGGAATGATGTTTTAGATGCAATACATTAGGAAATTATACCAATATGTGTCCAAAGTTGATTACGCAGGGTAAAAACAAGATAGATCAATGAATAAGGTTTGGATAAAATATTTTTCTACTACTATGGTTGACATGGTAACATCATACTAATTGGTATCAGGATCATTTATTTTTTTTAGATTATGAAAATGTGTTGACTGATTCAGGGTCTACAAATAATTTTATTTTTTAGAAATTCTCTAGTAAATTATTAATTCCTTCTAATGATTTTAATGCTGAAAATGTTTTAAAAACAACTAGGGGAAAAATTAGGAAAAAATAAATTATAAGAATCTTCATATCATTTATTTTTAAATTAATTTACGTGAAAAAATTGTTGTTTTTCCTCTAGAAGAGTTTGATGTTATTTTGGGAATAGATTGGATTTATATTGACAATTCCTTGATTGACTGTAGAGATAAAGAAGATTCTTTTCCGAAATACATTTATTTGGTGTATGATAATGATCCATTATCTCTGATAATGTACCAAAAAGTTGGGAAACTATTAAAAGATGGTAATGAATGTTACATTGCACATATTGGTGAAAATAAATGAAATATTCAGATTATTGATGTGCCATAATTAAATGAGTATCTTGATTTTTTTCCAGATGAATTTCTTTGTATTATACATAATCAAGAAGATGAATTTAATGTTGACTTAGTTCCTGATTCTATTCCATTTTTAAATCCCCATTATCAAATGAATCAAATTGAACATTTAGAGTTAATGAAACAATTGAAGGAGTTGTTAGATAAAGGATTCATTCAACCTAGCACAACACTATGGGGTTCTCCAGTCTTGTTTGTTAGAAATGATAATGATTCTATGATACTTTTCATTAATTATATAGAATTTAATCACATCACCATTAAGAAAAAGTATCATTTGCCACATATTGATGATATGTTTGATCTGCTCTAGGGAGCTCAGTATTTTTTGATGATTGACATGGGGTCAGGGTAACATCCATTGAAAGTAAAGGAATAATATGTTCTAAAGACCATATATCATTATAGATATGTCCAATATGAATTTGTAGTTATAGTTAATGGGTTAACCAATTCTCATGATGTATTCTTAGATCTAATGAATAGAATTTTCCGTGAGTTCACTCTTAAGTATGAGGTTGTGTTTGTTGATGATATTTTGGTTTATTCTAAAAGTGAATAGAAGAATTAAATCCATTTATGGGTTGTATTACAAACCTTAAAATAAAATAAATTGTATGGGAAATTCTGCAAGTGTTTGTTTTGGTTACAAAAAATTTCATTCCTTGGTTACATTGATTTTAAAAATAGAATAATTGTTTATCCTACAAAAAAAGGGTTGTGAAGAATGGACAATACCTACAAATATAATCGAGATTCATAGTTTTCTTAGTTTGGCCGGCTATTATAGAAGGATTTTTGAGAATTGTGCAAGGTTATGTAGCACACTGACTTAGTTAACTCGAAAATGTTTTAAAATTTTCTGGTCAAAGGATTGTGATTATTGTTTTCAAAACAATATTTAATGATTAGTAAATGCTATAGTTTAGGAAATAACCTCTAGTAATAGTCAGTTTTTTATCTCTTGTGATGCATTATTGAATGTAATTGGTTGTGTCTTAATGATAAATTATCTGGTAATTTCTTATGCTTTACATCAGTTGAAAAATCATGAGTTAAATTACCCTACAATTTCATTAGAAATAACTGTTTTTGTTTTTTCATTAAAATTTTGGAGGTATCATTTCTATGGCATAAAGTGTGAAATATATTCTGATCACAAAATTTTTAAGAATATAATCATTTATAAATAATTTCTAATTAGATAGAGGATATGGGTAGAATTAATAAAAGACTATGATTGCATGATTCATTACCATCCACGAAAAGAAAATAAAGTTGTTGATTACTTGAGTTGAAAAAGTAATGTTACATAAACAATGTAAAATTTGGAACAAGATAATTTGATTAATGATTTGATAAAAATTGAATTATTTGTTTTTGGTGTATAAAATTACTCGTTTTGTATCAGGTTTCATTGAAATCATCTCTCTTATAAAGGATTAAACAAGCGCAAGAATGAAGACAAGGAGTTATAGAAAAATATATATATGGTTCATAATGGTATGTTTCCAGAATTTAACAGTATTAATGATTGTATGTTGATATTTGGGAAGATATTATGTGTGACTTTTGATTGAAAATTGATGAAAGAGTTGTTATATAAAGATCTTAGTTCTCCATTTACAGTTCATCCTGACATTACTATGATGTACAAAGATATTAGGGAGTATTACTAGTGGGATGAAATGAAAAGTGATATTTCTAATTTTACTATGAATTGTTTAACTTTTCTATAGGTTAAAATAGAGAAAATTTTTACAAAAGGGATGCTTAATCCATTACCAGTGCAATATTTGAAAATGAAAAATGTGTCAATGGATTTCGTAGTCAGATTACCAAAAACTTCTCAAGTTAACAATGCAATCTATGTTATTGTTGGCCAATTGACTAAATCTTCTCATTTTCTTACAATTCAAGGTACTCTCTTTCTAGATCAACATTCTATAGTGTATATTAAAGAGATGGTCAGGTTATATATAGTTCCCTTATCCATTGTATCTGATCATGATATGTGGTTCACTTCAAACATTTCAAAATGCCTTCAGTAGTCATTGGGTACTGAAATAACTTTTAGTACATCTTTTCATCCGCAATCAATGTGGAGTCAGAATGAAAAATCCTAAACTTGTAGGATATTCTAAGTTCATGATCAATTTATTACCAGGGATTTTGGGACCAAAATCTTTTTTTGGTTGAGTTTTTATAATAACATAATTCATTCCAGTATACAGATGGCTATATTAGAGGCATTATATTAGATGTGGTGTCGAAATCCAACTTGTTTTAATGAAGTAGTAAATGAAAACGGATGTGACCAAAATTGGTTTAAGATATTGTAGAAAATTTTGGTTGATAAAGAAACACATTAGGAAAACCTAGGGTGGGAAGATACGTTATGCAGATAATCAAAGAAATGATCTTTCTTTTGAGGTACGTGATCATGTTTTTCTGAATGATTCCCTATGGAAAAGTATGATGTGTTTTGGTAATAAGTGAAATACGAGACAAGGTTAATTAGACACTACGAAATCCTAGAAAAAGTTAGATTAGAAGACTTTAGAGTTGATTTACGCCCAAGATTATCCTAGACACACAATGTGTTTTTTGTTTCAATGTTGAGTAAATATATTCTGGATCTATCTCAGTTTTGAGTCTAGAGATAGTTCAGTTAGAAGATAATATCTCTAATGGGGAAAAACCCATCAAGATTCATGACCAAAGAGAGAATGTGTTCCGGAATAAGGTATTTCATCTAGTAAAGGAATTTTGGAAAAAACATATGATTGATGAGGCATATTAGGAATCAGAAAATGCAATGAGGGATAAATACCCCCATTTATTTGATATGTTAATAGAATTTCGGGGATGAAATTCCCAAAATAGGGGAAGGATGTAACATCCCTGGTGAATAAATAATATGACATATTCATATTTATTAAAATTTGTGAATTAAATATTAATCTTACATAAAATTAGATGATATGTCTGATAGCCTACTCAATACAAAACAATAGATTTCTCCAAAATCTTATGATGCACACAGTGTTGAGTTATACCGAAAAGTAATGTAGTAATATTATTATTTTAAATGGTAGTTACACCAATATATTTTATTGTATAAATGAATATAACTAACTAAAATATGATTATAAATGTTTCATATATGTCTTTACATTTATCCAATAAATTGTAGAGGTTATAAATGAGAATAAATAAAATATTAATCATGGAATACTCTAATATTCATTAAATGCTCGTTTTAATGACTTTTGAGGAAGAACCCTTCTAAAATATAGTTTTTTTCACATTAATACTTTATATTTAATAAAATAAAATTATTATTTATATCCAGGACTTTAAAATTTACTTTGGGTAAATATGTGTTATTTTTTTAATAAAATTCATTTTTAATGAATAGTGAAATATAATGCATTTTAATTCAAAAATACCATTTCATCTTATTAATTTATATAGTTATATTGTTATTTTAATTGGGTTTAAAGTTTATGTGGATTATATTTTTACTATATAGTCCCCTTTTGGTCATTATAGTGAATTTAACTCTTAAATTTGACATAAACACATGCCAATCTTTTGAAGCATTTTTACTTCTTAAAAACATGCATTCTGGTTTTTAAAATGAGAATTAATATTAAATTAATTAGTTAAAATTATATGTTTTGATTTTTTTTTAAATAGAAATCATTTTGGAATTTGGAATATTCAATTTATCTCAGAGTGATTTTTTGTTATTTTGCAGAAAACCGTCAATTTCTTATTAATAGTGAAAAATACTACATAGTATTTAAAAACCAACTTTTTCATTTAAATGAATTTTTACTACTTCTATAAATTCAATTTCAAAAATATGACAAACATGGTTGTAATCAGGTTGATAAATGTTTTCTAATATTATCAAAATAATTTTTTGGGGAATGTAACTTTTGAAGTTTATTTACTACGGTTAAAGGTAAATAGGGTAATTCAATGTAAAAATAATATTATAATAATATAAAATTTGTTTAACACTTGTCCTAACATTATTGGATGAGCCATGGCTGAAAATACAACCTATGGATAGAAATTTTGTCCTTTGAAATACACTTGGGTATGACAATTACATTAATAACTTTTTATTTAAATTATAAATAAAAATATCATAAACATGTATTATTTTTCAAAAATAATTTTAATGTGGCGTTATATAATTTATATCTTTGACTACAAATAGTAATTAGAAATATAAAATTATTTGAAAATTATTTTTTTTTTTTTATAATTTCTAGACATCAAATAAATTTATTTATTTATGGCACAATGATGATGTAAAGATTACCGCATTAATGAATGTTTTAAATAAATGAGATTATAAATATTAAAAAATATTTATTTTTAAACTTTTAATTCCATAAAATAATTTTATAGATGACTATTAATTTTTATCTTTTAAATAATGAATTTTTTCGAATTTATCATGTTGTTATTTATTTTTTAAGAAGTCATGATACGAATAGTATTAAATTTTACATAAATGATTTTTTAGATAAATTAATATTTCATTATTTGATAAAATTTAGCTAAAAATATAATACCATTAACAATGAAATATATTATTTTAAAAATTTAATAAAATAACCCTTTTGGATCTTTATAAATTTTATAGTAACTATATTAACTTCATAATATGAATATACAAGAAGACATAGTAAAAGTAAGAATAATTAACTAAGGTTTAAAGCTAAATGATATTGTAACTTTTGTGACATATAATTGACTAAAACCTATAGGGTAAACTTATTTCAATCATTAATCACCATATCTTCTAATATAAGGACTTTTGGAAATTTTAAAAACCTAAATTTAGATAATAATAAAATAATATTTTCAAACATTCTCAATGTTCCCATCCACCTTTTATAAAAGGAAAGCACCTCTAACACATAACCACACCTCTCCATCCCCTTATGCTCATACAAACTCTATCCAAATAGTCTCACAAGGTCCCTCTATTCCTCGTAGATGACTTTCCATAAGCATAAAGAAATATTAGTGATTCCTTCAGCTTAA
This sequence comes from Viscum album, assembly GCA_963277665.1. Lineage (NCBI taxonomy): Eukaryota > Viridiplantae > Streptophyta > Magnoliopsida > Santalales > Viscaceae > Viscum > Viscum album. The sequence continues at coordinate 1,765,372,730 of OY728152.1, forward strand.
ATTAAAATAAGTTACCACGTTTAATGTTAATGTCTTCTCTCATGTTCTTTATTTTTATTTTACTTCTTCATTACATATGTTATTCCTATTCTTTATTTAGATAAAAAACCCAATATCCTCAACATACTAGGTTTTTATTATGATAATTATTGGAACTACACTTAAACACTCATCCATCTACATGGTATAGAATATTATGTTTCTTTGGACAACGAACTACGACCTCACAAAATGATGATTATTCAATATTATCCTAAACATTATTATGGTGGCTATTATGATATAAATATAAATATATATTATATTTATGATATTTATTTTATTTATTTTATCACTATGTTTCTTTAATTCTATTTTAGAATATATTTCTATGCTTTTCAGTTGTATATATATGATATTTCTATTTGAGGAAGGGCGGACTGCCGACCCATCAAATTGATATGACTTTTTCATGATATAGATTGAATGTATAAAGGATGGAATTATTTAACTTATTTAACATATATATAATATATATTATACTAGAATTATAATATACATATGTTTCATTTTGTTTCATTTCTTTAAATATGAAAAAAGAATTGAATTTTGCATTCATGCGTACGTAAAACATACCGTCTCTAGGAACAGTGCATTTCATTTCTTATATCCAAATGATATGGAGTATTATAAATACATATATACTAGATATGTATGATATATATGATATCTAAATGTTGAATATATTTCTCGAGGTAATTTAATGTTGACCACATGGACAATTTGTAATTATAACAAGTTCATTTTTTACTAATGTTCTGAACATCGACTAAATGTCCAATAAAAACTCAAAAAATTAACTAATTATTATATCATAGTAATAAGTGATATTATTGAATAATAAAAATGACTAATATTCTAAATGAAGTATAAATTAACTTATATTAACAATTTAGGAAATTAAATAATGGTTCAGTCTAGTGTGACCCGAGGTAAGGGACTTTGTCTCAATCTCCTTTCATTGAAGCATGTTTTGATAATATAACAGTCCTCCATTTATAAGGTGTATAATAAAACCCTTTGGAATTTATATTCATTTAAATGAAATATTTTTTGTATAAATCATTTTACTAAATGAAAAATGGAATTTTTTAACATTTTTGGTGACAATGACTTCGCCACTACTGTAATCGTTATTTGGCTCCCTATATAAGCTTTAATGTTTTCAAAAGGAAAAAAGAAACCAATTATTCTCTTTTTGTTTATTTTGGTATTGAAAATGGTTTTTAAAATGGATTTAGTATTTCAATATCTTGAAATGAAATGTTGTGACTGAAAATTAAATTTTATTACTAAAATGTTGATATTTGTAATATCGTATGTGGTATGATTCTGTAATGGTACTTTGAAATTTGACGAGTGGTTACGTGATAAACCAAATGACGGTTGTTTCCATGATATACCATTCTTGGTTGTTTAAGTAATATCCTCCAATGCATTGAGTATGAAAGTTTTTCATATAGATATTCCATTTAGTGATATGTGTGGAATTCGGCCGTATGGTTATTCCCTTTATGTACGTTTAGTACCATGTTACCTTTACATGTTGTGATATTTCTACGGGTATTGTGTTAATCGTTAGGTTACAAAAGGATAATAAATGAGATTTTATTCCGTGGAGAGTATTTATAACTTAATAAAGGTGAAAAGTATTACATATGATACTGTATTCAGGATTTACTTCTCGTTTTGAAAAAATAAAAGTTTTACTACAATATATATCCCTTAGAATTTTATGCTCATCACAATTTTTTGAAATTATTCTCACATGGATTAATGTGGAATATGGTCAATGATGGGATCATGGAAATGTCATGATGATAAAAACATGATCCTAAACATGTTTCTTTTCATTTAAGAAATTTTATTTCATAAAAAAATGGATATTGAGAAGAATTTTATACTTGAAATATTCAAATTGTTAGGTATATATTACGACCTCATGCTCTAAATCTCTAATACTGAAAATATCTTCAATGTGAATTATTATCTTAATTAATGATTATGTAGCATTTAAGGATGGGACCTTATGTGAAGAATGCCTATTTTAAACATAAAATCATAGAATTAATTGTAACGTAGTGTATGAACAATCAAGTATTCTTGAGTATGAACAATAAGGTAGTGTAAGGAATGAACAATAATGTGGGCTTTATAAACCCCACATTGTAGAAATTATCACTAACATAATGTAGGGTATGATTAGTAACATAGCATACTATAGAAATTGTAATGTAGCATAGGGAATGAACGGTTATGTAGCATAGGAAATGAATAGTAACATATTATATAGTGTGAACAACAATATTTCTTTTCCCTTCCTTAATTTTCATGAATTAATAGCAACATAGGGCAGGTTTCAAAAGGTAACGTGGGGTTTCCCAACCATACTTTTTGGAAATGAAGAGTAACATATTGTGGGCTATGAATATTACTATAGGGCTTCCCAATCATACTTTTCATAAATGAATAGTAACATAATGTATCTTATGAATACGAATTTAAGGTTACTAAGAAATAATCTGCACTATTCAGGAATATAGGGATTCCCATAATTTTTGAAAAAATAGGGAGCATACTTTAATAAAAATCAAGGAATTATTTGTGGTTCTAAATAACAGATTCAGATATTGATCAAAATTTTAAAATTTTTAGAAACAAATATAGCCTTTTTATATAAAAATTCAAATACATTTTGCATCAATTACTCTAAATATCATGAAAAACATATTCAAAATCATTCTATTAAATTGCAGTTCTAGAAATTCAATTAAGAACTTCATATAATTTATTCACCATCCAATGTAATTATTAGAGATCTATTTAAAAAAATAAAATCATTTTAAACAGGATTAATTTATATAATAACATGTTTCATGTGAATACAATGTCTATAGAATTTTCTGTAAATTAAATACATATTCCTTTTGAAAATTACATACAAAAATGTTTTGAAACAGAAACTACAGCTTCATTAGATTTAAACATTACATAGCACATTTAATGAAAAACTCATAAACTAATGGAATTGTTATAAATTTATTTTCTATCCAACATGGAAGGAATCACATAAATAAATACACTAAGTATTGAGATATCATTAAAATATAAAAAGGTTATTAAATGAAATTTACATGTATTCAAACAAAATCATAAATGTTTAAAAATTAGTTGTATAATCATATCTAATTAAAAAATGAAAACATAATCATGAATAAACATATATTTCCACCATAAATATCGGAAAATTACCAGATTTTTGGTGGTATACTTTAATGTAAAACCTTATATGTGTTGCAGTTATGTTGTCTGAATCAGTTCGATGAGCATAAAAAATATATAATACAATACAATATAAATAAAAAATCACATCAAATTATTATCCGTAAAAAATATACCTCAACAACAACACCAAAAAAATACACCACCCACTATGAAAACAATTTATTTTTACTTCGATAATAAATATTTAACACACCTATAAATACTAAAATACAAGAATAATATTTCTTAAACATCACCAAATGTTAATGTGATAAATTTTTAAATGTTATTACTCATGTAATTGTGGTGAAAATATGTTTTTGGATAATACATAATTGGAACTATACAGTTATGAATTATTTTCATAGGGTCGTGATCAGGATGCATGACCTTCAGTGATGTTTCCTAAGTTGTGTTTTATAGAGTAAAAATATCATTTCACTGAATTTTTTTGGGATGTGGGGACACTCATTAGTCTGATGACGTGTTCATGCACATCGGTATGTCAAATGGAGGGGACCCTGTATATGTGGAATAACTATTTGTAGGAGGGTATATAACCATATCTTCATTATATTGTGGGTATATGTTTTATAAGTGGGGCCATGTTATTATAACAGTATCACATGAGGAAAATATTAATATATGTGGTGGAACAAACTGTGTTGAGATGTAAGTTCTATAAAGAAGAAATTTTGAAGTAAAGTGGGTGAGTATAATTCTCTAAAATTAAAAAGGATTAAATAAAAAAATTATATACCTCATCTGAATTATTTTCACATGTATTATCTATCGAAATATAAATTTAAAATCCTTATTTAGGAATCCTTTTTATACAGTATTGATTATGATGGGTGATCTTCTAGGATTTTTCCCACGATGTTAACTAGTGGGGGAAAAAGACTGGAAAGTACATATGTTGGAATTTTGGGAAATTATATACTCTAACCATACAACTAAGAAAGTGGGTGTGTCCTAGGGAGGGGACCATATGTCAATAGATAAACAAGTGTTACGTTGCATGAACGGACCAATAGCCATGTTAAAGAGAGTTATCTATGAAGCCATCGTGTCCAAATTTCTAAACAATATTATATAATTTATCAGTTACACAATCCACAATTATTTCAATTTTTTATGAACCGTCGAGTCATATGGGTGGGAGTCATAGAGGGGACCATATTTTTGTGGTTCAACTTGTGGTACCTAGTGTGCCAGGAACTCACAAACATGATACGGTGGTGTATCTACAATAACAATGTTATCATATTTTTTCAAATTTCATATATAATGAACCTCTTATATAATCAATAATTATTCCAATATATGCCTATAAAATATGATATTCATCCATATTTATGATGTTTTTTTGGTAAAAATAACTATATTCCTACAACCCAAATTTGGGATAGTGCTTTCATTGACATCCAATGGAGCTTTGGAATGTGTGTTGGCCGCGATGGTTTGAGTTTGGTATGATGAAATGTTTTATAGGTTATACATTCATACTCTTTTATCTCTAAATTATTTATGATTTTTTCCTGAATACTTCTTATATCCCATCATATTACTACTCACCCCATCCATGTATATTTTTTAAGATGAATTTATTTAAACAACATTATTAATTAGTTGTAAACCATATTCATTCCTTACTAATTAATTATTCCCAATTTTATAGATTTATAATTTAAATAAAGATATATAGGATCATCATATTTTATTACCATCATATGAATTGGTATTTTATTAATAGATTTTTTATATGGCCTATGAAATAGGATTCCATTTATTGATGTGAAAGGAATCTAATTTCAAATAATTTGGTTTCACTCAACAGGATATTAAAAACATTTTTTGATCATGTGAAACAAAATTATTAATGAATTTTAATGTCATGTGATAATAATTATTACATGAAAACTTCATTGATATGGTTTATATTTGATGTACAAATGATGGCCCATTTTTGGAGGACATCAATGTTAATATTTTCCATTAATTATGGATTTCATTATCTATTCAGTTATGGAAATCTAGGAGAGGATGGCCTCATTTGGAACATGACGCGATGAGAAAGACAAGATAACACCATAACAGAATGAAGATCATTAGTAATGGGAATAATATCATTATGATTATGATTAGATGAATGGATGTATAAAATTTCATGGAATGTGGTCCAGTGGGAATGATTTAAATGGTTCTAGGAGGAATATGGCCCCATATAGGTTGATTTGTACGATGGATGACACTGGCTTTCAATTTTTGGGAATTATCCTATGAATACATCATTAAATAATCCATATCCATGTTGTTCTCGGGGAAAAATGTTGGGTCACATATCATTACCATATCATGGATTTTTTTATCATGCAGTAAGGATGTTTTAATAGTGTTTACATCGTAATACTCGGAAAATTTTACAATATTTTAATATGTTATTATAGGGATTTATATTTTGTTAATTATTAAATAATTATGATTGATTGGTGTATATGCAATAGATATAACCACTATTTTATAACACAATAATCTAATTTGGTGAATTAATGTAGTGATTAGGATTAAAATATAATGAACACCCATAATAGATGTATATTTTCTATGTTAACGACATAATAATGTGAGTTATCTATTCTCATGGGAGAAATTATTCATGTAAAAATTAAAATATAATAAAATAATTTCTAATTTTTTTTGGTTTTATTCAATTGGATTTGAATTCAGATTACACATTGGTGTTACCTGTGGATTTGGGTCATATTAAAATTTTGACACAAGGCATATAGTCCTCATTGTTATGGGAATCCTATTATCAACACATTGGGTATGCTTATCATTTTACCTCTTGAACATATTATGTTTTATGTATTTATTATGATGAAACTAAATAATATTTATGGAATTAATAATTAGATTCCCCTAAAAATGATACATTGAAACGTTGGGATAATGATATGTCACAATTTTATAAAAGAGGAACCGCATTTAGAATATGGATTGTTTTTCGTCATTGTGGGAATCATTAGTGGAAGATATGAAATAGAATGTGTCCATATTTTCTTTGATTATTTCCAAAAATGAAATTATGTAGTTCAATATATCCATGGTCTAGAGGAATGGCAGAGAGGAAAATGAACACATATGAATCCACCCACATTACTTAAAATAATATGTTAAAAAAATTGTGAGCAATGATATAATGAATTTAATATTTTGATATGTGGAATACAACACTAAAAATTAACATACATCTTTATTTAATTTCATAATGTACCATCATGAATGACCTCCCATATGGTTGTGAATTTTAAAAGAAAACATTAAAGGATTCCTCTCAGGGTTATTTTTTAGCATATCTCTATACAAATAAGTAAATTAATTCCACAAGAAGAATTATATACCTTTTTTATGATATGTAATTATATATATTTTTATTTTGTATTTTAATTTTTTATTCATGAAGGACATTGTGTAAAATAATTTCTCACAATATGAAAGTATATGACGGTTGGTAAAGGATATGAAATCATCACATGGTTTCCATAAATGACATAGGGTGTGATATGTGAATAAAAATTGTTGTGAAATTAAATAACATTGGATTATTCATTTATAATATAAAGAGATTACCATATTGTATGAATTAATTTCACACATCACCCCTATAAAGGAAATTCCATTACTAAGTAACATGACGTTTTTTGGATAAAGAGGTGCATGGTGTAGTGCTAAACATCAATCCTGAGTGGATCATGGTACTATATTAAATTCCATAATCTACTAGAAAATTATTATATCATCATTCTTATATACATATAATTTTTAAAGACAATGTTTATAGAGTGGATATAGTCAATCTATTTGAATGGTTTATCTAAAGGGTTGTTATAATGGGTACAGGATGAGATATAAAAATGATATTTTATTAAATATATTAGGATAGCGAACATTCTTATCAAGAGACCTCCCATACTATCCATCAATGCTAGAGATCCCAATTATCCCCTTACTAGATTGATGTGAGGATCTATTATCCGTTATCTTTCTCCCTTAGTTCATGGAAGTTTTATTCTGATAATATTTGAAATTAGATTAGTGAGTTTTGAAGTCTTCTCCCCATATTCTGAATATTGTTTTCATTTTAAACTATGTATAAAAAATAACAATATCTACTTAGTTCATGATTTAACTATACTATTTTAAATAACATTCATTTAGATTATTATTTTTATTTTATTTCCAAATATATGTGATATTAATATATATAAATTTTTTAAATATGTTATTTAATAAATTTAGATAAATACAATAAAATAATTTTTGTAATATATGATAAATGATTATGTAATTAAGTAAATTAGTAATTTTTTTTATTAATTTGATTAGGATTATTTTATGACTGATAATTATATATAATAATTCATCATTTAACTATTCATATATAAGTAATACCTTTTATAGACCTCAATATCTCCATCTTATCATCATAGAGGTTAGTGTACCCTTACACATGTTAGAAATATGGTTTCAGCATTAATAAAGATTGGATATCCTGAATAAACCTTATGTGAAGTCATTCATGGACTTCTCTTACACTTAAAATTTGCCTGTTCCATTCAATAGAATATTTTTCATATGTTTCAAATGAATCATACATTGTATGTATAACCTTCGACCACAAATATTTATAAATTAATAGAAAATATTGAAAATCCAACTCATCCCCTTATTAGTCGTATATAAATTAAATATATAGTGGTTTAATAATCCCCCTTAATACCTATAAGCATATTCTATCCAACATTACATTGAAATTATCATATTAAAATAGTATAGTTCAACATATATTAAAATATAAACTACTAGAAATCATCCATATATCATTTTAATATATATTTTTAGATTCCAATGACCTATGTAAAGACCCTAAAATTTAAAGGAATTTTTTTTCTTAAATTCATTAAAATTTTATGAGCACGCAGTTTCTAACGGCACCTGATTCCGAGGCATGGAGTGCCTGGAATAATTTTCTGAAGTTTTGTTTTGGTACGTTCATTAAATGAACGGGCGGGTTTTTCTATCATCTGAACCGGTTCTCGAAATTGAAATGCATGGGCACCGATGAACTCGAAGTGCCGGTATTCGCTTAAGGGGACCTTTACCATAATTGTGTTTTTTTGTGGGAAGGAAGTTAATTTTTGGGGATATAGAATAAATTAAATAAAATTGTGGAACACAATTTTATTTATATATTGTAGTTTTATCCTACAAGGGGGAGTTAAAGGTGGAGCCCACACCAACATAACCTCATATGAGAGGATATTTGTGTAGTGGGTCCCACAAAAACCCCTAACCTTTCAACACCCTTAAACTCCCCCTTAATTCCCCTTTAATTAATTTGACAACACCCACTTAATGAGTGTGATCTCTTCACCTCCATATCCCCCATTATTATTTTCCAACACTTATTAATTAATGAATTGAACTCTACACGTCAATTAAATAAATTTTTAGAATTTTTAATTTCATGTGTGAATAAAATAATAACCATGGCTATTATTTTAGATTGGGAATTTCGTGTGTTGGGAGAGTTTTGGGAATTCTCTAGAGAAAGGGAAGAATAGTGTTCTTCATCCGGATAAGAACACCGTTCTTCAACGGCGAACAACTCCTATAATGAACAGCTGAAGAACGACGATAATCTCCTTCGATCTTCAGCCAAGCCAAAGGAAAAGGAGCCACCCAAGAGGAACGCTGATGACATGCCATCCTCGGTTCCTTATTTCCCAACATCAATGATTTAACACAACCTCCCTACGACTCCGACTATGAGAGAAATTATTTCGAGGTAGGTGGATTATGTTAAATTTTAATTGATTACAATTGTTCATCTTCTTTGTTGAGAAACATGGATTGTATTTGTCTTTAGGATACCACCTAACATAGAGGGCGCGTGCCAAATGAACACGACCCGACGACCCTCCGTTGTTTCTTGAAAAAATTGTTGGCGGAAACAAGAGGTGGTGACGAATAGACGCGGTGGCGAACGAAGGCGCCGACCGTGTGCGAAAGAACTGTGGCGCGAAACCACGGGCCGATCGATAGAAGGAGAATTGGATAGTCGTAGCCGGTCAGGCTTGAGTAATCGCGGCGCCCCATGGCACCGTGTTGTGGAGGACTACTCCCCACACAGGGTGGGCTGCTTCGGCAGAAGAACTGGCAGGATCGTCGGCCAGCTGGGTAGAAGATACCGCAGAGCTCATAGGCGCCACAACAACGGGTTCGCCACCCGCAACCACGGGCCACTCACGCTGGGAGTACAGGCCATTTTCTGCCATCCGAAGAGGTGGGTGGCAGCGCTCGGCGCCACCGGTTCAGGATGAGCCACATGGCCAGCAGGGCCGAGCTGCGGCCAGCTAGGCCAGGCCGTGCCCCACCGGTCCGGGTCGGGCCGCACCACCTCGGCTTGGGAGTCACCCCTCCGGGCCGGTCCGCGCTTCATTGGGCCAGTCTGACCCTCTTCCGGTTCATACCATCAGAACTAGGATGTGCCGACCCGCCTGCCCACTAGGCTTGACGGGCCGGACCCGTTTCACTTAAACATGTATAACATAAAGACCGTGCATCCGATCGACGTGCCATCTATGGCAATAGGACCCTTACGACGAGTCAGTCCTTTTTCAATAATATAGGGTATTTTTGGACAACATTGGATAATATCCAGGATTGGAACGAGCGCATTTCCGACTGGGCCCCTGAAACGGAAAATCCTATAACTCTCAGACCGAGCGTCTGATTGACACGTTGTCTTATCGCGTTGGGTTCCATATAACGAGACAAAACATCAGGATACATCAACTCAAGACTTTGTGATAGTTGATGTATCGACCCCTTGGCTCGTGGAGCGGACCCTCCCGGAATCGAGTGTACTGTGTGCGGGAACCCTAGATCTGGCTACGACTACGACGACTAATGTACTGGAATCCTTCATGGGTTCGATGGAGATGACAACCCTACTAGAATCCTCTATGGTTTCGATGATGATGAAAACTATACTGGAATCCTCCATGGGTTCGACAGCGATGACTACTGTACTTGTATCTTATGTGGATCCAACAGTTTGAATTCTATTCTAGTATCCTATGTGAGTCCGACAGAGTAGATGGTCTAGTATTGTACGTGGGTTCGACAACATAGATGGTCTAGTATCCTATGTGGATCCGAAAGCATAAATGAATCAGTGGCCACATTTGATCATCTCTATTGCTAAATAAAAGATTTATACCTCTGTCAGCTGAGTCTTGACTTTCAATCATTATCAACGATGTGATTGACTTTCTTTCCTGTGTGGACTGGGTTGTTCTTGAACTCGAGAGTCAGAGCCGAACTATGATTGATAACATAGGTATATGTATGGGAATATACCTATGTAGAGATTGTTGGTACTTCTTGATTATATCAATCCTTTTTGGTTTATCCATCGTGGATTCTTGGAGTCCATCGAGGGTCTCGGGGACCCTACTGAGTATCGTCTACTCACCCCTTCACGGGTTGTGCCCACACTACATTTTGTGGGATGATGATGATGGACAACACTGATCGAGGTGGAGGATTGTGGAGATAGACAGTACCTAGAGGTGGACCACTTGGTGAGACATACACATAGCAGAAGGACGGACCGGAGGTGTAGAGGAGGCCATCTGTACCCACCATTCAGGTGGGATTCCCGGAGGACGACATAATGGTTGTTGATTTACTTTACTGAAGTTGTACTAGCTTTTCAGTTGTATTGTACATTAACGTTGGGTTTGTATACTGGCCCATTTACATTTCAACACCTACATTTGAACTCATTTTTACATAGTGCTTACTTCAGTGGAAAATTCTGTTGTGTTTGTTTATTTTTATAGAGGTAATGCCTTCCCAGCGTAGGGATTTACGCCTTTGGTGCTAGTCACCAGCCCCTGGCCTAGGGAAGGCGGGCTTGTGGTAGTCATTACATGGGCCCCGAGGGTGAGTCGTGACAAATTGGTATCAAAGGAGTCAGTTCAACAGAAAAACATAGGACTCTAATCTATCTTACTATGAATCAATAGTGTTAAGAGTATTGAGTGTGATTTTTAGTCCAGGGAGTCATGTGTTGGTGCGGAAGCCGATGTATCCATACATTAGGACTCAGACCTCTGATTTCTAACTCAACACACGAAATAACTGATTGCGTGTGTGTTAACTTTGAAAATTTTTCTATGTGATTACTTTGTGTCATCTCACCAGGTATACTGTTTTAACCGTGTGGAAACTATTTAATTTTAGGATGGACCCATGAAGGTAGCCATCTAGGGTTCTGAGTTATGTAAGAGATTGTAGCGCACCAAGCAACGAGGACTCGGTGCGGGGTCCCATCATAGTGGAGGCACCACCAATACCACCATCCCAAGCAGCAGAGAGTGCATAACACCTGAGTGCATTGCATGAGTTTCAGCGACAAGGGCCGCCCAGGTTCCACGGAGAGACAGACCCATAGGCAGTCGAGGATTGGATGGAGGCTCTCGTCAGAGTTTTCATATTAGTAGGGACACAAGTCGACCTTATGGTGATCCTTGCTGCAAGTCTTCTGCACACAGTAGCAAGATGATGGCAGAGTCTGATGATCTAGGTGCATGACAAGGAATCTTTAATTTGGATAGACGTTGAGAGTGTCTTCTGCTCATAGTTTGTCCCAACCACCATTCGGGTGGTGCATATTCAGGAGTTACTTCATCTACAGCAGGTCATCATGACAGTAGCTCAGTACTCAACGATGTTCACTAAACTCTCACACTACTCCACGAACATGGTACATGACCCATTCATTAAGGCCTGAACCTTTGAGCAGGGACATAGACATGAAATCAGGGCTTGGATGATCTTCCTTGGTATTACGACGCATGAAAGAGTACTGGAGAGTGCCCTTATTGTGGATAGATTTCTTGCTGAGCCGACACTAGTGGCGAGACCCACCACAGGGTGACACGTAGCTGTGTCTTCTACAGCAGGCAGTAGACAGTTGATACAGAGGTCAAGATATCTAGTCCGTCAGGTGAGGGACCACATCATACAGGTTCAGTAGTGTGGGACACACGTAATAGAGCCAGCTATATGAGGATTCGGAGTTTCTATGCATGCGGCAGGTAGGGTCACATAGATTGAGACTGCCTGACCCTCCATGCGGATGAGCAGAAGACATTAGAGGGACCTCCCAGGAAGATGTAGAGGTTCGACCGTGGTGGTCTACATGGAGTAGGTGGATGTGGCAGAGGATCTGGCCGAACATCGGGTGGTGGATGAAGTTTTGAGCCTCTACCACCACCACCACCACCAAGAGGTCCACCCCAACCACAGGGAGCTGGCAGATAGATATGGGATATACATCAGGTAGTTGAGACCCACGACAACGGCACACCTGAGATCATTCAAGGTACTATCTGTGTCTACTCCAACCTTGGTGCAGCACTTCTAGACACATGATCAAGTCATTCTTTTATTGCCACTACCCTTGTTCAGTGCTCGGATATTCCGACAGGGCCGTTGGATCCATCCCTACGGCAAGAGACTCCTACGGGAGTAGACTAGACGATTATGCACTGGTGATGGCAGTGTGAGATTACTCTAGGAGGTGAGAGATTCAGCTGAGATCTTCTTGTAGTGGTGTATAGGACATATGACATCATCTTGGGTATGGACTGGTTCTCTATATTCCATGCTCATATTGACTGCATTAGGAACAAAGAGCGGTGTGTACTCACAGATGGGACCAGGTACACTTTCACCGATATGATTGGAGCCCTTGCAGCAAAGGATAGGCATACACATAGGAGAGGGAAGCCGATCACACATCAGTTGTCTAGTCTCATCCTCAAAGTGTTTGATGTGTGGATTCCATGTTTCCCAATTGTGGTGGATCAGTATTTGAATGTTTTTCCTGAATACGTTACAGGACGACCTCCTCACAGAGAGGTATAATTTTACATAGATCTGTACCCTGGGAAAACACTGATTTCTACTCCGGCATATCGGATGGCTCCCACTGAGCATCGTGAGCTGCGGGTATAGCTGGAGGACTTGCAGGGGAAGGGATTTTTCTGACCCGGTGTTTCCCCTTGGGCTTATCCGATTTTGTTCTCCAAGAAGGCGGATGGGAGCTTGCGACTGTGTGTCCACTACCATCCCCTGAGTCAGATGACCATGAAAAACAATTAACCACTCCCAAGGATCGAATACATTTTTGATCTTCTCAAGGGATCAAGATGGTTCTCGAAGATAGTCCTCAGGTCAGGGTATCACCAGCTCAATGTGTTAGTTGAGGATGTGCAGAAGACGACCATCAGGTGTCGGTGTGACCACCATGAGTTCTTGGTTATGACCTTCGGCATAACCAACACTCTAGCAGTGTTCATCGGTCTCATGAATAGGATCTTCCATACTTACCTCGATAAATTTGTATTAGTCTTCATTGATGTCATACTGATTTACGCAATTACTAAGGAGGAGAACACCTACGACTTGCGGGTTGTACAAGACACACTCTAAGAGCACTAGTTTTTTGGTAATCTCTCGAAGTGACAGTTCTGTATTCAAGAGGTTCACTTCATGGGACACGTCATCTGGGAGGCTGTGGTTACAGTGGACCCAACAAAGATCGAAGCATTACATTATTGGGAGAAACCCAAGAGTGTGAGGGAGGTTCGGAGTTTTTTAGGTCTGGCTGGATACTATCGGAGATTTGTGCTAGACTTTTCAAGAGTTGTTGCACCGCTCTCAGCTTTGACAACGAAGGGGAAAACCATTTGTGTGGTCAGATAGTTTCCAACAGTGCTTTCAAGATCTGTGAAAGAGGTTGACCAGTGAACCCATCTCGAGGCTACTAGATGAGGGAGTTGGGTACATAGTTTACTACGAAAAATCAGTGACTAGGCTCGGGTGTGTCATGATGCAGGAGCGAGATGTGATCGCATATGGTTCATGAATGTTGAGGCAGCCTAATCAGAACTATGTAACACATAACCAGGAGTTATCTACAGTGGTCTTCTCTTTGAAGATGTGGTGGCACTATCTGATGATAGAGAACATTATAGTCTATTCTGACCACCATAGTCTCATGTAAATATTCTCATAGAAGGACATGAACCTGAGATAGTGGCAATGGGCCGAGTTTCTCCAAGACTATGAATTTGAGATAGTCTATACACCTGGGAAGGGAAACGTAGTAGCAAATTCTCTCAGCAGGAGATCGGGCATACAATTATATCGGGGGGTGACAAAGCATCTTGCCAAGTTGCAGATATCCTTTGTGGGTAGAGATGGAGGAGATTTTCTACAGTCTTTCACAATCACTCCTCCACTCATTCAGCAAGTCAAAGAGGCACAACAAGAGGATATTGACTGTGAGACACGACATGCTCAGATATCCTCAGGGTAGGCACCTGATTGTGTTTCTGATGTAGGGGACCACATCATTCTCTTAAAGGGATGTACCTTGGTTCCGGTTGCATTACAGGAGGATGTGCTGAGGGAGTTTTACATTTCCCCTCTAGAGGTACAACCATGAGTGGAGAATATGTATCAAGACTTAAGATGATAGCACTGGTGGCCGGGTATGATGAAGTTTGTAGCAGAGTTCATCTCACGATGCCTCACGTGTCTATAGGTGAAGGAAGAGTACCAGGTACCGACAGGCTTGGTACAACCCTTATAGGCCCTAGAGTGGAAGTGCGATAGGATATCCATGGATTTCGTGATGGGGATTCCATGTACATCTAGAGGACATGACTCTATCTGGGTGATCATCAACATACTCACCATGTCGGCCTACTTCCTACCGATGAGGGTGTATTGCTCAGTAGAGAGCTTGGGACACCTCTACATTCATGATATCATATGACTTCATGGTGATCCATCCACTATCATCTCTGATAGAGATGCTCGTTTCACTTACTGGTTATAGAAGGGATTACATGAGGATTTTGGGATACAACTACATCTAAGCACCTCCTTCCATCCTCAGATGGATGGCAAGACTGAGACAACCATTCATAATCTCGAGGACATGCTCCGTGAATGTGTCATCGACATTGGTCGCATCTAGGAGGATCATTTACCCTTGGTGAAGTTTGCGTACAACAACAGCTACCACTCCACCATCGGGATGGAACAATAAGAGGCATTGTACGACTGACCATGCAGATCACATCTCTGTTGGACTGAACCTGGGGAGTCAGCAATTGTAGGACCAGAGTTGGTTTAGGCTACAACAAATATGGTGCAGATCATCCAGGAGCAGATGCAGACAACACAGAGCGGACAAAATTCTTATGATGATAGGATACGAAGACCACTGTAGTTCGAGGATGGAGAACATGTATTCCTATGTGTCTCACCTCGATGATGTCTACGATGATTTGATAGAGGTGTCAAGTTATATCCATGATTCATCGGACCTTTCCAGGTCCTCAGTAGAGAAGAAGAGGGAGCTTACCACCTGGCCCCTCCATCTCAGTTGCATCGGGTGCACGACGTCTTACACATATCTCAGCTGAAGAGATACGTGCACGAACCATCCAAAATCATCGACCATAGGGAGCCAAACATCTGTGATGGGGAGAAAATCACATAGGTCCCAGTTGATAATGAGGATCAATAGGATCGGGTCGTACATGGATAGTCGATTCCACTGTTGCGCATTCACTGGTAGCACTGTAACCTCTAGGAGAGCACATGGGAGTAGGAAGCACAAGTGCATGCTCAGTACCCTAATTTGTTTCTCTAGTGTATGTTTTAGATTTACGGGGATGTAAAGACCAGAGGTGGGGGCAATTTAAAGACCCGATAATTTCAACGAATTTTTTTTCTAAATTCATTGGAATTTTACGAGTATGCAGTTTCTGACGGATCTTGTTTCTGAGGCCTGGTGTGCTAGGAATAATTTTATGATGTTTTGTTAGGGTATGTTCAGTCAACGAATGAGTGGGTTTTTCTGTCTTTTGAACCGATGTTCAAAATTTATATCTGAGGGAACTAATGAACTCGCATCGCCAATATTCTCTTAAGGAGGCCTTTACCGTAGTTTCATTTTTTACGGGTTGAATGTTAATTTTTGGGGATTTACGAAAAATTAAATAAAATTTTGGAACAAAATTTTATTTATATCTGATAGTTTCATCCTACAAGGCCGAGTGAGAGGTGGGACCCACACCCACATAACCTCTCATGAGAGGATATTTGTGTGGTGGGCCCTGACAATACCCTAACCTTTCTACTCCCTTAAACTCCCCATTAATTCCCATTTAATTAATTTTAAAACTCCTCCTTACTGAGTGTGATCTCTTCACCTCCCTCTCCCCCATTATTATTTGACAACACTTCTTAATTAATAAATTGAACTCATCAATATAATTAATTAAAGTGTTCGAATTTTCAATTTCATGTGTGAATAAAATAATATTCTTAGCTAGTATTATAGTTTGGCAATTCGTTGTGTTGGGAGAGTTTTTATAAAGCTCTAGAGAAAGAGAATAATATAGTTCTTCATCCGGCGATGAACACGGTTCTTCAATGACAAACAACTCAGACGAAGAACCACCGAAGGATGAAAATCATCTCCTTAGATCATCAAACAAGCAAAAGGAGAAGGAGCCACCCACATGAAATGCTGACGACGTGCCATCCCTAGTTCATTCTTTCCCGACGTCAATGAGTTGACGTCGCCTCACCACGACTCCAACTCCGATAAATCTTATTTCGATGCAGGGAGATTATGATCAATTTTAATTAATTAAAACTACTCTTGTTCTTTGTTGAGAAAAATGGTTCGTCATTGGCCTTATGATACCACCTAACGTGGAGGGTGTGGGCAGAATGAACATGGACCGATGACCCTCAGATGATTCATGAATAATTTAGAGGTGGAAACGGAAGGCGGTGACGAACAGAGGTGGCGGAAAACAAAGCCACCGGCCACATGTGGAAGAATCGCGGCCCACAACTGCGGGCCGCTCAACCGAAGGAGAACCGGCTGGCCGTAGCCAGCCGGGTTGGTGGAATAGAGGTGCCCCACGACGCCGTGCTACAGAGGACCGCGTTCCGCATAGGGTGGGCCACTTCAGCGGAAGAACTGGCCGGCTCATCGGTTGGTCGGGTGGAAGGTGTTGCAGCGCTCATAGGAATCACGAAATAGGGTTTTCTACCCATAACCGTGGGACGCTCGCGCCCAGAATGATCGGTCGGATAGGAGGGCGGCGCATCTAGGCGCCGTCGGTTCATGAATATGGGCCCCCCTCGCACAACTCGGCCCGCTGGGCCGAGCTGTGGCTAGCCATGATGTGCCCCACCACGCTAGGTCGGGCCGGGCCGCGCACCCTCGGGCCAGGTCGTGCCCCACCGGGCCGGTCAATGATTCACCTAGTCGGACCCTCCAAACATGGACGGGCTGACCCGCCAGCCCAATAGGCTTGACAGGTTGGGCCCGTTTCACATAAACGTGAATAAAATAAAGATCGTGCGTCTGATCGATGCACCGTCTGCTGCACTGGGTCCCTTACAACGAGGCAGTACTTTTGCGATAATCTAAGTGATTGTTTGACTACATTGGAAGATGTCGTGGTTTGGAATGAGAGTATTTCCAACCGGGACCCTGGAACAGAAATGCAAATAACTCTCAGACCGGGCGTCTGATTGACACGTCGTTTGTCACGTTGGGTTCCTTTTGACGAGATGGAACTTTAGGATACATCAACACAATATATCGTGATAGTTGATGTATCAACCACTTGGTTCAAGGAGCGGACCCTCTCGTAATTGATCAGGTTGTGTGTGTGAACCCAAGAGCTGGTTGCGACTACGACAACTATAGTATTGGAATCCTCTGTGGTTTCGACGGCGATGACAACCGTACTGGAATCCTCTGTGGGTTCTATGATGATGACAACTGCACTATAATCCTCAGTGGGTTTGACAACGATGACTACTGTACATGTATCCTCTGTGGGTCCAACATTTTGACTTCTGTTCTAGAATCCTACTTGGGTCTGACAGAGTAACGGGTCTAGTATCCTATGTGGGTATAAAAGCTTACCTGGTCTATTATCCTATGTGGTTCTGACAAAATAAATGAATCAATGGCTATATATGATCATCTCTACCACTATATAAAATATGTATTACTTTGTGAGGTGAGTCTTGACTTTTAATCATTATCATCGATGTGACTGACTTGCTTTCCTATGTGGACTGGGCTTTTCTTGGGCACGAGAGATGGAGTCATACTGTGATCGATAACATGGGTATATATATGGGAATATACCTAAGTAAAGTTTTTTGATACTTAATGATTGTATCTATCCTTCTTGCTAGATTCTTCATGGATTCTGAGAGACCTTCGGGGGTCTTGGGGTCCCTACTGAGTATTGTATACTCACTCCTGCACGGGCTATGCCCGCACTACGTTGTGTTGGATGTAGACGACAGACAACACTGATCGGGGTGGAGGCTTGTGGAGCTAGACAGTACTCGGAGGTGGAAAACTTGGCGAGATGAACACGGAGCCGATGGATGAACCTGAGGTGCAGACAAGGCTATATGTACCCACCCTTGAGGTGGGATTCCCAAAGGATGACTCCGTGGTTGCTGATTTACTTTACTGCAGTTGTACTAGCTTTTTAGTTGTACTGTACTTTACAGTTGGGTTTTTATACATGCCCATTAACTTTTCATCGCTTAACATTGTACTTAGTTTTACTTAGTGCTTACTTTAGTTGGGTATTCTGATGTGTTTGTTTACTTTTATAAAGGTAATGCCTTCCCATCTTATGGATTTATGCCTTTGGTGCTATTCTTCAGCCCCTGTCCCATGGATGGAGGGCTTGGGGTTGTCATGGCCCAGGCCCTGAGAAAGGGTTGTGACAACCGAATTCGCCTATTTTAAAAAAAATATCAACAAAATCTCTGTAACTACTTATTTAAATATCTGTTTAAGAAAAAATATGGAAAATAACAATGTTAAAATTATCTATATTTTACTGTAATTCCATAAATTGTATTGTAACATGAGTATTAATATATAACTTCAATAATAAATAAAATCTCAAAAAATCTATTAATATATAGTATTGAATGCACATTATTTAGAAACAAACAACTTTAAGAAGTAGTTAAGACATTTTTCAATCATATTCATCTAATTTATTTATAATAAATGTTTATTTTAAATAACAATTTAAAGATTTTATTATCAATTATTTATCTCATCTTCATATATCGATCCTCTAGAAATCAATTGTTGAATCCAATTTGTTTGTATAATTTTTTTCCCTGAATTGATCTACTTTACTTAGAAATTGCTAAACAATAGAAACATATTATTTTATAATTAATCAATTTAAATTCATTCCAAATAGGCAGACGTAAATATTAAAACTAAATCATGGATGTGATAACCAAATATCTCAAAAAATAGGATTCAAGTACAATATATATTTAAAATTTTAATAGATTAAAATATATACCTGAATGTATAGAAAATATCGCAATTTTCTACAAATAAATCATGATTCATTATATATCCAAATAATATAGACATTTAATTCCCCCATGAACTCTTTTATTTTAAATATTAATTTTTATGAAAACATGGTATGTACCTCTCATGTACTATATATACCCCATAATATTACATCACAAAATATTTTTTATAATGTAGTTAAGTAATTTGGGATAGGGGTACGTATAATATCATCATGTTGAATATATTTTTTGTTCTTAATGAAACAAAACATTTATTATACTATTAAGGAAAACATATATAGTGTGTTTTTTTGAAAATCCATTTGAGATTATTCAAATTCAAACGTTCCCTATGATATTTTCATCCTTCTTGGCATGGGATCCCACACAAATATGAGAATAATCCATCTAATACTTATCTATTGTTTTGATACATTTTTCATGCACCTTTCAACATGTTTCCTCTACAAATATATGGATAATTTTCCATTATTGACCTCAATACTAGTTGGGTTATATGTGATATCGGTAACTAATTCATTTTGCTCTTACTCTTCATAGATATCTATACACAAAAAATCATTATTATTCTTCCATAGTGAATCCTTTGTTAATGGAACTTCATTATGTATTTTTTCACACTCTATGTGTACATAGTCCCAACATAAAGTGATTTTGGTAGTTGAATGCTGATTTTTGAGTTATTTGATTATCATTGTATATTATTTCTTATTATAAAATGTGGAAGGTGATAAATTTTATACAATCTAATTAGGGATGATTAATACATTATATGATTATTATTTTATATCATATACCATACAGATTTCAGAATGAATTTTATTTATTAAATTTTGGATAAATTTCTACTATAAATCCATGTTTCTATGATATTAGGTCTGGATGAGTTTATATAATTATATCTACTATGGTAAAATATCCATCATATTATTATTATAGTTTTTGTGGTTTTTATGATAGGTGACACATTCTTTTTGTTCATCTATAACTATTCTCTATAATAATGAAATTTTAATTTATTTTGATTACATTAACATGAAAATCATGGATGTTTTAAAACAATTGTTTATGAAACAAATAAGAATTTTATTATATTTTTAATAGTTTATCCCATTTTATGTATTTTAAATTTTTTATGATTATGTATCTCTTATAGGATATCATATTTTGATTAATCATTTTTATATATAGTATAATGATTTGAGAATAATCATATTAATATTTTTCATGATTACTTTGGTATTTATCATTTACATTTGTTTTCATTGGATTTAATTTTAATTTTTTTAATTCTGAAAACTATGTATAAAATGTGTTTTTAATAAATGTATTACATGGATTTAAAATATAGTTTATAAAACATGTGATAACATTTTTTATTCCATAAATGATACCAATTTTGAGTACAAATTGTTTAAACACTATATCTAAAAAATGCATATATCATTATTATGTAGATTATGAAAAATGGTGATGATATTCAAAGGAAGAGATTATTTGATCTGGAATGAATGATGAACGATCTATAGTTTCCTCATATGGTTCCCTCATCGTGTATAATAATGGTAATATATTTCTTCTGAATTACCAATAATTTCAGGTTTGTATTCATTATCAAATTATTTTACAAACATTCATTTAAAACAGAGTTTACATTTTCTTATTTTACTATTATGGGTTCGAGTGGTAGTGATCCTAGAGATAAATTGAGAACTAGTTGTAAATATTCACACCCTAACCATCCAAAACACACAAGATCTACCACAACATTTAGTACTCCACTTTAGCCTCCATAGATGGTAACAACAATGCCCCAGCCATTTTCTTATTTATCCTCTACATCTCATGTAATGTGTACTCTTCCTCCATGGATGTTCCATGGTATACTATATTCATATAATATGAAGTGTCCCTAGCACTTATATCCCTATCCTACCATGTTTATGCCACCTCATTTTCCTACTATCCATCCATGATATGATGATATTGTTCTATTCACATCCACTGTAGTGTATGAAGATGACCCAAAACATGATTTGGACAAGAAATGATTTCATATGATACCATCTTAGGACAACTGATTGATCCATAATATCATAATGTGAAGCATGCATCATGATTTTATAACTTGGTAAAATTATATCATATTAATTTTTTTTGTTGTACATTGAGTTATTATTTATATTTTATCTTATTCAGGGGTATCATTTAATAGGTAATGTTGGAGAACCCGTATTCCTATATCATGGATTTTTAAAAGAAAATAATGTTACATTATAATAAAGACAATCAAATTATATATAAAAATGACTAGCAAAGTAGCTATTTTATGGGTTCATTTTCAATGACCAACCATCTTATTTAGGTGAAACTAGTCTAGTGGAGGCATATCATTAATGAAATCAACAAGATATCATGGTCAATGATAAGTTTAGGAATGTTGTTTGAATTTATAATTATATTATTATTATATTTATATGACAGAACATGTTTGTTGCAATGCATGTTTATCTTTACTTTTGGTGAAACAGTTATGGTTTCAGGGTTGACAGATCATGGGGAGTTTCGAAATTATATAATCACACATAATATATTGGTAATAAGAGTAGAGTCAACTATGATTTATAGGGTATGACAATATGCACTGAATTCCTAATAACAAAATAGTAGGAAATGATCATATATTATTAGAGTAATAAATTTAAGGTATTTTATAACCTTAATGGTTTACACAAAAAAACTATCCTTATTATTTTAATTGAATTTTAGGATGTATTTGAAATAA
This sequence comes from Viscum album, assembly GCA_963277665.1. Classification (NCBI taxonomy): domain Eukaryota; kingdom Viridiplantae; phylum Streptophyta; class Magnoliopsida; order Santalales; family Viscaceae; genus Viscum; species Viscum album. Next base: position 1,765,395,381 of record OY728152.1, read on the forward strand.
AATAAAAATATATTATATGATATATTTTCACATGTTGGGGAACACTACAATTCATGATAATGAGAGGAAACATATATATTAATATAAATAGAAATAATATATTTCAGTTGTATTGTATTAAAAATTAATTGATTTAGTTTCATTTTATAATCCACAAACTGATTTAAATAAATAGTAATCATGTAATAAATAATATATTCATGAATGTAATTTTTTACATTCCATTGAAATCAACATCACCATAATAGAATAGAAACAAAATAAAATAAGGTTATCATTATATTTTATTATGTTCATTATGAAGTTTAAAAATATAAATATTCATATAAAGAATTTACAAATCAACAAAACTCTATTAAAAGAGCCCTAAAAACAGACGTTGTCATAAGACGAATGGCTAGAAATGCCAAATTAAAATCAAATGTCAAAAATTACACATTCATTTTTCCATGATGATGTTTTTGTTTTATTCTCAATAATAAATTTAATATATACCTATAAATGAACCTTTAATGTTGAATTTATATCCATAATAAAGTCCTCATTTATTTTATAGGATGTGTTAATATTACTCCTCACAATTCTCAAGCATCCCTTTAAAACAAGAAATTCAATCTTGTATTATTTTAATTTAACTCTTTTATGATAATTAAATAATATCTTTATAGAATTGAAAACAATATAACCTGAATTTATATTTATACAGGGATACATTTTAGAATGTTTCAAAAAAAAACTATGAACTATATAACCTACCCCAAAAATAACCAATTGACATAACCCAATATGAATCCAATACCCTACAGAAAAACAATCTATATAACCTTGTACAAATAAAAAGAAACATTCTAAGAAAAGAGTAGTAATTTACCTATGTAAGAAAATTAAAAATATATCAATTGACCAAATAAAAAACACTAATAACCAAACAACGAAATTAAATATTTGAAAAAGTGACCAAATGACCAAATAAACTATTGAGAAATCGAAAAAAATAAATGTGACATAATCCTACAGTTAACTAAATGATGAAAAAACCAAATGAAAAAATTGACCAAATGAATACAATGTCCAAATAAAAAAATGAATCAATGATGAAAGGAACCAAATGAAATATGACATAACCTAAAGATGATCCAAATTACCATACCAAAAATTATTCAAATTATATGACCAAAAATGATGAAAATAACCTAACAAAAAATTGAACTAAATATCTTAAAAATTCACAATAAATAACCCAACCCATATTGAACTAAATAACATTACCAAAATAATGAAAATTTTATAAATGAACAAATCAAAAATAAATTAATGTCCAAACAACCAAATGGCCCAATGAAAAAATTACTAAGTTACCAAATATAAAAAATAAAATATTAAATATCTCATAGATGATCCAATTGTTCAAATAAAAAAACAACCAAACGACATAACTCAAATATGAAATAACATAAATATGACCCAAATTTAAGAAACTAAAATTATTCATCTGAAATAATCCAATATAAAGGAAATACACTAACCAAAATTGAACAAAATAACCCTACCCAATGAAAAATAAATAAACTAAACCATGTTTTCCAGAAAATTAAATAATGGATCAGATTATCGACTCTTAAACAAAATAATGATCCTAATTCTAAATTACTAAATGACCAAATGAACAATCTCAAATATGAAACAACTCAAATATGATCCAAATGAATAAATGAAAAAAATAACATTTTTTCAAATAACCAATGAACACATGTACATATGTACATATGACCAAATTACCAAATCAAAAAATGAACAAATGGCCAGATATAATAAATAAAATACAATATAATTAAAAGATTAATCATATTACCAATCCAAAATTTAACAGATTAACTAAATCTGTGATGAAGAAAATACCCAAAAAATTACTTAAATTACCAAACAGAATGAAAAATATATAATGAAACAAAAAATTTTCTAATTAACCAAGTAAAAAGTATAAACAATTGATTAAATATCACTATAAAATAACTAATGACCAAATTAACAAAATGATCAAATTTATGTAACTTAAAAAATATATAAATAAAAAATTAACCACATTACCGTTCCCAAAAAAACAAATGAACAAACATATAATTTTAATTTATTATAGGTTTTATTGAACTACTTTTTGTTAAATTGGTAACATTATGATGACCTTATCACTATTTTTTTGATCAAACATTTCTTCCTCATTATCATTTCCTCCCATTTGATCGTGGTTTTAATATAATCACATATAAATTAATATTATTGAATCCTAATATAATTTGATAATTTTTGTTGATACAGTGTAATGAATCACTCATCTAATTTAGGCTAATGTGGGAATGACATAACCTAACATGAGTAAAATTTTAATCACACATGTCTTTACCAAATATTTTTTATTGTTAATGTTTACTAATTCCATATTCTCAAATAATTTACTAAAACAGAAATCAATTCCATTTATATTTGGAATTACCAAGAATAAAATTGTTCATTGAGAAAATTTATTTTTCACTAATTGGAGGAGAAAGGAAAAAACAAATATCAACGAAAATAAACATGAAAAATAAAAATTGATTTTCTTATTTTATAAATTTTTATATGAAGTTAATAATTTAATATATTTTTTAAAATTTTCAACTAAGTTCCCAGTAGTCCCTTGATGAGAAATATTATGAAATCCTAGGAAAATTGATAATTAGATTCAGGTATTAAGTGATGTGCACCAAGAATGAGTCCATTGTTGAATGAGAAACAAACATCACTTATAATAGTTATTGGACCTAATAGAGTTCCTATAAAATATCTCACACCACCAAGCCACAAAATTTATTTTCAGAAGTAGTTATGGCCAACAAAATATCTGTACAGGATCATAGACGAGGTAAAATGGTCACTGAATAGTTCCTGAAATCTATGATCAGTATATTTCCCTAACATCCTTCATAGGATGGTATTGTATTTGATACATGTATAGAATAAATTTCCTCATTTTATGATGAACTGAGTGATTTAAATGATAGTCATAGTGGCTGTTATGGTGATGATATTGATCTTGGTGTTAATTACAATGATGATAATGGTGATTATGATGATGCTGGTGCTTTAGAAGATATTGATTCTGATATGGGTTATGAGGAATATGGTGATGGTGATAAATATAAGGATATTTATAATGATAAATATATATTTCTTGTCCCTTTTTAGTTATAATTAATGTAGCATGTTGGTGTTTTTTAATAACTTGAATTGATAAATTCTTTACATGTATATGTATGTTATAGTATTGTAAATTATTTAAAAACTATTCGTTTAATGATAAATATATAATATCTATATTTAATTTATCTATTTCTATGATTTTTATTTTGTTATCTTGTTCTAGAATTTTTTTGGTTGTTGGTTGGATGGGTTGATACTGCTTGTTAGGTATTTGTAGTTATACGAATAGATCAATTAACTGACGGTATATCTTGTCATAGAGAAATGATATAAAGATAATTCATCTAATGTTGGATATTGATATATACCTAAATTTTAATGAATCCCATGGGTATTATTAAAATGTAAAAGTATATACCTATATAGTATATATTAAAAGTAGTCATATCCCTATAATGATGGATTTTTTACCCCTTGTTCATAGATTCATTTGTATAGAATATACTAACAGTTTTATGGGCTTTAAAAAATATTATAAACAATTATTAAATTGTTAGATTCTTGGTGTAATAATATTATATATATGGTATATAGAAATAATATTTAAAGGGTCCCAAAAAGATACTTATCGACCAAAAATGATAATGTCATACATGGGCTGATACACTCGGTTATCGAAAAATTACATTCTTTGTCTCTACAAAGTTCCATATAATGACTCATGATAGAGGGATGACAGTCAGTATGGGAGACAATACAATATGAGAAGTATTTATTTTATTTCATGGTGGAATACATCAAAGTAAATGGTTACTATTCAGTAGTCATCATTATTTTAAGAATTTAAATTTCCATCATGATTTCCTCTTGTTACTTTTCTCTATCATGAGATTATTTTGTGATGCATTTATTCTCAAAAAATACTCACATTCACAATTAATAGGATCATATGATCCAGAAGATGATCATATTCAGAATAATAAGAAATATGCCCAAACATAAAAATCCTACTCTACATGGGATAGAGACCATCATCATATAATTAGAGTCTAGATGCTCATTCAATACTACTTCTCGATGATTCATTTTTAATGTTAGAGTACTATAATTCTATCATCATTATACATATGAATTTTATTTTTTCAGAATAAACTTTTTTAAAACCATTTCACCATTAATTATCCTTGTATTATTTCAAAAAGAGATAATTTATATATGTTAAAAACATCTACAAAAGAGTGTTTTCTTGGAATGTATAGTGCGATATAATTTTCAGTGTTATAATTGATATGGAACATTTTAATTTTTCTATCCATCAAAATTAATATAATCTAACTCATCATTTATTTTCTGTAGGATGTATTTAAATTAATCCCAAAAAATCCCTTAATCCATAAAGGTGATAAAAACTACCTTGATGAAATCATGGAGGCATGTGATCTACCACGAATCAAACCAAAACCTTAGAGTATTCAAATTAACTTTGTATTATATATTTGAGATTTTCGGGTATCCAAAATATTAGCAATATATTGATTTGGTATAAAACATGATTTCCAATTACAGGCCCACAACTAAAACATAAGCCCATCCGTACAATCAAACACTATAAAGATATTGTTCGATAAAATATCACAACAAGATGGTACCATATCTGATATATTGATCTAACTAGAATTCCCATATTAGGATATAAAAAATTAAAAATTAAGGTTGTTGGGGGATTATTAGACATAGATAATCATATATATGAGTTGACCATGAGTAGAGTTACATCAAATCATAATCTAGGGTGGTTAGTAAACTAGTATCATTTTCATATTGTGTATTCTAGAATGGACTCGGGATATCCAATTTAGGTGTATAATATCTAAAAGTATTTCAATAGTGAAAAATGTTTTGTGACATTTTTTTCTAGGATTCAATGAAATTACGACATCATATAAAATAAATCCAACACAAAATTATTTTTAAATGGATCGAATATACCAAAATATTTAATCTTATTCATAGATAATATTTTCATATCCTCTTGTATATTGTGATCATTAGGTAAACATTAATCACAATGATGATGTTCACTAGTTCCTTGAACAAGAATCATTTTATGTGTATATATAGGAGGTGGATCAATTTTTAGATATAACTATTCATGATATAATTAAATATGTTATAGAGGAATGGACATTGACATATGCATGAAGATCACCTCCTTGATTGGATGTTGTATTTAATAACCCAAAATGGCCAAAAAACAATAGTTAGAATGATGAGTACATTCCAAAAACATCAAATCCATTGGTTGGAATAAAAATACCACCCAAAAATAGATGTGGGACACTATTAAAAATAGGGTTGGGAAATTTTTCCAATTTTTGATTGGATATTTTGATCAGAATATTTTTTGTCCATGTTTTTATGATGTAATATATTTCAATTAACTGAGTAAAATATAGAAGAATGAGTCTTGGTGTTTCAAAGTGGTGATGTAACTAGTGACCAAACAATGAATAAATATATGGTTCTATAAAATCCCATATTTTTTTAATCATTTTCCATAAAATAAATATATGTATTTCATAATTATTGTTAAAAACAATACTATCAATGAATGAACCTTGTTATACTATTAATTTATTATTTTTCAAAGTTATTTTTATATACTAATAATTAAATTGGTTGGTATAAATACCACTATATAAATTATAAAATTTAAATTTTTTAATTTATAATACTAATTCATTGGTTATCAAATGATAAATGAATTCGAATTTAAAATATATATTTTTTTATGGATACTTATTTTTATACACTCAATGTTTTTTCATTTAATAAAAAAATTACCCACTATTATTGAATTATTTTAATGATATTTATATAATTAATAATCCATTAATTTTTAGAGTAAAATAATAAAAAAAATTTCTTACTGGTTATAGGGTAATAATAATTTCTGTTTAATTTTTAAAACATTGTTTAAAAATACCGATTTGGTTTTTTCTGTTTAGCTTTTTTTAAAATGGATCTATCTTATTTATATAAAGTTAATATTTAAATATAAATTCAATTTTTATAAAAATCATAACCACATTACGAAAATAGTTAATGTTATTTTTTTCCTATGGAATAGTTACTTTGGAACATATTTTCCACCTCGGTATGGGTAAATATGATAATTATTATAAAAAATTGTATTATAAGGATGTAAAAATAAACATAAATAGAACATTATATCTATTCTAAGAGTATATTTCAAACACCCCCGTTTAATATTCAATTATATGAAAAAATAATTTCATGTTTCGTTCATAATGATATTAATATTATTATATCGGATGAAGAAATCCAAAATGTCACACTCATTGTTTTAATAGTTGTAATTTTTTTCATAAGGGTAAAATTATTTCATGTTCACTTATATATGCGTTATTTTAATATTAATGAATTAATATTTCATATTATATTATTATTGAAATTTATGTTTGTAATAATTAATATAAATTTATAGAAACACTGATACAATACACAATCAGAAAATATAAATTAAAAATTATTTTCAAAATATAAAATGTTATAACATTTAGCTATATAATTTTGATCCTACAATTTCATAGAAAAATTTTATATTTAATATATGTTTTATATGTTTATATTTTATTTTCATTTATATATTGTTTAAATTACAGAAAAAATGTGTGAATAGTTCATATAATTGAATTATGGATATTTTATGTTAAATAAGATATTCTTAAATGATTCAAAATTATAAAAAATTAATGATTAATAGTGGTATATAATATGGTTAAAATTATAATATATTAAACATTTTTAATGAAATTTTAATTTAAATATAGATTTATAAATGGTTAGTATTGAGAAATGTGGTTTTCATGGTAAATGTATCAATTCATTAATATAGTGGTTATACAAAAATATATTGGTTAACATTCCATATAAACCCTTACCAATTTTTATTTCACGAATGCATTTCAAACATACATTACATTTTATAATAATTGTTTTCAAATGGTCCTTATTTCAGATTAAATAGAATTTATTCAATTTATATATTATATCTAATTCCAATATACTATGTTTTTTCACTATAAATGGAAAACACCTCAACTAGACACTTTATAACATCATTAAAACCCTAGATTGACCGAAAACATGATAAAAATATCAAAATATATGAATCCAGGTTTTATGGTTTTTGGTCTCTTAAAAATACACTCCCTAGTATCATTAATATGAAATCCAAATGAGTGTTTTCATTGAGGAGGTAATAATTTTAATTGTTCCCATTCATTTTACATATTCTTCCACCTCCTACAATTGTGTTAAAAATATTCAAATATAATAACATTAGTTTAACTAATATAATAAGATGTTATTATATTAATTTAATAACATTGTTTATTTATTATTTCATTAAAAAGGAAATGGAAGATTCACTCAGGTGTATGTGTGGATTACAACCTCTACGAAGTGATGTGATTAATTTTCCTCCACTTAATGAGATATATACTTAAAATAAAATAATTAAATAATATATATTATTTTTATGATAATATTACTGTTTTGTAATAGTTAATTATTATTTAAAATTCATTCGTTTTATCCATGAATTGAATGGAAACATCACTATTTGTACGTATAGGCTACTATATTCATGAAGTGTTGGAATTCATTTCTCCCTCACATTACTATAATGATAAATAAAATTGTATGTATATTTAATACATATTATACTCATGAAATTTCTAATATTATTGAAATTATTTAATAATGATCAATGTATAAAGATGTGAACTACTAAAATGAAACATTATTGATAAATAAAATTGTTAACACATTAAAATTATGATATTAAATAAGAATTATTTATATATCGGTGTTTAATTGTTGTAATTGGATAATATAAAATATTGTATGTAACGATATGTTTATTTTAAATAAATAAAATAATTTTAAATTTATTTAAATGATTAATGTGAACCATAAATGTATTTATGACTTGATGTATGGGTTTTTGTTAAAATATGTCTAGTTACAGAGAACATAATGTTTTTGGGGGTTTTGATGATGAAATATTACTATATTTCTCTGCAAAATTTATAAATATTACTATCATATAGTTATTTATCAATATTTTTTTTAAAATATAATTTACCACTACTTCGGCACTAATGATTTATAAAGACTATATTAGTGAATACAATATTGTTTCACTTTTCAATCAGGTATCATTTTCTTATATAAATACATATATTTCTTTTAAAATATATCCAGTAATATTTTATCATGGTCACATACTTTTAATGTTATTTTTATCCATTATTTATCTTATAATAAAATATATATGTAATATTCATTTCATTTTCCAAATGAGGTAAATTTTAGTTTTTAATAAAATATGTGAATTGATAGCCTATTTTAACATTCAAAAAAAAAACAATTAAATTTACCACTACCATAGAAACTAAATTATTTAAATATTATTTTTATGAATTAGAAAGTTCATTTTTATGTTGTTTCATTACATAATATTTTGGAAATTTATATATTTAAAATAAGTCATTTAAAAAAGAGTAGTATATTTTCAATATGAAAATTTCATTTTATTTAATTTTATTTTCTAATAGTTATAAAATGATGTAATGAAAATTTTATTCATTATATTGTGGGATTTATATTAATGGGTATGTATATATTATTAGTGGGAAAGCAAATATATATCACCACAATTAATTTATTTGTGATTATTTTTTTATGAGATCAAAAGGAATATGAGAGGTCATCCCTTGAACAAAATTTTGTAGAAATGAGGTTATCTAGATCATAAAATAGAGGATAACAAAGATTATACAAATCCCATACTTGTTAAATAAAGGATTAATCAAAGAATAACATTTTATTATCTTATTTTTGGGTTGCATTGATATTATATTTCTATGATTATTACTATGGCACACTTTTGGCCAGTATTTTATGACATGTGGGTTTTTAATTTTATACACACATAGATCTAATAATTTATTAGATGATAATTCATTTCTTATGGACTTTCATTATTTATTCCTTTTAATGTACTTAGTTTTATTTACATTAGTTATTTTTTCCTAATTATAAACTATAGTTATGATTCTACTTTTCTCAACATATTCTAAAATTCTAATTTTTAAATCCCTTGTTTAGACATATTTCTACCTTGGTATCACCCGTTATTTTCCCCCTTTTTTGAAATAATATAATGAAAATATTTATATATTCTATGATGAAAAATGATTCTAGTTTTTAAGATCATAGAGGGTAATCATTTAGATATTTTTTTAACTAGTTCTTTGCGTATCCATTTATCAAACTAAAAAAAACCATTATTTATATGGAATAGATCTTAATTTTATTTAATGAACAATAATTAATTTAGTCATAATATTTATAAAGTAAATTCATGGAAAATATAGGTGGTAATAGAGAACGGTTTAGTAATTTATGGAATCTTGGGTGATAAAAAATTAGTATAAACGCTTATGAAAATCTTTATTATAGAATAATTACCAAATAAATAAAAATTAATGGAGTGTGGATTTCCTATCAAATATATCCATGTATATATACTACCATGTTGATATAGTTTTCTTATAGTTGTACCTAGGGGTAAAAAATCTTCATTGGTAAAATTATGGATTTACTAGATCATCTATAGACTATTATGAGTGTGGATTATACAAAAAACCAAGATAGAATATCTTATGTCAAATGTATATTTAAATTCACATTTTCATTTTAATCCATACTGATTAATTTTATTATATTATGATAATGGATAACTATTGATAATACTTAAATTTCATAGAATAAAAACATGTAATTATTTAGAAATCATATAAATAAATTTTCAACATTAAATAGCCTCTCACATTTATTATTTTACCACAGTATATTATTTTCAATTTTAGCCAATTGTAGGATCAAATATTAACAATGTTAATTTAAAATTTTATAGATAATGAAATGAATTTCCTCTAGAGAAAAAAAATGTTATGGTTGAATTAATGAAAAATAACACTCATACTGTTAAACATTATTGACTACACAAGAATCATGTTATGATTCCAAATGATCAATGGAGGGAAAAAAATTATATTGTATCCTTCATGATAAAAAACACCTTATTATAGTGGGTATATTGATCCACTAGTATCATAGAAATTGATTAAAACAACTGAAATGTTACTCTCTATTATCTATTATTTAGAATATGAAAAAATTATTTATGAAATTTATATATTATATGGGGAAGTATATCAGTGATGGTATCCCTTAAAAAACCTAGTTAATCATGATAAAACTATACATATATATTTGTATGAAATTTTAATTTTAATTTTCAACTTGTAAATTGTTGATATTCTTTTTTTGAATATATTAAATGAAATAGTTGAGGGATTGTTACACCATTTGTTTTTAGACTCTTTATTTTACTATTTTTCATATTATCGGGTAGTTTAGGTTGAATATCCACTAAAATAATTGAGTTATAATTTATAAATTATTGTTTTTTCAGTGAATGGGTCAAGCGCATTGCGGACGAAGTCATGTGGCTTTGCCGGAGTCACTACGCGACTCCGCCTGGCTCACCGTATGACCCGATTGATGTTCAAGGATGATGAATATAATGTAATGAATAATAAAATGAAAATTAAATAAAAATGAGTAGTGTAATAAAATTTAAGGGACTATTTTAATTGTAACAAAATAATTTATGTATATTATTGTTATTATTATTAATAGTGATAATCATTAGGGAAAAATAATTATGTAGTTATTAAATTATAATAATTATTATTATTATTATTATTATTAAATTTTTTAAAATCTTTTTGTTTTATTTTATTTGGAAACGAAATGTTTTGTCAAAGAGTGGGCTTCGTCCTAGTTGAATTTGGTGTTTTTTATCGATAAACGAGATTTTTGGGGCATGACTGACGCATAGACGAATCATAATTGTAAAGCCATGCAGCTTCTCCAACACTGTCATGTGGCCAACCCATTGTTAAATTAACCAAATAAATGAAATTAATAATAATAATATAAAAATTTAATGTTCGAAAGAATAAAAGTAAAAAATAAAATTAGAAATATGTGTAAATAATTTAATAATCATTTTTTTAATGATAACAATATTAATATTTTTTATTTTGTAATTTTATTATTATTATTTTTTTCATTAGTTTTATTTTAGGTTCATATATTTGTTTAGTTTTTTTATTTTTTTATCTTTCCCCTTATGTTAGGGTTGGCTATCCCCCTATCCTTATCATCTCCTATCAAATCCTCCCTTCTCCTCACTAGGATCAAAACACACCCCCCTACCCTCCTCCTCCATAGTTCTTCATGACGAGTCTCCTCCCCTGGATTGCACAGCAGCTCCTCGGTCAGCCCTGTCACCACGACTCCCTCACGCCATCACACCACGCCACCCTCCGGTCGGGTGACACAACCAGCACGTCGTTCACCGGACTCCCTCTTCACATTGAAAACGATAACGACCGCTGGCCTCCCCTTCTTATGAAAAGTTCCCGCTATTGCCTCCTACACCTCTGGCTTTCCCTTCTCATCCCAGTTGTGTATACCTTTTTCATTATCAGGTGTTTTGTTTTTCTAGTATTTCTGTGGTCCTATTTATATTCTTCTAACTGGATGTTTGGGTTTTGATTTTTTTAGGGCTTGTGCTTGGACCCTGGTGGTGAAAATGTGTTTCAGATAGGTTTACACGTCATTTTTTTGGAGTTTCTCTAAGTGAGGTAAGGGGTTACATGCCTTAACACACCTTGATAACGTTATTTTGATCGTTTAATATTTTGGGTGTTTTATACATGTTCTTTTATGGGTGTTAATATTAATTTCATGGTGTTTTAAATGTTTAAATATTGTAAATAGGATTTAAAATGAAGTTGGTTTGTATTTGTCTGTAACAATTATTGTGTTATTATATAAATATGTTTAATTCATTTTTTGTTAGGTGTGATACTTGTTTTTGTGTGATAATGTGGGATGTTTTTTTAAAGTGACATTCTTTTTTTGGGAGACTGGGTAAATTTGATCTAAACCTTGATTACACAACTTTTTTTGTTTTATAATTTATTCAAATGGTTAATACCAAAATTATATGGTGAGTAAAACGTTTTTAAAATTTTGTGTGTTTTTAAATATTGTGAATGGATTTTATTAAAGGGATTAGGTTTTGTATTATTGTGTGTTTTTATTTAATGAACCTAGAACGTGTCCTAATGGTTGTTTGGACGGTTCGAAATGCATTTCCATGGTCTTTTATTTGAGTGTAGATTTAAATTGATATTTTAAAAATGAAAATGTCACACTTTGGGTGTGTTTTCCTTGTTGTAAATTTTTTAAATTGAACAGAAATTGTCGATCAATTGAAAAAATATTTTGATATGATTACCGTGGGAATTTGGTTTTAAAGTAGAATAACCAAATCAAATCATGTGGTATTTAGGGTAATTCCTTCATGGTTTTTATTTAAATGATTTGATAAATATGTAAAATATGTATTGATTTATTTTGATGGAATGAAATTAGTGGTTTTAAAAGAGTTGAGTATGGTTTTGTTTTTTATGTTATGTTTTTATATAAAATTCGATGTTTTTTTGGTGTAAACCCTCTTCACATCACTTTGTGGTGTTTTATAATATTTGAAAGTGGTTAATTTAATTGTGTAAGTGGTCCCAAAAAAATTTATGGTGAATGTGGTTAGAATGTTATTTGAAATAGAATTCCTTTTTGGAATTAGGTGTATTTATTGTGTAAGTCCTTATTATGTTATTTATTAATTCTTTCGATGTTGTGAAAATTGAATATGTTATTCTTTGAGTGTTTCCAAATAGGGATTTTTGAAATGATTAAGTAACGAACTGTGTGTTATGGAATGTTATTTTGGTGCATGTGTTTTTTTAAAATGGTTTGTCTATGAAAATCTTAGCCTTTGTGTGTAATGTCTGGTGTGCTTTATGATATGTGAAAGTAATATACAATGTAAATGTGGAAAGTTATTGAGATCAATGGAAAACCAGAGAATCTATGTGGGTAGAGTAGAACTAGTATGCTAGTGATCCTATGGGGTTTAGCCCCTATTTCACGAAGAAAGTTTGACGATGACAACACTAAGTAAACTATGATGATGATGTTGTTGGGGGACTACTAGGTCATAAATATGATCCTTATTAGTGGCTCGTGTGCATGAGAATCAATTTTGTATGATTACATTTTTACAAATATACAAGGTTCTAAGTCCCCACTCAATCTAGATAAACCTTATTGTATTTTCCCGCAATGCTCCACTACCAATGACATGGTGCCCTCCATCGGCATATGGGGAAAACTTCTGTATTTTTTTGTTCTTTTTAAATATTCTTTTCTATATTAAAATATTTTTATGAAGTGAATTTGTGTAGTGTGGCCATTTCCATTAGTTTTAACAGGTAAAATGTTTTCCTTAAAAACAAATCATTTTAAAAGTATGGTTTTGAATATGATTACAAAATTACATCTTTGGTGTTGTGGTATAGATTCTTTTTAATTGGTGACTTCTTATAGGGATTTTTTTCTCACACACAACATACATCATTGGGTATATGTACACCTTGTTTCTTGTGTATTCCATGTTTTGACATCTAGTTCAGTGATGGAGGGTCATGTTTTAGTTGGTATTCTCATGAATGGTGGTGTTGATGTGGCCTCTCTTATTGCCGGTAGGTCTGATTCATAGTTATAGTTTCTATTATTTCCATTTATTTTTAGTTTGTGATTCGAGTAATAGACATATATGTTTGTTTTTAGTTTAAATTCATGGTCCATTGATAGTTTTTTAGTTTCGTTTTATCTATATAGTTGATTGTTTTTATGTCACTCATTTCGGGTAAATCATTACCTTGACCATTTTTGGTACTCAAGAACATGGTCCAGCCAGTGGGGATTAGGAATCCCCTTCGGTCCATGTCGCAAACTGGTTCGGGCACTGGGTCAGATGGTGATCAGTCATGGTTATAGAAATAAAGATATCAGATGGAGGTTATCTCTCTTGGGACATGTTCTTTTTGGAAGAGTCGGGGTAGAACAGAGTTAAGGTTGTTAGAACTCGATGTCATAGCTAAATATATGGTTCCTAGCCAGTAGGCCTCGTGGCGGGACCAGAGTTACCAAGATATGTTTTGGTTTGTTTGATTCATTAGTCCTAGTGGATAATCTTATTTAGGGGAAATGAAAATAGTGTAGGGTTAGTGGTCTGTTTGAGTTCGCAGGGTCTGGAAATCCATCTGGAGCCAGGAATGTTGTCCTAGAATACACTTTGTGGAAGTTCCGTGATTAGCGTATAACTACCAACCATATGACACAGTAACCCACTGACACTAGTCTCCCCTTTCATCATTCTCATCTCTTTGTTTTTAATTCCTAGAAATCTAGTTTTTATGTTAAAAAAAGTTTTCATGTTTTAAATAATCGGTGGTTATGTGGTGTGTTGTGTTTGATAATTTTGTCTCGGTTGTAGTGTGGTTGCGTGTGATACAATAGGGAGATGTTTCATTTTTGGAGTCTTCAATACCTGACTACGAGGTAGGAGATGCTTCAAATATCATGTATCAATCCATATGACTCAGAGTAAAGCTGGTGCATTGTCAGGATCCTAGATAGTGTATGGGACCTTGGCTTTATTTTAGTCATCGGTGTTGAATGTTAGGGTATTTTAAGTCATTTATTATAGTCGTTCCATTCTGAACGACCCTTCTGGGTTTGTGATGATTCCTTTTGCATTGAGGAGGCATGGTAGTCTCAATACATTAATATTCTGGGGTTGCATCCCACTGGATGATATCTATCATGGTGGTCCATATTTGTTCTGTTCATTTGAATTGGTCTCAAATTTAAATGGTCCTCATCCAGGGATGTGGAGATGTGGGTTTTTCATCAGTTGTAGTTTTGATAACACTATAGTTGGGCACTTTCATCCCCACCCTTTGTGTTGGGTGTTTGTTAAATGTTGAAATGATTTTCAATGTTTAGTACCTTGTGTTAGTTATATTTTTTGGGAGACCAATGATGGGTCACACCCAAATGTCGTTAGAGTAAGTCGATGCTAACCTATTTCTACGGTGGGGAATTCACTCATGCCTCCCCGTGTCGGTCTCCCCATGGAGGTTTTCCAGTCTTGTCGCGGCTTCCCCTGTCTTGTTTATGTTTGTGAAGTTGGTTTTTGTGGGTGAGAGATATCCCTCCCTTGATCAATCATCTGGAGGAGTTCCATCTATTTGGTGCAGGTAATACATAGTGAATAGTCTGTTATAGGTTTATTTAGGATTTTGTTTAAGTCACATTCTATGAGAACAGTCAGTTTTCCTCTTTTCACTAGTTCTTTTTAAGAATTATTTTCAATTTGCAAGGGGGTGTCGCTTTCTGCTTTGGGGGTTCATCCTGAGCTATGGATTTCCAGCAATGGAAAGCACTAGGGTGGGTCGAATTGTCACACCCATTATTTTTATATTATTTATTTTATTAATAATCTTAGTATTAGGGAGTTCGGGTTGAATCACGACTTAAATCATTTATTTCAAATTTAAAAACACATGTATTGGCCTTGACTACGTCATGCGAATCACGGTCAATGCCACACGGGCTTGCTGGAGTCAACGCACGACCCAACCCGTCTCTCCGCATGACCCACATGATGTTCAAGGAAAATTAATTGAATGAAACGAATAGTAAAATGAGAATGAAATAAAAATGAGAACTGTTATAAACATTTTGGGACTATTTTAATTATAATAATATTGTTTGAGTATATTATTATTATTATTATTATTATTAATAGAGTTAAGAATATAAAAAATTAATCATGTTGTTATTATTATTGTGATAATTATTATTATCATCAATATTAAATTATGTTAAAATCATTATGTTCTATTTTATTTGGCCTTGAAATTCTCCATCAAGGTGTGGGAAATATCCTGGTTTAATTTAGTGTTTTTTTTCGATAAATGAATGTTTTTTGGGGCGTGACAGCATGTGATGCACGAGCGAAGCATAATTGCGATGTCGTGTGGCTTCCCCAATGCCCCCACGTGACCCGCCCGTTATTCAAGTAACCAAATGAAATGAAATAATAATAATTAAATAAAATCAAATGTGTGAACGAGTAAAAAAAGATATAACTATCAAGTTGGATCATGGTACAACTCCTCGACCAGCCCAATTGCTCCATGTCACCTCCATTGCTGCGCATCCTGACTGACCTCCTCACCTGCATCGTGGCATAACTCTTCCGCCAGCCCCATCGACATGACTCCCTCACATCATCGCATTGTGTCACCCTCTCATCCAACAACACAACAAGCATGTTGTTCACCAGCCTCCTAGTTCCCATCATGAACGTCTCCGACTGCTGGCCTCCTCCTCGTCCAGCAAGTTCTAACTAGAACCTCCCACACCTTTGGTTTTCCCTCCCTATCCCAGTTGCATCTTCTACTTTTTTCTCTTGATTTTTGGTTGCCCAACATATTTGAGATCTGGTTATTATGGTTCTTATAAGGGGTTTGGGGTTTGAGATTTTGTTCTAGGGCTCACGTTTGATCCCTAGCGGTACAAATGTGGTGCAGAGAGGATTAAACCGCATTTTATAGTAGTTTCTCCAAGTGAGGTATGTGGTTCCTTGCCTTAACAACCTTAAATAATTTTATTATTCTTGTTTAGAATTTTTGATGTGTTCTATAATTTCCATTCGTGGTGTGAATAATAATTTCAAGATGTTTTACATGTTTAAATGTTGGAAATATGATTTAAAATGAAGTCGGTATGATTTATTCATGAAAATTGGTGTTTTTTATAAATAAGTATTATACATTAGTCATTAGGTTTGAAGCATGTTTTAGTGTGTTCATTTTGGGAGTTAGATTTAATCTGACACTATTTTTACATGAAACTGGGTAAATATGATGTAAACAATTATTGCACCACTTTTTTAGGTTTTATAAATTATTTAAATGGATTATTAACAAAATAATGGTGTGCATATAACATTTTCAAAATAGTTTGAGTTTTTTAAGGCAGGATGTGGATTTTAATATAGTGTTTTGGATGAGTTTTAATGTGTATTTTGATGTAATGTCCCTTGAAAGTGTTCTATGTGTTGTTTGGATTGTGTGAAGTTCGTTTCCAAGGTCTTTGATCTATGTGTAGATTTAAATTGTGATTTTATAATGCAAGTTGAGTCACATTGGGTGTGTTTTCCTTGTTGTGAATTTTTGAAATTGTACTGAAAATTTTCGATCAATAGAAAACATATTTTCATATTTTTTCATTGGGAATTTTTATTTAAAGATGCATCACTAAATTTAATCAAGTTGTTTTTTGTTTAAGGACTTTTTGGTTTTTCTTAAAATTATTTAATAAATAGATAAAAGATGTATTGATTTATTAAAATGGCGTTAAAGTATTGTTTTTAATAGAGCAGATTATGGGTATGTTTTCAAAGTATTATTTTTATATAAAATTAGACATGTTTTTGGTGTTAACCATGTTCGTGTCACATGGTGGTGTTTCATAATTTGTGTAAGTGGTTTATTTAATTTTGTATGTGGTGAAAAAATATTTTCAAAGTGAATTTGTAAAGAAAGTGATTTGAAATGGCATTACTTTTTAAAATTTGGTATTTTTATTGTGTAATACCTTATTGGTAAATTTACTAAAGATTTCTATGTTGTAAAATCTGATTATGTTATTCATTGAGTCATTCTAAATAGGGATGTGTGAAACAAGTAATGACATGTATATTTTTGAAAAGTAATTTGGTGAGCATGTGTTTTTAAAATGGGTTGGATAAGAAAATGCTGGCCTTTGTGTGTAATGTCTTGCATGATTTGTGATATTTAAATGTGATATACTATGTAAATTTGGAACTTGATTGAGAAAATGGGAAGCCATGGGTATCTAGGTGGGCATTCTATTACTACTATGCTAGTTATCCTGTGGGGTTTGGCCCCTGTTTCCCATAGAATGTTTGATGATGACAACATTAACTAAACTATGAAGATGATGATGTTGGGGGACCACTAGGTCATGGGTATGATCCCTACCAGTGTTCTGGGTGCATGAGAACAGATAATGAAATGTTCCAGTTTCACTGAGATATGAGGTTTTAGGGCCTCCTCGATGAAGATAAACCTTAGGGGTTTTATGTGCAGTGTTGGACTACCCATGATGTGGTGCCCTCTGTAGGAATTTGAATGGCCACTTTTGCATGTGTTTGTTCTTTTTAAATATTCCTTTCCAGTTTAATATAATCTTTTTGAAATGACTTTTTGTAGTGTATTCTTTCCCTTTAGTTTTATCTTGTAATATATTTCCATAAAAACAAATAATTTTAAAAGTATGGTTTTAAATAAGTATATTAAATTCCATTTTAGGTGTTGTGGAATGGAGTCTTTTTATCGGGTGACATCCTATTGGGCTTCATAGTCACATCATGCTTACACCTGTGAGTGAATGAAGACCTTGTTTCTTGTGTATTACATGTTTTGACATCATTCTCAACGATAGTGGTTCAGGTTGAAGTTGGCCTTCTCGTGCAGGGTGGTGTTGATGTGGCCTCTCTTTTTTCTCGGAGTTTTTAGTCATTATTTTAGTTTCTATTGTTGTTGTTTCTTTTAAGTTACTGTTTTGAGTTGTATACCATTATGTTTGTTTGTAGTTTATGGGCATGTTTTATTGGTAGTTTTTCAGTTTTAATTTATATGTATTTTTTATTGTTTTTATGTATCTCATTTTGGGTAATTCGTTCCCTTTCACTTATTTTTGGTACCCAGGAACTTGTGCTAGCCCGTGGGGATCAGAAACGCCCTTTGGGCCATGTCGCGGACCGGGTCGAGCACCGAGTATTATGGAAACCCTACTTGGTTCAAAACAATGATATAAAAATTTTGCTTATTTTTTTACTTATGAAAAACATTTATATGACATGTGATGTATCCATACAGAGTTACCAATGATCTAGAATCGATGGTTGATCAATTGATTAATGGTATAAATTAATTTTTCCAATGGGAATTTGACATCAGACTCATAAAAAGATATAAATAAATCATTTGATGAGTAACATGTGATATATGGTAATTATATTTACACATAAATAACATGATTTATATAATAATAGAATAATGGAATTAAAAGGAAACCATAAAAACAATAACCATAAGAGAAAAAGATGAATATTAATTTAATAAATTACTGAGGAATTAATTAAGCAATGAATTATATAGAGTTGACTAGTAACTTCATTATGTGTGGGAATGAAGGTCATCAGTAAATCACATTCCGTTGTGATGGAAATGTTAGTTACATATTTAAATAGAAATAAATTGATTTAAAAATCACTGCACACACTGTAGTGTTTAAAATACAGGAAGTATAGGAATTATGATAAATACTGCATGAATTCCAAGAATCATAACAATGATTGAGTTCAGATAACACATATATAAATTGAAAAATGAAAATATCATTAAATATAATTTACTAATGAGGTTTTAAATCATCATGGTGAAATGTTCAATTACAATACACTCTATAACCGTTATGGTGTTATGAAATTCTGGATCAACCAATAAAATAATATCTAAATTATTTGAAATTTATAAGACAATACAAACTCAATTTTAAGACGTTGAATTATCATTTAAAACTCAATGTTTATTAATGATGACATTTCATATCTCTGAATAAAATATAATTTATGTATGTGTGAAATTAATTCCTAATAAATCTAGTTATTCATGCTGTTGTAGAATTTTATTTTATTTTCGGCGTGTATTGGTTTTCATTATATAATTCCAATATCAATTTACTAGAATGAGAATTCCTATTTTATATTATAAAACAATATATCATTTTTAATCAATGTAATGATAAATATATACATCCAAATTTTATGAAATCCATTTTATTCTCATTGAATAATTTTTAAAATGGATGGCATTCCCAAATAATTTAGGATAATGATAACATCAATAATATAGAAATTGTATCAGGGGTTGTTAATATTTTCCCAATTGATTATCTAAGTATTCCATGGAATCATGAAATTTAGTTTTCGGTAGAAAAAATACAGGAGTCTAAAACTATTTCAATGAATATATATATAGTACCCAAGATTTAATTTCATGAATAAATTATTTTTACTCAATGTAAATGTTGATTCAATATTTACTTATCCATGTGCATTACAATTAGTCACACATGTTCTTTTATTATGAATTAGGTATCAATTATACAATACATTTCTTACCAAGAACATTAATATATTAAAATATATTGAAGGTATTGTTTATCATTTATCAATTAATAATGAGATACAAATAAGAGTTTATTAATTTTTCAATATTGATATTATATCAAGATACTATCAATTAAAGGTAAAAAGTGAAGGCATACATAGTACATCAATGTTTATAAGGTATCGATAAAATTTACATACAACAATTCCATCGTTTTTTAATAATTCATAATTTATATTTATGGATTTAATGGATATTTAATTTATATACTAAATTATTATATTTTTTATGTATTTAATGAAAATATTTTAATATAATCTTATAAAATGAGAGAGAATGTGAATTACATGAGAAATCTACCAAAGACCGTATTGTAGATGTTGAAGGATCTTGGAAAATAGACCATACCAAACACTATGAATTAGATTTATAGTTTTAAGGGATTAATTTGATATCATCAAACAATTGGTTCGAATTTACCAATTATATATAATTATATATAAATTTAGCTCCCGAGGGAGTTAATTTTCAATGGGAAATTGAGTGTGAGTGAAATGTGAGTGTGCTAAAAAGTAGTCTGGTCTATGCATATATTCCAATATTACCATGTAATATAGAAGGATTTATGATATATAGTAATGTATATGGGACTAGGTTATGTAGTCATGAATAATAATAAGGTAATATATTTTTCCTTATAACTATAAAGGATCCTTTGAAAAATTGCACAACTAATGAATTAGACTTAGTTGTTGCTGTTTTATATTGAGAATATAGAGGCATTATTATTACATTGAACAAAGTGACATATATAAAAATCACAAAAGCCTATATATTCACTATGAAAGAGTTGTATATGCACCTTATAAGATGTTCATTATTGATTAATTATTATGACTTCTCAATAGATCACACTCTAGGAAAATGAATGTGGTATCTAGTGAATTAATTATTAATGATCATGATATATTTTCAATTATGATGTCCAAAAAGGATCAAATATTTAAATATTTGAAATGGAAAGACTGAAAATTATTGATTAATGGTTGGAAATATAATATTTCTCAAATGAGTGTTCAATCATACAACTATTTAAAAAATTTAGAGGTTCTAAAGGATAACATAATGTGAATAAAAGGTGAGAAATTTAACCATCATTAAACATGATTAAAAAGTAATTCCATGGATAATTAAATGATTATATGTCCTATATATACTATAACTGAAGAAGGATCTTTTTAATTAATCATAGAGTTCATCAGTCGATATTTATCCAAAAAGTATGATTATGAATATGTATTTGAAATATTGTTGTTGGTGGGGAATCATGGACATAAATATTATAAAGAAGGTATCTATGATCATGTTATTTCAGAAAGTTAAGTATGGGATATAAATATCAATTAGTATGTTATAAAAATTTTCATTACTAAACATGAAATTTGAAGATATAACAATGCATTTTTTCATCAGAGTCCCAGTAAAATTTAATGTCCATAAAAATATTTTTTTCTTTTGAATATCAAATTATGAATTCAGCACACTTACATATAATATATTAAGTTTTATCACTTGATAAATATACTAGTATTTACACTCTAGTAGTGGAAATATTGAATAGAGTACCGCATTATATTTTATATGATCGAGACGTATTCTTTGCGTAAAAGTTATTGTTAGGACTTCAGCAAGCTATGTATATGGACTTATGTTTTAGTAAAAACTATCATCCTCAAATATTTGTAATGTACGATATTTCCATTAAATCCTTATAGTATATATTGATATTATAATAAATCAATTTCTAAAAATGTTGGGATCAATGAATACATATAATAGTATTTTAATACAATAATAAATTTCTCTTCATTATTCAGTGGTATCCTTATTCACCTGTTGTGGATTTAAGTGCTTATATTTGAAAATATTGGAGGATCAAAGGGTAAAAATATTTTGATATAATCAATATAATGAAATGTAAATAATATTAGATTAATTTATTAGTACATTATGGTTTCTCAAATTCAATGGTCTGTTTTCAATCACTATCACTAATAAAAAAATGAATTCAATATTGTTGATAAGTTATTGGTGTGAATATCTCCATGGAACATATTTTTGATTCTTAAATAATATGATATTTATAATTATGTATATATTCCCCATATAGATTCTTGATTAATAGGGACATTATGTTATCTATTATTATTTCCACCGAACCTCTATTATCTTCATGATGTGTTGTATGTATCTCCATTGTGTAAATACATATCTGATCCTTCACATGTATTATATATAATATATTTACTAATTTAGCATGATAATTAATTTGATGAAAAACATATTGAGACCTTAGATCAAAGTGATAATTTTTTATGGGACATGGATTCTCTGCTGATTAATGTTGTGAGTTTTAATTAGAAATTCATATAAGATAAATGGGAACTATATGATCTAATAAAATATAGATATAATGATATATTTTTATTATGGTGATATAATTTTAACATTGAAATTTATTTTAAGGTGGTTTAATATATAAAAATAATAATAAATATATATTTACTTATAAAAAAGATTTATATTCGTAAAATAATTATTTGTCTCAATCACAAAGATTAAATGAACAACACTGGACTATAAAATTACAAAACCTTATTGTGATAAATACCACGTTGATGTTTGATTTTTTGTTATGTATATGAATAAATAAATTATAAAAAACA
This sequence comes from Viscum album, assembly GCA_963277665.1. NCBI lineage: Eukaryota > Viridiplantae > Streptophyta > Magnoliopsida > Santalales > Viscaceae > Viscum > Viscum album. The sequence goes on from OY728152.1 coordinate 1,765,418,632, forward strand.
ATTCACGCAAGAATATTTCTAATTATTTTTTCATCATTTTATAAATTATTTCGAATGTAAAAAAATGTTTTAACTAAATTGTTGTTTATTTCATTACGTAAAATTTATTTCATCACAATAAATTAATTTAATAACTACTTTAATTTAATTCAATTAAATTTATTATATATATATTTAATTAAAATTTATATAATTCATGTTGTTGTTGTTTTCTAGGTTTGGGACAAGACCAGTTGTTATTTTATAGTTAAAAACCATTTTTTTCAAAAAATGGGAATCATTATGATTTTTGTTCTTATTTTAAAAACAGTAACGTCTACTTCATGAAATATAATATAAAAAATATAATTTAATATTTTGAATCATAATTTACCTATTTGGTTGTAATTATTTTGGGTAGTGAACATTGTATTATTTTATAAAATGAATTTTTCCAAAAAGAACACACCCTTTGTATAAATAACTCTAATATGATTTTAATTTGAAATATGATTGTTTTTTATTCATTATAATTATTTCATTGATATTTGAGTTGATTATTTTTATAATATTAAATTATTTGAAATTTATAGGGCCAAAATATTCACTGTAAAAGCTTACGGAACACCAACACTCTAAAATTTCAATTAATATAAAAATAAATATGATACATTTAAATCATTGATTAGTAATTAAATTTAGACAAATTATTATTTTAAAACAAATTTATAATTAAATATAACATATTAGTGTTTTTTATATTTTTATATTTGATTTCAATTTTTCTATTTCATTTCTAAAATTCAAAATATGATCATAGTTCATAAAAAGACATTAATATTATTTTATTTAAATAATATTCACTGACCATTTTTATTATAAAACCAATCATGATAGAGGATAAATGGTTGAGATATGGTGTTCAATTGAATCATTTTACAATTTATGAGCCAATTTGAAACTTATATATGAATTAATATGACTATAGATTAAAAAATGTATTTAGTAAGATAATTATTAAAAATTGGGTTAATAAAGGGGTTGTGTAAAGAAATAATGTTAAAAATTCTATATGAACCAATAAGAAATATATTGAATCTATACATTAAAACCATGACCCATATTTACATCAATATATTGGCCATTCGGTTCAACATTAACATGTAATTGAATTTACTATATTTTAATATTTTAATTAATTCTCATAACTTCATTTCCTTCAATATAAAAGGACAAAACCTATCATACATTATTCCCACCACTATGAGCCATATAGAAATAAAAACAGTCAGAATAATATAATTATTAAATAATAGAATGTTATATAGGTTATAATATCCTATTAATAGAATCCCTAAAATCCATATGTAGAAATACAAAAGAGGACTCTTAAAGAGGATGAAATCATTATAATCAATTTCATTTAATATAAAACTCATTCTTACATAATAAATATTGTCATTAAAATATAAAATAATAATTTATGTATATACCATATAATGAGTAATTTTTTTATTAATTCCCTAATTATACTCATCCCCTTCTTCCATCAAAATGGATAAGAATGTATTTCTCATGTGCATGTGGACTACCAACTCCAAAAACAACGTGATTCATATTTATATCAACCTCATATGGATACTATAATAATGTATTTAATATATATATATATATATGAAATTTATGATATTATATATTTTTTAATTTGGAATTATTATTATACATAATTTCATTCCATCCGTCAATGAATGAAATCATCACTCCTATGTACGTATGGAAAACCGTCTCCAGGAAGTGATGTAATTTATTTTTTAATTAGAACTATTATATAGATAGTTATAATGGTAAATATTATGATTATTTATGATACCCATTACATGAATATGTTTTGTAAAATGATTTACCAAGGATTAGTATACAAAAACCAGAGCTATTGAACAGATTCAATCATGAAAAAGTAAATATATAACACACAAACATTGTTATTATAATGAATAATTATTAATAAATGGTTGTTGAAATGTTCTAATTGGATAACATATTAAAATTTTATGTCATAATATAGTTATTTTGTATATTTATATTAATTTTAAATTTATTATTTAGTAGGAATGATTTCTTAGGAAGAATGACATATATTAGGTCAATGTGTTATTTTAAAATCTCACTATGTACCAATATAAATTATACCATTGTTTTCCATGAAAAAATGAAATAGTCCATCTACAATATATTTTATAAAATATATTATAAATTAATTATTTTTTGAGATTAATGTTTTCTATTTTATTTTATTCAATTTATGTACTCATCATATCGAAATAATGTATTCAAGTAATACATTTTTTGTTTACAAATAAGATATTAATATTTTTCTTAATTATAAAATTTTCATTGAAAAATTTTCATTAGTTATTTGTATAATTATTATATGGTTGCCTTATTTCATTATAAATAATGATTCCAATAAAATATATATGTTAAAACAAAACATTTTTCGATTTTATAACTGGGGTACTTTTAAATTTTTACAGAAAAGTTTAAATGAATCTTATTTTTTATGTAAAATACAAGTAAAAAATTTTGTCATGTAACGAACAATAAACGATTCAAAATAAATTCTTTTTAATGTATCCTTTTTTTTCCAATGAAATTTTTCTAATAAATTTTTCAATTTTTTATAATTTAAAAATGGTATTTGAAAATAAAAAAATAATTTTTTCTATAAAATGTTCCGATGATCATTAAAGAAATTATGTATCTTTGATAACATAAATATGTTACTTATTCCCTAGTGGGGACATATTTTTATGATAACATACATTTTCAATTAAAAAATGATTTATTTTGATGATAATGAAATATAAATGAGAATAGTTTCACTTTCTTTGGGATATGATATGATACACTGATAAATGATTTATATATATCATAAAATTCATAAGAATTGTTTCTGAATATATGTGAGTTATGAGAAAAATTTTATATCCCTAAGTGGAATTGGTTAAATTTTCATGATTTATGAGCATAAAAAGAATATTGGTAGTTTTATCAATCAAAATATAGGGTACCTGAGAGGTCATTGAAATCCCAAAAGTGGGTAAATGGGAGGTTATCTCAATTATGAATATGATATATGTGTAGTGATACCATCCCTATAAAGTGATTAATGTCTTTATAGGTATACATGAAAAATGATTTCAATGATTATGATTATTACATACATTATAACCCTTATTAATTATATGATCTTATTCAAAATTTATACACTCAAAGATTGTGTTAATTGATTATTTTATGATACATTTATTACAAAGAACCAAGAATTTTTCCACAAATCATCTATATGATTTATGTTATTTTGTGTATGGTTATAAAATGTTCAACTCATATTACTATACCATTATACTCAGGTAGCTATTAAATGATTACTAATATATCCATTTTTCTACCAATAATGAGAACCTAAGAGAGAAAATAATTATGTTTTTATTAAACTATGGTATAAATAAAAATTTATATAATGATATTTCTAAGAGGTGTTCCAGTTATAAATAATTTAACAAAAAAAATTCTAGAACCTTTATGAAATAAATTTTTACATAATCAAAATAATTAAGACACTAAAAAAGTATAGTTATGGAATGGATCATAATGATATGTATTTAATATTCATTTTAAAAAGAATTAATATTTATTTATAAAATTCCTAGTTCACTATGTGACAATATTTTAATCAATAATATATTGTTATCTCTTAGACTACAACATTATTCTTAATAATTATGGAATAAATTTAATATACCCTTGAATTATAAAGAAGACAAGTTATGACATAAAATTGAATAAACATGAAAATTTATTACATAATCTCCATGCACCTATAACTGTTTTCAAAACATATAATCCATATAGAAAATTTTTATAATGGGAATATATCAGTATACTAAGGGTTGGTGTTTTTTTTAAATTAATAATTGGAAATAATATGATCTATGAAGTGTATTCACCTTATAATTTGGGGGAAAATTTTATCATTTCAACATAGATTCCCCATAATAACCATTTTTTACGTGATCAAAAACTTTTAATAATCTCATGTAAGTTATAGCTCATAATTACCATAGAGGAAAAGTTCATCCAAGTAGTCCTTATGTATAGGAATCCTATTTTTTTCATACAAATTCATATGAAAATTATATTATTTCATTTTAATAAATATATTGTTTGAAAAATGGTAGCCTTAAATTTAGGGTCCCCATTAGATGAGGCATAATAAATAAGATGAATAAAATAAATGTAATGTGGAATAAGGGAATTCACACAAGAGATTATCCACATAGATAATAAATTTTAGTAATATAATGAGAAAGAAATTAATGTGGTTTTATACTTCTCCTTTATCAACAAGGTAACCACCCTATATTAGGGAGGTTCGTTTCAATCTACAAACTCATCTATGTATAATTATTCATTGCATGGATATGAGGGTATATATTAGGGATCATGGTATATATGGAATATTTTTGAGAAATTATGAAGAGGAAAAAATTTATATTAAATTATTTTTTTCACATGAACACCAATGTTCACACATTATGTATTGATTAGAATGGGTAGGTAAAGGTTTGTATCATTTATATTATTCAAGAAATCTATTCCCAAAAAAATAATACATTTTAATAGAATTTATCCATTTTGTTGCTGAATAGTCGTGGGGTTGGAGTTGACATGGAATAAACACCACTCAAGGGGAGGTACGATTAAATCCCTAACCACATTATGTATATATAAAAAGGAGTGATCAACTAGTATAAATTTTAATTTTTATGAGATGATATGTGAAATTACTCTCTAATATCCTCATTTATATATTTTATTTTAATCAATATAATTATTATTAGTAATCATTTATAACACAATGATGAAGATAAAGCTTCCCTTTATTGATTGAAAAGGTGTTGGAAGTGATATATACCCCTTAATTAGAGTTCCAATCATCACATTTACCGAACATTCTTTCCCTATCATTTAATATATAAGAGGATTATTGGAAATCATAAGAATGATAATTTTTATTTTTATCCATTCAAGGTCATAACATAATAATTATATATGTTTTATCCTACTATAACAATAACGGTAGCTCCAATAATGTACTGGTTTTGGTGATGTTGGGCTAAAATGCACCCATTAGGGCCTATTAACCCCTGGAAGGTGAAAATAATCTGTCCCATCAAGAATTACATAAAGAATTTTTTTTAAAGATATCTTGAGATTATTTTACCTAACATAGATAAACATTATTTTTTAAACCTTCTAGTTAAAAAATATTTTTTAATTTTAAAAGGGGGTTTGTGGAGGTTTTAATAATGGGAATACACGAGTAGTTGAACAAAAATATACAAACCCTTATTTTTATTATTAAATAACCTTGAATAACCTTATAATGGTTTCATATTTGGGTGTCTAAAATTCCACGGTCATATTGCTATATCATACTAGAGAGGAAAACCAATGTGAATGGGGTGACCTGATCCTTAGGAAAATCATTGTTTTCCATCAATCTAGATTTTTTTGTAATCATTCATCTGAGTTAAATATTTATTGGTGGAATCTTAGAGTAGATGGGTCTGATATAATATTCATCCACAATTATAATTTTATACATGATTTAATGGAATAAGTCTAGTTATCATGTAATTTATAGGTAATCTCATTATTTGTATTGATATATACCATACATATATACTCATGTCATGGTGGTTTTATATCTACAATACTATTAACTAAGGTTCCTTATATTAATGCTTCACAAATTTTGTATATGGGTCCCACAATAATGGAAATGAATATAGAACTCCTAGAAATAAATTTACAGTCCTAAGACCCCATACATGATATTCCACCTTGGGACATATTTGTTATGACTAATATCCAGGAAATAAAATTCAATGAGTTTAATAATTTAATGGACCCTAGTTTTTACTCAAATACCCAATTACATTATTTCATTTCATTCAATTAACAATATGTGTGTGCTTATTTTATATATTTCCTTATAGATTCCTAATGTACATGATTTCACTATCTTTAAATTGTAGTATTTGTTTGTTGTAGGAACATTAGTTAGTATGAGAAGTATTTCATCATGAGGTGTTGAGCCACGATATGACATAATGATCTCATGTCATTTCTTATAGACAGATATATCAATTTTAATATTATATAATCCTCTTAAAATTATATCCCCACAAGTTCAGTATTTCCATATAAATATTACAATTATTAAATATAGTGTATATTTTTATTGCATTTTCTAAAATGTTGTGATGGATGCCACAAAATAGTGATAGTAAGATTAAATATCATAATGTATTATGGTTAAGGATTCAATATAAGAATGAAACATTTTCCTACATGAATCATTTTCTCAAGAATAATGTCAATATGCTAAGGATACTATGGAAAATAAATTTAAAATTGATGATAAATCCAATGATGTAACATATATTCAATAATAGATTGATTCATCTGATCCAAGACCAGTAGAGAATCACCATTTTCTCAAAGAAATCTACACTACTAGAAACAATTTTTTAATAGTCATAGTGAAAAATATACACATCACTATGAGTTCGGGGCCATTTATATGACTAAGATTTGACAAATTGTTCATTAGGACTGAATATTAATAAATAAATCTAATACTTATGTTGGTGGAATCATTCATTGGACTCAAATAGAAGAGAGAGTCTTGGGCCTGCAGATAATCCTCTTTAAAATTCATTGACGAATGAAAAAAAAATATTTATTCAATTATTTGATACAAATATTATTATTATTTAATTTTTTTACATTTTGTTGACATGATTAATGTTAAATTAGTAACATAAAGATAACCCAAATATATTCTATTATAAAATTTTAAATAAATTTCATACATGATTCCTAAATCGTGGAGATTGAAATATTCTACCTTGGAAAGTCTCATGGATTGGTATATTATGAAATAGAATTACTACAACACGGGATGTGATACATTTCAATTATTTTTATTATCATTTACAGATCTCATGGATATATATAGGTATAAATACTACCTCTGTATAATTAGATATGAACTATAAGATAAAATGATTTGAATTATCATGATGTATATCATGAAGGGGAAAATTGGAATGAGGATTTAATTTTTAATGGGTGCATGAACAACGAAACTTTATCCTTACATATCTCAGATGTATATTGGTAAATGAGTTGAATATAATAACTAGAAGGGTGAGTTTTTTAAATTATACCAACATCTAAGATCATAGGGGAAATAGGTGATCATTTTCATGATTAAAATTATGGACTCCGCATTCTTTGAGTCTTTTATTTTAACGCTAAATCATTTGTTGAATCATCCTTTGAGGGATGTTTAGTGGGTAAGATCATGGAATTTTGTTAAGTATCATATTGTTAGTTTTTAACCAATCATGTTTTATGACTTTTCAATTTGAATATATAAATTTTCCCCAAATATCATATTGTTAAATTATAAGATATAGAGGTTCAAATATTTAAGAACCAAGAATATTGTTTTTTTGACCTCGCATGTCCAATTAATCATTACCCAGGTGATATTAGGATGTAAAATATGGGTTAATCTAGCTGGAAATTATGGTTTGATATTGTTGATCAATGAATAGGTGTTGTAATATGTATAGAATATTAGTGTGAAATGAGTCAAAAATATAAGGTAAACTTAACTGTATAATAGTATAGGTAGAAAAAGTCTATGTCATATTTCAGGGACGAAAATTTAGTATTATTTAATGTAAAAATCCTTTAACCTAGAATTGTGACATTTTTCATCAACTAATATGGGTGAGATTAACCAAATGTGAATCTGAAATTCTAAAATAGATATTTATATAAATATTTAAAAATTTGTTCATCATGATATGTCCTACATACAAAATGATCACTATCATCATTATGTTATGCATTACTATTCAGCCCAATATGTTTTTCCATTATCATCCCTGGTGATGGGATTTCAAACACTGTTATTATTCAAAATACTAATTATTCAATAACTAAATTATTATATTATTTGAAGTCCATCAAATGTGATGTATATTAAAGTGTAAAATATTCATTTATATGTTGATGGGGTTCATTATAACTTCCCATAAAACTGGTAATATTTGGAAGTCTATTTAGGGCCATAATGTTAATATCAATTATTAATTCTATTTTTGGTCACATGGAATGAAGAATCTAAATATTATTGGAGGATATTTTGAATCTCGTCTGTGATGTTCTGAATGATCCAAAAATGTGTAACATAAATAGTAGTTAATCTATTTTAGTATAATGATTTTGGGATCACTGTATCATAACTGAATAATTTAAGATATTGATGAGATGATGTGAAATGTATATAGAATATGACCAATGAAAAAATTTGAATGAAAAATTCTACAAAAATATTTCATTTGTATATTGGGACTAGATAATCATCCAGTATAGATACATGTACATAAGTTAGAAACTACACATTGAGGTCATATACACATAGTGATACCAGGGGCACAGATCCATTTTCATGAAGTAGAGAACAATGAATTCTAATAAGCTCATTAAAGATAGACAGTAGAAATCCTGTGAAATGAAGTATGTATATGAAATATAAAATTATTCAAAAAGGGTAATATAACCCTAATTATTTTATATTTTTGAGGACACATGGATATGTTGAAGAAATATAAAATATCATTTCTCTTATTTCTATAAACTATCAGTTCTCGAAAGAGAGAATCATATTTTTCTATGGCCATTTGATAGGTTATTCTTGTTTTGTGAAAATTATATTTTCTCATTAATATTTTCATAATACTCGAGAATTGGAGGTCCAGATTGTGGGGCCATGAATTTCTCTGAGTCTTCCCCTTATGGGTTTTCATTCTTATATGATTCACATATTTTTCAACATTATTTTAGGGATTTTAGTTGAATAATAATAGATATAGTTTTTAGTTGTTTTTATTAGGCTCAAATGTGTTGAGAATTTTCACATATAGATATCTCCAAAAATATAAATGTTTTATCGCTTTACAACATTGACTAATAATAGATAAAATTGATAAGTAAAGAAAAAAATAAATATGATGTTGATTGAGTGTTGAAATATACTATATAGTTTTTTAAATAAGGTTCCCAAAGTTTAGAGTCAAGATAGTTAGACAATAGGGTTTCTAATAGACTTTATAGTGGTATGGGAAATTTTGACCTAATCAAAAGGGAGAGAATAATTCCATTGTTAAATAATTTCACGGGGGGAAACAAAATATATATTCATTATACGTAGACCATGGGTGGTTATAATTAAAACTCAAATAGTGATCAAATCAAATGAATATTCTCATATAATTCAAAAACATTGTGATGACTACAAAAACCACAATAGGAGGATACTAGATCAAGAAAATTTCTATAAAACATACCTGAGATGTATGTTTTGATACCACATTTAAAATATGGAATTCATTGTGTCTTTGTGAAGTTATATGAAAATTTGAAAATATTCCACCATTGGACGTAGATGCATCAGGCTTACAAGAATCAATAGAGGCATATATTTAGAACTATATCAAGTTGTATGTAATTATTTGAATGAATACTTTTTTAATTTTTTAATATGTTCTTTACAAATACCCATTTGTAATTTTTGGTAATCTTGGTCCCTTGAGTATTATAATTTTATTAATAAAAAAGATGTTATGACAGAATTATTATATTAATTTTATATTTTATTCTACAGTGATTATAATTCTATAATTAACTCTAGATGATTGTAAATTGATATTGAAGCATCTTTGGGATTGGATTAGTTGATATATACCTCACTACACTTCCATATGTTTAAAAATTAATCAAATTGATGTTCTTTTATTTTAGGGGTTGTTCTAAACATAATGATCTAATATCAAGAATGGGTAATTTTTAGAAATAATTTTATGTAAAACATTGATGGCCACCATTTAATTTGTAAACCTCTCATATAAAAAGATTGAGTGTCATAAGTATACCTCGAAATGTATCTTGAGATCAATCATGGATGAAAAAATTCATTTTAGAATGACATCATGCGAAAAGGATTATAGTGTAATGAAATTTATGGTCATACAATCATGACCATTAAACATGTGATTTATATACTTCTATCTCATGAAAAATATTATCATTTTTCCTATTTTTGGAATCATTCGGTGGAAAAATGATGTAAAATATGAGATCTAAACATTTTTAAATATTTTAGTTTTGATAAGAATTTACAGTTAGCAAAGTGATAGGATATCCAGGAATAAATATACATCCTAAGAGGACTAGAATGACGCCACAAACAATTAATAGATTTTATGGGATATTTTTTATCACGTGTTATATCAACCATGATGTTTGGGTTGGATAATATAGTCACCGCCATTATATCTCCATTGGTTGTAGAAATAAAAAATACATTAATCATGCATCTTCATAAGGGACATGTATTTTTAGAGTGTGCTCATGGATATAAAACACCATAATAAAGTCTCCAATGTAGAAATAGTTCACATATATGAGATGATGAATTTTTATAAACTTATTTCATTGATAATAAAAAAATGTGATTCCCTACATAAATTGATCATGTTAATAGGAAATAAAATTTCCTGTTCAACAGAACATTTTAATGAGAATTATTCCTAAAAAAACATTTATATATAGGGGATGGAATTTGGGACTCTCCATAGTATCATTAAATAAACTAAAAATGGATTTATTGATAATCTATGTCACACCTGGTTCTATTATTGGAGATCCGGTTAGCACTATATTTCCAATGATAACAAGATTAAATCTACACACAGTTCTTGAGGATAAATTCACCGCATAAATCATGATTATATATAGGGTAAATGATTTTTCAAATGTTTGAAGGTGACCATGATACATGATATACATGTAACAAGAAATATTGTAATGATAGTAATAAAATAAAATGATGTTTTAAAAAGATATCATATACAAATAAAGTAATTTTATAGTGGAGAATTATTTTTATGCCATAGTGAAATGATTAAGAAATCAAAAATGAAGACTCAAAAACAAATCTACCTCATCTATAAGAAAAGAATAATTTCATAATTATATCATTTGAAAAATAACATTAGAGGAGACCAGTATAGCTATAACCATTACATTTCCATGATATAGAGAGAGAACCTCTATATAGATCAATCACAAAAAAATGGAGGGACATTTTATTAGTATTCACAGTTGGGCCAACGATAAATAATTCATGAATAACAATGTATCCCAATGAATCCTGAATCTAACCACAGAAATTTCGTTAATATAAATTTACTACATGATTCAAGAATATTATAAGAAAAAATCATAATTTTATTAAGTCATTGATAGATTGTGTGGTAATGAACCATATTAAGGACCAAATTCTATGTAGGGGGTTATTTTGTTCAATAAGGATATATATATATAATTATTTTATGATATTATAGTGTGTACTAAATACTAGAACCAATACTTATATATCATGGAAATGTAGTACTATTTGTTTAATTTTTCAATCCACATTTATTGGATCAAGGTGTCTTCAATACATGTTAACTTATAGTATATGATCATGTTAGTGTTTATGGTGGCACATTTCCCCAATGTTTTCCCAATGTATGGGTTTCAAAATCAAGATTTTTTTTGTAATGGATGGGTTTTTGCAATGGAACAGAACCACAAACCACATAGAATGAATAGTTCATGGATCAAATAATTGGGCATGTTGAATGGAGGAATGTGAACCATGTTTTAGTGATGGTTTGTGGAATAGAAAATGGTTCATGGTGAAGAAAGATGGTTTGTGGAAGGAAATCAGTTCGCAGGATAGAGGTTCGTATTAAAAAATGTGGAAAACATGTTCATGGTAGATACATCTCAACGGACAACATTTCATTAGTGAAAAAGATGTAGAGATAGGTTTAAGGAAGAGGTTAGACACTCAAAGGGATGAGTTTTATTATGTACACCGAGAAGGGAAATGGTTCACAAGAGATGCCAAGTATGTTGTGAAGGCATTATCACATCAATGATTTAGTAAATATCATATTAGTGGATAATATGGATCTATTTGAGTATATATAGAGAACTAATATCATTGCTAACTGAAGAAGAACTAATTTAATAAGAGTAATTTTATCAATCTTTGAATTCGGCTAAGACTGAATGATGTTCGTGTAGAAGAAATTTTTTCAAATGGTTTTATATAGCCCACAATGGTTAAAACATGAACATTTAGGAGAGATTGTACTATGAGGAGGATCTTGGTATGTGGTTCTCTAACAATATGAGGAGAAATGTAGTATAAAAATTAATATGGGACATGAAAGATTGTTTGCAGAGTTGAGGTTGTTCCAGAGTTATGTAGCATCATGAGTGGTAATATGTGAATGTCATATGTGATAACTATATTTAAGGTGGTTTTTGATTAAGGTTTACAGAGGAAGTATGATGAAGTTGTATATGGAGGTTGTACACAATGAAGTATATTACACCATGGAAGAAGGATAGTTCACGAAGGATAAGTTCCTAAATGAATAATACACATAAAATAGGATTACATATAAAAGGAAAAACTAGGCTTCAACAGATAATTAATCTAATGTTAATGATGCCTGATTTAATGAAAACCCATTAAACCAACCATCACCTCGATAAATTGTGTTCAGACACTTTCTGATGTATTAAGAAATGGGTATTCAATTGAAATGATCTGAGGGAAACAGTGCTCTATACCTAAAACCTTTTAAAGGCACTGCACTTGGAAGAAAGTGACTACTAAAATTTTCTACTCCAAAATTACTAAATATTAGTGGAATTTGGTATTCACGAAAAATTGTTAGTGTGCAATCCTTGGACGTATCTCTTAGTGGTGAACCAAGTAAAATTGGTGTGTCCTCACTTTGCATGCATTTTTTTGTTTTATACCCTTTCTAATTTTATAGGTTTAACATTTTACTACCAACATGGTAATAATATCCTTCAGTATAAAAGAAAAATTTTACACCAGGATTCAACTCTACCATATAATGGTGTTTCAGTGTCATTCTAGTGGTATAACTAGAAAAAATGGTCATGATGTTAAATTTATCCTTTATTTCTACCATATATAATACCATGAATATTAGGTGACTCCTCCGATATGATGAAAAGAACATTCAAATCAGGAAGAATATGATTATATCTCATCTATGATATCTTGGGATGGAATTCATGTTTCCCACTGCACAATGAATACATTTACTTAATCCAATTTTTATATCAATGACTATTAAAGACAAAAAAAATACTTGTTGCATATTCCAATACACATAATGCCCTCACTGCAACTTTTTCTGATCAAATATATTTAAATGAAGCGAGTTGTATGTTATAAATGTTTATTTGGGAAAAACTGCAATATATTTTTGATGGTGGATGAAATTTGAATGAGACAAAATTATAAGTTTTTCATAATTGGTTTGATGATTTGTATATGCATCATGACAAAAATATAGATTCCTTTTTCAATAAAAATAATATAATTTATGGATCAATAAAAGGTCTTGGTTTAGAAATCGAATACACTGATATTTTCAAGAAATTTCTGAGATAACATCCAACTCTGGAAAATATAAATGTGTAAACCCTTTGGGAAATGGATATTTAAAAACATTATCTATATGATATATTAAACATCCTGGTCCTATATAATATGAGTGTGGATCCATAAGATGAAACAACTCGAGTCATGAAGGAAATTATATTGAAACCCACGGAAAAACATGAAATTTTATGATATAGTATTGAGGAAGATAATGAGGAAAAATAAATTCTATCTCTCATTTATAAGATATTCCCAAAGTGAAATGCAGAATTTACGGGAAATTTACCACTGTCTTGTTTTTTTGTGGATGAGTTGGGATAATTGTCTCCAGATGCACAAAAATGATTGGTGATGATGAAATTGTAGATGGAGATAAAAAAATCCTAAGAAATGGTTTTTCATAAAGAGAGACTAAATTTATAATATAAAACTACATGTAATGTGATTTTCTATGAAGAAGAAGATGATTATAGTGAGTAGTTTGAGGAATAAGTTACTGAGTTTAAATCTGGATCCCATGAATTAATGATGACTACTGTAGAAAAATTATAACCATCACAAGTTGAAACAAGAAGTAATTAGTTTACCAAGGATTTCGATCTCATGTTATAACTTAAGGATAATTTTGTTATGCTTGATAGTCAATGAAAGAGATAAGAAATTTGTAATGAAATTGTGAAAGATTTAATGGTATATGTTGATACATTGGAAGCTAAAATTAATCTAACTGAGAATGTAGTAAAAGAACATTCATTTTTTTTGAAATAACTGATAATATATTTAAACTAAAGATCTAAATTGAAGAATATGGATGGGTCATAAATTAACATATAGATATAGTGGTGGAGATTTACCAAAATGTTGAGGGAAATAAAAATATGTTTTTACTCTTATGAGTAAACGTGAAAGTGAACCCAATCAAAAAAATAATGATGAAAATTAATATTTGGAAAATTCTACGATCTTGAGATGCAAGAGAGAGTTATGAGTGGTTTCAATGGTGTTGAAAATGTCCTAAATGATCTAAGACCCTAATGAATAGGAAACATAATAATTAGTTGTAATGATGAAATATCAAATGTTTTAAGGAGAAATAGAAAAATTAATGGAATGATGATTATTGTAAATATCAAAATGCCACCTAATGTCCAAAAAAATAATGTCTCAAATCATACTGAAAAGATTATTGAGAACTATCTTGTTGTTTCCAATGATGAAATATATTAGAAATATCCTTCTATGAAAGCTGAAATAAGGAGGAATAGAAGTTAAAATAAACATCCACTTTTGAAATGCAAATTATGTTTCTATCTGGACCATAAAATGTCCTATTATGAAGTGGAAATAAGATATTTGAATGGGGGTTGAGCTAAAAATTCAACACTAAAAAATGAATTCATATCCTAATAGTTGTTGATGAAATGGTTTATAGGGATATTTTTTCATTTTTGTAACAATATCCATAAATATAGTGATTGGAGTGATATAAATATCAGGAAAAATTAGTAAAAAACATTGAGACAAGTCAGTACTCGCCAACATGACGATGTTTTTAATACAAACATGTTTTCTCCTCTAGATTTTTTTTTGAGTATGATGAACCTATAAACATATAAAAGGTTTTTTCAAATCCATATTTATCCTTCACCTAAAGAATTTTTTCCTTGAAGTAAAAGAAAAAAATTGAAAAATCTATCCTTTCAAATGTATCTTTCAAAATTAACAAGAACATTGGCACATGGATTCATGATACTGTATTCTCATCCCATATGGTAGGAAATGTAGACATATTATTGATTTTCCAGAAAATGGTTGATGGAGTAGTGATAATCATTAATGATGGTTTTATAAAGTAAAAAGTTAGTTGATGTACTGATGTAAGAACATGAATATTGATTTCATCTATGGACCTTTATTTTTGGTTGTTCTTGAAGAAAATGAATAAAGTGAATATTTTAAGGTACACTCCATGTAATTTCCATGTAATGGCCGAGTACACGGCTATGTGGTTGACTTGGAAGACCACCTAAAGAGAGGAATGGTTGATTATACTATATGGAAAGTGTAATAAATTAACAAGATGTGTAAATTTGTTTATTTGATAAATCAGTGTGGGGTCGTGTCTCACATCTAGAACACCTTTCTTCTTCCCTCGGTTTGTACATGAGTGAGATGAAATGAAATATATTTTAATCTCCTCTCGATCATCTATCCCAGCTTAGATTGAGGCATCGCCAGGTGCATTGGATTCCAGCTGGTGAGATCCACCTTATTCCCCTTCTCCCATGGGTTATTCATGTTTGAAGTATGTTAACTTCTCTATAGATCTATGTCATTCTTGGCTGATTCAAGGTACTACGATCATAAGTGTTCATCGTTAAACATCATGGCAGGTGGCTTGTGCCTTTCTTTGGATGTCCTAGTATTATATATTCTAAAGTTACCATGTAACCATGTTTGAGGTATTTAGTGTTTTGGAATTTAACCAGGTTTAATACATTATATTTTTTCATTTAGAAATGGTTTTTTCAATGGTGTATGTTTTAATACATTAATGTGTAACGTATGGGAGTTTGGTTGTGACACATTCTTGAGGTAGGGTCATTTACATATCTTTTCTTTTTATGATGAACTATAGGTATTGATTGTGACAGATCCTAGGTGGTCCTCGACCAGAGGGTTTAGATCATAAGAGCTACTCAGAGGGTCATTATTAAATTAATGTTGGACCTTATATAATTTACTGTGACAGCTGTCAGGAGGTCATTATAATTTTTTTTGTTTAGTAGACCAAGGGGTATTGACTGTGAGAGCTACCTAGGTGGTTGTTTCTAAATGATTAGTGTTATGTGGGACCAAATGTGTTATATTGTGTGATATTTCCCAAAGGGTCATTATTTATTGAATTCATCATATGTTAAACCATAGAGGTTAGACTGTGAGAACATTCTCCAAGGGATTCTATTTAATGTTTGTTGAATGTGACGTGCCTTCCAAGACAAATAACAAACATATATTTGGACATACTTTTTTGTTAGACTGTCTTATGAGATATATATTTTTCTATTACACAAAGGATACATATCTTAGCATAGATCCTAGATTACATTATTCAAAAGATTTAATAATTAACAAATGTAAATGAATGTAATTTCAAAATAGAGGATTTTTTATTTTTGTGTACATCATGGTTTATTGCTTTATTACTTCTAATTACTTGTTATGTATATTCACTGATAGTTAGGCATAGATATTTTGGTGGTTTCCTACTGGGATTTTTCTCACACCCTCTTTTGGTCATGCATTTGGACCCAAATAGAATTATATGGATGATGATATAGATATGGGAAAGTTCCATTATTCCTTAGGTACTATATTTTTGTTGGACTTAGAGAGAATGAGATAAAAATGAGGATTGCGATGCTGTTGGAGTTACTGTGATTCCTTGATTTGGATTTAGTATTTTATTTATAGCATTGTGACTTTTTTCTCTTATTTCAAAGACCCATGTGACATGAATCATTTATATATTTGCTCATGTTTCTTATTTTCTATCAGACTTTTTCTTTATGGTGTTACTACGTCCCTTAATATTTACTATTTTTTATCCTACTATGTATACCTTTTTAATGAGGGAATAGTTTTTTCATTATCAGACCTTGACCCTCACTGCTAGTCAAATAGCTCTATAGTTTGGGTAAACACTCTTGTGGTCTTGTGACCAACTTGTTATCTGGAACCTTGGGGAAGCTCCTACAACCAGGATATCACAAAGTGTGTCAGATGTGTTTCTTTTCTATTTTTCAAACCATTTGGAGCATATACATATTGATAAGATGTAATATGTAGTTTTTCATAATATACTACAAAGAGTAGCTAACCTGTGTATAGGGAAAATCATTGTTAACTCAAATATATAAATTTTTCTACATTAGAAATGGAAACTATTGATTTGATTTCACTATTTTTTATTCACTTATTTAGTTCTATGTGTTAGATTGTATGTATGAGTATGATATAATCAATAATACAAAATGTAGGATCAAAATAATAGAGATATTGTATGGAGTATCTAATGATGCTCAAAATATAAGAGGGGGGGTTAATTTTATACTTTTAAAACATCCATTGGAACTTTTAAAGATGGTTATGTTTAACAAGGTTAAACAATGTAATCCACAAAACCTGTAGATCTATAAACTTGCTTGAATCAAGAAATATGATTCTGAGAAGGCAATTCTGGAAAGGTGATTCAGGAAATGAAACTTAAAGAATGTTTACAAAGATGAAGATTCTACCTTAAAACGTATAGAATCTAACTAAATCTATGTACACAAATAAGGATGTATAAGAAAGTTATACTTTCCTCAACAATACAAATGTAGCAGAAAACATGTTACAAAACAAGTAACAATGTAACTTTTTTAACCCAAAGAGAAGGGTATCCAACAACCTTGGATAAAGTCGCCTTGATATATACATTCAATAATGTTTGTCTTAACCACACTTGGGTAAGCCCTCGATACATGATCAGAGTTTGTCCTGCTATGACCGCAAGTCCTCAACATCAAGGTAGTTGGAACCTCTGTCTTCCCCAATAAGGAAGCCCTCAACTTAATGGTAGTTGCACCTCTATCTTCCTATCCCCAGAATCCCTCGATTGTACACAACAATAATCGGGGTCACACAAAGAAAGTCTGAACAAGATTTTTTGTACGTACAATGCAGTGAGATTCTATCTCTATAAATCACATAAACAACATGTAATATACAGAGTTGTAGAACAATGTCGAAGTCTTTCAAATGAGCTCTTATTTATAGGCACAACTTAAATTGTCGGATCCCTCCTCCAACTGTGATATTTTTCCTTGAATTTCAGAGGGACCTGTACATGTGTCACTCAATAAATAGGTAGTTAATAACTAAATTCATGAAATCGTTTTATAATAGAACAAGAGTAAGAAAAATATGGTTACATAACTAAAATCCAATATTCAGAAGATAAGAAAATGAACGGTTCGGAGTCTAACCAAAATTGAATTCAATGTATATAGTATAGTGATTTTATGATTCACTTCTCTAGGAATTCTGAACTTGAATTCTATATAATTCCAGAGTCTGAATTTCAATGAAATTAGGGATCTGGATTCACAAGTATTCGGAACTTGAACTTCCAATGTTCAGATTCAGAATTCAAGAGAATTTGGAGACAGAACTCATAAGAGTTCGGAGTCTAAAATCAGAGAACTCAGATTCAGTACTTATAGAAGATCATTTCCAGAATTCGTATTCAGAATTTGGAGATAGAACACATAAAGTTCATAACCAGAATTAATATTCAGAATTCAGAGTCAGAACTCAGAAGGGTTTGTAACCAAGATTATCATTCGGAATTCGGAGTCAGAACTCAGAAGAGTTCGTAACCAGAATTATGAGAATTTGGATTCTAAAATAGAATGCTTCATATCTAGGTATTTATTGGATTTCAAGGTTTTGGTTTCAAACCGAATTTTACACTTAGAAAAATTTTGATATGATTAATGAAAACATGGTAAAGGTAAATTTCCATGGTGAAGGAAATTTTTCCTTATAGAAGTAAAACATCAGGTAAAAAGAAATTTTCCTTAAGATAAGGTGTTTGTGATTTTCAAAACAAGTGAAGTGGTAAAGTCACAAGGAAACCTCAATGAATCCACAATCTCCCCATTACCCGAAGGAATGGAAAGTCATAAAGAAAACCTTATTGTTTCAACAATCTACCCATTTTTGGAATGCACAAACATCCTTATGAAAAAGAAAATAAGGACTTAAGAAAATTTATAGACTTTTCAAATAAAGATTATCTCCATTTAATTATCAATAATGGTGAATACGACTAACTCCCCCTTAATATTTTAACTCTATGGATCGTATTCCATATTTCCAGAATGAGAAATTTCATTATCTTTAGTATGGAAGTATTCATAATGAGAAATCCCCCTATGATAAACACCCCCTAACTTAGGGATATTTTTTTAACATGAAACTCTTCTTCCTTTCTTCCGCTTTGTGATTTTCAAAAATAAATTTAGCGAATGGAAAAGAAATATGGTACCTGAAATATTAGTACAAACATGAATGCAAAAAAAACAACCAATATTTCATTATGATTGAATGAATTTTTTCATGGGAAAACAGATACAACAAAAGATCAGAATTGGATCAATTTTGTTACTTTTTTACTTGGGTATCATCTTATTAACAATGGTTTTAAACTTCTTTAGCTCTTTGTGATCCTCCTCAGCTTTCTTTTTTAATGATTTGACCCTGTATTCCTAAGCTTTCATAGACACTACCTGAGCCATCAGCAATTCTTCTTGCTTCACTAGCTTTTCTTGAATCTCAATCCAGAGGTCCCTTGAATTTTCAAACATTGGAAAACAAAATTCAACTTTCCATTCAGATAATTTACATCATGAATCCGATAATTTTGTTCATGATTTAGCGTTTCCTTAAATCAATTTGTATGTTCCTTGATTTTTTCATCTTCGGTATCAAAATAATCTTTGACATCTTCTTGAAATTGATCATGCTCTCTCAAATCTTAAACAATCTTCTTCGACCAGCAAGTCATTTTCAGGAAATATTTTTTGTGATCTTCATAATTGATAAAAAAATTATTGTATTCGGCCTCAACCTTTATACACATATCCGTCACCATTGATACAGATTATTTTTTCTGATTCATGCTATGCTGGAGCATCTAGAATCTAGAATCAATTTATTGAAACATGAAAATGGTGTCAACTAACTTCTTCTCGGACTGAAGGAAAAAATCATGTCCTGAAGCTGATGACTCTGAATCTGAGAATTTACTTGGTGAAGGTTCTTCCTCCATCTCAACCAACTTCATCATAGAAGTTACACTATCTACATTATTCCTCAAAATTTCCTTTGTTGGTGTATCAACAACCACTTATTTCCCATTTTCAGTTTTCGAAACAACTTCTTCATTTGGAGACTCATGCTCACTTCCAGACAATTGTACAATCTTATCTTCAACAATGTTTTCTTTTTTAGCTCCTGCCTCAATGTCCTCTGGAATAATGAAGTCATGATTATGACTCTCTTCCTCAGATAACTTTTTTACATCCTCTTTACCCTTCTCATCGATTATAGGAGTAGCGAGTTTTGAACATCCGACTTCAGGTGTTCTGGTTGACAATTTTTCTAAAGGACATTCCTTTTCATGAAATTATTCTACTTTATCAAATCTGCTATATTTTCAGTTCTTTCATCTTGTTTATCTTCTTCCACATGTTCCTTTTCATCTCCATTCTCTTTGTCTTTTTCTGGAGACAAGAACTTCTTTCTCGATTTCTCAGGAAATTGTTCTACTATAATGGTTTTCAGTATAGAAATTTGTTTAGATGCAACTTTAGTAGCCTTTAAAATAAATTGCACAATTTCTGCCTCTGATATCTTTTTCATAATCTTCTTTTCTTGGGCATGATTCTCAAGCTCATCAGCTACTTTCTCCTTCAATGATTTGGCCTCAGCAGGGTCAAGGCCAAAATGTGGATCCCCATCCTTCTGATTTTTCTTATCCTCCCACCATTTGGGAACAACTTAATCTGGATAGGCTTTCTGTTTTTTGGGTTTCTGAGGTGCGGATTAAGCTTCCTTGGATTTAGGGGTTTCACCTTCAGCTTCTACATCATTCAATTTTCATATATTTCCACCTTTATTTGATGGTTTAGCCTCTTCAGTATTTTTTGGAATGACTTCTTCCTCTTCCACTTGCATATCATAAAACTCTCCTAATTCCATAGAAAAGCCAACATTAATTCTCTTAAGGGTATCATCACTAATTAGAATTACTTTTCAATTACTCGGCTTGGAAATGCAAGGGATCTTGAATGATTCAAGGCACCAAACTATTAGTTTAGAGAGTAGAGCATGATACATGATAATTTGTGATCTCAGATTCACATTATTAATTTTATTTATCACGATGAGAATGTGCTTCATCAGATTGATTTGTCATATATTTAACAAAAAATCTATGATATACATTTCACTTTTTTATGAGTGTCCTTGTCACCCTTTCTCGGTATGAAAAATCCTTAAACCCATAGCTGTAGGATCCAATTGTAAATAGACAAGTGAGAAATATTTGCTATCTTGACATCAGTGAGTCCAAGATTTTCATAGCCATCACCTTTAGAAAATTTCCTTGAACATATGGTAGCTTTTGGTACAAAATTTGGCCTCTCCTTCATAATTTAACCTTACCAAGCTAGAAGCCTTGGTGTAATAAAGTGCATATGTCATTCCATAAATATTGAAGGAAAATGTTTCCCTACTATATTCCTTAAAGAAACATGTTGACTCATAAAACTCTATGAGTATATCCGGATACACAACATCCTGAACACCTTCCATTGATATAGCAACACTTTCCCATCCAATTGGAATGATGTTCTTGGAGATAATAGAATCATAATTATGGAAGAATTCGGGTGAACTAACCACTCCCGGTATATTTTCCACTCAGAAATCGGCTTGACGGAAGACATAAATTGAGATGGAACTTCTGCAGACATTCAGAATTGAGCACTTTTGAAAAGTTCAGAACTATATTTTTGCAGAGGGTAGAGAATATACATGCACAAGCTTTGAAAACCGATGTGGGACAACTATTGGGGGTCCCCTTTCATAGGTGTTGAAGTGACAGTTCATCTTCCCAGTTCAATCCAATAGCTGACAATTCTTCAGATCTGATCTGATGGTTGAAATGAAAGCCACACAGAAAATTTGGTAGAATCATACAATTTAACGTTTTTAAGGAAAAAACATTTGGATTTAAGGAAACATTTATTTGAATTTTTATAAAAAACAAAAGAACCTAATAACAAGAAAAAAAGTTATTACAAAAACTCAAGAAAGAATCATACCCTTCGGATTGTCCGGAAAATTATTCGTATTGAGGAAAATTCTTCTTGAAGGAATTTAGATTAAAAAAAACATGAGTATGAAAAGGGATTGAGTACGCAGATCTTTATTACAAAAATTTTCATTACGAAATACTTCATAATGAAAATATTCAATACGAAAAGCTTATGTACAAAAATTTCAAGTCTAACAATTTCCATTACAATAATTTCAGGTCCGAAAATTTCCATTTATAAAAATATGAAAAACATCATTACTAAAAATAAGAAAAAATTCATTACGAAATATACGAAAAAATTCATTATGAAAAATATGAAAAACTTCATTACGAAAAATAAAAAAAACGTCATTACGAAAAATATGAAAAGCTTCATTATGAAAAATATGAAAAACATCATTACACAAAATATGAAAAACTTCATTAATAAAAATTTGAAAAACTTCATTACAAAAAATATGAAAAAAAACATTACGAAAAATATGAAAATAATCATTATGAAAAATAAGAAAAACTTCATTCTGAAAAATATGAAATACATTATTACAAAAAATATAAAAACTTCATTACAAACAATATGAAAAGCTTCATTATGAAAAATATGAAAAACATCATTATGAAAAATATGAAAAAAATCATTGCAAAAAAATATGAAGAACATCATTAAAAAAATATGAAAAACTTATAAAGAAATGTACTCCCCTAATGAAAATGAGTTTATTAATGTATGGAGATATGTTCAAAAAGAAGTTATTTGAGGAGAATTACCTTATATTTATCATTCCTGACTTCTTTTTAATTTATTAAAATCTATCGAAGGGTAATGATTTTGTGAAAATATATGCAAGTTGATCTTGTGTTCGGATAAATTGAAGAATAATATCTCTTTTTTGGGGGTGATCCCTAAGAAAGAGACGCCTAATTTCTATTTGATTTGCAAGAGTGTGATGATCAGGGTTTTTAAAAAGGGAAATGGAACTTGTATTATCGCATTAAATTTTTGTTATGGTAAAACTCATGCCAAAGTCCGTGAGTGTGTGTTGCATCCACAACACTTGGGCACAACAACATCCAGCTGCTACATATTCAACTTCAGCAGTGGGAAGTGATACTTAGTGTTGATTATTTCATGACCAATAAACTAATGAATCACCTATGAAATTACAAGTTTCAGATGTACTCTTTCTATCCATTCTACATCCACCAAAGTCAGCATCTGAAAAACTTTTCAAAACAAAATCATTTCTTGAAGAATAAAACAGTGCTAAATCCATGGTTCCTTTTAAGTAGCGAAAAAATATTTTCAATAACTTTAAATGAGATTAAATAGGATTGGATTGACATCTTTCACATAAGAATAATGAAAACATTACGTTTTGATGACTAGCTGTCATGTAATGTAAACTTCCTATCTTACCTCAATAAGTTGTTTGATCTACTAGTTTCCCAGCTTCATCAAGATCAAGTTTGTTTGAGGTACCAATGAGAGTATTTATACCTTTAGTGTTTCCATATAAATATTTTTTAATAAGATCATTAATATACATATGTTGAGATATATAGATCCCTTCTGATATTTGAGAAATTTTAAAACCAAGGAAAAATGTCAACTCACCCATCACACTCATTTGAATCTCAGATTTCATTACATCCACAGAGGAATTATTTAGAAATTGCTGAGTTGAACCAAATATAATGTCATAAACATAAATGTGAATAATCAAGACATTTCTATTATCATTCTTTATATTAAGGGTGGGAACTGCATTTCCTTTAACATAGTTTTTTGAAGCAAAAATCATGTAAGTCGATCATACCAAGATCGAGGAGCTTATTTAAGGCCATACAATGTTTGGAATTTCTAAAAAAATGATCAGGATGTTTTTTATATTCAAAACTAAGAGGTTGGCCAACAATAACTTCTTCTTGATTATAACCATTAAGGAAATCACATTTCACATCCATTTGAAAATGATTGAAATTGAAGAATGCTGCAAAGGCAAGTAAAATATGAAGAGATTCAAGTCCAGAAACTAGAGAATAGGTTTCTTCATAATCTACTACTTCTTGTTTTTTATAGCCTTTAGCAACTAATCTAGCTTTATTTCTTACAATGATTCAATTTTCATCACACTTATTTCTGAAGACCCATTTTAAACCAACAACATAAGTTTCTGTAGATCATTCAACCAAGGTCTATACATTATTCCTTTCGAATTCATTTAGTTTATTTGGCATGGATTTATTCCAGTCATCATCACCTAAAGCTTCATCAGTGCATTTTGGTTCTAATTAGGAAGGAATTCTAGATGTTCTACTTCATTTCATAAGGAAATTATAGTCTTTAAAAGTTGATTCACATCTCTAATGTTGTTATCACTAGGACGACTCTTTAGAAATGACTTATTTGGGTTTTGTAAAACCTATCCATAAACATAGGGGAGAAAATCTTCTGTATTAAATGATTCAGAAGTATATTCTTGAACATTTTCCTTATCCGAATGTTATTCTAACAATGTTTGATAATACGTTTTTAAAAACACATCCATAAATGTAGGTTGTGGTTGTTTAAAAACAAAAGGATTAGTTTCATGAAATTTAACATGGACAGTATCTTAAACAGTACAAGTATTTTTATTGAAAACTCTATATGCCATAGATGTTGTGGAGTAGCCTAAGAAAATTTCTTTATCAGATTTTGGTGTGAATTTTTGAGATTATATTCAGTACTAAGAATGAAAACATTGAAACCAAGAACTTTAAAGTAAAAAAGTATGGGTTTTCTACCATATTGTAACTCATAAAGATTTTTATTAAGAAAAGTTCTAAAAAAACTCGATTTATAGTATAATAATTAGTACTTACAGCTTCATCCCAAAAATGTTTGGCTACAGAATACTCACTCATCATGGTTCTAGTAATCTCTTGAAGAGTTATATTTTTTCATTCAACAACACCATTTTGTTTAGGTGTTCTGGGTGCTGAAAAGTTATGAGTAATTTCTTTTCAACTACAAAATGATTTTAATTCAGAGTTTTGCAATTCTCCTCCATGATCAATATGAATTTTTTTCAATGGAAGGTTTTTCTCATTTTTAATTTGGGCTCTAAAACTTTTCAAATAAGAAAAAGCATAGTACTTTTCTAGAAAATACACCCATGTAAATCTAGTGTAATCATCAACCAGGACTAATACATAATACTTTACCTCAATTATTCTAGTTTCTATAGGACCAAAAAGATCCATATATAGTAGCCATAATGCATCAGTTTTTGAGACTTCACCAACTATATTATAATTGGATTTATGTTTCTTGTTATATTGACAAGGGTCACAAAATTTTGAAGAATAAAATCTAAGTTGTAGTAGATCCTTAATTAATCATTTATTAAAAAAATCATAATTTCCTAAGGTTACTCTGTCCTAACCTTAAATGCCACAACCAAGAATGATATTCCATTTCACTATGGAAATATAGATCTTGGATTCTAATGTCTTCTATGATTAGAGTGTAAACATTCTCTTCCCTATGGGAAGAAAGAATAAACTCTTCCTCGGAATTGTGTACTAAGCACTTGTCATTCCTAAAATTCACAACGTAGCCTTTATCACAAAAATGGCTTATGATGATGAGGTTATGATTAAGCATTTAACAAGAAAAAATTTGAAATCAATATTTTTCCAAGAAGAACGATGCTTCCTATTCAAATAATTTCCCCCTGAGCATTATCTCTGAATGTTACATTCCCTCATTTTCTCTTGATAATCTATTAAAAATAGTTTTTGTTACCGGTCATATGATGGGAACATCCACTATCCATGTACAATGTATTGTTGTTGGTAAATTCTCTATTTTCCGAAAAATAAAAAAAATTAGGTTTTTAGAATCTAGAATTTCTTTGATCTAGAACTTAGAAAACAAAATTTTAGGAACCCACATCTTCTTAGCAAAATAGGCTTTACGAAATCCTAATGATTAGGTTTTGTTTAGAAGGAAATTATTTTCCCAGTGTCCACCACACAGACACTTTTTTCAAAAAGAAGCACATTGTGGGACAAAATTATTGTTACTAAAAACAGGTTTAGAACTATTATAAACAAAACCAAAACTATTCCTTAGAGGTCAGATTTTGGAATAAATTTTATCAAAAATTTACTTACCTAAAGTATAGTTTGAAAAACATGTCCTCAAGGAAAAAATTTCTTATTTGAGTTTGATAACCATGTTCTTATCTTCAAAACATTTTATTTTGAACTATATCTAGGCTAGAAAACATTTATCTTAGAAATTACATTTTCAAGATCATTAGAACGTTTATTCTTTTCAGAATTTACTTCCTCGTGATTTTTTGAAATACGTTCAAAATCAGCATTTTTCTTATCAAAATCCTTAGAAAGATATTATTTTGCTTAGTAAGAATAGTATTCCAAGAATATTCCTTATCATGTTTTTTTATTTTTTTTCAATTCTCAATCTCAAGAAGTTTGGGAAACCTAGAAACTTCTTCATAGGTAGGTAATGTTTTAACTTACTCAGAAGAAGATTCTTCATTAGAAGAGTTATAATATTTTCAATTATTAACATTAAAACATATATTTTTCATTGATTCAGCAATGTGTACCTTATCCATTAAACAATAATTCTCAATAAATATTTTGTCTATTAGACCATGATTCTTCTGTCTAGAAGATTATTAATTCAAAGATTCTTCTAAAGAGTCTCCATCACTGGCACTCAAGGTTTCATTAGATTTTAAGAATTTCTTTGCATTAACCTTGTAATACTTCTTTATGTTTCTCTTAGAATGATTTTCCTTTCATTATTTTTTTCTGAGCATGGGTCAATCTTTCCTTTTGTGCCCAACTCTCTTGCATTCATAACACGTGACTTATGAATCATTCTCTTCATTCCTTTCCTTTTTCTTCTATTTGGATTGAATGTTCCTCTAACAAGATATATTCTTCATTCTTCAAGCAGGATTTTCAAATTCATTCTCTGAGTATCCACTTCAAATGGATTCGAATTTGATAAAAACATTCTTATATTTGGATCTGGTAACTCTCTCAAGAGTCTTAGATTTCATATGATTAGAATCAGTAGTAAAATCAACACTTCTATTTCCATTTTTCTTCTTTAAATTATCAACATCTCTTTTCATTCTAGTTTAATGTTGGAGAAAACATCCAAAGAGTTCATCAAGAGTAATCTGAGTAACATTTCTGTTCTCATCAATAACATTCTACTTGGATTCCAACTCATTTGTTATGATTTAATAATCTTACCAACAAAAGCTTCATTATCTAATCATTTTTCACACACTGATTATAAACTATTCACAATAGTCATGAATCTTTGTTGCACCTTACATATGGGTTCTCCATAAGGAATGTTAAATACATGGTATTTAGCACTAAGCATAGCTCTTCTAGTCTCAATAACATTGGATGTTCCAAAGTTTGTAACTTCATGTTTCCTCCATATAGAATTTGCAGCTTCATAAGATAAAATTTGGCTATATATATTTCTAGTCATAGAACAAATTAAAGTATTTCATACCTTATAATTCAATTGATATTCATGCTTTTCATGATTAGTAAAGGTACTAACTTCTTTTTCAGCATTTTTATATCCTCTAGTAAGCATAAAAAAATTATTAACAACAGTATTGATAATGAATGTCTTCATACGATCTCTCCAATATTCATAATAATTTCCATCAGAGATAGGAGGTCATGTTGGAATGAGATGTTCTATAGAACCAACATTGATTCCTGCCAAATTATAGAAAAATCATTCCACAAAAACTTGTTAATAGTAAATGTTTGCAAATAAGAAAAAAATTCCGTATTATAGAAAATGAAACTAGTGTATCTCTAAGCAAAAATGAATCCAAACTATATAAGTCCAAAAATATGATTTCAAAAAATAGAAGAAGAATATTTATCTTATGAATCTAATCGAAATATTTATTCATATTGAACCAAAATTCTTAATACAAGTGTTAGATTGGTTCAGGATTAAAGGTCACCTCCTCTGATACCAATTGTTAGATGGTACATCTTAGTATGATATATTATATAATTCCAAATGTAGGATCAAAATAATAGAGGTACTGTATGGAGTGTCTAATTATGCTCAAAATACCACATGGGGTGAATTGTATCCTTTTAAAACTTCTTTTGGAAATTTTAAATATGGTTACTTTTAACAAGGTTAGACAAGGTAATTCACAAAACCTCTAGATTTATAAACATGCATGAATCTTGAAATATGATTCCGAGAATGAAATTCCAGAAAAGTGATTCCAGAAATGAAAGTTAATGAAATTTTACAAACAAGAAGATTCTATCTTAAAGTGTATATAATCTAACTAAATCAGAGTAAAAAAATAAGGAAGTATAAGATAGTTATACTTTCGTCAACAATAAAAATTCAATAGAAAACATGTAACAAAACAAGTAACAAGGTAAATCTTTTAACCCAAAGAGAAGGGTATCCAACAACCTTGGATAAAGGAACCTTGATTTATACTTTCAAGAAAGTCTGTCTCACCCACACCAGGGTAATCCCTTGATACAAGATCAATGTCTGTCTTGATTTCCCTGCAAGCCCTCAACTTCAAGGTAGTTGGAACCATTTTCTTCCTCAGTAAAGAAGCCCTCAACTTCAAGGTAGTCGGCACCTCTGTCTTCCTATCCATGGATACCCACAATTGTACACAGCAACAATCGGAGTCACACAAAGCAAGTATGAACAAGAAGTTCAGTCAGCACGTGGCAGTGAGAGTCTCTCTCTAGAAATCACTTCAACATCATCTCATCACTATAGTCATAGAACAGTCTGGAACTATTTCAAATGAGCTCCTATTTATTGGCACTGCTTCAACGGTCGGCTCCATCCTCCAACGTTCATATTTTTCCATGAATTTAGGAGGGACCTGTACATGTGTCACGCAAATAATGGTTAGTTAATAATTGAATGCATGACATTGTTTTATAACAGAAAAAGTGGAAGAAAAATATTGTTACAAAACTAAAATCCAATATTCGTAATGTAAGCAAATTAATGGTTCAGAGTCTAACCAAAATTTAATTTGGAGTCTATAATATTAATATATTTGTATTCATTTTTCTAGGAATTAGGAACCTGAATTCTATAGAATTATAGAGTCTGAATTTCAATGAAATTTGGAATATGGATTCACACGTGTTCAAAACCTTAACATACAACGTTTTTATTCGGTGTTCATGAGAATTCGGAGTCAGAACACATAAGAGTTCGTAGTCTAGAATCAGATAATTCAGATTCATTACTTAGTGTAGTTCGTATCCAGAATTTGTATTCATAATTCAAAGTTAGAACTCATAAAGTTCTTAACAAGAATCTGTATTCACAATTCGGTGTCAGAACTCTAAAAAATTCGTTACTAGAATTAGGATTCAGAATTCAGAGTCTGATTTCAGAAGAGTTCATAACCAGAATTCTGATAAATCGGATTCTAAAATATAATGCTTCTTATCTAGGTATTTATAGGATTCTGAGGTAATGGTTTCAAACATAATATTACTCTTAGAAAAATTTTGATATGGGAAATGAAAACATGGTAAGGATAAATTTCCTCGGGAAACGAAATTTCTCCTTAAATAAGTAAAACATCAGGTAAAAAAAATTCCTTAAGATAAGGTGTTTTTGATTTTCAAAACAAGAGAAGTGGTAAATTCATAATGAAACCATAATGACTCAACAATATCCCCTTACATGCAGGATAGAATAAGTCATAAGGAAAACATTATTTACTCAACACTATTATCAAAGATATTATTCAGGTTCTATTACTTTTGCAATGAGATGATATGAGGGTATTACATATCATTCATCATATAGGCACTTGATATAGAACACATGTCATGAAATCGTGTCATTCCATTTATTGTGCATTACTAATTGCATGATGTTATGATATATTTTGAGATTTTATGGAATGTTGTTGTTATAAATCCCATTATATAATACATGTTATTCTAATAGTGTCTTGGAATTGTAATATTACATTTGGATGGATACCAAAATTTGGTCATGGAGGTGTTATGGGACCTCATTGATTTGAATTTGGATGATCATGTTGGACCTTAAGTTGAATTATATAGGGTTTTAGATGAATAAGGATTCCAAACATTGATTCGTCGAAGAATGGGACCTCACAGGTCATAATGTTTCATTACATGGAAAAAAAATTACGTTTAAAGGGTTTTGGAGATATTTTTTGGGCTTAGATTCTAGAAAACTCGATGACACTACGTGTGGTGTTGTGAAAACACACCATGTGTTCATTTTTTTATAGAAGAACATATTTTTTATGTACAGACCTTGTACTGGGAGTACACACCATGTAGTGATTTACCATTTGGCAGATTGTGTGAGAAGATACACGAGGTTGGGATTCTTTTGGGAGAACAGTTCGTGTCTTTATTGTACATGTAGTGTTGTAATGTACTATGTTACTTTCTATGTGACCAAAGACACATGTGGATGAATCCTAGGTTGTACACATCGTGTTTTGTTTAGGAACATCATGTAGAGTCGACAATGTATC
This sequence comes from Viscum album, assembly GCA_963277665.1. NCBI lineage: Eukaryota > Viridiplantae > Streptophyta > Magnoliopsida > Santalales > Viscaceae > Viscum > Viscum album. The sequence goes on from OY728152.1 coordinate 1,765,449,827, forward strand.
TATCCATGTGACTAATGACATGGGAAATTAGAACAAATGGAGTATATGTTGTATCAATGGTGAACACACCATGTCATTTTACTCGGGAGAGAACCGTGTACTATAATCCATTTTGTGGAATCTGGGTTGGAGGTAAAATTCATGTACATGTCGTGTTTTAGGTGGACCATGTTATGTGTATGGATGTTACAAAATCAGGTTTGGCAGAGGTACAATCCATGTTAAAATCATAAGGGAACACACTGTGTAGGGGTTATACATGTCGTGTAACACTGTTTTGTAAAACATGAATATTTCTTCTCTTATTAATTTCATGCACATCTCTGTTGTTTTCCCTGATAATCATAAACTGAGGTCTATGCATAACATTGTAGTGTTATTCCTCCATGTCATCTTCTAGATATATTCTTGAGACCTGGCGATTATCAGACACTGAGAATAATAGTTTAGGGACTACCACTAGATCTTCTAGCCTTGCCTGCTTTGGAACCAGTTGTTATACCCGACATAGGTGTTGATTAAAAATTTTATAAAGGCATTTTGAGGATGACATAGACATCCCAGGGAGCACCACATCCTTCCCCGTTTAAGGATGATTTGATGTGGGTGTTCTATCCATAGAATCCTCCCACATTTTTCAAGGGATGGATGGTAATGGGCTACATAGTCATCATTGTAGGTTGTGCTTTCTATCATTAAGAATTTAAAGATTCCATTGGATTAGAGGGTGAAGATCATGATGTACATGATACATGATACCATGAAGAGATAGTGGGATGATATATCATATGAGGGATGACACCAGGATATATCTTGGGAAGAGTATTTGAGGAACTTCATTGATGACATAAATCCCAAGACGTTGAGGGATGATCAAGCCAAAGTGTTCATGCATTTGGAGTAGGATTCTCTTTCTATTATGGATTACTCTTCTGGTTTTACATATCTTCACGACATCACACCTATATTGGGCGGTGATGAGTTATCATTGGCTTGGTGGATTTAGAATGGTTTTAGATATGAAATATGATCGCAGGTGACTCTTTCAGGCTGTATTTAGTGATGGCTATAGTGAAATAGGTGTTGTTTACAAAGTGAAATATGAGGGAGTTGGGAGCTATGAGCCCAAGCGGTTCAACATCCTGGTCTAATACATCGTTGAATGATATTAGGAAGCACCACAAGGATAATTCACATGATGTTTCATTAGGTATCCTGGTGGTATGATACTACTATGGGAATGATGGGAATATGAGACCATATTTCCCAAAGGACCCAATCAAGAGAAAATCATGTGGAAATGTGGGCCATCATTAGCATTTTTTCCAGATGTACACTTCTAGCCGAAAATTATAGGGGTTCTTTTATGACTCCACATTCTAGATTATGACTACAGTTTTCCATCAGTCAGAGAACTGGAGTTTGAATGGTTGTTTTGGCTGAGGAGGTGGTTGTGGCCAAGGTAGTCACCCTATAGTTTTTAGCATCGTATGATGGTTCAATATTGGGTTGTCAGGTTGGGTCATAGGGCTTTGGTACTGGTCAAACATTTGTAGTGGATAATAATGAGTAGGAAAAGGATCCAAAACACTCTATTGTTAGAGGAATAATTATAGTTTCCTTATTAATAGCTTATAATCATTTTGATTCATGGGAGTACCATAAAGTCATATTTTTTCTATTGTAAATATCCTCAGACTCTGTATCGTAACATCAGATGTTGATATATTTCTAGACACTACGTTAGTGATATGGATGTCTTGTGTATCTCAGTTCAAGGAGTTCCGTTTTGAGGTTGGTGTGTGTCACATATTATGGTATATCTATGTATTAGTGACAGAGGGTTTTGATTGCAATCTCAGAATAGACTGGTTGGTCTCTTTACAAGACATAGTTGACTGTTATCACCACAGGTTGATTTTTACATCACTAGTGGGTGGAAAGTTTCGACAAAATGTCAAATGTGATGTCTCGGCGAGCATAGATAGACCCAAGCATCATGGGTTTGGAGGAATTACAGCCATGATTACTATATTATATATGGATGACTATGAGAATTCACAGACGGACCATACCCTAGTGGTCGACCATTTCAAAGATGTCTTTCTAGATTAATTTTATAGAGAACTTCTAGAGTGTGATACATATTTCTCTCTTGACCTTCTTCTAGAAGTTCACCAGTGTCCATTTCTCCATACAGTATCGCTGCACCAAATCTATAGGGGCTCAAGAAGATTTTATAGGTGTTAAGGTTTCATCCGAACTAGCACTTCTCCTTGATGATTTCATGTCCATTTGGAGATGAAGGTTGATGAAACCCTCACAATTTTTTTCACTATCGAATGGTGAACTAGTTCACACTCATGAACCAATATCCCTCTCTGAGGATTGATGAATTATTTGATCAATTTTGAGGAGGCTGAGTTTTCAATAAGACTAACATGAGATCCCTTTATCATCAGTTCTATGATAGACCCTCAGATATACCTCCTAAAATCATTTATATTAGGTATGATCTATATGATTATTTAGTTATGCCATTCGTTCTCATGCACATGTTAAATTTTTTTTATGGAAATGATGAATCGAGTGTTCTATCATTACTTTTTTTCAGTATTCCCCATGTATGATAAATTTGTGTACTCTCAAACTCAACATGAACATGATACCTGTATTGAAATTGTACTGATTTCACTAAGAGTGAATCATTTATTTTGTTTCCTCTCAAAATTCCAATTTTTGGATAGATCAGATTCAGTTATAAGGTCATGTTGTCTCATAGATAGAAGTATCTGTAGACCCAGAGAAATTGATAGTTGTAGTTTCCTAGGAGCAGTCGAATATCATCTTTGAGGTGTGGTGTTTTTTGGTGCTGGAAGGTTAATACAGGCAATTCATTCAAAACATTTCATGCATAGTAGTTCCTTTAAAAGGGAAGACGAAAAATGGTGCAAAGAATATGTGAAATAAATCTTGTGATTCATCCTTTCAGAAGATTAAATAGAAATTGACATCAGCAACAATAATGATTTTTCCAGATCACGGAAAAAGATAAAACATTTATTGTGATGTGTCAGGTATCGGTCTAGGAGCAGGGATTATGTAGGGGGATGGAGTCATTTCATATGAGTCTTGATAGATGACACCACATGAGAAGAACTACCAGATGTACGATCTCAAGATGGTTGTAGTTGTACGAGATTTATGATGTCGGATAAATATATATTACGATATCATTTTGTGGTTTACACTAACCAAAAAAGTATCAATTATAACATAACCTAGAGTGATCTCGAATTTGAGGCATCGAAGGTTGGTTGAGTACCTTTAGGCCATTGAAATTGAGATTGACTACACTCCTAGTAATGGCAACACATTGGGTGATGTGTTCAGCAGGAGGAATCAGATACATGTAGATCAGTAGGCTAGTAGTGAGTGTTAGCTTATGACTCTGTTATCTAATATGAAGTTGTAGGTGCACGAAAGACATGTGATGACATTTAATTATTCTATAGATGATACATATACTCTACTATATCATGTGATAATGAGATAACTATCATATTTTGATGGACTAGTCTTATGGGAGAGTGTGTCAGGTGCTCACCCTACTCCAGGGTGGACCGTAGGTGATGATGAGATCTTACATTTTCATGGATGTGTATAGGTGTTTGCAGACATACCTAGGAACATGATGTGAGATTTTCATTCCTCAGTTTCGACAATTTATCCTTGTGTCACCATGATGTATCGCGATATACACTGTCATAATTGGTGGCCAACTATGAAGAGGGATGTAGCATGTTTTCTTATGAGATTTTCAACTTGTCAGTATGTGAAGGTGGAACACTAGATACTAAAATGTCTATTCAATATTTTTCACATTCCCAAGTGGTAGTGGAATGATGTAACAGTTGATTTTTTGATGGGTTAAGTAAGGTAACCTTGAAGGAATGGTGTGGTTTGGGTTATTGTTGACAGACATATGAAAGCTTCACATTTCATGTTGATCAAGGAAACATTTAGTGTTGATGAGATTGGATGTTTTTACATCCAATTGATTGTACATTTCATGGTGTTACATAGTCTATTCTTGCAGACTGGGACGTCAGGTATATATCCCGTGTCTATCAGAGACTATAGTGGGATATGTGTACACATGTACATCTGATTACAACATACCCTCCCCAGAAAAATGGCCAGTATGACTGCATGATTCTGGTTTTCGAAGAAATTCTTCAAGCATACGTCCTTGATTTTGGTGGTTCATTGGAGGGACACATACCCCTAGTAGAGTTTTCATATAATTACAGTTTTCAAGAGATGATTCAGTTGGAATGTTATGAGGAATTGTAAAGTAGGGAATGTCGATCACCTATATGTTGGTTGGAGGTAGGAGTGACACATATGCTAGGACCCCGTCTAATCTAGGAGACCACTGAGTAGGTGGAGTAGATTTGGAATAATATGGATATTTTCACTATCTCAACAATAATCTTATGATGATTGATGGATAAGACCTATATAGTGTGAGTTCAGTGATTAGGTTTTATTACGCGTTGCACAAAAACTGTAAAAACATGTGTATTAGATGACAGAGGAATCTTTGAATGAGATATGTCAGGCTGTTTGTGGTGTGGGAGAGAGTCTTGTTGGTCTCTAATCAGTTACACTTACCTCAGAAGTACTGGGTATGCATGACGTCTTTTATATTTCTCAGCTATAATATTACTTTGAAGACAAGTGTCCCGTTTTTCAACCCTAGGAAATTGGGTTAGAGGTTGATGCATCTTTCGAGGAACAACCTATTCATATTGTGGATCGAAACACAAAGGTTCTCCCCGGATGGTCTGTTCCTACGGAATGGGCTCTATGGAATCATGGGAGAGTACATGAAAATAAATGGGAGATGGAGGATGATGTATGATCAAATGTATAGTTTTTTATGTTTCTTCTTTTCCACCATTTAAAGGGAAATTCGGTGACAAATTTTGTTAATGGGGGATTTTTGTGAGAATATGAATCTTCATTTCAAAAATGAACTATTATTTAGGGTTGTTTTTAGGAAAATAATGAAATAAAAAATTTTATAAGTACACATTGTGTACTTCTGAGTATATGTTGTGTTCTCGATTTCCATGTGTTTCCTTGTACTGGCCATGTAACGGCTGAGTACATGGCTGGTTAGATGACTTGGTAGACCGCCTAATGCAAGGGCCAGTTGAGGATAGTAAATAGACTATATATTAAATGAATATTCTGTCTACGTTTCTATTTATTTGATATATTAGTGTCTGGTTATGTCTCACATACAGAACACCCTTCTTCAACCATCAGTTCGTATCAGAGAGCAACAGAATGTCGAAGATCATTGAGCTCCTCTCGTTTGTCTATCAAAGCACAAAATGAGATGCAACCGAGTGCATTGGATTCCGATCTATGAATTCTCTCTACCAATAGTTCATCCCTTCCTAATTCATCTTCTCTCAAGGGTTATTAAATGTTGAATTATTTTAACCCTTTTTTAGATCTACATCATTCCAGGATGAATCAAGGGACGACATTCAAAAGTGTTCATCATACAACATCGAGGTCGGAGGTTTGTGGATTTAATTTGTTGTCATTGGATTATATATGCTAAATGTGTCGAATACTCACATTTGGGGTATTGCTTGTTTTGGAATTTAGAAATGTATAATACCTGACATGGTTTGTTTAATTGATAAAGGATTATTCCATAGTTTTACGGTTTAACACATTGATTATAGTTGAGTTTTTTCATATATGATTGATTATGTCCATTTGGCCTAGAATTTCAGTTAGGCTTTTGTTGTTTTCATTACATCATGTTTTTTGCATGAAATTAATGTTTATTTGAGATGCATGTAATTATCAATGTGATTGTATTTCCAAGGGGAAATTTTTTGTGAGAGCTTCCCGAGATAGGGTCATTTAGGTTTTTTTTTTGTTATGTTGGCCCATATATATTTACTATGAGAGCTACCGGGTGATCAAAGACCATATGGGTTAGACTATGAGAGCTACCCTGAGGGTCATTATTAAATGATTGATGGCCCTTTTTTAATTGACTATGACAACTGTTAGGTGATGATTATAAATTATTTCTACTAGGAAGACCATTGTTTATATACCATGGAGTTACCCAGGTGGTAGATTTTAAATGATTAGTGCTTTGTGGGACCAAAGTGGTTGGAATGTGTGATATTTCCTAGAGGTCCATTATTTATTGAATTAGTGAAATGTTAAACTAGATTGGTTAGTCAGTGAGAACATTCCCAGAGGGTTTCCCTTTATTGTTTGATGAATTTGATGATCCTTCCAAGCCAATGAACATACTTTGAATCTGTTTTACTTGATTGTTAGTTGGAATTTAGATAAATCTATTTTTCTATTACATATGGTATACCGATCCTAGGCTAGTTCCTGAGGTTTCATTATTCAATGGATTGAATAATTAATGAATGTAATTGAAAACTGTAGGATTTTTTTACATGTTCTTGCTTACAAGTTTATTGCTTCATTTCATCTCATTACATGTAATATATAATTACTGACAGATAAGCAAATATATTATTGTGGAAACCAACTAGGATTCATATCACACCCTATTTGGATCATGATTTTATATTAAAATAGAATTATATGGTTGTAGGTTTAGATAATGGAATTAACCTTTCTTTACCATGTATGTTATTTTTTTTGAGCCGAAGAGCATGGGGAGAAACATAATCTTGTGATGTTGTTAGAGTTACTACTTTTCTATACATTGGTTTGAGTATTGTATTTACAACATTGTGACTTGTTTGGATACTTTAATATACACATGTGACAAGCCTCATTTTTATAAGTGATTAAATTTGTTATTTTCTATGATTTTTATGTTGTTTACTTATGTTGTATGTTATTATTGATTCGGCTACTGTTTACTATTTTTTATTCTGGTTAGTATACATTACAAATGAGTTCATATTTTTATCATTATCAGGCCTTGTCCCATGTTGCTATTCGACATCCTTTTTCATTTTGGTAAATTTGTCTGAGGTCATGTGACCAACCAGGTATGGGGAACCTCTAGGTGGCACCGGGAACCTGAATGTTACTACTGAAATTTCCAATGAAGATATGAAGAAGGGAAAAGATATGTATGTTGATGTGTTGATTTATTATCTCTTGAGTTCATTTATACTCTGTGAATTAGTTCTGATATTGAAATTCAATCAAAAGGGATGCACTATAAATAGAATTTCATTGGATTATATAACGAAAGGTTACATAATATATGAAAACTTATTTCATGTTGGTAGAAAAGAGAACATTTTATATATAACTATTGAAGAAGAAAAAAACATGTGGAACTATAAGACGAGGCATATCAATCAAAAAGTCATGGAAAAGATATCTAAAATGAATACAGTAATTGATATCCAAAATATAAAGCATGAAGGGGAGAAGGCATGTATTGTCAGAATGCAATGAATGATGTTGTCTAGTTCATGTTCTCCAAAGAATAAATAGGATTAAAATATTATAGATCTCATTCATATATACATATGTCATCTGATAAATTTTGATGTAAAATATGGAGAAAGGAGATTCATACATATCATTGATTATTATTGAAGATTTTCTTCTGTTATGGTTTAATAGTGGAAACATAAAGTGTGTGGTTTCATGAATACTTATCTCAAAATTGTAGAGACCAATACCGAATTAAAAATCAATGTTTTGTGGTTTAAAATGGAGGAGAATATATGTCAATTGAGATTCAAAATTACCGAGAGAAACATGAAATAAAACATGATGTGGATTCTGTGAGAATTCCAAAGAAAAATGGTGTTTTTGAGCACTATATATAACATTTGAACAGTGTGGGTAGAACTATGGTGATTGAGAGTCGTATATCTCACAACTATTAGAAAGAGTCTATTCAAGATGTAGTTTATATTCAATACTAAATAGGTATTTATATGGAGGAAATAAAGGCACCCTGTGAGTTATAGAAAGGAAGGAAAACCTATTGTTATGTATTTTAGTGTTTATATATGTAAATGATTTATTAAAAAAATTATGAAAATAAAGGTCAGTATGTTGATAATATAGATCAAGGAATATTCCATTGGTATTAATTGAATATAAAAGCCTTCAAATGATTCAAGAAACATCTTTTAAATTAATGGAAATCAAGGATGAAAATAACATTAATGAAACAAACAGAAATGTCCTAATGAATTATTATGTTGATGTGATAGAAGAGGAGGAAGAATGTATAACTGGAAAGGATTCAAAGAGAGACACAGAGAAATCCATGAAAGACATCCAAGAGTCACATCACGATGTTGGCTCAAATGAATAATCATAGGGAGATTTTGAAGATAATAAATTGATCACCGAAACATCATTGGGTATGGGAAAACTCCCACATATACCTCAAGAATGAGTAATACTGCACAATCTTTATTCCTCTCAATAGTGGAACCATCCTCATTTTAATAATATATAATTGTTGAATCATGGGTTAAGTCCATGAATGAATAATTGGATCATATCAATAAGAACCTATTATGGGATCTAGTTGAGAGACACAAAACACCCAAAGTGATTGGTATATTGTGGATTTTCATTAATTAAATTGACGATCAGGGAAATGTGATCTGAAATTAAGCACATTTGGTTTGTAATGACTATTTAGAGATTGAAGGTGTTGATTTTGAAGAAGTATTTTTTACAGTGGCTAGAGTGGAGTCAATATTACTATTTCATTGATTGGAAATTCATTAAGAATACCATGTGTATTAAATGGTTGTAAATACTATTTTTATAAATTGTTTTCTGGAAGAATACCTCTATAGTGAATAACAAGTTGTCGTTATTCTTGTTAATTAGAAAATATTGTTTCGTAGATTAAAGAAGGATCTATATATTCTGAATCAGAAACCATAGGAATGGTAATCTCGACATGATTTATGTCTACTGAAGATAGAATTTAATATAGGGGGAGTGGATCACAATTTCAATGTGAAAAATTCTTATATTGATCATCTCATGGTTCTAGTGTACATAGATGATATTATATTTCGAGGAAGTGGGACGTGATTAGTGGATATATTTTCTAACAACATGAAATATTAAATATAAATTTATATGATTATTGAACTCAAATACATCATTGGGTTGCAAGTGATTTAGAAGAAATACTAAACATTAATTTCATAGAAAAAATATTCAAGAGAGTTTCAGATGAAATTTTATATGCATGATTCCAAAATAATGTCGAGTCTGATTGAAGTTTATCCAAAACTCGGGAAGCATGAAGATGGGACATATATAGACCCCACAATATACTTCAATACATTTTTTTATTTTTTAGTAATACACATTATGGAAATGTGGTAACCATACAAAAAACATAAAAACCACGTGCACAATCCCCCTTTGACATCAATATACATCACAATAACATCAAAAATTAAAATCCAGCTTCACCTCGGACCAAAAACTGACATACGGCCTTAAAAAAACCTTCAAATTTAAAATTTAAAATTTAAAATTTCAGGTCATCAATGCCCATCTCCGTAAATGAGACATCTCGATTCACGTACTGCCTCAATTCTCACTCCCATCACGATATCCACCCTATCCTGAAGACGCAACCATTTCCACGTCAAGCCAAATCGTCAGCGAGCTTCACTGGAATCTCCCATCGTCGTCACTGTTGAAAGAAGATTCATCAACTCCACCAAACTAAAAACAGTAAAATTCATCAATGACTTTAGCTGAATCCCAAAACCAGACTCAAAGTGGCGACATCGCCGGCTTAACACCACTGTCATCGTCCTTGTCAGAACACCACACATGACACAACCTCTTCGTGGCGAGGCCAAACCGAAGAAAAAACTACCATGTGTTTTAGATGAAACAATAAACAAACAGACCACATTCATATCCACCATTGTTGAAAGAACACACAAATCATCATAAAAAAAGTGATAAAAATATCGCATGAGAAGTAAAAATCACCACTAGATCCCACCTCCCGAAACTATTGTGAATCCTCCATTCCAGATACAACTCGGAGTGGATTAGAGGGCCTTGGGGTCAGGGCAGGGATAATAATAGACGTTGCATCCTAGTGATGGTATCTCACCTAAATTGAAAGAAGAATCTAAATACAAGATCATACCGACACTGGAAAACCTGAAAATCCCTCGAACACCACTCTTCTTTTCCCAAAAACAATTAGAAATCATATCTCTAGATCAGACCTTGATAGGCGTGATGTAACTTGAGGTCGGAGAAGGGATGAAGTAGTCTGGTATTGCAGCAACCATCATCGTCGGTATCAAAAACCACCACAAAACCAAACCATCGTGTCGTGGCTCACCAAACTGAGAAGAACATTGTAGCATCTGAAGTCCACCTACCAATAAATGTAGAGGATCCCATCCCGCTACTAGAGAGACGCTGTCGAGGAGGATCAAAACCACAGAGGGCACAACAGCACGTCGCTGACTGTAGGTGAACCAAAGATTCACCAGAGAGAGGCAATGGCCATCAAAAGAACCTGAATCCAGAGCCAAAGCCTCCAAATTCCCAACTCTACCATTCACATCGAGATGCCTGAACGAGTCACCGTCCCCATCGACCCGTAGGCCCTGCCTACCAAGATAGATGTCGTGCTGTTGGGGAGGCCGTCGTCTGCACCGAACACCCATCGCCGCAAAACCCTATGTCACTCTCGAGATCAGAGAGCACCCCATAGAAACCACACTATTCAAGAGAATCATTTGAAGTGTATTGTATTTGACTAGGAAAAAGAACCAAATATTTCCTTTGAAATAGGTTTGTGGCCAGATTTTAATATAATCTAAAAGATCATATAACATCAGTGAAAAATAATAATGTGGTACATTAAAATAAATAACAATTGTGAATTAAATATTTCTGCCTAAAGTGTCAGTGAAATATAATTAATTTTTGTTCGTGACTAGGTTAGATATCTTATTGATAGAAGTTCCTCATGTGTTGGAGAATACATTATTATAATGAAATGTTATTATTTTTCAGGTATGAAGCTATAAATTACTTATCATGTACTGTTGAAGAAATGTATATCTTCTAAAAAAATTATGTTACTTATCTACTGTGGATGAAGCAAAAAATGACTGATCTTTTTGAAGAGTTAAAACATCCAATATAGATTCACTATTATAAAATGGGACCAATTTATCTTTTTAAGTAACTTTTCTATAATTATGATACAAAAAAATTGAAAACAGATGTCACTTAATTATTGAAAAAGATGAAAAAAGCATGATTAAAATAGATCATTTTGGATCTAATGATAAAGTGGATGATATACTATCCTAATCTTCATAGGAACATGTGTTCTATAATCATCAGTTGAACATTGTTTTTCAACCACCACCCAATGCATGGGGCTGTTTATATTTCCCCCTTCTCCCCAGTTTTCCTTACTATTTTAATATCTTTATGGAATTTTTATTGGGGAGATATGATACAAGGGTGTTTTTTTAGGATTTACAAATCAAAATTTGATTCTTTGGGGTTATATCTGGGGGGAGAATGTATAAATTCAATTAAAATGAAATATTTTTTTCTGGTTGGTTACAAGAATATGGAGAATAATTAAATTAAAAAATCTCTTAATATGGGAGAATGAAAATTAAAAATTAAACAATTTAGTGTTAGGAGATAACCACTAGAGCATACATTGAAATATTTAAAGAATTTCAGGATTTGATAATCCAGTTCTTTCTTACCTTATTGTTTTCTACAATTATAATTTATCACATAGACATATAGTGTTATTTTATGAATTGTTTATTGCATATGAGGTTTTGATTGATTCATGTTCTTAATTATATTTATCTATGTATTTCCAAAATAAATGCAAAAGTGGTTTTTTTGGAAAAAGGATGTTCATTGCATGAAATGAAGTATTGTTTGTTTTCTTCTATCCACAATGGGTTGATCAATTATTTTTTAATACACGTGATCCTATAGTACATTACCATTGTAGGTGTTTTTAGTGGTGTAGATTCTTAGTGTTTTACATATTTTTGGGACTCGGAATTGTGAGTATATTTATTGAAATGGAAGAGATTTAGAGGTGGAAGTAAAACATGATATAATTAGATAGAATTGTTCATAGATAATAAAATATTATATAAGGAATAGTGGGAAACAAATAATGTTGTAGGAATGGTTCATGGAACAAAAAATGGTTTCTAGTAAAGATCAATGGTTTGTGGAAGAAAATCAGTACAGAAGATGGTGTTTCATTTGTGAAATGTGGGGGAGATGTTCGTGGAAGAGAAATTTCATGGGATGTCTTATCGATGGTGAAAAAAGGCATAAATTAGATCACAGACGAGGTAGGCCACCATGAAAGGATGGTTTGAGGTATGATGACCGAATAGGAAAATGGTTCACGAGGGATGCATGAAATGTGGTGAAGGTGGATCAGCATCAAGGATTGAGTAAATCTCATATTATCAGATTATATAGAAATATTTCACTATATAAGGAGAACTAATACCATTGTTAATTGAAGCTGAACGAATCTAAATTCGAATAATTCATCACTCTTGGAATTCTGCTAAGATAAAAAGAGGTTCCCACTAAAGATATTTTTATGAATCGATTTATATATTCTATAAACCAAAGAGAAGACATCGTTGAAGTGTTTGAATGTGGAGGATGAACTCAATTTACGGATCTCTTGTAGAACATGGTGCAAGGATGTATGCAACAGAAGGAGGTACATGAAATAAGATTCACAAAGTATAGGTTGGATTTTTGTGAAGCAGCAGTATGCGAGAGCAAAAAAAATGCGTTATGTGAATGCAGTTTTCAAAGGGGGTATTTAGTCATGATTTACAGAGGATTACATAATGTTGGAATGTAGAGAACTATAGTACATGGAGAAAGAAGGATAGTTCATGGAGGCCATTTTTGTGAAAAAAAAGTATGTTGAATAGCATTTGGCTTCTAAAATAGAAATCAGGAAATCAACATATCATCTATAGACAGTTAAAGATGCATGATATAATTCCCACCCATTGAAGTGACCATCCTATTAATAAACAAATATTAGATTCATTATAATTTAATGAAAAATGGGGAGTTATAAAAAGTGTTCCTAGATAAGTAGTGTGCTATCCCAAACCATTTAATGGATGTACTCATGAAATAGAGTGACCAAGATAAAATTATTTACTACACCACTAGTGATGGTTAGTTGAATTTTTTATGAAGGAGAATATATCATTGTATGTTCCTTGAATAGTTTCCTATAGTTGGGAATTAAGTTAAATATAAATTTCTTCTCTTTGCATGTGATTTATTATTTTCTGTACATTATCATCAGAGAAAATTAATAATTTATTACCAATGTCGGGCCAAGATACATCAGTTTAAAAGAAAATGTTGTCATAATGATTCACCACTCCCCAATCTCGGGCTTTCTTCGCCCTTCACTTAATTTTATCCCCCATCTTTTGTCATTTTTTTCATATTATTAATATATAGATTGGATAATACATCTTCAATCCTATACTTTATGTTTCTTCTAAGAAAAAAAATTAGAGGATTATGAAAAGGAATGTGAAGAAAGGACATTAATATTATCAACATCATGAATCTTAATTTTATGTTTATATGTATCTATATATTTTAACATCATGTTTCTAAGTAAATTTTTATGTATTTTAATATATTTCATTGAGCATGGTGACCATGTTGTTTAACATCATATGGTAAGTATGTCATTGTGGTATATTATATTTATATACTAGGATGAAATCATGATGTTTTACATCATGTTGTTACAGAATTACACTAAGATTTTTAATTACCTACATATATGATGTCATTAGTATACATTGACATCATGTAGTGTGTATCAATTAGATGAAATAATAGATTAGAGAATATTTTAATAAAACTATAAACTAGTTAGAGGTGTTTAACGTAGCCCATCTATTACGGTCACTATGTATGACCCTATAGAGTAGCCACTATGAAAACGATACTCGATCTCCCACGTTTTTTATACAAGAGTATAATATTCCCTAAATAAATATATATTACATGAACCCATAGAATCCATCACCTGATGAATGAATATAGGTGAACATTATTATGGATTACCCATAAAAATCTATTTTGATGTATATTCAAATTGTGTAAGGGGGAAATCCTATCTCTTAGAGTCATTTTAAATCATCTATATTTTTCTAGAATTGGTTATATTGGATCAACCTTTAATAGATATAATTTTGAAATGTGGGAAACTCAACCATGATTGTTTTGGAAATAAATTATTATACATAATAAAATAAATTTTATGTTCTTTAGTTATACAGGTTATGGTGTGTTGTTCCACATATCATTTTGATGTTTATTTATCTCAAATGTCTTGTATTTATCTAATGTAATTTTTATTATATTATAAATAGGCTTATAGGAAGCCTCAATCAAGCTATTTTAAATTTTATAGTAGTGAGATGAGGAGTTGAATTGAATTCCATATTATTTACCCAACATTTTTCATCTTATAATATAAAAATTTACATTAATTTCCCATTAAAATTATGTAAGGGAAACCTAATATTATATTGATATGTGACTTATAAAGACTATTGTGAACAAGGTTTTGACCTCCATGTTTCATATAACATTATCCAACATGGTGAAGTCATTTTTTATTATGAGGGTGTAGTTTAATGGAATTGATATTGTCGGGGGATATGGCCCCATTATATCTATTACACAGATGGAAAATAACCATGAAAATATTATTTATGTTTATATTTATGAAATTGAAACGTTTCATGAAATCATGAACTTTCATATATAAATATGTACAATATAGGGTCTCTATCCTCCTGAAGTATCTAGGATGCTTAATAAAAATGAAATGTTTACGCATAAATTGATATTAAATATAAATCCCAATATATAGTTATTCAATAACAATTAGATTATCTCCTCTTACAAATTATCTCTTTGGAACCCCAAAATATCACTATTTATATACGACATTAGTTGAATTTGGGAAATTAAAAAAATTGATGTTTGTTTTCTTCTATAGAATAAATTCGTTTATCATGATATTATGGAAAAAATATTCTTCTTGAATATTCCATTATGGGGGAAGTTTATTATAGCAAAATATCTCTTAGAAATCACATAATACTTAAGAATATATGGCTCTAGGTGTGGGTGATGATCTCATTGGGAATATATCGCATTGAGAAATATATGGTAAAACCATGATGGAATGTGAATCTATGTTCAAGGCATAAAATTTAATCGGCGGAATTATGCAATATGGGGATGTATAACTATGAAGGGAATGTGACCCAATGAATAATTATTTAAATTTATTTTATAGGAATATGAGAACAAATGGGTTGATTTGAATGATTTAAGTTGTTCTATTTGAACCCGTGTGGGGAATAATAAAAATACTTTTCATATAAATTAATTGTCACATATTTTGAGGTGAATATTTTATGTTTATATAGATGGACTATACCATGTAATTTTACATCTTGTGGAAAAAAATATTTTTTAATATTTAACATCATATAAATATGAAACTAACCACATATTATAATTTCATGTTATTTGGAGGTCTGGGATATGGAAATTATTAAAATAGATGTCTTAATGGAGCTTATGAATTTGATATATCTTGTAAATACAAACTCAATAAATTACATAGGTGAATGAGTTGTGTTTTTGGGATTACACCTTGTATGATGCCCATTGTAGAGGTATTTAATCCATGAGAACGTAAGGAATATTAATGATCACTAAACACATTTGATTCAAGATCCATGTGTGTTCCATGATATTATAGAATATATGTCACACTTAATGGTTGTATGATATTGGATTTAAGAAATGCATTTCTATAAGGACATCCAATTCATGAGTGGTCTTCACATTATCAAGAAAAAAGGATCTCTTTCTCTTCACATGAGTAATTTTTTACTCATCACATTTTTTAAAATTACATTTATATTCCATAAATTGATAGTATCAATTTCTATAATAAGGATTATGGTGAATTTTATAATGTTTCATTGACATATACTCCACTAGAATGATGATACAGTGATAATTTGGTCCATGAAGAGGTATAATATTTTTTTAATAAGGAACAAATGATTTATTTTTAAATAGTGTGGCTTGGGAGGTTTCCTCTAGGAATGATATAGTGAAGAGGACGTTTTTTTGTTCATTATTATGTTGCATCATGAAATTTACATAGGCTTTGATAACATATTGTGAGTTGGGGGAATGAGAGAAATGTTAATGAGCACCCCTAAATCAACTTACATTACATATGAGAATACTATATCAACAAAGGGTGTTTCCAATGAAATATGTCCCTTAATGGTGATTTAAAAACTATTTTATATGAAGACACATAACCAAAGTACATCCAATTTGATCTATGTTTTAATCATCACGTTAATAAGGTCCTCTATAATAGAGGTTGTTCACAATTTTGAAACATTCGATTAAACCTTGTTAGGTACATTTTGAATTTTACCATTTTTTAAGGATGGAAACACATTGCCCTTAATGAATTTCATATATTTTTCATTTGATCCCTATATGTATCCATATGTGTATTTATGGAAGGATTGGAGTATTTTTACTAAATTAAATTAACAATATTTTAAAATGATTTATTTCCATTTGAATTATGTGAACATATTGAAATCGTCACTCAGTTTTAAAAAAAATAATTGTTTTTAAATACGTGAATGAAATTTTTTGTGCTAAATAGTCACATATATGTTTTCCCATATACTAGAAATTATATATTTTCACACTAAAACAAATATTTACAAGGCACAAACATGAATAAAAATGGATCATGGAAAATCATCAAGCATTTGGGGTGGATGATTTTCCCTACAAATCATTTAATTTTTATCACTAAGAGGTAATGATATAATGTATAATAAAATCACTTTCCAAAAATTTTAAATACAGAAAATATGAAGTATGTTCAATTAATAAGATAATGAAAATGGAATGTTTGAGGTCAAATACATCACGATATCAATGGTGTCTACATTATAGCCATAATACCCTGGACAACCATTATAGTAGTGAAATGTGATTCTTTGTAGTATATAGTTAAATTCACAACGAATTGAAATTTCATAAAAGAGTGATTCACTAAAGTGATGGATAGATCATTTAAATTTATTATTCCGTTAACTATTTTCAATTCAATATTGATTTCTTATTTGGAATTTACTTCATTTATATGTTCATTAGGAAAACATTTACCTATAAATAATTTACCATTTAATTTTTTTACTAGAATTTCCATTAATAACATCATTATCCTTTTAACTTATATATATATTCACATTGTTGCAGATTAATAAAAAAAATTCCATTCATTGTGATTAATATTACATTCCATACACATTAAATTTTTATACAATGCATCACATAATAAAACCAACACAGTACCATTTTACTACTCAATTCTTTCAATTATTTGTTATTTCCATATCTAATGGAAACTAACACATAAAAAAACAATATCCACCTCCCAGTGGTTAAATCCATAAGCACAATATGTGCAGTAATCAATCAAGGAGTAATTTTTTTACTAATGGATATTTCTTACATGTTTATAAGAACTTGTTAAACAATTCTAATCCATATACACAATCTGAAAAATTTTAAATTCCAAATGTAAATAACAACAGAAAAATATTTATTTCACTCACCTCAAAGGGTTAGAATTATGGGTATATACTTAGAATTTTTCAATCATATCAAAATCCAATAATATTTAGTAGTTTAAAAAAAAACCATTTCCAACCCATGTATGTCTAAGATATATTTAAATGAATCTTGGGATTGTGAAATTCTTACCAAAGTATATTTTAATATAATATTCTATTCAATGTTTTTGATGGAATACATATTTTTCTACATTCATGTAAGTTTATTGCATTTTATAAAAAATATTCTTTTATTCCTATCATATTTACTAGAAAATTATTCTCTTATATATTCCATAGTCTCAAGAATAATGATATAAAAAATTATTTGAAAAATTATTTATAATGACATAAAACTCCAAAAAAATAACAAAATAGAGAAACAATTATAACATAACATATTTGGGGAACATGTGAATTTAGAATGTCTTATAGACTCATGTCTATTCAAATCATATAATGTATGACCACCCTTCCAAAAAAATATGATACAAAAAGAAGTTTTACGAAATAATTTTTCAAATAATTTTTTATATCATTATTCTTGAGACTATGGAATATATAAGAGAATAATTTTCTAGTAAATATGATAGGAATAAAAGAATATTTTTTATAAAATGCAATAAACATACATGAATGTAGAAAAATATGTATTCCATCATAATGATGTTTCCTGATGACTGAAACAACTTGAATGCACAATAGTTGAATTCCATCATGTGTTACTATTCATTGATGAAAACTATTCACAAAACTATTTGGTGTAATAACTTTGATATTCTGATCTAAACAAGTTATAAGAACATTATTTATAATGACATAAAACTCCAATGTCCATTTAGATTTATAGTACCAACTAGGTTCTATCATGACATATGGGTAGCAACAAACCAAATCCCAACCCAAAATATTTAGGGTTGTATAACCAATACCATAAAAAGAATCAATTTATAACTAAGGTATTAAATCATATAGATTATCCATTTTCACTGTACCATAACATAATTATTTCCAAACGAGGAAAACATAAAATGAAATTGAGGTCCAATACCAAGCCCAATATATCATAAAGAAGATTCATCAAAATCCTAGGAATAAGCTACAAAACATGGGTCAATTAGAAAACCCAGCAAGAGATAAACCTCATAGTCAATGAATTTCAATTTGTAACCAAATATCACCAATATTGAAACCATCATTAGACCTCTAAAATTCAAAAAATAATAATTGAGCACCCATAGTCCCAAGAATCACATCCATATCAAATCATGGGACACACATTAGAAAAAAACCACTTAAAGTTACTCAATACACTAACATAACCATGAACAATATGTCTCCCTCAATGGAACATAATTAAATAGTACAACCATAATGTTATTCTCCTTTTTTCTAAGCACACCATCAAAATTAGGACACCCTACAAGAAACTCAATAAGAATCCTCTACAGTAAACAAAATATTATGTGTCATAAATATGTTTGGAATTATATAATATAGGGAAACCTTTATATATCTTAAAATATTATAAACAAAGTCATCTAGACTCTCCATTATATGGAATAAACCTATCATGATGGAAAAAATTATCAAATACTCATGTACGGGTTCTAAAAATAGAACTATTCAACCCTAGAAAATCTAGGTCCAAATCTAAAGGACCACCAAAGGAACCTGAAATAGATTCCCTCAAATTTCTTAATCAAAACCATTAAATCTTCCAATAACATATGATTCATAAATAAAACCATGAAATAATATCATTTTGAAAAGGAATTTATTTATTTCTAGTGAACTCACAACTCTTACTAGTATCACAAACCACAACATCCACTGTAGAAATGGTAAACTAAAACCATTATGAAAACATGTAATTACAACTCTCCAAACCCAGTACAAAATGATACTAACAACTAACCAAAATTAAATCGTCATCATTTCATTTTACATGAAAAAATTGAACGTACTCCTCACAATACAAATTTTAACTTTTAGAAGGATTATGAGTTAAATTTTATAAAAAGGGAGTGTAAATAGTTTTTATCGTATGCACATTGAATGTGTCACTGTGAATAATTGATTTACATGTATATATACCCATTTTCATGAAAATTACAATTTAAATGACATGAACTATCCCTATATGAATTTGAATTCACATTAAGTATCTATCTATATACTTGATGCGGTCTCTAACCATGTACTATAAATGGCCCCAATGTATCTCCCTTGCATGGGGTCTGATAATATATCCATGTTCCCTAAAATGGGGTATCTTTGCGAGTACCAAAAAAACACCATATGTCTCCATTATTAGTTGGTTCATGAAACAAATTATCATAGTGGATTCATATTTTACAACATTTCTATAAATAAGAATAATTGAAATATGTTATTTGTACTAAAAAATATGTTAATGGGCATCCTAATTTGAAATCACTTAGAATCCCCAAAAACCCATTATTTCACTTATAATAACTTGTTT
Source organism: Viscum album (assembly GCA_963277665.1). Classification (NCBI taxonomy): domain Eukaryota; kingdom Viridiplantae; phylum Streptophyta; class Magnoliopsida; order Santalales; family Viscaceae; genus Viscum; species Viscum album. The sequence continues at coordinate 1,765,470,122 of OY728152.1, forward strand.
TGATTTCTTAGAACATTAAATAACACATATGAAAAAATTTGACATAAAAAATATCAATGGGGATTTGTTAAGAAAAACGACATTTCCATTTACCTTGGGACATTATACACAAATAGTATTAGGTAGGATACCCACCATGCCTCTATTACATCCTGATCTATAATTTCAGATGAAGTCATATAAATAGTACCCTCTCTATCTTCCTCTTCTCTCCCAGCCTGTTTTATTTCGAAAAGGAAATTTCCCTCCCACTCTCAGAAAATGGGATGAATGAATAAAAATATATACATTGGGAAAAAATTGAAGAAAACATAAAATAAAGACAAGAAAATTATTGTTCAAGGTATTAACCCTTGAACTATATCCTAATGTTATGTTACACCATCCTTGTGAAAACCCCATAATACTGGATCAATCAAATAAGTTTTAATTTTAGTATATATATTCATTCATGATATTTTAATGAATTAACATGAAATAGTATATATTATTAAATTATTTTAAAATTATAAATTGCATGAAAATTCCTTCATGAATAAATTCATGAAAAATGAATTTTTAGGGTAAAAACATTATTCTTACACCATTTTTTGAGGCAATACTTAAGAAATCAACAATTAAGATATATTGTTGTCTTCCCACATAATATTACGCTTGATTTTTTTCAATCTTCCTCTATGTATTTTAACATATTATGAAAGGGGTCATACAATAGTATTTATTGGAAATTTTCCCCAAAAATATATTTGATCATTGAAATTACATTATACCCCTTCACCCTACATCATAAACTATCCTTTGTGATCTTCCTCCATGAGATATCGCCCATGTATTTCATAAAAGTACTATAACTAATCAAAAAATATTTATCATAAATTTCCCCAACCACCATCTAAATCATACTCAACCATGAATGTCCCATATTGATTATCTTTCCATAAGATTCATATGTAAAACATCTTAGTCATGCCACTATTTTGTTACTACCTACATGGGTCCCATATATTCTACATTGTTTGTGTGTGCACTTTAATAAATTTATATAAACCTTAATATATTATATAGTACAAATTATATAACACTAAAAATCAATGTAAAACATGCTTTAATTTTTCATGTTTATATAAAATATAGTTTTAAATAGTAATATTCATTGGGAGAGGGGATACAAACTGACCCCACTCATGTTGAGTAAATGGGATGTAAATTGAAGATCAACCAATGTTTCTCAATTTTAGGACATAATGATGACTCAATCCAGATATCCTAAATTTTTCATTTATTTCGGCACAATCAATTATCACTAATCTCCACTACACCATGTCTTTAATAAAATGATTCTTGATCTTAGTTTTCATATTTTTAAAGTGTTCTATAGGATACATCATGAGATCAATGATACAAAAATTATATAAAAATATCACCTTGTATTTTTTTACTTCATACCTAATAACATATAATTATTTTCTCATCCATATAATATAAATGTATCTCATGGTTAATAAATTTTTTTCCTATATTTATCATTATTGGCATAATGATTTTGTAATTAACTGATCCTTTATAAATAAAAATCCACATTGATTAAATTATATGCATAAACATATATTATATATATATAAAATTATTTTGTGGTTTCATTGTATCATATTGGATTGTAAAAATTATTAAGGATCATTTACATTGATAATGCAGTCATTGATCAATGATCAACTGATTAGTATAAATACATGGTTTTAATTAATACAATTAACACAGAAAAAATATGTGATGGACCCAAACATTAAGATCAAACAAAACAGATCATTTTTTCATAGATTACTTGGGATATAGCATAATATGGATTTTCCACATGACCTAGACCATGAAGAGAGACAACAAACTGAGCATTTGGGAAACCATTTATGGAAGATGTTCAATCTCAACAAGATCAAAACCCAAATCATATATGTATTACCACCCAATCAATGTCACACAATCACAAGCCTTATAGTTGAGGAATTTTAATGGAATATAATGGGATAAGTATCATTAAACTAAAAATATGAGTATGTATATTCTATTCAAAAATTAATATATTTTTATTTTTTTGTTATATCTTAATAATTGATATTATTTATTTTCAAAATTTAAAATTATATATTTTTCTATAATTAAAATTAAATTAATGAATTTATTAATTAAGAGATTTTTTAAATAGATAATATTTTATTAAAATATAATTATTAAAAAAACATTTACATATAAATTAGAATAAATTTATTATTTAGAAAATGAAATTTAAATATTGGTTTACAAATTTATATTGTCAAAAAAAACCCACATCAGTTCTCTATTACTATAGATTATTCTTTAAAAGTAAAAATTCAAATATTAAGAAAATCATTTTTATAAAATAAACTCTATTATTTTAATTTGAATGTTCAAATCATCTAGCATTTAATTTTTCATAATTTTCTATGGTAGTTGATATTTCGAGGAAAAATTTAAAACGGTATAAGAATATATTGTGTATTATGGAATCATAATGACCTCAAAAGATTTATTAAATAATCTAAATTGTATCAATGATGAATTTTGTTTCCATTGAAATTAATATAACATTGTGTTTATTTGACTAATTTTATAAATTCATTATGAGTCCTCTGAAACATATATTTAATTTTAAGGTTTAAAAATAATATTTTATAAACACTAATCACATCATCATCAGTAATGGTATTATATAAAAAATTATGGTCCTTGTATTAATAAAATCATAAAAAACTCCACTATTTTGTAGAAACTATTTGATAAAACAATGATATGTTTTTAAATTTTGCAAAAAAAATTTATACAGAGTAAAAAACCTATATTTGATAAATAACAATGAATTGCCCATTAAATTTCAAAAAACATTCTCCCAAGATCCCATTTATCATTACTAAAAAAAATAAAAAATTTCTTACTCATCCATCCCATCCCAAGGTTCTTACCATAGTCCACCAAAATCTCTTGTGTAGCTCATCCAAATAAATCAAAATCAAACCTCAAGATAAGAGATCCTCTTCTTCTTCTCTTTTTTTATGTTTCTTATTTATCTTATGTATTGTATCTCTAATTTTAAATAATGGAATAATTCCACCCATAACCCATTAAAATCCTTTTTATGTCTATATAATAAGAGACCCCTTTCAATTTCATTACCTACATCAATTAAAATTTATACTCCCCTATTATGATATCAAAATTTCAAAACGAATTTCCAAACCAATCATTTTGTATTGAATACCTCTACTTGTTTCCAATAATTGTTATTCAATTACATGAACATATAATTAATTGATTTGGGACATAAATTTATATATTATAGAGTCCATAATCTTGGTTTAAAATGTGATGATAATTTATTCTATGTTTAATGATCTATGTGGCACATTTATGAATGATAATGAAATTATAGTTGTAGGTGTTGAAATAATTATATAGTTCTCTAATGTATTGGGTAATGTTGTTGTAGAGACCCGAAGCTTGACGTACATGAACATTACATTACTTTTGCGGAATACTTAATACATAACAAAAACAGACACACATGGACCGTAATAGTTTAGTGTCTTTGGAAACTTGGAACGTAATCTTCTAATCGTGGTGAAACATCTTCAACATCTCCCATAAAGATCTTCCCCCTTTTTTTCTTACCTAAAACCTTTATTTATATCCTGGGGAAAATAAAACATAAAAAGGGTGCGATTAAATTCTCAGTAAGGGTAAGAATGGATAAAATAAAACATACCATATACATTTGAACTTAAAAAATGAACATAATGTTTAAACAACAAAAGTTTGAGCAATGACATAAAACATGGAAGTATGTATGGAATAGATCATAAAAGAACATTAATAATGATAAAATAGCATGGTATGAAAACATGTAATTGTGGCAATCGTTATGCACATGATATGATTTCCATATTATCCAAGGCTTTGCTGCGAATACCATCTTAGTGGACAAAGTCCCTTTCTGAATCGATTTCACTCCTCGTTCCAGTACTGTATTACTGAACCAGTTTAACTTTCCATTCCAGCCATGTCAATCTGATGAGATATAAATATTTACCCTATGCATTTGAGGGACATTTAGGTCCCACCCATCTCATAATTAAATCATTCTTACTTGTTTCACAAAATAAACTTAAAACATTCATCATAACCCATAGAATAAAATGGGTTTCATAAACATCATCCCATTATTTCATAATCCATATAAAACAAATGGACATTTCATCATAAGAAAAGTGAACCATGTAAATCATAGAGACATTAATCATGAAACATACACATATCAAATATTGTCTTCTTTGATGGAAAATGGTTTTGATAAAACATTTGAAATGAATTCTTGAGGAAAATATTCTTTCTTCGTCAAAATCATTTTCTTTTCAAAAAATTCCATGCACTTTTAAAATAAAAGTATTTTGTTGAAAATAGTCATAAAATCATGTAGAGTAACCTTTATGAAAATGAGGCATTATGAAATCGTAAAAGTCCATTCACGTCGTATAAGTTAAAAATAACATTCTCCTCGTACTTTTGTCGGAAAAGTAAAAAAAGTACCTCGTAATGTAAACAAAAGAATGATTTCTTTCATAACATGTAGTAAAAGTAAAAAATGGGTTAAAAAGACATCAAACATACATAAATACACTTTTTTAAAACATGGACATGGACGATCGAAATAACCCCAGTAAATACATACGAATAAGGAATCTTGGATAAAAATGAGATTTGCAAAATTATACCTTACCTTAGATCTGATATGATTCATACGTATCCAAACCTCCTGTATAATGATTTAAAAAATGTCATTGACTTATTAAAGAATCATATTAATTGTTATTATATCATATATGGTTCACTTATGACTTTATATTACCCGTTCTTTTGTAAATTTCAAGTTAAACATCATTTTGTGTAAAATCGTTTCATTTGTCGTCTGTGTTTTGACTTGTAATTATTCATATGATAACTTAGACCATGATTACATAATTCCAGAATATAAAACATTATTTATATATAATATATATTCAGAATATATATATATATAATAGATCGATGAATAGAAATAAATACATCGTTCATGGAGACGGTAGGTCGTACGTACGCATGAACAGTGTTTTCGTTTCTCATTGAATTGAATGGAATTAATTGGTTGAAATACATACATATATATATATACATAAATCTAGTATCATTATTATGTCATATATTTCATTATTACTATTTATATATACTTTATAATCATTTATGAATGGTTTATCATTGAGAATGAATCTCATCGCGTCGTGGAGACGGTATTCCGTACGTACGCACGAGCGATGATATGATTCCCATGATCATGGAATTTTATTGTAGTGTATGAATACTATTAAAGAATCAATATCACTTTTCAATAATCATATATAGTTATTATTTACACCATTATACCCATCCATGTAAGGTGGTGGTGGAAAATAGATTACACCACAGCGTGGATACGGTATTCTGTACGTACGCACGCGCGATGTTTTTGTTTTCCGTAGGATGCATCGTTGGTAAAATAGGGTTGTTTCATATATATAATAAAATATCATTATATGAGTGATACTGATGTTATTACTTCATAATGAAACATATAATGAAGAATATGTTGAAAAACAAATAATTTGGAAAGGATCGGTAATGGATATCACCACTTCTTTGACGCGTCTCTTCTAAACCTCCTCTTAGGGCACTAGGGTTGGTCTTTGAAGAAGACCAAAACCTCTATGATGATTAAAGGGAAGTGGGGAAGTGAACTGGGCGGGTATTGGCCGAGCATGAAGGCTCAAATTGGTGTGATGAATAGAGGGAGGAGGTTCCCTTTTATAAGGGAGAAGAGGGGCACCTTTGGAAATCATAAAAATATTAATTTATAATAAATCTAAACCCACTTAAACACTTCCAAAAATGACTCATATTAGAATATTAGATGATATAGGGTTGTAATATAATCAACCAATAAAAGTTAGACAAGTTATGAAATTATTTTAAACATTATCAACTTGATTTATCCTTACTTAATCAATTTAATTTTATTTGTGGTAATAACATTCTAAATTTTAAATTTTAACAAATAATTACTTATTTGTTGCGAATTTTCCATAATTGGATAATTTATAACATTTTAGACAATATAAATTTAAATTTATAATTTATATATATTTTTGTGATTTTTAAACAATTTTATAATATAAAATAACAATAGTGTCAATTTTGACACGATTCATTTATTTGAATTTAAATAAAATATATACAGAAGATATGTTCTAACAAAAAGATTTAATAGATTAATAAAATGTAATATTTATCAATAAAATTAGTGTATAACATTAAATAGTTCATATAAAATTTATTTTATTATTTTTAAAACCATTTATTTGGTTTATCTCTTAATAAAATAATTACTACCACATTTTTGTATAATTATTTAATATACTTATTTTTTTATAAAAATTAAAAATAAAATTCTATTATGAAGATAAATCTATTACCTTTCACAATAATCCTTTTACTCGAATTTATCATCTTAAAATCACAATATATAAATAGTTATATTTATTAAATTATGAAGGTGACAACTTTGGAATCATTTCAAATAATATAATATAAGTGTCATAATCACTTTTATAAGACTCTAAACGGTTATATATTAGGTCATTAGATTCTTATGGTATAGATATACACTAAAAAGAAGTTTTTGTCTGGTTTTTGGGCCTTTAAATGGGTATTATTATTTCAATAAAAACTATATTACTGATTTTTCACTTAATAAATAATTTCTGCATCATTAATGTATCACCATTAATGATAATTATTTAATCCCAAAAAATCTAAATAAATTATAATGATTTAGATAATTTTATTACCTTTATGGATACTATTCATGTTAGAAGTTTTATTATGTTTATCACTAATGTAAAATTATTATACTTATAAGATTTAAGAGAGTGACATGTTGTCACATTCGTTGGTTTTAATAATAATTAAATTATTTTTCATGGTCAAAAGTCCATAAAATGAATCTAATCCGACCCTCAGGTGATATGGGACGACTTTTAGTCATCCAATAGAATTTTGTCATGTGGTAGGGTAATTTTATAATATTATAGTTACCCTTAATTACCCGATTTACCTTTAACTATGGTAAATAATATTTACCGTAGTTACTATTCATAATTCTCAAAAATAAAAAGTAGCCTATTAACATAATTTGGACCCACTGATTCCAAATATGGAATCTATTTTTTCAAATTCAATACACAGAAGTTGCAGAAATTAAATTAAAATTAATCCCTTTGTTGAATGAAAACGGGTTTTTGTTTAAAACATTGCAAAAGATTGAATTGATTTAACGTACGAATTCAATGTGAAATCAATGCTAATTACATACATTTTATTAAATGGTAAAAATATATTATATTTATACTTTTAAACCATTCAATATTATAATGTAACCACATATGTTATTACGATGAAAAAGTTGTTATAAATTAAAATATAGCATGTTTTTACTATTCATTAATATATAAAAGTTATCAGAATAATATGCAAAATTTATCCAAGGTAAAATTTTATATCCTGATTCCAAAGAATGATTTTATTTTGTAAAATTGAACTTATAAACATGTCAAAAACTAGATTTAATGTGGGGGTGCCATCTAAAGGCGGCCAAACTACATTTTTTTAAAAAATACTCATTTTACCCGAAAAATTTATTTTGTTCTTATACCATGTTCTAAAAAATGTGTAAGATGAATAATAATGTTAAAAAATTCAAAATATAGTTAATAATATTCATAACGGCTAGTTCATAAAAATATTATAATAATATATCGTTTTTTAGTAAAACACGGTATTGCGTATAACACACGCTATCGAGGAAGGTCGTGATTGCGTGTAATGCAAGCCAAGTCAGGGTTGCGTGTTGTGAAAAAATCCTTCGTTGTTTCATATAACAGAATCCAACTATATTTCATTTATACATTGAATATATATATATATATACTTAATGTTGCGTAGAATAACTATTATCAAAATTGTGTGTAACACGATCCAAGAATAGTGTTGCGTATACTGCAAGCTAATACGGTGTTGCGTATGGCGCAAGGTAATGTTGGTGTATCATACAACACAAGACATTAATGAAATTAAAAGAATATTTTTCATAAAATCTCGGGGTGTTACATTCTACCCCCTTAAAATGAATTTCCCCCTTGAAATTCGTCGGGGTTATAAATGGTTTACTACTCAAAATTTTGTTTAATAGAAACCTACATTGTAAAAAGGAATACCAAAACTTGGCTTTAAAAACTAAAGTATGATATGTAACGGTTACCCAAATTAACTCAACACTGGGTTTCCACGTAGGAGAACAAAGTTGAAAATATGGATATGGAAGAAAAATATAACCATCAAGTTCTGATGGAGAGTGTTAGAGAACATGTCTATGAGAAATCCATCAATCACAAAGCCATAGATTTGTGATGATCTAAGGAACCATCTGATTCATCGGATATAAGGTCACTAGGACAACATTTTTGGTTTTCAATATCATTTCCCTAAAGTTGAAAATTTCTAATTTGAAGAAATACTTTCTTGATTTTGGTACTATCTCACTGTTGTTCATGCTTTGAAAAATTTCCACTTCATCTCTTAACGAAATGAAGTTGAATTTGTTATTTGTGAAGTTCTAACAGATCATGTGATAGAATGATGGGTCATTCCAACTGTTTGAAACAAAAGGTTAGCAAAAGTTATCAAATAAACATAAGTCCATCTATAGTGAGATTAATCATATATGGTTCCTAAAATGGACTTATACTACATATATCATACAACTTAATATAATAAAACTAGTTTCTACTAAACAGGGACTTCCTTTAGGCCAGTGGTAGGTGATAAAGGCCAGTCGCACTTCGGTTGTGGGTTCGATTCCTATAGCCTTGTCCGATGTGATGGGCTATCACCAGTCCTGCATGTTGTCCTTTTTCTAAAACTACATTACTATAACATCCAATCAATTATATCAAAAAAAGATATATCCTTAAACAATACTAACTTATGTCTAACATAATCCATTCCAATCTTTAGGCTTATCTTAAACACTTCGGTCCAAGCTCATAGTATAAGAAAATGATTACATGAAATGTCACATAACAATCACGTGAATGCAATAATTTATCCCCCATATATCATAAGATTTATCTTGTTGGTCAAATTACAAACATGTGAATACCATAGTCATGTATTCTCTTGAATAATGAATACCTATTGAGCCTTAGTGAAAACATGAATGCAGTTAAATGTTAACACTTTCCACCTACCAAAATCCTCAAAATTCATTATACTCAAACCATGATATAACCTTCTACTTATATCAGTTATGAGCTCATGAATAATATCAAACATTTAATTTTCTCATTATCCCTTCATTGTGCACATATCATCTACATTCCAAAAATATCTGAATAACCTTTAATGGATACTGGTACCATTAATCATACACTTTCAAAATTCAAGGAAAGACAATAGTGTAACAATCCTTAGATGTCTCTTTATTCCATAGTACCATGAGATTACTTATACAACATTACACTTGATAAACAGGTAATCATTACACTACCTTATTAAACCATTGATCGAGCTTCAACAATTATTTCAACTCACATATCATTTGTAGTCACTTCATCATCATCAACATAAATACTACCCATACGGCCATACTGATTCTCTTCATGAGACTTTACCTTAGGGCATTGGTTTCCATAATGTCGTTACATTCCACATTTAAAACATTTAACCATTTTTGATGTCGTAGCAATGCCATTATCCTCATCAATGGTGTTAACTGAACCTTTTCCTTTTCACTTACTGGATTTGTGTCCTTCTCTTCCATACCCAATGAATCTTCTAGTTCCCTTGAAATAATCTCACCGATGCCTCTTACCACATGATTTAAATGAGGGAAATTGAACATTCTTTCCTCTATGATCATCATGAAACTCCATCTTTCTCTTATTATAGGAGTCGGGAAACTTATAAATTTTGTCATTATTGATCACATTATGAGATTAATGATTTGGCATAATAACAATGTTTGGACTTCCAAATCCCATATCATTTGGTTTCTAATGAAAAATATCATTCCATTGTCCGTAATATCCTCCATTATCATGAATCTTCCTGGTTCCAGCCATTTTCTAAAACCCAAAATGAATACTGTGAGAGGCAAAAATAATGCTAGGGAGAACAACATAGTAAAGGTGGAGTACCCTCAATATCTAACATCTTAGGTTAAATTCTAAGATCATTACTATAATTCTAGGACTATATCCTATACATATACTTATCCTTATGGATATCCCTAGACACACCATAGAAATATCTCTAGGGATATCACTAACATTTTCACATCCTAGTTTCCAAAGGTTGAATAAACCTTTCCTCTGATACCAAATGTAGAGTCCCGAAGCTTGACATACATGAACATTACATTACTTTTGTGGAATACATAATACATAACAAAAACAGACACACAAGTACCGTAAAGTTTAGTGTCATTGGAAACATGGAACGTAATCTTCTAATCGTGGTGAAAGATCTTCAACATCTCCCATAAAGATCTTCCCCCCTTTTTTCTTACCTAAATCCTTTCTTTACATCCTGGGGAAAAGAAAAAATAAAAATGGTGAGCTCAAATGCTCAGTCAGCATAAGTATGGATAAATTAAAACATACCATATACATTTGAACTTATTAAACATGAACATAATGTTTAAACATAAAAAGCTTTAGCAATGACATAAAACATGGAAGTACGTATGGAATAGATCATAAAGAAACATTAGGAATGATAAAATAGCATGGGAATAAAACATGTAATTTTGGAAACCATTAATCACATGATATGATTTCCATATTAGCCAAGGCATTGCTGCGAAGACCATCTTAGTGGAAAAAGTCCCTTTCTTAATCGAGTTCACTCCTCGTTCCAGTCCTGTATTACTGAACCATTTTAACTTTCCATTCCAGCCATGTCTATCTCATGAGATATAAATATTTACCCAATGCATTGGAGGGAGATATAGGTCTCACCCATCTCATAATGAAATCATTTTTACTTGTGCCACAAAATAAACTTAAAAAATTCATCATAACCCCAAGAATAAAATGGGTTTCATAAACATCATCCCATCATTTCATAATCCATATAAAACAAATGGAAATTTCATCATAAGAAAATTGAAACATGTAAATAATATAGACATTAAACATGAAACATAAACATATCAAATAATGTCTTCTTATATGGAAAATGGTTTTGATAAAACATTTGAAATGAATTCTTGAGTAAAATATTCTTTCTTCGTCAAAATCTTTTTCTATTCAAAAAATGCCATTCACATTTAAAATAAAAGTATTTTGTTGAAAATATTCATAAAATCATGTAGAGTAACCTTCATGAAAATGAAGTTTATATGAAACCATAAAAATCCATTCACACCGTATAAGTTAAAAATAACATTATCCTCATACTTTTGTCGGAAAAGTGAAAAAGTACCTTGTAACATAAACAAAAGAATGATTCCTTACATACCATGTAGTAAAAGTCAAAAATGGGTAAAAAAGACAATAAACATACATAAAAACACTTTTATAAAACATGTACATGGATGATCTAAATAACCCTAGTAAATACTTACGAATAAGCAATCTCGGATAAAAATGAGATTTGCAAAATTATCCCTTACCTTAGGTCCGATATGCTTCGTACTTATCCAAAAATCCTGTATAATGGTTTAAATAATGTAATTGGCTTATTAAAGAGTCATATTCATTGTTATTATATAATATATGGTTTACTTATGACTTTATATTACCCGTTCTTTGGTAAATTCCACGTTAAAGAGCATTTGGGGTAAAATCGTTTCATTTGTCGTCCATGTTTTGACTTGTAATTATTCATATGAATACTTAGATCATGATTACTTAATTACAGAATATAAAACATGATTTATATATAATATATATTCAGAATATACATATATATAATAGATCTATGAATGGAAATAAATACACCGTTCATGGAGACGGTAGGCCGTACGTACGCATGAACGTTGTTTTCGTTTCCTCATTGAATTGAATGGAATTAATTGGATGACATACATATATATATATATATATATATCTAGTATCATTATTATGTCATATATTTCATGATTACTTATTATATATACTTTATAATCATTTATGAACGGTTAATCATTGAGAATGAATCTCATCGCATCGTGGAGACGGTATTCCGAACGTACGCACGAGCGATGATATCGTTCCCATGATCGTGGAAATTTATTGTAGTGTATGTATACTATTACAGAATCAATATCACCTTACAATAATAATATATAGTTATTATTTACACCATTATACCCATCCAAGTAAGGTGGTGGTGGAAAATAGATTACACCACAGCGTGGAGACGGTATTCCGTACGTACGCACGCGCGGTGTTTTCGTTTTCCGTAGGATGGATCGATGGTAAAATAGGGTCGTTTCATATATATAATAACATATCAGTATATTAGTGATACTTATGTTATTAATTCATAATAAAATAACTAAAGAAGAATATGTTGAAGAAGATAGAATTTGGAAAGGATCGGTAATGGATATTACCTCTTCTTTGACGCGCCTCTTCTTAACCTCCTCTTAGGGCACTAGGGTTGGTCTTTGAAGAAGAAAAGAACCTCTAGGATAATTATAGGGAAGTGGGGAAGTGAAATGGGAAGGTATGGGCCGAGCTTGAGGGCTCAAATTAGTGTGAGGAAGAGAGGGAGGAGGTGCCCTATTATAAGGGAGGAGAGGGGTACCTTTGGAAATCTTAAAAATATTAATTTATAATAAATATAACCCCACTTAAAAACTACCAAACATGACTCATATTAGCATATTAGATGAGATAGGGTTGTAATATCATCAACCAAAATATTTAGACATGTTAGGAAATTATTTTAAACATTATCAACTTTATTTATCCTTACTTAATAAATTTAATTATATTTGTGGTAATAACATTCTAAATTTTAAACTAAAACAAATAGTTACTTATTTGTTGTGAATTTTCCATAATTGGATAATTTATAACATTTTAGACCATATAAATTTAAATTTATAATTTATATATATTTTTGTGATTTTTAAACAATTTTATAATATAAATAACAATAGTGTCAATTTTGACACTATACATTTATTTGAATTTAAATAAAATATATACAGAAGTTATGTTACATATAAAAGCTTTAATAGATTCATAAAAAGTCATATGTATCTAGAAAATTAGTGTAGAACATTAAATACTTCATATAATATTTATTTTATTATTTTTAATGCCATTTATTTGGTTTGTCTCTTAATAAAATAATTACTACAATATTGTTTTTATAATTATTTAATATACTTATTTTTTTGCAAAAAAATTAAAACTAAAATACTATGGTTAAGATAAATCTATTACCTTTCACAATAATACTTTTACTTGTATTTATCATCTGAAAATCACAATATTTAAATTGTTATATTTATTAAATTATGAAGGTGACAACTTTGGCATTATTTAAAATAAAATAATATAAGTGTCATAATCAATTTTATAAGACTCCAAACGGTTATATATTAGGTCATTAGATTCTTATGGTATAGATATAAACTAAAAATAAGTTTTGGTCAGGTTTTTGGGCCTTTTAATGGGAATTATTATTTGAATAAAAACAATATTACTGATCATTCACTTAATAAATAATTTCAGCATCATTAATGTATCACCATTAATGATAATTATATAATCTCCAAAAAGACTAAATATATTATCATGATGTAGATAATTTTATTATATTTCTGTATAATATTAATTTTTGATGTTTTATGATGTTTATCACTAAATTAAAATTATTATACTTAACAGATTTAAGAGAGTGACATGTTGTCACTTTCTTTGGTTTTAATAATAATTAAATTATTTTCATGGTCAAAAGTCCATAAAATGAATCTAATCCGACCCTTAGGTGATATGGGTCCACTTTTAGTCATCCAATAGAATTTAGGCATGTGTTAAGGTAATTTTATAATATTATATTCACCCTTAATTACCCGACTTACCTTTAACTATGGTAAATAAAATTTACCGTAGTTACTATTCATAATTCCCAAAAATAAAAAGTAGCCTATTAACATAATTTGGACCCACTTATTCCAAATATGGATACCATTTTTTAAAATTCAATACACAGAATTTGCTGAAATTAAATTAAAATTAATCTCGTTGTCCAATGAAAACGGGTTTTTGTTTAAAACATTGCAAAAGATTGAATTGATTTAACCTACGAATTCAACGTAAAATCAATGATAATGACCTAAATTATATTAAATGGTAATAATTTATTCTATTTATTCATTAAAACCATTCAATATTATAATTTAACCCCATAAGCTATTACGATGAAAAAAGTTGTTTTTAATTAAAATATAGCGTGTTTTTACTATTTATTAAAATTTGAAAGTTATCAGAATAATATGAAAATTTTATACAAGGTAAAATTTTATATCCTGATTCCAAATAATGATTTTATTTTGTAAAATTTTACTTATAAACATGTCAAAACATAGATTTAAAGTGGGTGTTCCATCGAAAGGCGGCAAAAGTGCATTTTTTTAAAAATACTTATTTTACCTGAAAAATTTATTTTGTTCTTATACCATGTTTTAGAAAATGTGTAAGATAAATAATAATGTTATAAAATTCAAATTTTAGTTAATATTATTCATAACTTCTAGTTCATAATAATATTATAATAATATATAATTGTTTAGTAAAACCTGGTATTGCGTACAACACACGTTATCGAGGAAGGTCGGGATTGCGTGTAATGAAAGCAATGTCAGGGTTGCGTGTTGTGCAAGAATCCTTTGTTGTTTCATATAATAGAATCCAACCATATTTCATTTATACATTGAATATATATATATATATATACTCAATGTTGCGTAGAATAACTATTATCAAAATTGGGTGTAACACGATCCAAGAATAGTGTTGCGTATACTGCAAGCTAATACGGTGTTGCGTATGGCGCAAGGTAATCTTGGTGTAGCATACAACACAATACATTAATGAAATTAAAAGAATATTTTTCATAAAAACTTGGGGTGTTACAATTGTAGTATTATGAGACATCATGAAAAGGATTAGGGAGTCATCTTAATTCATTAGGGTACTTTTTACACCATGAAGTAAATTATCATTTACCTTTTAGTAGAATGAAATGTTTAATGTTTTTTCCACATTTCCCACATTTTTATTATTACTATCATTATATATCATTCCCCCTTATTTATTTTTATGATTGTATCTCCTTTTATGCCTCATTGAGATAACTAGTTTCTAACACATATTAATTTTTAAATTGTATTCCATTTTTATTCCATTATTTTGATTTATAGATAACTATTTTCTTATATATGTACCTATTTTATTACATCCAGTTTTATGTACAAATGAATTATATTATTATTTTATGGATATTTTAAATAAATATGATGTATTTACTATTTTAAATTTTTATTTAATATATAAAATTCCAAAATATAATATACATAATGATATTCTATGTTGTATTATGTGTATTGTTATGTAATAAGTCATGAATTATTGTCTAAAAATAATACAATTGTCATAATTTTAATCAAAATAATGTTTTCTTATAATTTGGATTAGGATTATAAAACTATATAGAATTAATGATAGATAAAACTAAATATAATAAATCATATATTAATATTGGTAATGTGTAGTGTAAGTATTTTATTTAGAAAATAAATCATGTTATGGATACTATATGTGGATTTGGCTCTGAAACATATGTAGATAGAGCTAAAACATGAAAACACCACATTTAGTTAGACACGACAGGGAATTAGTGTAAAGTAATGGGTATTTCATTATGCGTGGGATGAAAACCTAGGATATTTTCTCCATGAAAATCACAATATCGTTACAATCCATTATTAAGGGAAAAATTACCAAAACAATATATTTTTGAAAATAGAAAATCAGAAACAAACATTTATGCATTGAAATTCTTATGATAACAAATATAACATATTTATATGTTATCTCATTAATTTAATTGGATTATCATTTATCTATTTTATAATATAAAAATAATCATCCATATTTTTTCCATCCTTATTGATAATTTCCAGATATGTGAGGAATTTGGTTAGAAGAAAATGTGACAGGTAATGTGATGACATCCCAAACGACATGAAGTGGTCAATGGGAGAATGAATATATTACATTATAATGTTAATATATTCTTTTAATCTGGTGTTGAATATAATCCTTGATCAAGGGGACCAGCCAGACCCCCTATAAAATTATAATCCACAATTTATACCATAATGGAATAATGGCATATGAATTTCAATGCATCGTTTGGTATCATAATCATTGAATAATGGTTGAACTCCATTTGGAATATCTTCACCAGTATTAATTATTATGATAAAGAAGATGTTATATATCCTTATTACCATATTGATGTTGAAGCTGATTAATGGTGGATATTGATCATGATAACTATGCCTACTGATGATATTGAAGCAATTAGGTGGAATAAATTTTAAAACAAAAATTGATAAATTATTCCTCTCACTCTCAAATATAAAATATGAATTTTTTCCTATACACTCAATAAAATAGATGTTGGTTATATTGAGGTTTTAGAGGAAAATTTCACAATAATTTCATGATACACATTTCTCTTTTCAATTACCCTATAATTTATTGTTAAAACATAATTTTTGGGCTTAAGAAAAGCTAATAAAATTTCATATTGATCTGAGACATTGATTTTAATGAGAAAATTGAAAGATGGTCCCTCAAAGTTGAAATAGAGGTCATTGAATGTCTATAGTATTATTGGGAAAATATGTTTAAAGTGTAGATTAGTTTTGGTGGTCTTAAGGAGACATCTAATGGTAAAATGAAATTTTAACATCCCACTTGTCAAATGGGTAGAAATAATAACCCTTGAAATTTCCTATTGTGAGTAAGGAAATACATTATGTGAAAGAAAAAAAAGAAAATTAGCTAGATAATAAAAATAGGATAATAAAAATAATATTATTGAATAAAGGAATTATCCAACTAATCCTCGGTTCATTTTCCATTATTTCAACTACAGGAAACTATGAAAATTTCAAAATCACTTCACTATGAAAAGGGATTTTGGAATAAAAACAAAAACCAAAAATGTACATTGAAGATATTTTTTCATCAAAAATACTAAGGTGAATACAAAAATTATTTGTTTATAGGTATTATATCCATAAATTCAATATTAAATAGAATAATTTTTTATTATGGTTCTATGAATTCCTAAGAATTATGCAGGTTTAGTAGAACTATTAAACACCACCACTAATATTTCAAGTAGTGCATTCCATGAAAATAAAAAATGTGTTAATTATTTCATCATAATTATATAACTGAAATCCTATAAAAATATTAGACTATGTATTCCCAAAAACCTGATGGTACTCTATTTATTGTAATTTAGTGCAATTCAGTGCATTTATTGGATTTTCATATGTTGAGAAAGTAGACATTTCAATGAGAATGATATCACTCTCTATGTTCTCAATTGTTCCCCAATTAATTACTTGTTCAAGGAGTAGGATGAATATTATTTTGATGATACATATCCTGAATGGATATTATTTAGTTAAGACAATTAATACATAACTAAAATGATTTAGTTAAAGGGAGGGTTAATCCATTAGGACATTCCCATTGTTAGGGAATATACTGATGTGTTTACCGAAGAACTCCTTTCTCTAAATCCTTGAAGTGTGGTGGAAAATTATATTAATATTATTATTTTGAAATATTCATTATAAAATAATATTTTTATATTGTATTTTTTAGGATATGAGGCTCTTAATAATTGACTAATATATATTCTGGATATGTGTTCCCTACAATAATGTGTGTCACCATGGGTTTAATGTTTCCTCTCCATCAGAAAGAAGGATGGAACAATGAAACATTTTATTATGGTGAGATAAAAAAACACAATAAAAAAAGTTTCATATAAAAGAGAATAGTTTCCTGATTTACCGGATACATGAAGCCCAATACTTCACTATGGATGATCTTGGGTGAAGATAATATCATATAAGGGTGGATAATTATGATATTTCTGATACTTCCTTCCATAGAAGGTTGGAGAAATATGATTTTATATTAAATCCATTCAGACTCACTAATCCTCAAAAAAGCATCATGGAATATATAAATAGATTGTTTAGTTATTACATTGAAATATTTTTGGTAATATTTATAGATGATATTATAATACACTCTAATGGAATGGAGGGTTATGAGGTGCATCAATCACTATGTTAATACCCTTATATAAGGATTCTCTTTATGAAATATATGACAAATTTTAGTTCTTATTTAAAGATGTGTCATTCATGGGGAATACTATCACAAGAAATGGGGTGTATTTTGACCCTTTAGAGAAAAAATAAATTGAAGATAATTTGAGGCCATCATATATGATAAAAATCTTTAATTTCCTTGTATTAGCTGCATACTATCATCTATTTTTGAAAACATTCTCCCCATTGTAAACCTCTATGACCATTATACCCATAAGGTAGTCAGGATTGTCTTGATTGATGAATGTGGAGTGTTATTTATGAGATAAAAAATAGGATTACCATTGGATCAATACTCACTCTACACATGAGTGGATTCATTTTTTTGGTATTCATTGATTCATTGAAAAAGGGATTAATCAAGGTGTTATTGAAAAATGGAATTGTGATAGAATACGAATTATGAAAATTTAAGGTTCATAAATTTAACAACTCAATGAATGATATGTATTTAATTTTAGTGATGTATGAGTTAAAAATATGATATCATAATTTATTCGGGGTAGTGTGAAAAATATAAGAATCACAAAAGCCTCATGTATACATTTACAAAGAAATATATGAATATGCAGAAATTAAAACAGTTAGAGGTGATTATGGTCTATGGAAACTAAATATAATACAATATAGTTCAAGAAAGTAATGTGAGAGAGACACAAATTTGTAATGATCTAATAATTTTTTTCTAGATGAGAATTAAAACTAATCCAATATTATTATATTTGAAATTCTTAGAAATGGGAGTTATATAGGACAGAACATCACTACTCCTTTAAAAAATGAATTAACAACCATCAATTTATGTGATGGTAAATGACTCTCAAATATATGAATTGATAATTAAAATGAATGTGGTGTCAAAAAATATTAAATCCATTGATTTCAATGCTAGTGATGGAGTTGGGATATTCCGGACCAGGCAATGTGTACTATCGAATCATGAGTTGTAAAAGGATCAACTGGTAGATGAACATAATTATTACTTCCCAATCCATCCAAGAACCTCAATGATGCATCATGATCTACTATGGGTTTTTTTTGTTAAAATTTTATGAAGGAGATCGTCGAATATACATCAACGTTTATTGTTTGTTAGCATGTGAATAAATAAAGGAAAAAATCTTGGGAGATGATGAAAAAATTACCCATAACATTATAGAAATGGTAAAACATCACCATTGAAATTGTCACTATTCTCATAATTAAATCAATAATAAATATTGATATATGGGTTGTGGTGGTTTTTATAAAAATGACAGATCACTACATTAAATTAGAGAGTTGTAATAAATTGATCAACATTCTAGGATATACATTAGTTAAGTGGTGATGAAGTATAGAGCACCACCATCAATTGTTTTTTATTGAGAAAAAATTTTTACCTCCAATTTCTAGAATAGTCAATTATATATTCTAAATATTGATTTGTACACCATAACATATTATCACCCATAAACTAATGGCTAAATAGAGAAGACTATCCAGACACCTAGGGACAAGTTGATAGAATTCTCAATTGAATTCAAAGGATGATGAAATCAATATCTTACTTTGGTCGACATCTCACACAATTAGAGTTTCCACTCATGAAATTTAAGGTCTCCATATGAATGAATTTATGTGAAGTGGTCTATATTACTTTCATTTTGGGATAATGTTAGGGTATGCATGTTTCTAGTTCATGAAATTATTGAGGAAATGATAAAAAATGTCAATATATTCCAGCTGCAAAACAGGGGCCCCAGTGTCATCAAAAGAGATATGCTAACAGTCGTAGTAATTAAATAGAGTTTGGGGTAGGAGGAAATTTATTTATCCACATATCTATATGGATTAAATTCATGATATTTTTGAAGAATTGAAAACATATTAAAAGATACATCATTAATTTTGAGTTCTTTTATCTCTAGTTGTTATGGTAAGTTGATGTGAAATCAAAACTAACTTTTATAAAGTACAAGATGTGTTTCATTTATGAATAATGAGGATATTAATACCATAAACCACACATTTACTAAATCTATAGGTGGTAAAAATGTATAATTATCTCACAAATGAGGAGAATCTTTTGATTATCATATATCTTAGAGACAATGTTCTCAAAAATATGACAACAGAACTAGTAAAATTGAGGTGGAGAACCAAAAAATTTGATGAAGCATTATGGGAACTTGAGGACATGATGAAACAGAATCACCATCATCTATTTTAGTGATTTAAATGAAAATTTTTATCTTAATATTTCTGAAGGAGGGGAAATCGTAATGAAAAAAAACATTATAAATAAAATTTCCACTATTATTTTATTAAATGAATTATTAAATATTATGGATATAGAAACATGTGAAAATATATGTAATTATTATATCCTGTCATATTTAAATTACCATTAATAATAATTACAATTTATAATATGGTTGTTAAACAATTATCATGTCAATAGATAAAACATAAAAAGTAAGCCATTACCATGACCAGTAGGATTATACCTTATGAAGTACATTTATCTGAGAATCCAAGGGAGAATGAATCATTGGTATATCCCCATGACCAAAACAAATGTGAGATCCAATATCATAATCATGAGTGAATATATTTATGGGTGTAGTTCTAACTCATTGATATCACGACCCAATCTATATATGTTTAACCACCAAAGGAAATTCTTACCATCATTCACATTATCCTATTCATTATTATTGGTGTATTAAGGTGATATTTATAAACAATAAAATTATACAAATATGTATATTATATATAATAAAGAATATATTTTATTTAAATTAATATTATTTCATAAATGAAATTTGTTTGTATACAATAATATCATTACTGTAAAATTCAAAATCAATCTAGGCATTTTTGAATTAAAGGATTTTCAAACCAGTTAATATTTTATTAAAATAATTTTATCATATAATGTTTATGAAATATAAATTATTATTTTAATTTTTAGAAAATAAATTCAATTTTTATTAGGCTTTCAAAGCTGTTATAGTAAAAAAAACCATACATTTTTCAATAAATGTCTATTATTTTAATATTAAAAATCCAGTTATATAGAATATAATTTGTATAAAATAAACAATAAAATTAAAATAATAATGTTCCATGTAAAAAATGTTTAATTTTTTCTAATTTCAAAAAATGGTTAAATTTTAGGTTAAAAATCAAATACCATATAAATTTAAAATTTTCACTATGACAACATATTTACCAAAAATTGAAGTAATAAATATGATAATGTGTACCCATGAAATGATACATGTCTTAATTTTATAATAATTTAATATTAATTATATTTTATTTGTTTTATAAATCGTTTAGAAATTATCAAAACCCTATAATATATTTTATGTTTTAAAAATCTTTTTATTATAACCCTGACTAACATCCAAATAATCAAGGGTATTATTTTAATATTTTTTTCCCTAATGCTTATAAAATAATAAATCCCAACCCACTTTAGAAGAAACCATAGGAAAAATAAATGGGATGGATTTTTGTTTTTTATATATATAGTCAAAAACCATTGTTTGAGAAATAATAATAAATTCCCCACTAATTCCCTATATGAACCCACACAAAATCATAGTTATATTCAGTAAACAACCACGGACAACATATTTACTCTTCCCTCCCCTCTCTATATTCCTCCCACGATACCCCCATGCTCTCAAGAAATTCCATACAAGCATTTGGAGTCAGCCGCCCATGGTAAGGGATCGTCTCATTCTCATCTTTATTAATGTTTTATGATTATGTAATATCTTTTATCTCTAATTCATAATGAATCTATTTGTTTTTATATATCTCACCTACTATGATTTTTTAAAAAAATGACGATATTCCACCTTCAGTGTCAATAATTCCTTCTATGATAATTTATATTCCCTAGTTATGTTGCCAAAATTTCACTGTAATTGTCCATGGAAAACAATTCTATTGTGAATAAACATAACTATTTATTTTCATGGGTGATCACCATCATTAAAGTACACATCATCGATTGGGGAATTAAATGAATATATTCTAGACTGCATGATGATGGATTAAAATATTATAATAAGTTATTCTATGATTTTTTATCTATGATTGACACTAAATCATGGGAATGAAATAAAAGTGAAAGGATCACCCTAAATTATTTTTCTCTCTAATGCATTGAGAAATGTTTTTTTCTTAGGAGACATCATCTAATGGACTAAGGAGTGAACATAATAAATCATGTGAAATTTTCCATAATGATTTATTTGTAGTTATCCTCAACTAATTTCTTTGATGTAGTGTTTTATGATGTTCACACATTTCCCATGTTGGATTTATGATTATAATGATATATCTTGGATCATTGTATATTTTTATAAATCTATCCAATTTTATAACCCATTGATAAGTCTATTGATAATAATTTAATACGTTACTCATTTTATTCCATGTTAGTTCCCTTGATTGGATTTATATATCACACCTTTCTTACGTATGTCCCCAGGTTATCTCATAGATTTTATGTTTAAAGGGATAATATGAGCATGTTATGAAATTTATCAGTAATTAATTTTTTAATCCCAGTTTTATATTGTTATATAAAACATATAATTCTCAAACACACTAGAATTAACAATATTATAAATTCTAGTATGTGAAGTGTTATGTAATAAATTAAGAATTAATGTGTAATAAAAAAAGTATTAAATATTTACAGCTTCTTACTCATCAAGATATCTCATTAAAAATTAATTATGAAGGCACTAAAAAATGTGGGAATTTATTTTTCAATATAATTCACAAAATCTGACTTATAATATTTTGATATAACATTATCATCTCTTGTATTAATGAGTAATAAAAAATAAAAAGTAGGAATGATTTACCACATTTTGATTTTAAATACTACATTTTGTTTTCCATTGGATTACTCTATATACATTCATCCAAATTAAATTGAAAAATGATATCTAGTATTATTGTTGTTATATATTGTAATCATATTATTGTTCATCTACAAAAGTAGGAATCCATAGATTATAAATCCTCAAGGTTATCATGTTTAGCAAAAATTATAATTAGAGAATTCTTTGGGTTTGAATCATGATTGTTAAATTACATCAGTAACAATCCCATATACATAGATTCTGAAAAAAAATGTGTATATCAGTTTTAGAATTACATTTTTAACCAATAATTATGTATCTTATATAATCATAAATATGAAAAACTCTAAATTCCTTATGAAGGAAAATTATACCTCTAGTTTCATGCAGTGTTCACCATGGTTGATTAATCCAAAAATACTATTACCTATATTTACCACCATTGATAATTTAAAACAATGGGTTCTATTAATACTTCCCATTTTTAATTAAACCAATTCCATGGTTCTGTCTACAGTGAATGACATTTTTAGGGTCCCTTCACTATACAATACATGGGGTTATTTAATCTAAATACCCTGGTTTTATTTCTTATAAATTTTGATAACCATGTAATGTTTTGTATAATCATATTTTCCAATAACGCCATTATAGAATGTCTTTTTATCAACCATAAATAAATATATATAGTTCAAAAAATACCAATCGCCAATAAGAGATGGATTGATTCATGTTGAAATAATGGTATAAATATTTATATAGTATCATACCATTAAATCTATTTATAGTCATTACAACCCATACATTCATTATTTTAGTTCTTCTTTTGTTACTCATTAATATTTACCCTTCAAAATCAATATAGTTCGAATCACACTATGACGATCTGGATTCACTCCCAAAACCAATGTATGATTTTTTTCAATTTGATAAACTTACTAATCAATGGATCTTACTGAAATTTCATACTCCATGAATCATCAAACGATATTTGATATCCAATTGTTATAAATGAAAATTTCACTATATTCCTCACCATTTTAGTCAATTTAGGAGACATAATATCTCATATTATATTAGAATTTTAAATTTATTTCTTATTTTTACTCCACTTAGTTGTTTGAGTTCATTACATATAAATCAACTTGTCATTGAATCATCCTTTTAGTTTTCATTATTTGGGGTGGTTTTTGATACCAAATAATTTATTTCATCTTCTTCCTCTTCATACATACCCAAAAAATTGAGATCCTATATTTTCATCACCCTTTTTCTCAATGATTTTGACTTTACTACTAATATAATTTTAGTTCGTTTTCTTGTTAAATAATTTTTCATCTATAATCACTATTATGTACCAAAAAATAACTCAGTTATGTCTTATATCATATTACATCAAATGATATCACTGTTTTTTAATATATAACATTATTTAAATAACCAAAAATGATTTTGTGTGACATTTCATTCATTGTACATTTCATATAGCGTCTTCTCTTCCTATAGGAAAATCTAAACATAGATTTTGGTGTAAACCATAATATATACTAAATAATTACAATTTTTCTAGGATATATAACCTATAATTAATATTTTTTTGAGAAAATTATTCCTCAAACAATTTATTAATTTGATAAAATAATTATATCAAAGAGTTATAATCAGTGGTAAATTATTATTGATAAAAAAAATTTCAATGTATTTTTTGAAATCAAGGGATGTGTACAATATTTCATTATCAGATCACCATATCTTGAAGTTATATATAGTTTTATTCCATAATCATTTTTTGTGATTATTCATATAGTCCATTTCATCCCTATACCTTTTTATTATTATAAATAATTACACTAAAACATAGCCATCCACACAAATAATTAAACAGTTATAGCCATAGGCGTATGATTATTTCATATGACATAAATATTTCTCCACAATAGGTAAAAAACAATGTAAACCCATTTCATTTATTGTTGGTTTTTATATTAGTCCACATTCTAAAACATAAAAGAATCACATATATTTTTCTAATCATATTTCAAAATTTTAATATCCAATCTATCAAATGGGTGAGATATGATTCATATGATATGTTGATGAATATCAATTAGCTACTAAATTCAAATTACTTTCTCAACATAAACAGTTATAAGATATGTTTTACCTATACCTTCAACCTGATATAGTTTACCACTAATCATCTATACAGTTATTAATGCGTTAATATATATATATATATATATAATTGTGCAAAACCCATTTTCTGTTAAATTTTTACAAAT
This sequence comes from Viscum album, assembly GCA_963277665.1. NCBI lineage: Eukaryota > Viridiplantae > Streptophyta > Magnoliopsida > Santalales > Viscaceae > Viscum > Viscum album. The sequence continues at coordinate 1,765,495,840 of OY728152.1, forward strand.
TATGGAGTATCATTGTGTACATCATACCAATATGTTGTACTATAATCTATCTTTAGAGAATTGATTTGTTTGTCTGATCACATTGATATTTCATATCAATACTCCTTATTATTTTATGAAACTTTTTAATAAAATTTTCACTTTTAGATAAAATAGTACATTTATATTAATTAGAATTTTCTATTTTATAGTTATTTTGGATGAGAACCAACTATCAAGGATCATGGATATAAATTTCATTTTAGATATAGGTTCAATTTCAGAAAAATTATACTACCCTATATTGATATTTTCCTTCAATGAACCACCTATAGTCATAATGGAATATGATTTCCTATCGTTTATTACATTATAAAATTTACTATATTTATACATATACTCTTATTTAAAAATATTTTTTCCTGATTCCAATGAAATATTGTTACGATGTTTTTCATTTATTAGGATTTGACGTCTATGATGGAACAACATCTTCAACTCCTTCATCTCTAAAAATATTTATGGATGATATTATTATAGTAACTATAAGGTCAATATAAATAAAATTACCTCGGTGGAGATTTATATTGTATATGTGTATACTGACTATACCCAAATAGGGTTTTGAAGGTCTATTGATAAGAGGGAAATTCTAGTGAAATTCACAAATCTCATGTATAGTGTGTTGGTGGATTGGACTAGGGGTCTTTGTACCCCTAACAACTCTAAAATTGATTATTCATTATCACTATTTATCCACTAATCATATTAATTATATAAGAAAACACAACATATATTCATAATTTATAAAGGGTGTCCAATGTTTGAATTAGTGATCATTATCAAAATGAGAAAATTCACCCTCTCTTATGTTATATTGTTTTATTTGAACTAATAATTGGTATCAATGGTGTGATTTTTTTGATAAATATATGGATTGGTAAATATTATAAATTCATTAAAAAAAATATATTAATGTATGATCTATGGAAAATAATGTCTAGGGTTCGTGCTCCATGCATTAATGGCGAAAAATTTGAATGTTGAAAATATCAATTGATTATATATCTGAATAATGTAGAATTCAATATATATTCAATGATAATTAGTCTTTACGTGGTTCCCAAAAAACCAGTGACATGGACTGCTAAAATAGTAGATTAATATGACATCAATTCAAGTATGGTTGTAACCATTACATCCATATAATTGATCTTAATATACTACATAGATTGTTGCCACTATTTTGCACCAGATTTTCCATACTTTCTTCATTGTTTTTATGAACAATTTTTATATTGTATTGAAACTAATTTATCCATCCATATTTGGTTCATATCCTCATTTTTCAAGATTACTTTTCCTTATATTTTGAAAATATTTTCATGTAATTTCATGAAATTTTTAGTTTTTAAATGGTTAAAATATCATTTTTATAGGTTTAGTTTTATTAAATATTTTTAAAGCTATAAAAATATATTTGAAGACTATTCCTCACACTCTCTTATGTGTCATATTTTTTTGGAATATTTGTATTTCCATATGATTTATTTTAAAATAATATTTACTTTAATCTTACATGGTTCATTTTCTCACACCCGACTATAACCAGTAGGTATTTGAAACACTTTATTATCATATAGAATGTGTTCTTTATTTCATATTCCATTGTGGGATTCAACCTATGATGATAATGTTTGGGTGTCATGGGAAATGTTGGGAGGTCATTGACCACTAGGATGTGATTTCTAGTAGTTACGTCCAACTTTATGTTTTAATAGTGTCCCTTTTGTACATTGGAATGCATTTGTGGATTTTTTTTATATCTGATGATTTTACCAAATTGTGATATATTATTGTAAATATGATGAGAGATAAATCCATCCTAACCATTGTTTCTTTATTCCTAGTTGTTTGTCGCTAACCCAAAAAGTTTGAGAATACTCATCCGATCAGTGGAATCATTTTAGATATATGTATAGATGGTATTTCATGTTGTGTAATTTAATAAACCCTTCATTTTCATTCTATATTATGTATAATTTCTAATGTCAGGTCATAGAAAATAGAAATACCAACATTTTGGTTTTGAATGTTCATGATTCATTGTATAATTTCCATGTTAACATGTGTAAAATACAGATGAAGGCCATCAAGAAGGTATATGCATGAAATCAACGATGAATAGATTTTCTAATGGACCTCCCAAGACCTTATTTTCAAAACATTCATGACTATGATCAAGTCGGATTCCACAAAAATTCCCCTCAATCCCTGATGGGAAACATAGTTTACAACCATGATCATTAGACATAACTCCACAATAATTGAAAACCCAATTCCAATATCATAGTAAAATCATAATTTAATAAAGCCTTGATGGTAGTGAGAAACTACACCAAGTCTCGATGGTTATAGTGCAATAGAGTCCACCCCATCAATATTTTTTTTTCCTAGAGGATATGAGGGGATGTATCTAATTGATTTCAATATAATAGGATTATTAACCCTTCCAGTAACATCAATCATTTTTATAATAATTAGAATTGAAATAGTATTATGAATATATCATATTTTGTTCCTAGATAAACCCTGTATCCCGTACAAATAGCACTCAGTTTAGCCTTGATAGAATTTCTATATTTATCAAAGGCTGTAAAATTGTATTCCTTATTGATTTTATCAAAGACATCCTCCATGGAAGAGATAATATGTGACAAAATCTACTCTCTTGGAGTAGAACAGATGACTGAGAGCTTGAAATAATCAAGGATTTATCACACGAGGTCAGTGCTAAAAACATCAAGGATACGTCCCAATCTTTTGATGAGAAATTGTAGGAGAAACAATATTCATCATTGTATCATTATCCTATAAATAGATCTATCATATAAGAGACAAGTGTAGGCAATTTTTTTCAAGAGATGTTGCACATGAATATTGCTCTTCCATACCCTCAATGTCAACATGTAATTAGATGGAGGGATGATGGGCCACTTAAATTTATTTAACTACAATGGATGGGGATTCTTCCATAACATAGATACATGTAATAAACCATATAGTTGAACCTCCCATTAGATTTAGGGCTCCTAATCAAGGTATCACAATCAGTAAAAGTATACTACTCTATATCCAAATTCATTTTAGTGTTCATGAAGTCATTTAGGGTAGTCTTTGGATTGAAATTAAGAATGGAGAGACTATACAACTAGAGAGGCACATCCATTATTTCCATAATTATTCTAACCAACCATTTGTTGGTCCCCAATTTTTGATTAGATGATCTGAAAAAATTCCCTGTTGAGAAGTTCGTGATTCCATTGTAGGCATGATTTATGGCAGTCCAAATATAGGAGGAATCATGGGTGGAGTATCCATTCCGATTATTTGGGAAAATCCTATAAGATAAAAATTCTACATATGTTTCATTAGATGTCAGTAAAATCTATGTGAATTTGAATAAGAGGGAATTATTGACGATTTTTAAGTCATTAAGGCCCATGCCCCCAAAAAATAAGTTGGATTGATACATTCATTCAAATAAACATTGATTTGTTTATTTTAATGTATGGAACCTACCCATATGAATTTTATAATTAAGATATTATGTTCCTTAAATAGAAATTGTGGCCACCTATACAATGAGAAATCATATAAAATCATAAATTTGGTGATTGAATTCACACGATAAATCATCTATTCTTGGGAGATGTTTTTTCCATTCCAGGTTTCTATTTTAGTAATGAATCTATTGTAGATTTTTTAAAGTATGTATCTTTTAACCCTACCCCATAATAATGGTTCCACAAGAGACATTAAGGTATGTGAGCATTTTATAAATTCATGTTTTTTGATGATCATATTCTACTTGGAAACAATCATTACTTTTTTAGTCATAATCAAGGATTTAATCAAGTTTATCACATTTTTAAAGACTTTATCACATTGGGAAAAGTTTTAATGTACATGCGAGATATTACATTTATTATCTTGACAAATGAGCATAATTTCATCAGTATATAGAAGCTGAACGGGAGTGAAAAGGTCCCTTCCAACCACGATTTTCTTATAAATTCCATCCCACACTATATCATTCTTGAAAACACTCATGTAATTTATATCCAAAGAAAATAGAGATCAAGATAAATGTTCCCCTTAGGTGAATCCTCTACAAGATTTAAAATAACACAAGCATTCACATCTAATCATAATATATTGACAAACAGTATATAAAATGTTCGTGGCATGGAGAATGAGATAACCAGATGATCCATGTTTCATAAGAATATTAAAGATGAAACTTATTTTTAATTTTTCAATAGTTTGGGGTAAAAGATTCCATTTCAGACATTCCACATCATAATATTGAAAATTTTCAAATTAGTGAAAATGTAATTTTTATTTTTCCTTGCAGGGGAAAAACCAAATGTATTTGGGGTTATCATATCACTAAAAATGTTCCCCATCTTGAATGAAATCACCTTGTTGATGATTTTGGGTACAATGTCTACAATAGATATTTGCCTAATGTCAATGGTGTCCAGGGAATTATTCTTTTTTAGGAATCTAAGGAATGAAAAATTCATTGACACCATAAGGTATAGAATCGGGATTGAAGAACTCTCTAACCAAATTGATGACTTCACGACACACACAATAATAGTAGAAAATAAAAAAACTATTTTTAAGAAAATATGACCCAACCACACATTCAATGTTTAGATAGAAGCAGGCATACTTGATTTTATCCTCCGTTGGGGCATCAATAAGCTTGTTTTTTTATTGAGTACCAATTGTAGATTAAATATTATAACATAAATTAATCTAACCATCAATCCATTTCTTAGAGTAAGGGTCTTAAAAATAGTTCACCACATTAATTGATTTTTCCAATTCTGAGCTATACAATTACCCATTTAAATAATTTTCATTGAAACATATCCAGGCCTTCATCTCTATGCATATACAGTGAATGATAATAGAGATTTTAACTCCCTGGTGAAGCCATTTGACATTTTATTGATTCTTAGAAATCCTTTCTTGATATATGAGAATATCATCATGATGTGAAATGGTTGGAATCTCATCTCCGGAAGAAAAATATTTACTTTGACACACATTTTTTCATTGATGAAGATACTGTCGATAAGCCTAAATTTTATTTTCCAGGCTGGAGAAAGAATCCTTGATCCATTCATTGATCATTTTTTTGGAATTTTAAAGATTAATGGACAATATAGTAAGAGTAATTACAATGGTTTTGTACTGCCATGAATTCAGGATTTCTTCCCAGTACCAAGGAAACATAATCCAAGAATTGAAAAATATGAAGGGGAGGGGGGTGACCTCATCCTTCCAGAAAAAATATCAATTATAATGTGATTATTATCAAAATTAAACATGGAAAATTTAAGGACATAGAAGGTGAATGAATAATTCCTATCATCAAATTTCAGGAGAATCTATCTAAATTTTTTAGTTTGTCTTTATTCCATAGTGTACATAATCCTTTTATAGTCTACTACATAAATTGGGGCTTTGGTCGGGTCGAATTTATCTATACATGTGGAGAACTCATCTTCCACCAATTTATTAAAGTGAGGTCAAATATTCTCATAAGGCCTTCTAATAATATTGTTATCCCCCATAACCAAGTAGAACATAGAAAGTAATTCAAATAAGATGTCGAGATCCTTCAATATATATGTTATTTTAATGATAAAATTGTAGGTATATACAAAAGAAAATGTCAAATCAACTTAGTGAATTCCTATGTCAATTTAGACACCCTATTTTTTATTAATGAAATAGTGGAAACAAATTATCTCTTGGTTGAGCACCTAAATGGATTCATTATCTTTCTTGTTTGAATTTTTAGAAATAGGTATCCGAGAGATTACCAGTTAAAAGCTTGCTGAAAATACAAAATCATGTCTAGTTATACTATCTCAATCATCAAAGGATTATTTTTCACATCAATGTTTCCATGCTCCTTGACCATAGGAGAGTTTGCAATACCTTGAAAATTATTAATGTGTTTGTTCATTATATGTATGGTATTCCCCTCATTTGAGTCCCTCAATTCATTGGTAGTTCTAACCTTTTCATTTTTTTATTCCCCATTCCTTTCCCCTTTCCGAACTTTTAATCTAAGGTGTCTTCCTACCCCAAAGATCCAGGTGGGGTCTCATAGGGTATATCCCCATTATCATTAGACCATATGCGTCCACAAATAGGAGTGATTTTATTAAGTTATGTATCAATTCCCAAGGGGGATTCTATAATGGTTCTCTTATTTGCAGATTTTCAAATGAAAGTTAGAATGATGGATTCCACCACCCTATATTGTCTGTCATCAATTAACACAGTCAGAATTTGGGACAACACTCTCTTTATGGGATTTTATAGAGCTGTGTAGGGCATTAAATGTAGATGGAGTGGTATCTGGAGACTTGAACTTCTCACAATCAGAAATCTAAGAATCTGTTAACCATTTTAGTTCATTATGCACATGGATCACAACATGAGTCATTTCATTTTAAGGGGTGACACAAACTCTTTTAGAAACATACTGGTAACCCAATGGAAGCTGTTGATCATCACAAATTATAGCAGGGTCAGATTTAGTAGGGTCAATCACACTGGACTGAGGCACCTTGATATACATCACCCATGGAGTAGTGGAACGTTTTTGTGGAATATGAACAGGTTTGGGAGAGTCATTGTATTCACTGATAACCTACAATAAACGTTATTCTATGATAATAGCCTACACATCTAGAGGTTCCCTAGATTTTAGTATGTCATATTTTTCAAAACCACGAGAGCCCAATCTTGGATTGAGAGGATCAAAAACACCATCCTCACTGAGATGGGAGAAATCCATTTCAATCATCTCAAAAATTCCATAGAATTTATAAATGTTAAGGTCCTTCGTTGAACCATAGAACACAATGATTCTATTGAACACAAGAACAACTAGTCCCAAAGAAGGAAATCCACTAAAAAAGATTCCTCCCATTACATGAATCCATCCTAATTTGTGGCTCATTCCCATGAGAACACCCTACATGACCATTTAACATAAGCTGGGATTGTACCTTCTATTTGTCTTTGTCAGATCCACTCTTGTGGGATTGTTCATCATTCCCTTTAGTGTTTTAAATATTTAAAATATTAAAGATTAGGCATTCTTCCATTGGAGATTTCTAGTTTAATAGATCCATCTATTGTTGTAAGGATCACCTCCTCCACTAGAGTGGTAGCTATATGAGCTTCCACCATGATCCTTGAAAAGTGTCATAACCTTGGACTATTTTTTTACCTATCAATTCAGTTTTACTTACAACAATATATACAGTATCCCATATAATACATTGATTCCAATATATCCTGTTGATCTATCATATGTGAATCCATAATTGAATTTGGGTATTCCATACATTAATATGATTGAAATCTTGATCCCGCTATTTATTCATTAAAATTCTTGGTTTCAAAGGGATTGAGACAACACTCCACGCTTGTCTATTCAATTAATTTGATGAGATGACAATATGGATGTACCCTCTTTCATTAGTAGTCATCTAATTATCACCAAATCCCTTTATTGATTAGATTACATCATATAGATCACTAAAACTCCATGATATCTCACCCTATGGTATCCAAACCCTTATAATGATATAGAATTGTCAATGAAAGTTATATTCTTTACCAACATCATAATTGGAGGAAACATACAAAAACCTTATCTTTCTAATAACCCTTCCCGTGTAGGGGATTCTAAAATCGGAGTAGTACATGTTTCTAATATATTTTACCACTTCCACAATTTTTTTATTAAGGACGAATGACTCAAATGGAAGATCTCTATTTCACATCTAGCCATTATGAGGTGCACAAAGATGAAAACTATCTTTATTACCTACAAGATCAGAGTGAGCGGATACTTCACCAGGTCCATCATTATTCAAATAATCATTAGATATTGTTTGTGCAAGAATTCTCCACTCACTCTAGTCCCCTCATTCAATTCAATCCTCATATATCATACTCACACACAGTATAAGTTATACATAAAATATCACCACATCTTCATCACAAACAACCGTGATATCTATATGAATTGTTCATGATCATATACATCATATAAAAATTTTCAAATAAATATATTACTAGGAAAATGTTCCGTCATAGAACACAATATTCATACACCCTGTATGGTTCGAATAGGTAACACATTATAATAAAATTACTATACAAAAAATATATAAGAAACTTGAATTATTAAAACCATAAAATATTTCAATCATTATAATCCTTTAATGATTTTATTAAATATCCATCAAGTCCAAGTATGTTATTAACATTTAATTTAAAATATTCTATATCAGTTTGACTCCATGATAATCCATGAAATATATTTTTAATATATATAATACAATATTTGACCACAAACATGGAAAATTTTAGTTCCAACATCACGTTCATTTTAATTCCAATACACTTTTAATCACAAAAAAGAAAAATATCCCACAAATAAGACATTATCAAATCCTCAAAAACAAGCACACTATACAATGAAAAATGATTCAACTACTATAATATATTCATACGTTATACCCTCGTCTTATAGTATAATTAAATCGAACCAATACATCTTCAATATCAATATAATCAACAATCCATATTATTTGGAACTTACAACAAAACAACCTCATTTATTAATGCCTAATTACATAATAAAAATATTCAAGCTAATTTATTAAAAAATCGATAAATATTTAACTCCAAATTTCATTAAAGAGGATTAATTTATTTATTATTCTAATGAAACTTCTAGTACATTTAAAACTACATATTATAATTATTTAATTCCCAAAATGAAAATTCTTAATAGAAACTTCAATGGTATAATGTAAATATTTATTTTTTGATGGTATAACACAAATAAGTAAACACTATAGTCTAATTATTATCTTAGTGTTTTTATATCATATATATTAACAAAATATAAATATATCATCGTAATTTCACATTTATCATAAAATAACAAATAAATAATCTAGATAAAATTCTAAAATATAATATAAAATGAACAATCAATAGAAAAAAAGGATTTGAGAAATAAATTCCAATATCTACCATATATATTTCAAAAACATATAAAATACACTATTCTATTAATAATTAAAACTATAACCACATAAAAGAAATCAATATCTCATCCATACTCACATAATTGAATAAAATCAATAATAAATTATGTAGAAAAGAAAATGTGAAACCAGAAATCATGGAATATGACGAAACTAAATAATGAAAAAGATTTAATAACCAATATCATTACACAATTATTCACCCAACATATAGTGTTGAATAAGAATCAATTCAACTAATGGTGGATGGGGAGAGACCTCCAAAATATGATATATATTATTGGGAATCACCATAGTGTGGTGCAGCTTCCACAATGTATAATATGACCCCTTAAAACATGATCACTGATTCATTGATTTGAAGATAGAATAATCTATCATAATTCCCACATTGTTTCTATCTTTAGAATATAATTTGATCTTTTCCAGAATATAGATTATTGATAATAGTGTATAATGGATTTAATATCCTGACATAGATTATATTAACAAAATTATAATTCTACCAATCATTTGTGTTTCCATTATACCTATATGGTATAAGAATTATATAATTCACTCTTTATCATGACTTAATGCACCATGATTTTAATAATGTGTGTTCTACCATCACCCATTATATACAATGAATTCAATATTCTACCACAATAATAATAATGTCCAATAACACACTATAATCGTCTAATGTGACATTAGAATGTCAATAAAATAATTAGTAACCATCATCTACAAAAAATAAAACTTATATAAAACACTCTTTTACCACATGATATCCATAAGAACCATTAGATGATTCATTCAAACGTGAGGATTCCATTATATTTTGTTTGAAATGATAATTCAAAAACACGACTCTTATTCTATAAAAAAGTCTATATTTCTATTCTAACAACAAAAACAAATAAAAATAATAATATAAAAGTCCAAAAAATTATAGATTATATGTGGCCACATCGACTTACTAGATGACCTCTTGGATTGAATGTCAAAATTAATTTTCCCTTTTAAATTCAATAGTTCATGTTCTTTTCAACTATATTCATAGACACAAAAACTTTTTAGAAAATATTAAACATTTTTAAAATAATTAATCATCAATAAATATAAAAATATTGATTACATTATATCTTTATGGAATTGGAAAACATCTTTTCACGGTATAATGAATTCATCATTCATGGTCAATTAAGCTATAATACATAGTTAAATTTCTAACTACATTTATAATAAATATTTATAAAAATCACCTGAATCTGGAAAGGTAATTTGAGTAATAAAATATTATTCTCCATTTAGACTATAAATTAATATTTCTTAGATAATAAAATAATATTTATAATATGAAAATAAATAAAACATTTAATAAAAATATGTTTTATATATTAAAACATTTATTTTCTCGTATTGGATAAAAAATATTGCATAAAATTGAATATATTATCAGAAACACACAAACATATATATATAGTATAAACAATTAAAATGAATGAATGAATACTATAAAATTATATAATATTTTCAATATAGATTAAAAAACAATAAAACTATAAATAAATAATTTCCATTAATCCTACAACTAATGATTATAATCCCAACTAACACTAATAAATATATCATAAAATCATGTCCTATCTATTTTTTTATGATTATTATAACCCAATATTTGCAACCAAAATGGTATAAAATCATAGCACATAATTAATATATGTTAGTGAGTATTCATATTCTCATAAATGTTATCTGTACAGAAGCATTGATGTGATCAAGTTAAACTTACACATTAATGTTAATATGAGGTAAATGTGAATATCTATATAGTGATGAAACATTACCTTAATGAATGGATCAAATAAAATATATCAATCTATTTATCTCTATAAATATAAAATCAATAATATAAGGATATTTATATTTATATCATTACTTACAAAAACATAAACCAAAAAAAATAAATGGTCATTCTAATAAAAAACTCATAACATATTTTCCCAAAACAATATTGTTATAATTTATAAAATATGACTATAGGTAATTCATAATATTAAATAAATGATCATTAATTGGGACATAGAAAATCTTGTTAATAATTAGTGGTTAAAAATTATAAGCAATGATATAAAAATTTAATTGAGGGGAATTTTTTCACCAAAATAAAACCCACTACATAAAAAATATAAATATAAAGTGTCAATTATTATATAAAAATAACTTAAAAATGAATAAAAACTAAACATAAGTAAAGAGAAAATATAATTCGTTTTTATTAGTTAAAATCATGCCATATATCTAAATATATAATAGAAAGCGTCCATAAAATATTAATATTGATATATCAAATGAAAATAAATTAATTTGACATATAACAAAATTGATAAAATATGAATGGGAATTACACAATATTTTATTCCTAAAAATACAATGAATTTAATTCCATACAATCTCTATATAAAATACATATTCTATTCATGGGAAATAACAGAAAAATATTTCTATTATGTATAAGAAAAGTTTGAGTTATTAATAAAATGTTAATAGTCACCACAATACCTCATGAAAATCCTATAAAATTAATTTAATATATGTTTCATATATATAATTCAGTTGAATATTGTTGCTAATTCATACATCAAAATGTGAAATCATAATTGAAAATTATAATGTAATCAATCATACTAAATGTATGTCAAATATGACATCATGGTGACTAGTGTTCTTGTTTTATTGTTCAAAAATTTATTTTTATAGGCTTTCCATATAGAGGGAAATATAATTGGACATCATCACTCTAATGGAAATGATAATTCTAAAATATTATATTATTGAATCCAAATAAAAAAATACCTTAATATTATGGATATAATTGTTAAATGATTATTTATGAAGTCATAAAATTGAAAAAACACCCAATCCAACTACACTCTAAATGAAAAAATTCAATGTATCATTGATAGAAAATTAAATGGATTTCACCCTGAGGGAAAATTCAAATTCCAATGAATCAATCTATATCCTTGATTTAATGTCACAGAAAAATTTGGTCCCTTATATTTTGTAAAATCTAGTGATTGAGGAATCCTGGGATGATAGGGATAATCATTTTGACACTTTTTAAAATTTATAGTTTTTCAATGGTGTCTCGCCCTAACAGTGGCTCGATGGTATCATCTCACCTGGGTGGTCATTTTTTGGCGGTGTCTCTTAGTTGGTTTCTCACTAGAGGTGGCTTGCTAGAAGTCACTCAACCATTTATTCGACATACGGTGGTGTCATACATACGATTGACTCACCTTGAGGTGACTCCTTAATGGTGATAGTTGGATCCTCCTCATGGTGCTTCATCTAAAAGTTCCTCATGAAATAGTTCATAATCCAATGGATAAACTTCCAAAAGTGCCATATCTTGTGTTACATCATCCTGTAGTACCTCATCCGATGGTACCTCATCCAGTAGTTCCTCATACAGTGGTGCCTCACCCAATGCTGGATCGTTCAGTGGTGCCTCCTCTAGCAGTGGATCATCTGGCATTGCCTCAAGAAAAATTTTACTATATCTTATAATTTATTCCTTTTTTAATATAGTTTTACATGAAATGAGTTTAATGGCCTATTTTGAGGGCCATTATAAAAATTCATAGCTAATAAATCATATCATAAATTCAATAAGTGTGATGATGCATTTTATTGGTCAAACAATGTGGTTATGTTCATATATCCTTATAATGGAAATATAAAATTCTATCTATCCCATTAGATTGAAATATAATATTTATATTTAAAATGTATTCCCTTAATTCATTACTAATTCTATATCTTAAGATTAAACATCCCCAAAACCTTCTTCCTTTGAATGTATTCATACTTTTGGTACATATTTCCTTGGAAAACATCATGGTATATGCACACCATCAATTTTGGTGAAACTAGTAATGAAAAAGGATTTCCTTCATTTTCCATTATGTGTTTCATGTGAGATAGGATTATTATTACCACTCTTTCAAACATGGTTTCATTCAAATTAATATATAAAAACATGTTAGTTTAAAAACAATATAAAGGAGATGGGGAATGTGAGATACGATCATACTATTTTACCAGTATTTTGATCATTATTGAAAATTTTTATGGCCAAATACTCACTCAAAATCATTGATTTTTGGTTCCTTGGTTGTTCACTAGTTTATGGGTTCTGTATTATATAGATGTTATGTGGCCATTGATGTCAGTTATTATAAAATATGTTAATCACATATATTCAGTAAAACTAAAGGGATTCTCTATGATTATATGTTATATATGACCTAGACCTAATTTATTTTAAATTTAAAAATTTAATCTTTCTTAAATCTAAAAGGTAAGTTTTTTTTCTTTTCTACATTGAATCATGTTTGTTGATATGATTGTGTGTTTAGGGTTAGCTCATGTGATATGATGGATGGAAAATTACTATGTTGTCATGTGTTTGTGGGAAGTGGATGAGATGTGGTTGTGAAGTAGGGGTGTGATTCATGTAATGGTACACTGGTGAAAGAAATCTACAATGATGGGTGTGGTATGGTTATATAGTGGGGTTGTGAATCTAGATGTGGATTTGGAAGTATATATGTGGTGTTTTTCATATTATGTGTGGTTGGTTATTTTATATATACAAAACCATTTATTGAATTAATAATTCATTTTAATTATATAAATTGGGTATGTTTAATGATGAAATTGATGATGGGATCTCTTGACTGACTAGTTAATGTTTATATATAATCAAAAGGGTATGAAATATTAAACAAGATGAAATGGGATTCAAATATAATGTTTGTTACACAATTAATTTTTTTTGATTTATTGGATATTATTGATAAAATGGAAATTATAGAATATGGAATAAATATTTAAAATTTATAGTGTTTAATGTTTGGTTTGAGTGTTTTTATGCATTTTGATGTGGAAACGATTTTGCAGATTCTGAATGATTGTTAGTTCCTATTATAAACACTTAGGATGTGATTGTGGGATATAGCAATATATATATATATATATATTGTATGTTATATTGATTTCTATATGTTACCCTCTCTTATATTAAACTATGTTCTGAACAGCCCAATAATTTAGGGGGAGCGTATCTTTCCCAAACATTCTGGTGTAATGATGGATAACATTCCACCAACTCTTCCTTTTTCCCTCTTCCATGTGAATAAGGTATTATATAGGCAATGAATGATGAAGGTCTTATTGTGCACTGTATTGTGGATTTGATGTGGTATCTCAGGAGTCTCTGAGATGGGTTGTGTTGTGGTATCCTAGGAATATTCAGGAGGAGTTGTTATTTGATGTCCCATGTGACTTTAGGATGACTTTTGATGTTTTTTCCCATGTGTCGTTGGGATGACATGTGTTTTTTTATGAGTCCAAGCAGTGTGGGGTTAGGATATGTTTTGTGGCCCATGCGTGTGTGGGAATGATATGTTGTGTGGCCTCGGTGTGTAGGAAGAATGGTTTGTTAGGCCCATGTTTGTGTGAGCGGTATGTAGTGTGGTACAATCAGAAAAGGTGGGATCCTGAGGGAATTTATTATTGGGGTGGGGGAGGAAAATCAGTTGGAAGGTGGTCATATTTACAATATTATTATTGTGATTTCTGTTGTATTATATTACATGGTTTGCGTTTTTTGGTGAGCATTCCTTGGTGAGGTTGGAAATTTTAGTCTACCTTTAAATTTGTTTTTTGGTTTTATTATTTTTTCATAGCTGCATTAGTATGATCCTTTCGCATGTGCATGACATTTTTTGGTTTCTCCTATGGAGTATTCCTGCATTCCCTCCCACATATATAATAACAAATCTCATAATTATTAGTGGATATTTTGGAAAATGATGAACATTTTAGTACGGACCTTTGGATTTATTTTTTTCCACTACCATAATATATATTCTCTTGGTCATTAATTGGGAAACTTTTATAAGAATATGTTCTAATTTATACAATAATTGTAGGATTGGTTGGATATATTTTATAATATGTTGGGTAGTTTTTTTTGGATGATTCATCTTTTCTCCATACCAGGTATCCTTATAAATGATAATGAATCACATATTATGATATTTGTACCCACATTGTGCTTATCGCCAACATGGGGAATACTAGAGGTGAGAATCATGAGTAATTATCTCACAATAATAATTTTAATCCTAGTAGGGGTTTCCTTGGAGGTAGGGTTAGTGACAGAATGGTATCAGATGTGATAATTGAGAGATATGATGGAGTTCAGAGTTATGAATAATAAGGAATGCATGGGTGGCTTTGAAAACAATGTCATGTTTCCATGGTTAGTGTCATAGTCTAGAGAGAATAGATTGGGAATGGGATTTCAGGGCACCCCATCATCATAATCATGGACTTCAGGCCTACCAAAAGACCATGTAAGGTAGCACCACATGAGAGGTAGAGACCTAGAAGAGAGACATGAATCATGAGTAGTTGGGTTTTTTAATTGGTTGATTGGAAATATTAAAATCAATTAAAATAATCATGAAATTTTATGTGTGTTTCTATATCTATTACCACACACTTATTGCTAATAAATATCACTAATTTATTTTCTGAAATATTCGTATAAATACAAATGAAATATTTATATGAATTTAAAATATTTTCATTTGTTTGTTTGTAACCTTCCTGAGATTTAAATGTGTTTATTCTATTCCTTTATAGAATTATTAGTGATAAATTTTGTTTTTATTTCATTGTTATAAATGTATAACATTGAATATAATATTTATAATTTTTTAATTTTTTTTAGAATCATGTTTTAGTATTTTGATTATATCAACTATTTTATTTTGAAAAAATATTTGAAGAATATAGCCTCAATGTAGATTTTACACAAGAATGATAAAATAAATAATTTTGAAACCATGTATATAAGTATTATATTTTCCATGTGATCTAATATTCCCTGTGGTACATTCCATTTTTATTTTTTCATGAGAATGTGTAACGAAACGGTTGTAAATCGTTGATTTAACATTTAAATTCTAATATTTTATGAAACTGAACATTGTTATTGTTGATAATTTTTGAATTTGGAATTCTTGACGAGAATAATAGTATCCTTAATTTTTCGTCATTTCATTTCTACAGTACTAATTTTTCTCTATCTTCTAAGCTTGTGTGTGGGTATATATCGTTGTAATATTTATATATAAATTGAGAAAAATGATAAGCATTCCTTATGTATATATTTTTTAATGTAAAAAATAATAACGTGAAATTTTTTTATTGATAATAAGTTTTATGTGCTGAAATAACCTTACAGCACAGGTTAACTCATGAGTAATTTGTAATGGGAAGCATGCCAATGTTTATATCATTGGTGATATAATTAGTGAAATTATAATATGAGAGATATCCACATGTATAATGTTAAATAATTTAAATAAAAACTTGTATGCTGGATAATTTTATATGTATTTTAGTATATAATCTTGTTTTTGTCAATAATGAAATAATTTTTTAATGTTTATCCCAAGCATGATAATGGATAAAATATAGTTAAATAACTATTTATGTTTTAATTTCTCAATTAGATAGAATGTTTTATATTGATTATTTGATAAGAATTATTTTTATACCTATGAGTATTTCATCACGATGAATCATTAAATATTAAAAAAACACATGTGTATTTTTTTTTGAAATCCAACTTTCATTATCAATGACATTATTAATGATTTTTTTCCAAGGATGAAAAATCATGAAATGACATAATAAAACATGATTAGTTTTAAATTTATTTTCATAAATAATTTCCAACATCAAATGTTTTGATTATATGTGGTTTATAAAATGTAGTATTCGAATCTAACACAAGAAAATATCAGTTATAATTTTTCAAATGTAGTGGGAAGTGTATTTCCATGATAATAATATGGACCTAAAATGTATTGATGTACCAAAGTAATCATGGTGTGTGATATAAGAAGTGAATAGTTTTTTATTTAACATTGATTCATTTTGGAACTATCTAATTGAATGATATCACATTTCACTGGAAATAACCTTTAAATGATGAGTGTTGTTTGTGGTTGCATTGTTATCATTGCATAAAAGTGTTGATGTACCCTACTAAAAATAAACATTGTCTGAAAGACTTTTTTACAATGTTTGTTATAGATTATGAGACCCTTAATATGAATATCGGATTTTACAATCCATGTATTAAAATACTTGTAACATATATATGGATAATTAACATATTCCCTCTGGAAAATTTAAAAATGTGTGACAGTACTCCAATGAAATATTGAGATGAAATAATGTATAATCTTAAATAGATTTTTAATATGGTATCTTTTTCTTTTATCTGTGACTGTAATTTTTGTGATTCTTTTTGTGAAATGAGAATTAAATCTTTATGAACACGAGGAGGGGGAAAACAGATCCTTAGATAATATGGATGATAATTTGACCCATTTAAAACGATGCGGGAATGTCATTGAATCCCAAAGAGGGTAATATCTCGACACTTAGAAAGGGAAATCCTAGATTTTTGGGTTTCAGGATTTTCATGTAATGATAATTATGATTGTTTATTGGGTATGTATGGAGGATGAAATGGAAAATTTATGTTATGTTAAAATGGTATATTTTTATTGATAGTAATTTGGTATGGTGATGTGGTTACATGAAATATCTGGTGGACATCATTATCATTTGGTAAAATTGGGGAAGTGGATCATTGTGTAATGTTGGTGATGTGATATGGGTGATACATATGATGGATGTTTTGTTTTTATGGTTTTTTGTGATATTTTTTGTGATGACTGAATACCTCACCAGCAGTAAAAACAATGTATAAATTAAATTATGTAATGAAAAAAATGTATGTTTTATAAATCATGAATTTAATGAATATGGGATTACCTCCAATGTGTAAATATATCTATAAAGTAAGTGATGGGAAAATTTGAATATTATATTAGTGGTTTATTTTTTTTGTTATTGGTTTTATGTCAATGAGATGTGTTATGAAAAAAAAATATAAAGGGAGGGAAAAAATTACATGTATCCAAAAAATATATATTGAAACATGTTTTAAAAAAATGAGGGTCTGCTGTTCTACCGAAATAATACAATATCATGGTGTTGGTGATAGTTTAATATTATTTTTATTCATGTGATAGATCTTTCTATATTAATATATGTTCATGGGATGGTTGAATAATGTCATGCCATTTTATTCATTAATATTATCCTTGTGAATAATGTATGGGAAATTTTAAAAATAGATAAAATAGATTATTCTAGCCTTTTATTTTGCTTTCATTAAATTTCATCTTATATTTCTATATGGATACATATAAAAAATAGCTTTAATTAGATCACTAATAAAATGAAATGGCTATGAAATGTTTTATTATTTGACATAGGATTATTTGAATTGTGTGGAATGGGTTTAAATGTAATAATATATATTATTTTTTAAATAAAATTCAAGTAATTGTAGAATAAAACATTTATTTCCATTGTAAACATTGGGTTGAAGATACATTTCATAAAATAGAAATTCATTTTATTTTCAATAAATGTTTATTTTCAAAAGGAATGCACTCATTTCAATTTGAGAATGGTTTATTTGTTTGAATATAATGTATTGATTATAATTGATTATGGTATATTTCTTTATGTTTTTTATATGAATATCTAGGTGTAAATTTTCTTGTTTGATAAGTATCACCTTTTGGATATTGATTTAAATGAATTATGTAGATTTATATTCCTTTTCTATTTTAGTTTCTATATTCCTAATATATTGACATTCGTGATAGATATCTCATGGGATCCAGTTATAACCACTATTTTTTTCCATATTGTTTTATAGTTTCTTGAGTAAGATAGAATATACTAGTTCAAGATAAATGGAGGTATATCGGCCTAGATCTTAGTACATGGGAGCATGAGATGTATATTTGAGCCCATTATGTGAGTTAATTTGTGTTTTCCCTTCTATTTCTTTCATTGTGATGTAATGTTTGGATCCTTTTTAATAGATCAGTGATTTCCCTGGGTTTTTGATGTGTGCGGCATGCGTTTGATAAACTCTTAACATATTTAAAGGGTTGAACTAATTTCTAATCAATAAGAATTAACTGTGATATGATTAAACCCATGTGGGAAACTCAGTGCCACCTAGAAAGAATAATATATTAAAATAGAGGAAGGACATGTCTAATTCATGTGTTCAGAATGGTGTGCTTTTTTGTGGATGTGAGGGGTGTTTTTTAGTCATTTGGGTTTATGTTTCAATGCCTATGATGATAAGTCCTAGTTAGAATATGTTAGAAGACGTGTTCGTGGGTATAATGGTTTCTAATCAGAATTTTAATAAAACACATGGTTGTATATTGTCAATTTTTTTTGTTGGTAGTAGTTTTCTAAGTGTAATGGGATCATTGAGAGGTATCCTAGGGGATTATTGTTCATAAACTTCCACTTATTCCACAAATGTTGGTTTTGAATTCACATGTTTTAAAATAGTCTGAAATGTATCGATGAAATGGGTCATAACACTCTAGTATAGTACTTTTGTGGGAAGTGTGGTGTATTATGTAATATGAGAATTCATGATGATCAATTTTTAGAAGTTATATAGTTTATAATTTTCCAAATATTCCTAACTATGGTTGTATCTCATCCTATAGGTGGAATTATAGTAGTGTCTCAGGTGGGAGGTCGCTCGCTAGCAGTGGGTCGCCAATGATGGATCGCTAGATGTGACTTGATGGAATTCACTCATCCAACAGTGTAGAGACCTAAAGCTTGACGTACAAGGATATTACATTACTTTTCCGGAATACTTAATACATAAAAAACATACATCAAAGGACCATAATAGTTTACTTCCTTTGGAGACTTGGAACATAATCTTCTAATCCTGGTGAAAGATCCTCAACATCTCCCATAAAGATCATACATTTTTTCATACCTAAAACATTTCTTTATATCATGGGGAAATGAAAACATGATCAGGGTGAGCTCAAATTCTCAATAAGGGAAAACATTGAGAACATAAAACAATCCATAAACATTCGAAAGCAAAAACGTGAACATGAAATTTAAACATCAAAATCTTGAGCAAAGACATAAATCGTGGAAGTATGTAAGGAATATATCATAATGGAAAATCAAACATGATAAAATCTAATGGGAATAAAATATGTAATTGTGGCAACCATTCATCACATGTTATGATTTCCATAGTAGCCAAGGCATTGATACCAAGACCATCTTAGTGGACAATGTCATTTTTTGAATCGAGTTCACTTCTCGTTTCAGTCCAGTAACACTGAACCAGATTAACTTACCATTATAGCCATGTCCATCTCATGAGATATAAATCATTACCCAATGAAATGGGATTATATATAGGTCCCACTCTTCTCATATTGAATCCATTCTTACGTGTGCCACAAAATACACATAAATCATTCACCATAACCCAATGAATAAAACGAGTTTTATAAACATCATCCCATCATAACATAATACATATAAAACTAATGGATACTGTTTCATCATATGAAAATTGAAACCATATAAATTATAGAGACATTATACTTGAAACATACACATATGAGAATAATGTGATCTTAAAGGGAGAATGGTTTTGATAAAACACTTGAAATGAATTCTTGAGGAAAATATCCTTTATTTTTCAAGATCAATTTCTTTTCACAAAATTCCATGAAATTTTAAAGAAAATTATTTTGTTGAAAATGATCATTAAATCATGTATATTACGCTTCATGATAATGAGGCGTTTTGAAACCGTAAAAATCTGTTCACACCGTATAAGATAAAAATAACATTCTTCTCGTACTTTTGTCGGAAAAGTCAAAACGTTCATCATGTGGTAAAAAAAAGTAAGATTCATTACATAACATGTGTTAAATTTCCAAAATGGGTAAAAAGGACTTTAAAAATACCTGAAAACATTTTTAGAAAACATGGGCATGTAAGATAACAATAATCCCAGTAAATACTTATGAATAACAATCTCGAATAAGAATGATATTGGAATAGTTATCCCTTACCTTAAGTCCGATATGATTCATACGTATCCGAAACTCTTGTATAATGATTTAAATAATTTCATTGAACTATTACAGAATCATCTTAATTGTTATGATATCATATATGGTTCACTGATGACTTTATATTACCCGTTCATTTGTAAATTAATGTTAAAATAGTGTTTTGGGTAAAATCATTTCATTTATCGTTCGTGTATTGACTTGTAATTATAAATATGATTACATAGATCATGATTACTTAATTTCAGAATAGAAAACATTATTTATATGTAATATATATTCAGAATATAAATATATATAATATATCGATAAATGGAATGAAATACACCGTTCATGGAGATGGTAGGCCATACATACACATGAACTCTGTTTTCGTTTCCTTATTGAATTGAATGGAATTAATTAGATGAAATATATATATATATATATATATACATAAATCCAGTACGATTATTATGTCATATATTTCAATATTACTTATTATATATATTGTATAATCATTCTTGAATTGATAACATGGAAAATGAATTTCATCACGTCGTGGAGACGGTTATTCGCACGTACGCACGAGCGGTGATATTGTTCCCATAATTATTGAATGGAATTGGAGTGAATGATATAAGATCTTAGAATCACAATGATGTTATAATAATCATATGTAGTTATTCTTTACACCATTATACCCATCCAAGTAAGGTGGTGGTGGATAAATAGATTACACCACGACGTGAAGAGGGTATTCCGTACGTATGCACGCGCTGTGATTTCGTTTTCCTTAGAATGGATAGAAGGTGAAATAATGTTGATTAATATTTATAATAACATATCAATATATGAGTGATACAGATTTTTTTAATTCATAATGAAACAACTAATGAATAATAAGTAGAAGAAGAAATAAATTTGAAAGAATCGGTAACAAATATAACCTCTTCTTCGACACGCCTCTTTGAAACCTCCACTTAGGGCACTAAAATCGGTATTTGAATAATATGAGGACCTCTAGAATGTTTCTAATGAGGTTGAGAAGGAAAATGGGCAGGGTTTTGATGAGATTAAATTCTCAAAAGGGTGTGAAGAGTTAAGGGAAGGGGTGCCCTTTTTATAAGGATGGAGAGGGGCACCTTTGAATTATAGGAAATATTAATATATAACAAATTCAAACGCCACATATAAACATAAAAAATGACTCAAATCATAATATTATATGATATAGGGTTGTAATAATATAAACCAATAAAATTTATACATGTTTTGAATTTATTTTAAACATTGTCAACATGATTAATCCTTATTTAATATATTTAAGTTTATTTGTGGTAGTAAGATTATAAATTTTAAATTGTTATAAATAATATATTATGTTTTATTAATTGTCCATAATTGGATAATTTATGAAATTTTGGACAATAAAAATTAATATATATAATTTTTAAATATTTTTGTAATTTTTAAACAATTTTATATTATGTTACTTTTATAAAATTACAATAGTGTCATTTTTGACACAATTCATTTATTTGAATTTAAATAAAATCCTCACAGAATATATGTTCACACTAAAAGATTTAACATATTCTAAACATGCCATTTTTATCTATAAAATTAGTCGAGCACATTAAATAGTTCATATAATATTTATTTTAATAATTTTAAAACCTTTTATTTGGTATATATCTTAATAAAATAATTACTACAACATCATTGTATAATTATTAAATATACATATATGTTGTATAAAAATTTACAATAAAATCCTATGATGAAGATAAATATAATACCTTTCATAATATTATTCTTAATTGATTTTATCATCTTAAAATAACAACATGTAAATTGTTATATTTATTTAATTATGAAGGTGACTTCTTTGACATCATTTAAAATAATATACTATAAATGTCATAATAGTTTTTATAATTATCCAAATGGTCCAAAAAATGACCCTTTGATGATTAGGGTTTATATATACTCTACGAATAATGTTTGGATATGTTTATGGTCTTTTTGATAGGTATTTTTATTTTAATAAAAACCATATTATTGATTTTTCATTAAATAATCAATTTTTGTATCACTAAAGTGTCACCATTAATGACAATTATTTAATCCCTAAAAATTATAAATAAATTCTCATGATGTAGATAATTTTGTTAGATTTTAGGATATCATTCATGTTCTATGTTTCATAAAGTTTATCAGTATGTTAAAATTATTATACTTATAAGATTTAAGAGAGTGACATGTTGTCACTTTCATTGGTTTTAATACTAATTAAATCATTTTCATGGTCAAAAGTCCATGAAATGAATCTAATCCGACCCTTATGTGATATGGGTCGACATTTAGTCATACAATATAATTTTTTCATTTCTTAGGGTAATTTTATAATCTTAGGATTACCCTTAATTACCAGATTTATCTTTAACTGAAGTAAATAAAAATTACTGTAATTACTATTCGTAGCGCCAAAAAATAAATAGTAGCCTATTAACATAATATGTACCTACTGATTCGAAATATGGAATAAATTTTTAAAAATTCTAAACACCGAAGTTTCAGTATTTAATTTAAAATTAATCCCGCTCTTAAGAAAGCAAGTTTTAAAAGTTCAAACATTGGAAAAGATTGAAATGATTTTACGTATGAATTCAATGTAAAATAATTTCTCATGACATACATTATATAAAATGGTAAAAATAAATTTTATTTATACTTTAAAACCATTGAATATTATTATTTAACAATATAAATTATTACGATGAATTTTTTTTTAATTAAATTATAGTGTTATTTTACTATTCATTAAAATATGAAAGTTATCAGAATAATATAAAAAATTTATCCAAAGTAAATTTTAATATCCTAATTCCAAATAATACTTTTATTTTTTCAAATTGAACTTATAGAAATGTTAAAAAATAGATTTAATGTGGGTGCGCCATGAAATGGCGGAAAATCTGGATTTTTTTCAAAAATACATATTTTACCCGAAAAATTTATTTTGTTCTTATACCATGTTCTAGAAAATGTGTAAGATGAATAATAATGTTATAAAATTAAAAATTTAGTTAATACTATTCATAATGACTAGTTCATATTAATATTATAATAATATATCGTTGTTTAGTAAAACCAGGTATTGCGTACAACACACGCTATCAAGGAATGTTGTGATTGCGTGTAATGAAAGCCAAGAAAGGGCTACGTGTAGTAAAAGACTCCTCTGCTGTTGTGTATAAAAAAATCCAACCATATGCCATTAATACATTTAATATTTATATATATATATATACTCAATGTTTCGTAGAATAACTACTATAAAAAAACATGAAATTGTGTGTAACACGATGCAAGATTAGTGTTTCATATACTCCAAGCTAATATGGTGTTGCATATAGCGCAAGAAAATCTTGGGTATCATACAACACAAGACATCAATTAAATTAAAAACAATACTTCTCATAAAATCTTGTGGTGTTACATTCTACCCCCCTTACAATTAATTTCTCCCTCGAAATTCATCAGGGTTATAAATGGTTTACTACATGAATGTTTCTTAAATAGAAACCCACATTGTAAAAAGGAATACTAAAACATGATTTTAAAAATAGATGTATGAAACATAACAGTTACCCAAATTAACTCATCACTGGGTTTCCACGTTGGAGAACATATGTGGAAATGTGGATATGGATGAAAAATCTAAACATCGATTTCTACTAGAGAGTGGTAGAGAACATGGCTATGAAAAAGCCAACATTCACAAATCCATAAATTTGTGATGTTATAAGGTACCATCGGATTTATCGAATATAAGGGGACAAGGAAAACTATTTTGGTTCTGAAGATCATTTCCCTAATGTTGATGAATTAAAAGAAATACTTACATGATTTTGTTTCAATCTCGCTGTTTTTCGTGCCTTGAACAATTTCCAATTAATCTCTTAATGAAATTAAGTTGAATTTATTATTCGTGAAGTGTTAGTAGAAAATGTGATAGAATGATGTGTCATTACATATGTCTGAAACAAAAGGTTAGAAAAAGTTATTAAATATACATAAGTCGATTAATCGTATCTATTTCCAAAAATGGAATTATACTTCAAATTTCATATCACTTAATAAATTAAAACTAATTTATACTAACCAGAGACTTCATGTAGGTCAGTGATATGAGATAAAGGCCTGTCGCACTTCGATTGGGGGTTCGATTCCCGCAACCTTTTTCCGACGTGATGGGTTATCGCCCATCCTACAGGTTTTCCTTATTCTGAAACTACATTAGTATTACAACCCATAAATAATATAGAAAAAAACGTTATAGCCTTAAACAATACTGACTTTTTTCAAGCATAATCCATTCCAATCATTAGGATTATCCAATATACTTTTGTCCAAGCTCATGGTATAAGGAAAACAATTACTAGAAATGTCATCTGTCGAGCATGTGAATAACAACATTTATCCCCCATATATGATAAGATAAAACTTGTTGGTCACATTTCAAACATGTGAATACCTTAATCATTTATTCTCTTGAAAAAAAATATCCATTGACCATTATTGAAAACCTGAATTCTATCAAAATTTAACACTCTCCAAAATCCCAAAATTTTTATATACTCAATCCCTGATATCACTTTGTCCATATACCAGTCATGAGATCATTAATACTATCGAACAACTCATTATATCCTTATCCTTTCATTATACACATATCATCTGCCTTCCAAAAATATTTGAATAACCATTCATGGTTACCCGTACCATTCTTCATATACTTTCAAAACTCAAGAAAAATAATTAGTGTAACAATCCTTAGATTTTTTCTTTATTCCATAGTAGCATACATTATTCTTTATAAACATACAATCATTACACTACCTTCTTAAACCATTGACCAAGCTTCAACAATTTTTTTATCATGCATATCATTTGTAGTCTCTTCATCATCATCAATATAAATACTATTCATATGGACATGATGATTCTATTCATGAGACTTTCCCTTAGGGAATTGGTTTTCATAATTCCCATAAATTCCACATTTAGAAAATTTAACCGTTGTTTATGTCTTAGAAATACCATTATACTTTTCCATGGTGTTAACTAAACCTTCTCCTTTGCAATTACTGGCATTGTGTCCTTATTTTACACACCCAAAGAATGTTCCAGTTCCTTTGAAACATTCTCTCTAATACCTCTTCCAACAAGATTTACATGAGGGTAATTAAACTTTCTTTCCTCTATGATCATAATGAAACTCAATCATTCTCTTATTAGTTGAGTCGGGATACTTACCAAATATGAGATTATTGATCATATTTTGAGATTGTTGCTTTGGAATAATAACGATATGTGGACTTCCAGATCCAATTTCATTTGGTTTCTCATGAATAATATCATTCCATTGTCCATCATATCCTCTATTATCATGAATCTTCTGATTTCCATCCATTTTTTAAAACACCAAAATAATAGTGTGAGAGGAAAAAATCATAATCAAGGGGGATTACCTTCAATATATAACATCTTAGGTTTAATTCTAGTATCGTTACTGTAATTCTAGGACTATAACCTATACATAAACTTATCCTTAGGGATATTCCTAGACATACCATAGAAATATTCCTAGGGATCTCACTAAAGTTTTCACATCCTAGTTTCCAATTGTTAACTAAACCTTTACTCTAATTCCAACTATAGAGACACAATGCTTGAAGTATATGCACATTACATTACATTTGCGGAATACTTAATACATAAAAAATACAAACACCAAAAGACCATAATAGTTTATTGCTTTTGGAAAATTGCAACATAATGTTATAATCTTGGTGACAGATCCTCAAAATCTCCCATAACGATCTTCCTTCTTTTCTTACCTAAAACCTTTATTTATAACCTGGTGAAAAGAAAACAATGAAAGTGTGAGCTCAAATGCTCAGTAAGGAGAATCATAGAGAACATAAAAGAATCCATATACATTTGAAAGAAAAAACTTTAACATGAAATTTAAACATCAAAATCTTGAGCAAAGACATAAATCATGGAAGTACATAAGGCATATATCATAATGGAAAATCAAAAATGATAAAATATAATGGGGATAAAACATGTAATTACGGTAACCATTCAGCACATGTTATGATTTCCATTGTACCCATGTAGTTGCTTCCAATAACATCTTAATGGACAAATTCTCTTTCCTAATCGACTTCTCTCCTCGTTTCAGTCCTGTAGCACTGAACCAGATTAACTTACCATTCCATCCATGTTTATCTCATGAGATAAAAATCATTACCCAATGCATTGGATGGAGATATCGGTCCCACCAATATCATATTGAAATCATTCTTATGTGTTCCACAAAATAAACAAAAATAATTCATCATAACCAAAAGAATAAAATGGGTTTCATAAACATCATCCCATCATAACATAATCCATATAAAACAATTGGATATCATTTCATCATATTAAAATTGAAACCATGTAAATCATAGGTACATTATACCTGAAACATACACATATGAGAATAATGTCATCTTAGAGGGAAAATGGTTTTGATAAAACACTTGAAATGAATTCTTGAGGAAAACATCCTATCTTCTTCAAGGTCATTTTCTTTTCACAAAATTCCATGCAATTTTAAAGAAAAGGATTTTGTTGAAAATGATCATTAAAACATGTAGAGTATGCTTCAAGAAAAATGAAGCATTTCGAAACCGTAAAAATCTGTTCATTCCGTATAAGCTAGAAATGACATTCTTCTCGTACTTTTGTCGAAAAAGTCAAAAAGATACTCATGTGGTAATCAAAAGTAATATTACTATCATAACATGTGGTAAATATAAAAAATTGGTAAAAGGACTTTAAAAATACATTAAAATATTTTTAAAAAACATGGGAATGTATGATAACAATAACCCTAGTAAATACTTACGAATAACAATCTCAGATAAGAACATGATTTGAATCGTTATCCCATTCCTTAGTTCTGATATGATTCGTATGTATCTGAACCTCTTTTATAATGATTTAAATAATGTCATTGAACTATTACAGAATCATATTCATTGTTATGATATCATATATTGTAATGGCTCGGACCTCTCCGGTCCATTACTTTGTGGAATTTTGGTGTTGGAGGTGTTCCGGGAGGCCAAGGGGACTTATCCCCAACACATTGCCAATTTTCCAGTTCTGTGAACATTGTTTCCAGTTTTATGAACAGTAACAGATCAGTTTCACAGATCGGTGTGATAGATCAGTTTCACAGATCAGTTTCACAGATCGGTTTCACAGATCGGTGTGACAGATCAGTTTCACAGATCTGTTTCACAGATCGGTGTGATAGATTAGTTTCACAGATCAGTTTCACAGATCGGTGTGACATATCAGTTTCACAGAACAGTTTCACAGATCGGTGTGACAGATCAGTTTCACAAATCAGTTTCACAGATCGGTGTGACAGATCGGTTTCATAGACCGGTTTCACAGATCGGCGTGACAGATCAGTTTCACAGATCGGTTTCACAGATCGGTGTGACAGATCAGTTTCACAGATTGGTGTGACAGATCAGTTTCACAGATCAGTTTCACAGATCGGTTTCACAGATCGGTTTCACAGATCGGTGTGACAGATCAGTTTCACAGATCGGTTTCACAGATCGGTGTGACAGATCAGTTTCACAGATCAGTTTCAGAGATCGGTGTGACAGATCAGTTTCACAGATCAGTTTCACAGATCGGTGTGACAGATCAGTTTCACAGATCAGTTTCACAGATCGGTTTCACAGATCGGTTTCATGTACAGTAACAGTGGGTGAACAGTGTTTCCAGACTCCTACAATTTTGCCCCTTTTTACGTTTCTTTTGACGTAAAATACATTTAAAGCCTTATTTTTAGGGCTCTTAAGGCCGATTCAAATTCAATAAATCCTTTATTAATTATTCTTATGGCTTGGAATGTTTTACTTGGTCAAACCTCTTGGGTTAATGCGATCCGTTTTTAATGGAGAATTAACCGGATATTAAACCGTCGCCCCATTTAATCTTAAAAAGGGATGAGATATCATTCTCCCTTGTTCTTTCTCTTTGTTCTCGGCTAAGAGACGCTAAAACCTTTCAATCCTTTCCGTAGGAGTTTCACAATAAAACTTTACCCCGAGGATTGGTTCTGTTCTGTTTTGGATGCAACTGAGCCGTGTCGATCAATCTTCGATATAAGGTATGTTGTATCGTCATTCTTTTGGGGTTCATCTTCTCCTATCCCCCTTTCAATAATTATACCATGTATTCTCCAAGATTCTAATGGGTTTTCTTGGGGTTGGTTAGTACTGTCGTACCGCAGCATCCTCCGGTGGATGCAGTTGTCGCGAGGGGAGGATCGTGACCTGTTGTGTGGATAAAGAATGTGAGGAACTGATTGAGGTAGGGGATTCATGGCTTCTCTAATCGTGTATGTGCAATAGTAGAATTAGCATGATTTATTCCTTTGGATCACAATTAAATTGACCTAATTAAATACTTGAACCGGATTAAAAGAATTGGTTGATCGCATGTTGTTGCCTTATACCGTGATAACGGTTTGCCTCATGTTTTCCTAGATATAGTGATATCTATGTTTCTTTGATTCGTTGTTCGTTCATGATAGAAATTGATAACGAACGTAAATCCGGAATTAATTGTTAATTAATTGGCTAAAGATAAAGAGGCATGTAAATTAATCTGGCTATTGTCGTTGTTTTAGTTGTTCTAAGTTGAGGATAATCAAATTAGGGAAGTAAGAATGGTTATTTAATTGTGATAGCTTACTGATTAGGTATCCATGATTGGAACCTACAAATAACAAATCTATTAATTCAATATGGATTAGAGAACATATTATGTGCGAATTTCTAAAAGGGTTCTGAGTTACCCTCTTGTTTATTAAAGGGCCGAGAGCCCATTTTGTGATGTTTGTTTTTCCTGCCTCTTTTGCTGTGATGTGATCCTGGATGGCTGTTGTGATATGTGGAGGCATGGAGACTTGTGGTTGTGGCAGCGGATGACGCCTAGTGTGGCGAGATGCATCGGTTTATGCATATGGGTGTCGGGGAGGACACCAAGGGTGATGGTATGAGATGAATGTGATGGTTTGATGTTGGTCGTTTGGTTTGGTTGTTTATCTGCTTTACTTTTCCCCACTGCTCAAGGCAGCTGGTCTTCCTTACCCTCTTTCCGAAGGAGGCGAAGACACGCGGGGTATGCCACGTGCTTTCGGTGTTTATCCTCTCGATGGAGGATGGGTCTATTCTCTTTCTATAGGCGGCAAAGACTCGACGGGTAGTATATCTACTCACCGTGTTGAGCCTCCTTTGTGTTTAGAAGCATATGATGTTTTTCTAGAATGCCTGGGAATGTGGAAAAGTAATTCTGTAATGAATGTTTGATTAAATGGTGAAAATCCACGTTGATGGAGATGCTAGAATTTAAAGGTGATGTAAATCTTAAAAAGGAGCAGTTGTTTTTGAAAGTGATGCCAGTTCAGTTTAATGTGGAATTGTTCATTCATAATTAATTTTTAAAGAATTAATCAATGTATAGTGGAACTGATAAATAAGAATGGAGTAATCTAATAAACCTCTTCAATTGGTTGTGTTCTTATAGGATACCTAGTCTTTGAAGTAGAAGCCTGGGGTCTGAGAGACGTTAGCTGCAGTTGTATCTAAGACTAGGTAATTCCCATAGTGTGGATGTGAGTTACTTATATATTCTGTACTTTTTGTGTTTCTATACGCTACTCCACCCTGTCGGTAAGGGCAACTGACACCCCAGGGATTCCGAGCCCTGGGGGGTGTTTTCCCCAACATTCTGATGGGAGGTTGAATGGTTGACTACCCCCTTTGGCCCCGCTCTCTTCTCTTGGTAGATACTTGTGCCATGAGGCACAGTGGTTAGTTTTACCCATATATGTGTGTAGAGGGTTGTGATGTCTTGTGGTTATTTCACACACATATATTTTGGATATAGTATCCTATGGAATACTATAGGTGTAACGTGTATATGCTATGATGGCTTGAGGATCCTTACTCGGAGTATGGGCTGTAATGGCTTGAGGTATTATACCCGACGTATGATACACATTATGCGAGTTGTGGTGGCTCCCAGAAATTACCTAGTTACTGTTGGTTGTGAGGACGGTGTGGTGCTTCGCCAAGGTGTCTGCGGGCAAGCCTTTGTGGTGCACGAGGTGCAGATTGTGGAGCATAGCCCAGGTGTCTGCGGGAAAGCCTTTGGAGAGAGATGCACATGAACTATGTCGTTGGGGCAAAGCGGAAAACCAGTGGGGAAGTAGTATTGGGGTACCCTTGATATTCTTTACTATATTCTATATTCTTGTATGCGTTACTTGGTGAGATTAGCCATGGTGAGGTTGGGAACATAGTATACCTGTTTAGGTGACGAGTTAGTTTCACTTGTTGTTCACTGGGATTTAGCATGCTTTCTTTACCTTTGCACGATAGGCTTGGGGAGGATCCTACTGAGTATACTGTTATACTCATCCTATGTACATATAAACTGTTTTTCAGGTCACTTGGAACAGGTTGGAGATCAAGCGGGTTACTACTAGCTTGTGGTTGGAGGAGGAGTTGTTCGGGCTCGTGGTCGCTGCCGTTTTTCTTTCTTTTGGGTACTTTTAGTTTCCCTTTCAGTTGTAGTACTTTTGCATGAAATTTCACATATGTACTTGTGTTTCTTTTATATTTCAGTTATGAGTTGGAGTTGTTTGGAGTCTATTATATCTCTCTCTTATGCATGTGTTCTCTTAGAGGGTAATGCCTCCCATTTGTATGTTATTATACCCTCGGTGCTAGTCGCCAACCCGGGGCCTACTGGAGGTGGGACTCGGGGGTCATTATCTCCCTTTTCACATTGCCGGCCCAGGAGGGGTACACTTTGTGGGGAGGGGGTCGTGATAGAGTGGTATCAGAGCTCTGGTTGAGGGATAGGATGGAGTTTGGAGTTAGGCACAGGTGAGGATGCATGGGATGGTAGGGCAACGGTGTCATTCATGTTTAGCAAGTGGGGTAAACACTGGAGACCGGCAGAGACATAGGCGTTCAGGGCCCCCTATGATCTATTGCACAGACCTTTAAGTTTACAATGGCTACTAAACAAGTGATACCGATTGCAGGGTAGAGACCTAGGAAAGGATCATGCATTATTATTCTTTGCGCCTGTGTTTGAATGGGTAGACCTTGGGATAGGTAACCTAAAATTAATAAAACAAAATAATTAATTAATTAATGTTGAATCTTCCATATTCCAGGCTTAAGAGCTCTAACGGTTGCTATTTTACAGGTATGGCTCCAGGTCGACGTCCTCATTAGGTTTGCACAGAAGGTGCCCAGCAGGCTGTTCCAACAGATCGCCGCCGGGTAGAGGTTGACGACGATGACACTTGGAGGAAGACTCTCTGAGAGTTCCAGCGCCAGAGTCTACAGAAGTACGAGGGATCCGTTTCAGATGCAGTCACCGAAGACTGGTTGGAGGAGGTCGAGATAGGCTTCAGTTCGATTCGTGCTCGGAAGGAACACTGGGTGTCCTTGGTTGTGACGATGCTGGATGGAGAAGTGAGGCAGTGGCGGTTCTTGTTCCTCAGTGATCGTGAGGAGTCAGCAATCTCATGGGAGGAGTTTCGAGACAGGTTTAGAGTCGAGTTTCTTTCATCGACTGCGAAGGCGTCCAGTCTCCAGGAGATACTCACCCTTCGATGGGGGAGCTCCAGTGTTCAAGAGTTTGGAATCCGTTTCAGGAACCTTCTACGATATGCTTCAGACCTATTACCAGATGATGAGGCCAGGGCGAGGCATTTCGAGGAGGCTTTGCGTCCAGAGATCCAGCGCCAGGTCACCCCATTTATGCTGAAGACATATATTGAGGTGCTGGCGAGGGCAGAGGTTGTTGAGTGGACTTTTTCTAGGACCAGATCGTCACGAGATGGGAATCGTCATGATTCCTCATGAAGCAGAGCTGTGGTCTGGGTTTCCCGGTTTTCAGGGTAGAAGAGTTTTCGTTCACCTGGGGGTAGGTCCCAGCCCTTCCTATCTCGTTTCTCCGAAGGCAGAAACTCTCAGGACTATTCCAAGGGATCAGCCGCTTGTTTTTCTTGTGGTGGTCGTGGTCATCAGCAGTGGGAGTGCCCGAATTTTCAGAGCAGTCATCGTGCACCAGGCGCTCCACTCCAGGTTCCTCCGTTGAGGCAGTTCCAGCCGAGGAAGCAACAGCAGGTTGCACCAGCTTTAGATCACCCGAGGGTAGATGGAGCAGGCAGAGGACAGCCACATGACGCTCCTCGTCCTCAGAGAGCAGAGCATGGCCGTGGTGGTGGTCGTCATCAGGGTCAGAGAGTCTGTGGAGGTGGTCGTGGTCAGCTTTATGCTCTAGTGTTGCCAGCTCCAGGCGAGCTAGACATCGTCCGAGGTACCCTTTGCTTGTTTTCTACCTTGGTGTATGCCTTGTTTGATTCATGAGAGACACACTCCTTTATATCCCCTACCCTTGTCCACGCTTTGGGACTTGAGGTAGAGAGGCTTCCATTGCCCTTGGTGTTGACTACGCCAGTTGGAGGTCGAGCAAGCTTGTTTGAAGTATGTAGGGACTGTGAGCTAGTGTTGGGGCAGCACCGCTCATGGGGAGATTTCCTATGTTTACGAATACAACCATATGATGTCATCCTCGGCATGGATTGGTTTTATTCGGTGCAGGCTATTGTGGATTTCTACAGGAAGAAGGTCGTTTTTTTTGATGAAGATGGAGAGGAAGTGGTGTTTGTTGGTGAGAGAGATCCTTGAATGAGTCATAGACGAGTTTCACCCTTATCATCCATGATGGCTGGGATGATGCTGAGTTCTTCAGAGGTTCAACAGTTGGAGTTTCCTAGGGTCGTAGAGGAGTACCCTGACGTCTTCCCAGAAGAGGTTGTATCCTTACCCCCTCGACGAGAGATCGAGTTTGGGATCGAGCTACAGCCGGGAGCGTCTCCTATCTCTATGTCTCCGTATAGGATGGCCCCTTCTGAGTTACGAGAGTTACGTATTCAGCTCGACGGTCTGTTGCAGTGTGGTTTTGTTCGGCCATGTGTGTCACCGTGGGGTGCACCAGTTTTGTTTGTGAAAAAGGCTGATGGCAGTTTGCGGTTGTGCGTCTATTATCGTCGGTTAAACAAAGTTTCAATAAAGAACCGCTATTCTATCCCACGAATTGTTGACCTATTCAATCAACTGAAGGGTGCAAGTTGGTTTTCAAAGATCGACTTGCAGTCAGGATATCATCAGATGCGTGTAAAGGATGAGGATATCCCGAAGACTGCTTTCCGCTGTCGTCATGGGCATTATGAGTTTGTTGTAATGCCATTCGGCATGACAAATGCTCTAGCTGTTTTCATGGGGTTGATGAATGCTGTGTTTCGTGAATTCCTGGACAAGTTTGTTGTGGTTTTCATCAACGACATCCTTGTGTACTCCACATCTGAAGAGGAGCATGTAGAGCATCTACGAGCCGTTTTGGGAGTTCTTCGCCAACATCAGTTGTTTGGGAAGTTGTCAAAGTGTGAGTTCTGGGCTCGAGAAGTTCGTTTATTGGGACATGTTGTGTTCCAATAGGGAGTAGCTGTGGATCCATTGAAGATAGAAGCAGTGGTGTCTTGGCCAGCCCCCATGACTGTGTCAGAGGTGCGAAGTTTCCTTGGTCTCGCAGGCTATTATAGGAGATTTGTAGCCAATTTCTCCCGAGTTGCGACTCCTCTGACAGCTTTGACCAAGAAGGATCAAGTGTTCATATGGACTGATCAGTGTCATGCAGCTTTCGAATATCTAAAGGAGAAGTTGGTAAGTGCTCCAGTCCTTTGTCTTCCTGCGGAGGGAGTCCAGTTTGATGTTTTCTGTGATGCTTCACATCTAGGGCTAGGCTGTGTTCTCATGCAGAAGCGGTCAGTTGTTTCTTATGGGTCTCAGCAGTTGCGTCCCCATGAACGCAATTATGCCACCCATGATCTTGAGTTGGCAGCCGTGGTGTTTGCGCTGAAGTTGTAGAGACATTACCTCATTGGCGAGCGCTTTGTGGTTTTCACCGATCATAAGAGTTTGAGGTATGTTTTCTCCCAACGTGACTTGAACTTGAGGCAGCGTCGGTGGATGGAGTTCTTGCAGGAATACGACTTCGAAATATCATATACACCTGGAAAAGGTAATGTTGTTGCTGATGCACTGAGCCGAAAGTCACGTAATGATGTTGTGTGTGAATCTGGTGATTCCTGGAGAGTGATGGAAGAGATATCATCTTTGCATCTTGATATGGGAGATGTTGGGGGAAGAGGCTGTCTTTTCCAGATGACGGTGCAGTCATCCCTGATGCAGAAGGTGGAAGAGTCTCAGATGGGTGATCTAGAGGTGGAAGTTTGGAGAGACAGAGTTGTATGTGGTGAGGCCCCAGATGGTTGGTCGGAGGATGAACAACACCGAGTGTTGTATCATGGCAGGATTTTTGTTCCCTTGGCGATGCGCGAGATGGTTCTCCAAGAGTTCCATAGTTCACCATTGGCGGTAAATCCTGGTGTGACGAAGATGTACCGATCCTTGAGGAGTCAGTTTTGGTGGCCCGGGCTGAAGCGTACAGTTGCAGAATGTGTGTCTCGATGTTTAGTCTCCCAGAAGGTGAAGGCCGAACACCGTGTTCCTGGTGGTCTTCTCCAGCACTTAGAGATTCCTCAGTGGAAGTGGGAGGACATCTCAATGGACTTTGTTACAGGTTTACCTCGAGCTCCGGGAGGACATGATTCTATATGGGTGGTAGTGGATCGTTTAACAAAATCGTCCCACTTCATAGCGATCAAGGAGTCGAGCTCAGTGGAAGTTTTGTCGAGGCAGTATCTGGAGGAGGTGGTGAGGCTTCACGGAGTTCCTAAGACGATCATTTCTGATCGAGATCCTCGTTTTACCTCTAGGGTGTGGAGAGGTCTCCATCATGCTTTTGGCTCTCAGCTATGCCTTAGCACTGCTTTTCATCCTCAAACGGATGGTCAGACAGAGCGAACAATCCAGACTCTTGAAGACATGTTGCGCTCTTGTGTTCTTGATTTTGGAGGTTCATGGGTGAAGCACTTACCCTTGGTAGAGTTTTCTTACAATAATAGTTTTCACTCTACCATCGGCATGGCGACGTTTGAAGCCTTGTATGGCAGGCCATGCCGTTCTCCGTTGTGCTGGACTGGGGTCGGAGAGTCCGCAATTCTCAGACCAGAACTAGTGCAGAATACAACAGAGATGGTTCAGGTGATTCGTGAGAGGATGAAGACAGCACAAGATCGTCAGAAATCTTATGCTGATCAAATAAAGAGACCCTTAGAGTTTAATGTTGGGGATCATGTGTTTCTAAAGGTGACTCCCCGTCGTGGGCAGCGAAGGTTTGGTCGCGGAAGTAAGCTTTCTCCCCGTTTTGTTGGGCCTTTCGAGGTGTTAGCTCTGGTTGGAGGTGTGGCGTATCGAGTAGCACTTACCCCTCAGATGAGTCGGATACATGATGTTTTCCATGTATCACAGCTCCGTCGTTACCTTCATGATGAATCTCATGTTATCGATTGGGGAGAGATCGATATTGATGATGATGCAACCTTTGAGGAGCGACCTGTGGAGATCCAAGACCACAAGAAGAAGGTGTTGCGTGGGCGTTCTATCCCCTTAGTTCGTGTCTTGTGGCGACACGGTGGCATGCAGGAGATTACCTGGGATCATGAGTCACAGATACGTGCTCAGTACCCAGAGTTGTTCAATGTTTAACTCCTTTCATTTAATGATGTTTTCCTTGTGTTTGGACCCTTCATGTTTTATTTATGTACCTTTGATGTGATGTTTTGAATGAATTGTTTGGGTATGGATTGTTTGTTCCCGAATGTCATAGTTTTGTTCCAGCTTTCGAACAACTCATGGTGGTTTTTCCCTGAGAGGTATCTTATGGGGTGGTTGTTCGGACCCCTCCTTTCTTCTGGGTTGGTTTTTAATTCTCGAGGACGAGAATGTTTTGAGAGGTATCTAATGTAATGGCCCGGACCTCTCCGGTCCATTACTTTGTGGACTTTTGGTGTTGGAGGTGTTCCGGGAGGCCAAGGGGACTTATCCACAACACTTTGCCAATTTTCCAGTTCTGTGAACAGTGTTTCCAGTTTTATGAACAGTAATAGATCAGTTTCACAGATCGGTGTGACAGATCAGTTTCACAGATCCGTTTCACAGATCAGTGTGACAGATCAGTTTCACAGATCAGTTTCACAGATCGGTGTGACAGATCAGTTTCACAGATCAGTATCACAGATCGGTTTCACAGATCGGTGTGACAGATCAGTTTCACTGATCAGTGTCAGAGATCAGTGTGACAGATCTATTTCACAGATCAGTTTCACAGATCGGTGTGAGAGATCAGTTTCACAGATCAGTTTCACAGATCGGTGTGACAGATCAGTTTCACAGATCAGTTTCACAGATCGGTGTGACAGATCGGTTTCACAGACCGGTTTCACAGATCGGTGTGACAGATCCATTTCATAGATCGGTTTCATAGATCGGTGTGACAGATCAGTTTCACAGATCCGTTTCACAGATCGGTGTGACAGATTAGTTTCACATATCAGTTTCACAGATCGGTTTCACAGATTGGTTTCACAGATCGGTGTGACAGATCAGTTTCACAGATCGGTTTCACAGATCGGTGTGACAGATCAGTTTCACAGATCGGTTTCACAGATTGGTGTTACAGATCAGTTTCACATATCAGTTTCACAAATCGGTGTGACAGATCAGTTTCACAGATCAGTTTCACAGATTGGTTTCATAGATCAGTTTCATGTACAGTAACGGTGGGTGAACAGTGTTTCCAGACTCCTACATTTTTGCCCCTTTTTACGTTTCCTTTGACGTAAAATACATTTAAAGCCTTATTTTAAGGGATCTTAAGGCCGATTCAAATTCCATAAATCCTTTATTAATTATTCCTAAGGCTTGGAATGTTTTACTTGGTCAAACCGCTTGGGTTAATGCGATCCGTTTTTAATGGAGAATTAACCGGATCTTAAACCGTCTCCCCATTTAATCTTAAAAAGGGATGAGATTTCATTCTCCCTTGTTCTTTCTCTTTGTTCTCGGCTAAGAGATGCTAGAACCTTTCAATCCTTTCCGTAGGAGTTGCACACTCAATCTTTACCCCGAGGATTGGTTCTGTTCTGTTTTGGATGCAACTGAGCCGTGTCGATCAATCTTAGATATAAGGTATGTTGTATTGTCGTTCTTTTGGGGTTCATCTTCTCCTATCCTCCTTTCAATAATTATACCATGTATTCTCCAAGATTCTAATGGGTTTTCTTGGGGTTTGTTGGTACTGTCGTACCGCAGCATCCTCCGGTGGATGCAGTTGTCACGAGGGGAGGATCGTGACCTGTTGTGTGGATAAAGAACGTGAGGAACTGTTTGAGGTAGGGGATTCATGGCTTCTCTAATCGTGTATGTGAAATCATAGAATTAGCATGATTTATTCCTTTGGATCACAATGAAATTGACCTAATTAAATAATTGAACCAGATTAAAAGAATTGGTTGATCGCATGTTGTTGCTTTATACCGTGATAACGGTTTGCCTCATGTCTTCCTAGATATAGTGATATCTATGTTTCATTGATTCGTTGTTCGTTCATGATAGAAATTGATAACGAACGTAAATCCGGAATTAATTGTTAATTAATTGGCTAAAGATAAAGAGGCATGTAAATTAATCTGGCTATTGTCGTTGTTGTAGTTGTTCTAATTTGAGGATAATCAAATTTGGGAAGTAAGCATGGTTATTTAATTGTGATAGCTTACTGATTAGGTATCCATGATTGGAACCTACGAATAACAAATCTGTTAATTCAATATGGATTAGAGAACAGATTATGTGCGAATTTCTAAAAGGGTTCTGAGTTACCCTCTTGTTTGTTAAAGGGACTAGAGCCCATTTTGTGATATTTGTTTTTCCTGCCGCTTGTGCTGTGATATGAGCCTGGATGGCTGTTGTGATATGTGGAGGCATGGAGACTTGTGGTTGTGGCAGCGGATGACGCCTAGTGTGGCGAGATGCATCGGTTTATGCATATGGGTGTCGGGGAGGACACCAAGGGTGATGGTATGAGATGAATGTTATGGTTTGATGTTGGTGGTTTTGTTTGGTTGTTTATCTACTTTACATTTCCCCACTGCTCAAGGCAGCTGGTCTTTCTTACCCTCTTTCCGAAGGAGGCGAAGACACGCGGGGTATGCCACGTGCTTTCCGTGTTTAGCCTCTCGATGGAGGATGGGTCTATGCTCTTTCTATAGGCGGAAAAGACTCGACGGGTAGTATATCTACTCACCGTGTTGAGCCTCCTTTGTGTTTAGAAGTATAGGATGTTTTTCTAGAATGCCTGGGAATGTGGAAAAGTAATTCTGTAATGAATGTTTGATTAAATGGTGAAAATCCACAGGGATGGAGATGGTGGAATTTAAAGGTGATGTGAATCTTAAAAAGGAGCTGTTGTTTTTGAAAGTGATGCCAGTTCAGTTTAATGTGGAATTGTTCATTCTTAATTAATGTTTAAAGAATTAATCAATGTACAGTGGAACTGATAAATAAGAATGGAGTAATCTAATAAAGCTCTTCAATTGGTTGTGTGCTTATAGGATACCTAGTCTTTGAAGTATCAGCCTGGAGTCTGAGAGACGTTAGATGCAGTTGTATCTAAGACTAGGTAATGCCCATAGTGTGGATGTGAATTACTTATATATTCTGTACTTTTTGTGTTTCTATACGCTGCTCCACCCTGTCGGTAAGGGAAACTGACACCCCGGGGATTCCGAGCCCTAGGGGGTGTTTTCCCCAACATTCTGATGGGAGGTTGAATGGCTGACTACCCCCTTTGGCCCCGCTCTCTTCTCTTGTTAGATACTTGTTCCATGAGGCACAGTGGTTAGTTTTACCCATATATGTGTGTAGAGGGCTGTGATGTCTTGTGGTTATTTCACACACATATATTCTGGATATAGTATCCTATGGAATACTATAGGTGTAACGTGTATAGGCTGTGATGGCTTGAGGATCCTTACTCGGAGTATGGGCTGTAATGGCTTGAGGTATTATACCCGACGTATGATACATGTTATGCGAGCTGTGGGGGCTCCCAGAAATTACCTAGTTACTCTTGGTTGTGAGGACGGTGTGGTGCTTCGCCCAGGTGTCTTCGGGAAAGCCTTTGTGGTGCACGAGGTGCAGATTGTGGAGCTTAGCCCAGGTGTCTGCGGGCAAGCCTTTGGAGAGAGATGCACAGGATGTATGTCGTTGGGGCAAAGCGGAAAACCAGTGGGGAAGTAGTAGCGGGGTACCCTTGATATTCTTTACTATATTCTATATTCTTGTATGTGTTACTTGGTGAGAGTATCCATGGTGAGGTTGGGAACATAGTATACCTGTTTAGGTGACGAGTTAGTTTCAGTTGTTGTTCACTGGGCTTTAGCATGCTTTCTATACCTTTTCACGAGAGGCTTGGGGTGGATCCTACTGATTATACTGTTATACTCACCGTATGTACTTATAAACTATTTTTCAGGTCACCTGGAGCAAGTTGGAGATCAAGCGGGTTACTACTAGCTTGTGGTTGGAGGAGGAGCTGTTCGGGCTCGTGGTCGCTGTCGTTTTTCTTTCTTTTGGGTACTTTTAGTTTCCCTTTCAGTTGTAGTACTTTTCCATGAAATTTCACATATGTACTTGGGTTTCTTTTATATTTCAGTTATGAGTTGGAGTTGGTTGGAGTCTATTCTATCTCTCTCTTCTGCATGTGTTCTCTTAGAGGGTAATGCCTCCCATTTGTATGTTATTATACCCTCGGTGCTAGTCGCCAACCCGGGGCCTACTGGAGGCGGGACTCAGGGGTCATTATCTCCCTTTTCACATTGCCGGCCCAGGAGGGGTACACTTTGTGGGGAGGGGGTCGTGACATATATGGTTCACTTATGACTTTATATTAACAGTTCTTTTGTAAATTAATGTTAAAATAGTGTTTTGGTTAAAATTGTTTCATTTATCGTCCGTGTTTTGACTTGTAATTATTAATATGATAACTTAGATCATGATTACTAAATTACAGAATAAAAAACATTATTTATATATGACATATTTTCAGAATATACATATATATAATAGATCGATAAATGGAAATAAATACACCGTTCATGGAGACGGTAGGCCGTACGTACGCATGAACGCGGTTTTCGTTTCCTTATTGAATTGAATGGAATTAAGTAGATGACATACATACATATATATATAAATAAATATAGTAGTATTATTATGTCATATATTTCATTATTTATTATTATATGTACTTTATAATCAATCTTGAATTGTTAACATGGAAAATGAATCTCATCGTGTCGTGGAGACGGTAATCCGTACGTACGCACGAGGGTTGATATCGTTCCCATATTTATTGAATGGAATTGGAGTGAATTATATAATATCATAGAACTAGTATGATGTTATAATAATCATATGTAGTTATTATTTACACCTTTATACCCGTCCAAGTATGGTGGTGGTGGAAAAACAGACTACACCACGGCGTAGAGACGATATTTCGTACGTACACACGCGCAGTGATTTCATTTTTCCGTAGAATGGATAGAAGGTGAAATAAGGTTGTTTCATTTTTTTAATAACATATCATTATATTAGTGATACTTATGTTATTAATTCATAATTAAATAACTAAATAATAAGAAGTAGAATAAGAAATAAATTTGGAAGAATCGGTAACGGATATTACCTATTCTTCGACACGACTCTTTGAAAACTCCTCTTAGGGCACTAAAATTGTTTTTGAATAAGACCATGACCTCTAGTATGTTTCTAATGAGGTTGATAAGGTAAATTTGTAGGTTTTGGCCGAGATTCAAGGCTCAAAAGGGTGTGAAGAGAAGAGGGAAGTGGTGACCTTTTATAATGGAGGAGAGGGGAACCATTGGAATTATAAGAAATATAAAATTATAATAAATTAAAACCCCACATATAAACAACCAAAATGACTCAAATACACTTATTAGATGTGATAGTGTTTTAATCTCCAAAAAAATTATACATGTTTTGAATTTATTATAATCATTGTCAACATGATTTATCCTTATTTTATTTATTTAGGTTTATTTGTGGTAAAAAGATTCTAAATTGTAAACTGTTATAAATTATTACTTATGTGATGTTAATATACCATAATTGGATAACTTATGATATTTTGGACAGCATAATTTTTAATTTTTAATTTTTAATTATTTTTTTAATTTATAAACAATTTTATATTATGATATTTTTATAAAATAACAATAGTGTCAATTTTGACACAATTCAATTATTTGAATTTAATTAAAATCCTCACAGAAGTTATGTTCTCACTAAAAGATTAAATAGATTAATAACATGTCATATTTATCTAGTAAATTAGTGGAGAACATTAAATAGTTTATATAAAATTTATTTTAATATTTTTAAAACGTTGTATTTGGTATATCTCTTAATAAAATAATTACTACAACATTTTTGTATAGTTATTCAATATACTTATTTGCTGCATAAAAATTAAAAATAAAATCCTAGGATGAATATTAATATAATACCTTTCATAATAATATTCTTACTTGAATTTATTATTTGGAAATCCCATCATTTAAATTGTTATATTTATTTAATTATGGAGGTGACTTCTTTGATATCAATTAAAAAAATATCCTAATAGGATTTATAAGGCTCACAATGGTCCACAAATCGACCATTGGATGATTAGGGTATATATATACTAGACCAATAATGTTTGGTCACGTTTCTGGTCCTTTTGATAGGTATTTTTATTTTAATAAAAACTATATTATTGATTTTTCACTAAATAAACAATTTCTGCATCATTATTGTGTCACCATTAATGAAAATTATTTAATCCCTAAAAATTCTAAATAAATTCTCATGATGTAGATAAATTTGTCAGATTTTGGGGGACTATTAATTTCTTTAGTTTCATTAAGATTATCACTAAATTTAAATTATTATACTTATATGATTTAAGAGAGTGACATGTTGTCACTTTCTTTGGTTTTAATAATAATTAAATCATTTTCATAGTCAAAAGTCCATAAAATGAATCTAATCCGACCATAAGGTGATATGGGTCGACTTTTAAAAATCCAATATAATTTTGGCATGTGTTGGGGTAATTTTATAATCTTAGGATTACACTTAATTACCTGATTTATCTTCAAGAGAAGTAAATAAAAATTACCATAGTTACTATTCATAGTGCCCAAAATTAAAAAGTGACCTATTAATATAATTTTAACCTACTGATTCCAAAAATGGAATACATTTTTCAAAATAAAAAATACAGAAGTTTCAGTAATTAATTTAGAAATAATCCTGTTATTAAGAAAACGAGTTTTAAAAGTTAAAAAATTGCAAAAGATTGAAATGATTATACCTATGAATTCAATGTAAAATAAATTATAATGAAATAAATTATATTAAATGGTAAAAATATATTCTATTTGTACTTTAAAACCAATAAATTTTATAATTTAACCATATTAATTATTATGATGAAATGTTTTTTAATTAAAATATAGTGTGTTTTTACTATTCTATAAAATATTAATGTTATCAGAATAATACGAACAATTTATCAAAAGTAAATTTTAAAATGATGATAACAGGGAAGAATATTATTTTGTAAAATTGAACTTATAAAAATTTTGAAAACTATATTTAAAGTGGGTGCGCCATCAAAAGGCTACAAAACTACATTTGTTGAAAAATACTTATTTTACCCGAAAAATTTATTTTGTTATTATACCATGTTCTAGAAAATGTGTAAGATGAATAATAATGTTATAAATTAAATATTTAGTTAATAATATTAATAACATCATGTTGATAATAATATTATAATAATATATCGTCATTTAGTAAAACCTGGTATTGAGTACAACACATGCTATCGAGGAAGGTCGCAATTGCATGTAAGGAAACCCAAGTCAGGGTTGCGTGTAGTGCACGACTCCTTTGTTGTTTCATGTAAAATAATCCATATTTCATTAATACATTGAATATATATATATACACTCAATGTTGCGTAGAATAACTACTATCAAACAATCTTGAAATTGTGTGTAACACGATCAAAGATTAGTGTTGCATATACTGCAAGCTAATACAATGTTGTGTATAGAGCAAGATAATCA
Organism: Viscum album; assembly: GCA_963277665.1. Taxonomy (NCBI): domain Eukaryota; kingdom Viridiplantae; phylum Streptophyta; class Magnoliopsida; order Santalales; family Viscaceae; genus Viscum; species Viscum album. The sequence continues at coordinate 1,765,540,392 of OY728152.1, forward strand.
TGGGGTATCATTCAACACAAGATATCAAATAAATTAAAAATAATACTTCTCATAAAATCGTGGGGTGTTACAAACAGTGCCACATCTTGTGGTGACTATCATAGTGGTGCCTCACTCAAAGTGGAATTTGTTTCATCCAAAATATGAATCATATTTTGGATCATTATATTGTGGTACGTCTTCAAACTATGACTCATCAAATGGTTCCCCATACAGTTGTGCCTGTTCCAGTGATGGCTCGCCCGATGGTGCCTTTTCTTGTGGTGTCTCATCCACTTGTGGCTTGTTCAACAGTACCACAATTTTTAGTGCCTCCTATATAAATGTATCATGAACATTGTTCCCATATCATATAGTAAACACTTTTTATGTATTAGTTGATTTAAAATGAGTTTAATGTCTTATTTCGAAGGCCTTGAAAACAATTCTAATCCCAGAAAACATATCATAAATTCCAATAGAGCGAGGATTCTTTTAATTGTTCAAACTGCTGTGTTTTTTAGATATCCCTTTAGTGGATATTTAAAAATTTATTTATTCCATTAGATTCGGATCTAATACCTATAATTTTATGATATTACATTATTTTATAAACTATTCATTCCTTTAAGACTAGACATCCCCAAAACGTTATTCTGTTTATAATTTTCTTATAGATAGTCTCTATTTCCCTGGAGAGCATCTGGTTGTAAGTACACAACCTATATAGGTGGAGTAATTATTTTAAAAGGATTCTTCCATCCAATTATCTTTTTCCTTATTTTATCTATATGTGTATCATGCAGGATTGGTTTATTATTTTCACCAATAGTGAACATGGTTGCATCAAAATTAATATTTATAATAGAATTGGTATAATAACAACATAAATGGTATTAGGAATGTGACATATGATCCTAATACTTTATTTATATATTGATCAATGATGAGAACTATATGGGAAAAATACCAACTAAAAGACTTGACCTTTACGGTCCTTGTTTGTGAACAAGTTTACGTGTAATGAAATATATGAATGTTATGTATATGTTGAAACATGTTATTATGTAATTGGATAACTATGTAAATTCCATCATAATAAAAATATTCCCTAGTAAGATATGGTTTCTATGTTAATACCTTAAATTATGTTAAATTTAATATGGGATGCCCTACTACATCAAAAAAAAATTCTTCTATAATGTGTGGTAATGTGTTTGTGGACATGATTTTCTATTATGGGGATGGATCTGAGGATATGATGGATGGATTCATACTATGTTGTTATAAGTGTGGGGATGTGGATTAGATGTTATTCTGAAGTGGGGCTATGATTTTAGTTATAGTAGAGTGGTGCTACGGGGGTATGAAGATGGTGGGATGTGGTGCTATTATTATGATGTTTGGTTGGTTGCTTTATATCTAATATTGTATTAATGGTATTAATACTTCATGTTAATATATCTTAATGGTCATGTTAATATTGGATTTGATGATGGGTTTTATTATTAAATAAATAACGATTATATATGAAAAATGGTATATAAATGGGAAATAACCTTAAATGGTTTTCTTAAAAATTGTTTATTAAAAAAACTATGTGGATGATAATGTTAATTTATTGATAATATAGAAACTCATTATTATGTTATTTAGATGGAAAAAGATTTATGGTTAATTTTTTATTTATTTTTTATACATTTAGAGGAGGCGGTGAGTGCGTGGAATCAGTGAGATGGTTATTTCTTATTATAAACCAATATGATGGGCGTCAGTTCTTTATTTATGTATGTATATGTGTTGTATATTATATTGATTTTGATATGGACACCTCCCTTATTAAAGAACAAGGTTTTGAACACAGACCATCATCACAGGGGAGGGCGTCTATCACAAACAGCCTGGTAGGAGGATAGATGGACATCTACATACTCTTCTATGATCCCTCTTACTGGATAGGAATGCATTTCATTAGTTATGATGGTAAGAGGTATATTAGTTCACTGGATGGAGGATGTGATGTGGTATCCTGGGTGTCTTTGTAATGAGTTGTGATGTGGTATGCCAATTGTATTTTGGATGAGTTGTGATGTGCCGTCTCGGGTGTCTTCAACATTTGTTATGATGTAATGTCCCAATTTTCATTAAGAGTGGGGATGTGATGTCCCAGGTATCTTCTAGATGTTATGTTATATGTTATAAGGCGTAGTATTGTGCTGGTGGGATGTGTTGAGAGGACTAGGCATGTGCAGGATGGATGTGTTGTGAGTCCCTAGTGTGTGAGCGGGGGATGTGTAGTGTAGACCAGGTGTGTTCGGGAGGGATGTGATGTTGTATATTCTGGAAAGGTGGATTTCCATGATGTTTCCATTGGTTTAGTAGTGGATAATCAGTGTTAATGTGTTTTAAGGTACTCTCTCGATGATGTTCATTAAATTATATTTTGTTAAATTTTTTTTTATATGGTGTGTTTAACATGGTGATGTTGGGATGGTTACTATAACAATATAGTGGTTATTTGGTTATGTTATTTTCTCACTGGTTCTTTTGAATGATCCCTTTACATTTTCATGAGGGACATTGGTTTTTCTACTTAGTATGTTTGTATGCTCAACCTACGTATAAATATATTCTTTCAGTTTTATAAGATGACTTGGTGGACCATGTTATGCAATTATATTTTTGGAACATATAGTTTTTTTGGTGTCACTGCCTTATCTTTTATTCTGTTTTTATTTCTATAGATTCATTTAAATGTATTAGATATGATTTATACATTCATTATGTATATGGTTTTGATTTATTTATAATATTTCGTTGATTTTTTGTGGATGATTCATATTATCAACTAATCATGATTCTTTGTTAATGGTAATTCATTTTAATTTTTGATTTTTTTCAACACTTGGTTCAAGTCTCCAACTTAGGGCCTACTGAAGGTGGTACATTGGAGTTATTATATCCCTTTCGTCATTTCCACCCTATAAGGGGTATCCTTAGTTGTAGGGGATCAAGAAATTATCTCACACTTGATATTATCCCTTTTATACAAAACTTTTTAATATCATTCATTAGTATGTATGATAATTATTTAATATAAATATTCAATACGATAAATATAGATTCAGATAAAGTTCACACATTACTAATAAATACAATTATAATAGTTATGAAATTATTTCACTGCTACACCGAAAATAAGTTATTGAAGAAAACAAGAAATAGTAATTCAAATCAATATTGTCAATAGAAAAATAAAATTAAAAAAATAAACAGTCATTTAAATTTATTTCATTACACTATCAAGGAAATATCTTCATAAATACCACTTTTTGATTATTTAAAAATCTCGATACATAGAATTAAATATATTATATTATAATGTCTACAGAATTAGAAATAAGTAACACAATACAACAAAAAAATTCTTCTAATCAACATGAAAAACAAAATCAATGGGTTCACCCAAATTACTTATACAACATCTCATATCCTAGGGACATACATCAATGGAATATGGTGATAATTATCCCAGAAAGGGAATAAGAAATAGATACATTGAGTATGTGACCATTAGGCATGTCAATAATAATATGAGGTGTAATATTATTACATTATCATGGGACTATAATACATTTAATAATAAAAATTACATGAATCATAATGTTGAAATGGTTCTACAACATTTAAATGAGGCATTCATAATAATATCACTATAGTTTGTCACCATGTGATCATAAGTTAAAACTGGAATGATATTCACCGAGGTGTAATAAAATATATCATATCTAGAGACTTATTATTTAACCAATGCATTGGATAAAAATTAGGTAACACCATATATATGTAATAATTAATATGTTCTATATATATCATAAAAAAATATAGTACATTAATAACCCATGGATAAATATTAACAAGTTTTATATAAATATCATTTTGTAGAAAGGTTCTTAAATATTAGATTACAACATTATTATTAGCATATGAAAATAGAATCTAGGATTCATATATGTACCTACCTATATAAATTAATAATTTATACATCGACTTGAATTACTATGGAATGTAAAATGTTTTTGGGTATTCACAAGATAAAAATTACTTATGTAAAAGATATAAATAGAGAAAGTGGTTTGGAATCTTGAAAGGTATAAAATGTGGACATATACAAGGGTAAATGGGGGAGATAAAGGGTATACCATTCCTAAATAATTATTTTAGTACTATCTATATTTTTAAATTCAAAATAAATAACTGTAACATACCCTTTAAATGATGTATAAAAAGATAATTACATAATTGGAAAATAAGAAGGATATAATTCTAATACCGTAATGAGTTTATCCTAAATGTTGAGGATAGAACCATAGGGTCTTATGGATCCCATGGGGGGTCTAATATGGGATAAAAAATGAGCAATATATCTTAGAGGATGGATTGAAAATAATGGGTACTGGTAAAATATGTGAGAATTTATAGAACAAGAGGTGGAACTATTTAATAATTTAACAATATAGGTCATGGAAATTATGGTTTTTGAATATTAAAAAAAATTCACTCCTTGAAGTTTTATGTCATGACCTGACCCCTGGGGCCAGTGTCATGACTACCTCATGTTTTCCCTCCATTAGCTAGGGGCTGAAGACTAGCACTGGAATAGGATTATCCCTATAACCGGAATTCATTTCCTTTAAACCTGTAAAACACACAATCCAAGAATAGAACAAGAAGGAACCACAAAGTAAATTGCTCAAGTAAAAATTGTACTGAATGTAAAAGAGGCTAGAATACAGGACCAGTAGAAAAGTAAAAGTACAACTGAATGTGAAAAATATCTCCTGGAATTTCCACAATGGATATTAACTAAAGGGTAGGTACAATTCTCGATCAGTAGTCACTACGTCACATCATGTAAAATGGTCCACCTCAAAGCACCATCCAGACATGGATCTCTCAGCCTCGATCAATGTTGTCTGTCATCATCAAAAGACACAACAAGGTGTAGGCGTAGCCCATGAAGGGGTGAGTATAACAATACTCAGTAGGGAACCAAAGTCCCTAGAAGGTATACTAGAGTTCTATAAAGGAATAACCACAAATCAAGACCTCAATCACAAATCATGAAGCAGTATTCATCATCTCTACTTAGGCATATTCCAAAACAGATACCTATGTTACCAAAATATACTCATCTCATTCATGAAGAATGTTAAGGATCCATATTTTATTCCATTTTCACAACTGATCCACAATGTAATAATACAACAAAGGTAACACCATGAATATAAAGTATAACATAGGTAACCCCACAAAAGTTGCACCATGAAAGTATTGTACTAAATAGGTAACACCAAAATGGTAACACCATGAACATAAATGAGTTAGCGAACATCAGGTATATGACATATGTACAGAAACACAGATAATTAGTCGAGAAGCTAGATTATCTTATTCTGTTGAGAGGAACTATTACAGACCATACAGAGCCTGACCCACACATGATCGATAGATAAAAACCCTCACTGTCCCACATAGGCTGTGACCTATAAAGGATTGGTATGCACCGAACCACACCAGATCACTGAGTGCTGACCCACATAGGATCTGACCCACACAGGATCGGTGTTGATCCACATAAGATCACTAGGTACTAACCTTCGTATGATATGTATACAACCTCCTACTCAATTCAAACCACAACATTCCCGCATTGAGTACTCTTGATTCTGGTAAGATCAAATTCCCTAGCCATTGGTCATACATCGACTGTCATGAATATCCACGTAGAATTATCCCAAAATACAGCAATGTCATAAATCTTCTAAAGTGATAGAAGGTACAACATTCAGATTCTCAGTATGTGAGTTATAATCATTTTAGTGTCTAGGGCGCAGTCAGATTCTGGTTCGATCCAACCTCACCATACTCCAACATTCCCAAAAACACAGTTGGTGTATACAAAAAGGACCTTCTCACTCCATGGATCCTAGTACCATAGATAGTTTGTCAAATGGATGTCCAGTTCACATGTTATTTCCCATTAAACGAAACAGGGTATGGTTGGGTCTGGATCTAGTGTGACCGGCCCGACTCGACCCTCCTTGTGTTGAACCTACCCGGTATGGGTCTGACCTGGACATACTAGGCTGTGGTCTGGCCTTTCCTGGAGGGGACCGCAGCCCGGCTAGTAAGGGTGCATCCTGCTGGGCTCATGCTGCTCGGCCTGCATTGGGATGCGGCCCGCTGGGCACGTGCAACCAACTGGATCAGTGCCCACCCAAGACAACATCGGGGGAGTCCCCTAGTCTTCTTTAATGAACAACTGACCGTTCAGTATCCTCCATAGTGGCAATTCCACGTAGAGACACCTCATTTACCACGAGACCCATAGGGAGTCGGTCCTGCCACTGCAACTACTCTGGCAGCTTGTCGTTGCATGCCACTACCTCCTCCTACGGTCAAATGATGCCAGCCATATTCATGTCTGTTAGGAATAAAAATCCACAAACCCCTTATCTAGCAGTTCGCATGGGTTTGTTGCCCTCCCTTCCACGGCTAGGCACTGCAGGTCACCGCGGCTAAGGAGCTACGACCTAATTCTCTTGTGGCCTGTGATAGCCTACCGCCGCCACTATGGTGGGTCGGTGCCTGTGCCGACCACCGCCATATCCTGTCGGGGGTCATCCGTGGGTCACCTAGTGAGCATAGGTTATCAGTTTTTTCATCAGATCGCACATAAGGGCTTCCCAAGACACCCTCTTCGTTGCACGACCCCTCATTCCAGATTCCATTAAATCCTACTTTTTTCATGATGAACGCATATATTAAACAATGTAGCAGAGGGTTTCAGCTTTATTCATTTGGATCGTGCCTGCCATGATATCTTGATAACAATTGGTAATCAAGAAAACATTTATCACATCTTAGAAAAAAACCATGATTAAACCCAACCTTGTAAATCGGTTGGAGAACGTTCGTGATTGTTTTGTGGTTTGGTGTTTATCTTCAAGCACCTCCAGATCCTTTTCCTATTTAGGGAAATGTGGATAAACACCTAACCAAAAGGAATAGTCATTATAACTATTAATTTAATTGGTTATTAATTTAATTTTAAATAATGAATCAAATTAATTAAAAGCATATAAGGTTAAATATTTTGTGTAACCGGACATTTAATACCTAGAAGTATATCCAAGACCACCCTCTTATGGTACCCTCCACCGGGAATTAAAACTAGAGGATTCAGGATATTTTTAAAATAAAATATATTTATTTAATTTAATCCTTCAGGAAAAATGAAAAAACCGACCTCACTCTTGATGCACTGCAGTCTACATTAAACCCCCATTAATCGAATATCAGCGCGATGAGTTCAACGGTGCCCCCTGATTTCAATTCTGATCATCGGTTCAAATGTTAGGATTTTCCGCTTGCACGTTTGTGGAACATAACTTAAAGAAATTTTAAAATTCCATTTCGGGAACACCGGACACCAGAATCAATTTTCATAATATTTCATAAACATCATAATTGTTCTATATAATTAAAAACGTTTACATGGAAATATTTGTTTTTACATTGTCCTCACCATAGGGATTTTCATCCCTAAAATCCACAATAGAGTCTAACGAATCAAATGGGGGTACTGGGAAAAAATCTGAGCCTCCAAATTCTGTGTTCTTGATTAGAGGATCTTTTGATGACAGTGAACACACACTAGTGGTATTAATCATCCATAAAGGAACCGCTATTTTCGAACCTCAATAATTATTATATCCTCTGTAAATGTCACCCCATCATCGATGTACAACTTTCCAGAATCAATGATGTGTGATGGATTATGCACGTACCTCCTCAGCTCCGACACATGGAAAACATCATGCACTCGATGTATCTGTGTGGGGAGAGATAGGTGATATGCCACCTTGACAACTCAGCAGAAAACCTAAAAAGGACCACGGAACCTCAAAGACAGATTTTCACCCCAAACAAATTACCACAAAATTCATCAATGTGATGCCTATAAGAAGACATGGTCTCTCTCCCGAAACTCCAAAGGTATTTTTCTCCCATCAATATAAAACTTATGCCTACTCTGTGGAGTCTTCATAAACTCCTGGATGATCTTAAATTTTCTCAGTGGTAGCCCATAACAACTCTGGCCTCAGATGTGCTAACTCCCCTGGGTCTGTCAACTATAGAGGTGATCTGCAGGGTTGGCCGTACGGGGCCACAAATGGTGCCTTACCAATAGTGGAATGATATTTTTTTTGTACACGAACTTCACCAAAATAATGATATCCTCCCAACTACACCCAAAATCTAGGATGCAAGAACTAATCATGTGCTCGAGTGTCTGTATGGTGTTCTCCATTTTACCATCCATCTAAGGATGAAAGGAAACACTCAAATGTTGATGAGTCCCGAACACTTCCTGTAATGTCATCCACAATTTGGAAGTCAAACTTGTGTCATGATAATAGATGATCATCAATGTAACCCCCAAAAGTCTTTCAATCTCTAATATATAGAGGCATCCCAAGTCCTTTACTAATCCATTTTTTTTGCATAGTTAAGATGTGGGATGACATGGTTTGTCAGTCAACGATCACCCAGATGTAATCATGTCCCCTGGACGTATGTGATATACCCATCACGAAGTCCACGTAGATATCATCCCACTTCCACTCTGGAACCTCGAGTGGTTTTGATAAGACTACGGGGACTAGATGCTCAGCCTTTACTTGTTTACATGTAAGGAATCCTGAGACAAACTATGCCACTACTTCTTCATTCCCTACCACCAGTGATGACGCCAGAGGTCCTGGTAAATATTATCCACTCCTAGATTTACTGCCACTGGGGACATTTGTAACTCCCTCAACAACCCCTCCAATAGTGCAACTAGTACCATGGTGTGTCCTATGGAGAGGATGATGTGCATCCCAATCTATGAAAATCCATCAGGTGCATGTCCTAAGGATATCATATCATGTTGAACCTCATAATAAAAGTCCCCAAGTTGTGCCTCCGAAACTCGTTGAACAAGTCCAGGAGTGCTTGTCAAAGACTGAATGAATGTTGATCCATCTTTATCGACAAAATATATTTTTAACATGGCTAGATGCTCTATCGCCTCACTCAGCAAGGTAAACCATACCTCGTACTGAGTGTGTCTACCACCACATTACCCTTCACAGAAGTGTAGACTCTCGTGAATTCATAGTCCTAGAGGAACTCCATCCATCTTTGTTGTCTCAGGTTCAGTTCCTTCTGAGAAAATATATACCCGAGACTCTTGTGATCAGGGAAGACTGCAAAACATTCGTACATCAATTAATGTCAGCACATCTTCAAGGTGAAGACCACTACTACTAACTCCAGGTCATGGGTAGAAAAGTGCTGCTCATAATGCCTATGATATCGAGAACCATACATGATCACTACTCACTCATGCATCAAGAAACATCCAATCTTGTCCCCTGATGCATCGTTATAGAATACATACAAAACGTCCTCTTCTAGAATCCTTAGGATGGGGAACTCATCTGTGTAGGCCCCAGCTACAGATGACTCTGATGCCATATCACCATCCAATGAAGGTATGTCCCTTCTTCATCAATACTACTAAAGGTTCCACAACTCTAGAAAATTCTGGCATGAATCTCTGGTAGTATCCATCCAACCCTATGAATCTCCGCACATCGGTCACACTCCTAGGTTCATCCCACGAAAGTGTAGCCTCTATATTTGCTAGATCTACTATTACACTGGACTACAAGATAGCGTGCTCTAGAAATCGAATCTCTCATATCCAGATATGGCACATTGAATGCTTACCATAATGCTGGTGCTCTCGGATTGAATTCAAAACTATCTACAATGATAGACATTCTCTCCTTCTGACACTGAGTATATCAAGATGTCATCGATAAAGACCACCACAATGTGATCGAGGTTTGGCTGGAAGATCCTATTAATGATTCCCATAATTAGAGCTGTGGATTTGGTCATGCCAAACGACATAACCATGAATTCCTAGTGGTCATACCAACATCATAAGGTCATCTTCTACACATCCTCATCTCATACCATGAGTTGATGATATCCAGATCTGATATCCATCATAGAAAACCATCGAGCTCCATTCAACTGATCAAAGAGATCATCAATCCATAGAATTGGATACATGTTCTTCATGGTCACCATGTTAATGAAATGATATTCCTCAGAGAGTTTCAAACTCCCATCAACCTTATTAGTGAAAAAAATCGGAGATGCCCGTGGGAAATCCCTGGGCCTTAGGAACCCCATCCTCTACAAGTCTTCCAGCTTTACCTGAAACTCACAAAGATCCACATGTGAAATCCGATATGAGGTTGTAGATATCTATGCCTTCTCAGGGTAAAAATTGATGTAGATGTCCACCATTTTGCGTGGAGGTAGTCCCAAAACATCACCAAGGAAGACATCAACATACTAGTCCACTACAACATGATATCTCAGAATATCAACATAAACTATTCTAAGGGTAAGGATTGAAAAATGATGAGTGATCACCCAAACCCTCCTCTAGGTAAGTCCATCTTGTGCTGCAAAGGTTACCTTTTCATCGGTAAAGGAAAACCAAGTCACATCCTTAAGAACACATCATACTTTTCCCCTAATGCAGTTGACTTTAGCATGGAATGGGAATAAACAGTAAATACCCAAGATAAGGCCGTAAGGACTCCATGCCACAACTAGAAGATCCCAGACGAAGTTGTCGCGTCCTTGAGTAAGCTCACACTGCCGAAACTAGTTTGTAATCATCAAATCATTTCCCGTAGGAGCCTCTAACTGTAAAGATCGAGCTAACAACACCACTAGAATCTCCATGCTCTGAACGAGGTCTAGGGAAATAATAGAGTGATTGAAACTTATGTCAATATGTACTACAACTAAGGTGGAGTAAAAATAAATCTTACCTCAAATCATATCGGCTATGTCGTGGTCTTATGCCTCATATTCATAGAGTAGAACTCATCCTTTTCTACCAGCTCCATGTGGTCAAGGTAGAACACTTGAAGGTGGTGGAAGAAGAACCTTGAATCACCACCCATCACATGTTGCACGACCATCTCCTCTCCCAGGTCTACTACCCTACAAACCTCCTCGCTCGATCCTCTACCTCTTCCATGGAGGTCCCTTGGCTGTCTACTTGTTGTTCGTATCAAGATTCAGGCGGTTTTGTGCCTTGCAGCCCTGCCCGCCACACGAGTAGCACGACCTGCTCCTCATCTATCGTCCTTCTTCCCGTGATACCCCCACCACTGAATCTCTATCATGAGGTCATCAACAATTTGGTCTGGCTATCTTGGGGCTCTGCTTTATCTGTATACTATCTACAATGTATGAATCTGCGACCTGACACCTGTTGGTGGCACTCACTATCAGTGCCCTCTGAGCTATGAAGCTCTCTACAAAAAGAGCTCGCTCTTGCTCTCCATCATACGTCAGAATGTTGAGAAATATCGTCAATGATATGATCTCTTATAGGAGACCCTGATAAAACTTATGGGACCTACACAGAGGGTCTCGTACCATGTTTTTTGAGTAGCGGGAGAGATCAGTGATGCTCACCGAGTACTGAGCCATAGTCATATAACCCTGCTATAAGTGCAACAACTCTTGTATAAGAACTAATCATAGAGTTAGTGGGAAAAAATATTATCTGAAAATGCCATCAATGTACACCCAAGTGAGGGTCTCCTTGTCATGTAATAGGATTTTCAGACTCCACCATCTTCCAAATGATCCTTGAAAGAGACTGGAAGTTAGGATCACCATCATATCGGTTGGTGTCCCTACTAAGAGAAAAACTCTGTCCACAACCTCTAGCCAGTCCTCAGCAACCCGTAGATCTGTCTCACCTAGGATTATTAATGGCCTCTATAGATTAAACATTTTCTACACTCTCAGTCATAATGTACCCACAACTAGTGGGGCTGGGGGGAAATAAATTCTCAATGGGTAATGGTGATACTGGTACACCACCCGAAGGTGCTAACACAGTAAGAGGTCCTCCCACTGCGGACTCATCGCTCAGTGGGACATCATCATATACTCTCTCGGGAATCCTAACTAACTATCTATGTGGTTTCATCCTAAAAGAAAATAGTTTTTCCACTATAAACAATTTATACCTAGTGAGATGACTCAAAAAGTAAATCTTTTCAAAAACACACGCAATTAGTGTTTTTGTGTGCTATGTCAGAAATTAGAATTCAGGGTCCTTGTGTATGGATAGGTCGACTGCTTCACTGAAAATTGATTCCCAAAACTGAAAACAAAACTCATAACACTTAACAGTATTGCCACATTGAAAATTTCAGAGTCATAGTTCTTTGGTAGAACCGACTCTTATGATACATCTTTGTCGCATCCTGAACCCTAGGGCCCATGTCGTGACTACCCCGATCCTGCCATCCATAAGGCAGGGGCAGGTGACTCCCCCTGGAAAGGTGTATCCCTCTAATGGGAATTCATTTTTTTAAACTTATACAATCACACAATCCATGAACACAATAAGAAGAAACCACAAAGTATACTTGTATAGTACAAAGTGCACTGAATGTAAAAGGGGATGTATTAGAAGACCGACTAAAAAGTAAAAGTTCACCTAAAATAGACAAACATTTCCAAGAACGTCCATTGAGGATCTTACCAGAAGGATAGGTACATCAATCGATCATTTCATGACAAATGGTCCACCTCTGAGCATTGTCCATTCCTAGAACCCTCACCCTCGATCAACATTGTCCATCATCATAACAAGAAAAAATAAGGTGTCGGTGTTGCCCATGCAGGATTGAGTATAAGAATACTTATTAGGGACCCCGAGACCCTAGAAGGTTTCCCAGAGTACCAGAAAGAAATAACCACAAATAAAGACCTTAACCAAAAATCATGAAGTAGTAGTCATCAACTATACATAGGTATATTCACATAGATATATCTATGTAATCGAAAGATACTTCTCTCATTCTTGAAAAAAACATAAGGACCCACATTTTAAGCAATTTTCAAATCTAATTCGTGAATAAAAATTACCATAAAAGAAACACCAAAAAGGTAACACCAAAAAGGTAAAGTACCACAAAGGTAATACAATAATGGTAATGTACCAAAAAGGTAACACCACGAAGGAAAAAATTCTCATTTCAAACCATCTATATAACTTATGAATATAAGTAAAAATTATTAGTTAAGAATATATATCATTTTATTCTGTTGAGAGTCACTAATATTGACCATGCGGTGTCTGATCCATATAGGATCGATAGATAATAACCACTGCTGAACCACAGAGGATCTAAACCACAAAGGATCAATATGCACTAACACATAAAAAATCGTTGCTTGCTGAACCACATAGGATCTGACCCAGACATAATCGGTGTTGTTCCATAGAGGATCACAAATTACTAAACTTGGTATGATCTATCTCCAACCACCGCCTCACTGCCAGCTACTGGATTCCTACTCATAGTACGCTTTATTCCAGGAGTATCTTCACAAAAAGATATCTTTTGTACCTCAACCACCACGAAGTTACTCTTAGAAGTATCCCAATGGACTGGAAAGTCATAAGGGTTATAATGCGATAGACGGAGCGTCATTCGGATGCTCTCCCTGTGAGTTATAGGCATTTTAGTGCCGACAGCCCTATTGGATTCGGGTTCAATCCAACCCATACGTACTCCAACATTTTCCAAAACTCATGTGAGTATACCAAAGAATTCGTGTCGCTCCAAGGATCTCAGTGTTGTAGATGGTTCGTCAAATGGACACATTGTTCACATGTTATGGACCTTTAAGAGAAACTGGGTGTGGGTAGGTTTGGGTCCAGTCCGACCCAGCCCAACAGCGCCTAGGCCAACCCGACCAGGTTCTGGTTGACCTAAATCGATCACGGTCCGACCCATCTTGGATGTGACGTGGCAGGCATGGCCCATTGGGCCGAGGTCCGTCCCGGCTCATAGGGGGCACAACACGACCCGCATATGCGTTTCCCACCTCCTTTGTCAGAGGATGCCTCTTCATTTGGCGTGAGACACTTCCTTATTTTTCATGGGACTCATAGGTAGGGTGTTCGGTTTCCGCAGTGTCGTAGCAGTGGTAACTCCAGCGTTGCGCTGCTACCTCCTCCTGCGGCCACCCGATTTCAGCAACTTCTCATGACCTCCGCGACTAAAAAGTTGTGTCCACCTTATCTAGCTACGTGGATCGGCACACCTCCCTCACTTCCACAGCCGTTTGGTGCGTCCGCTGTTTGCCACTATGGCTATGGTGTTGTGGCCCACTTCTTTGGCGGTGCACGATGGTGGGCCGGCGCCACTGAGGTCGCCCAGTGTCAGTCACTGCCAAAGCCTGCCGACGGTCTTCCACGGACAACATGTGAGTTCCATTGACCCATTGATTCCATTTTATCGCACCTATGGATCCTTGGGAATACCTCTTCCCCACATGACCCTTCATTCCGAATTCCATTCAACATGAAAAAAAATTCTCAACGAATTCATATATTAAACAATGTAGCGGAGCATCAGGGCCTAGTTCATTTGTCCTGCACCCTCCATGTTAGCATGATAATAATAGGGAATTAGGAATGCATTCATCAAATCCTGGAAACATGTCATGATTAAACCCTACCTTGTAAATCCATTGGATAAAGTACACAATTGATGGTGGGTTGGTGTTCGTCATTCCCGTGACAAACTTCCAATAACGCAGGTCGAATGACAATCTTCAGTTCTCAATTGTGAGATACTTTCATCGTCAAGAGTTTAAAGATCCTCCTCCTCCTTTCAACAACGAAAAAAACACCAAACCCAATGTAAGTGTTAATATAACTCTTAATTTATTATTTGATTCATTTATTTTGAATTAATGAATCCAATTAATTGACGAGATTTGTGGTTACACATTTTGTGAAACAATGCATTTAATGCCCTACATTAAATACCCAACCACCCTCTTGATGTCCCAACCAACAAAAATTTAATTGAGAGGTGGGAGGATATTTATAAATTAAAATATTTTTATTTATTTAATCCTCCATGAAAAATGAAAAAACCAACTTCTCCTCTCGACCCACTATGGTAGCGGTTAAACCCCCTTTAGAGAATCTCGGCACTATGAGTTCAATGTAGCCCTCAGATATCAATATCAAGCACTGGTTCAGAAGATAGGATTTCATGCTCGCATGTTTAAAGAGTGTACATTAAATAAAATTTAAAATTCTCTTCAGGGCACACTGGGAATTGATATCGAATGCCATCAAATTTTGCAGTTTTAGAATTGTTTAATTAAATATAAATAATTACATTGAAATTTCGGTCATTCCATTTAATGTAGACGATTTTGAGCCAGATTTTATGTTATATTAGTCCATTATATCTAAGCATCATTATTTAATACTTCTATGACATGGAAATGTATATTATTCAAAAAATATTCTTTTAAAAAGAAATTTTCCACTATAGACATTGCAATGTTCGTTGTGTTTTTTGGAAATAGACTAACATATACTGAAATACCTAATATTGAAAAAATAAAAACAATTTAGGTCTTAGATAATGGTTATTTAAATAATACATCAATTTGAAATAATAATAAAGTTATAAAATGTACCGAAAAACAAAAAATGTATTCTATAATTCAATAAAAAATAATGTACATTCGAAAATTCAAAAAAAATCACCATTACATAATTTTGACATAATTATGTAAAGTATATAATTTTTTAGATGATAAATAACTATATACATATATTTGATATTTCTACCCTTTAAATATATTAATCTTTCTTGAAAAATAATGATTTTTAAGACATTATCATCTTTCTAAAACAGATAACATATTTTTTGGGCATTATAATTTTATTTTATCTTTTATATTTAAATAACAGTGTTCGAAAAGGAAATTGAAAAAATATAATATTATTCATAATACAGGATTTTATTATAATTTTCCATATACTTTCAAAAAATAAAAATATGTTATGTTCATGGCCATCAATAAATGAATGAAATTGGTCTTACATTAACATAAATTTAATAAAAAATATTCTAAAATTGGGATTGTTGGAATAAATATTTGATTTATATAAAAAATTAAAATTTATGTTTCTAAAATATGGACATAACCCCTTACTACATCTTTGTACGCCCTATGGGTATGGTTTGTGATGATTTTAGTTTTAGAGGGTGCTTGGATAAACATTGGTCGAGTGGTAGTCCCCCTTATCTTGAACCTATCATATTGGTGGTTTTTTGAAGCAACCCATGTTGAAGATCATCTTGGAAAAGGTCATGGATGAATCCAAGTGACACTAAAACACAAAAATGTTTTTATAAATAGGCATCATATGTAATGGATGTACTTGTTGATGCAATAATTTCATCCTTTGTGCATCTATTATCCTCCTTCTAATATTACATATAAAAACTAATTATAATGTTAATAATATGATAATGCGCTATTTTTTAGTTTTGAAATAGTGAAATGAATCTGATTACAAAATTTCAAATGTGGAAAAATTTCATGCTATTATTTTGATATCCACATTACTCCCTATAAATATAACACCATTCATTCAAAAAATATTACCCATAATGTTTCAACTGATATATTATCATTTGGTATGATGTTTATTTTTTTAATAATATGTCGTTTTATTTAAATTTTTTCATAATGGGGGAGATAATTATATATTATTAGGGAAATCCATATTTACTAATTATATATTTTAAATATTTTTTTAATATTTATTTTTCAAAATTTTATTTATTTCTATACATAACTAATGTTTTGTTATTTATTAATTATATAAGGGTTATTTTTGTTAGAATGTATTTTTAGGTGTATACTTTTATATAATATAACACAAATTTACTTAGGAATATATAATTATTTAAAAATCCCATGTTATTACATTCTTCTCCCCTTTAGAAATTTCATTCCTGAAATTTCAACTCATGATTTTAGATGATAAATGTGAGGATACTTTTTATAATATTTTCTTCTAGTTACAATGTCACCTCAATATATTTATTCTTCTTAAATAATACTTTTACATGTGGGGTTTTCTTATTATGTATATAAATTTTTCACTGTCAAATATCTCAACCGACTGGTCCTCATTATATAGTTCATGTTCCATTTTTATGAAATATGATTTCATTACGGTTTAGGTATCATGAATGTACATACCCAAGAGAGAGATATTGAATACATCAAGAAAAAAACACATATTTATTGGATGTTATAGCTAATATTCAACTGATCCAATGAAATCAAGGATTTAAATGGTGTCAAGGTAACCTGGGAAAGGATTCTAATTCCATCAAAACTAGATTTATCTCTTACATGCTGAAATATGAATTAAAAATTTCTACTCAATATCAAACTATATTCCCCTTTAATGGTTGTCATAATTGCTCCTTTTTATACTCTATAAATTTATTTTATATGTTGCGTATGTCTTGACCCTTTTATGTCAACTACTTCAAAAGTACGGACATAAGAATAATTCTATGAACAATTTATCCTAACGAATGGGAATTTTAAATCACCTTCAATATAGATAATCATAGAGTTCCATTTGAATAATCTTATGGAGTCTTTTATTGCCTGTGGAATAAATATTTTGAGGTTTTAATCTGATCATTGTTTATATTACACTGATAAATTTCTCAAAATGTACACATGATTTAAAATATCTCTATTAAATTTTCCATTTGTTATGGTTGATAGGATGTTTAAAAATTAAATTGTGTAAATAATTAATGTGTATTTTTTCATTAGAATATTGAAGCGAAAATTGGATCATGATAATAAATAATTTAATTTTATACCACATGTACCCTCACCACTTTTCATATATCCATGATAGTTATTCATGAGATAAATCATTCCAAATATTGATGAAATAGGTTGTCTTGGGGAGTTGATCTATGATAAGCTATATCCCATTGTTTCTATTGGATATTTTTTGAATACTTATGAAAACGTCCATTTTGTTGTTTTCGCACTTCCATGTTGGTATGGGGAGTGGTTTTAATACCCTTTTAGTGAGTTTTTACTCTTTCTTATCTTATTGACACACCAAACACCATACAAGGAAGATGAACATCAACATTTTCATATTATCCCACCGATAATTATGATGAATATCCCCATAAATTTTATTGCTTCAAACATGTATAGAAAATTTCTAGATGTGAGATTCTTCCATTATATCCATGATTATATTTGGGATTGATGAGAGACATTGAATTTTCATGAAATTGGGAGACATAATTTTTTACCAATATTGAAGGAATGAAATAGAAGATTCCTCATATACTATATATTATTTTGTATCTAATGATATTCGATTTGATATCTATTTAGCTTCATTAAAAATGAATGTTGAGAAATAAAATGGGATAGAATTGAAGATTTACCTTCCCTTATGATTCAAATTTCATACTAATTAGTTCATTGATTAATGTATCTTCATAAATATTTATCATTTACATCAATATATAATGTTTCCAACATATTTCATTAACAACTCTATTTTCCCTTTTACAGTGATAATGAATTTAAAAAACCATAGTAATTAATAATCTCCAACCACATACTTAGGAATTTTTTTAATTTATTCAGTTTGAATTTATACTTGATACTCTTCTCATCTATGTATATATTTCATTTCCCCACATAAATATACATTATACATATATCCATAGAAAAAATGACTTCATCAAACTCAGATTCATTCATAGGAAAATTTTCCTAAATTTTATATATCATTCAAGATTAATAAGGGAACATGATTTTTTTCATGAGGATTCACCCAAAACCTTTTAGAGATACATCATTATAAATGGAAAATATTTTTCTCATATATTGTAGACTGATTGTGGGTCTAGTAAAAATACCTTTTTTAGTTCATGTAATCTCTCTTGAAAATTTGATTCCAGATAAATTTAGTTCATTTTCAAGTTCACTCAAATTATTGATAATAAAGTCGCTGAATATTTTTCAAAACATATTATAATTTCCTAAAAATCTAAATAAGCTATATATATAAGTTATAGTTGTAAAAAAATGATACTTCACTCTATCCATTTTCTTAGAAGGGTCAAATGATATTTCATCGATGGTTATATTATTACCACTGAATAAAACTTATATTAAAGAGAACTAAATGTTTCATAAATTCTCCAATAGAATTATCTTCGTTATAGATTTCTATGTAACATTAAGATGATCCACATTATCCCCATGTCATTTTTAATATTATAGAATATAATTAAAAATTTACCTTGAATTTTTTATTCAAGACAATAAGGATTATGTTCATTGAATGTATAAATTTAATAGGTGGAATTTTTAAGATAACGGAATTTAAATTTCATAATGAAAATATATTATTCAGAAGTCATTATTTATAATATCATTTTACTTTATCTTCAATTGATGAAACCCATATCATAGTTTAATATAAGATATTAAATATGCTCCTTAAAGCTTCTCAAATATATAACCAATCGATGGGAAAGATTCATTCTCTTAATTATGATCCCATGTTGTTCTCTATAATATATTCATATTAAAATTAATCCATCCTTCTTCTGTAAATTTTTTCAAATTCTACCCATGAAGACACACTTTGCAAAATTAATCCCATATCTAGAAGATATTAATCTTGATTTATTAATTCCATAAACACCTATTTTTTCTATATTGGATCTTTGATATCATCTTGGATCCATTAATGAGTTTATTGGAATATTGTAACAGTATTTATTGGGTAGTTCTAGATAAATATTCTAGAAACTCAAAAATATATTGTAGAATGATAGTAACATTTCATACTCTTAAACTTTCATTCCCTTTTACCTCTTAGAAAATCATGTCCCTAAAAAATATATGGGAATTTATTTCTGAAAAATCTCATGATGATATATCATTCTTTTGAAAGTAAATATATAATTTTAATTCCTGATTTTTTTAATTTTTCATAATCCTATAGTTCATATTAGAATTATTCTTTGAGGGATAGTCAAATATATTGGCCCCAATATTTATACATTACATATTACTATAAGAATATATATTACATAAGATAAAAAACACAAACAATTAGGGTATAAGTTTAATTCCTTTTGAATCATGGAAGCATACATAGATGATTCATAAAACACCTTCATCGCATCCCTATTTTTCATTAAAATCATGAACCCTTTTGGATATATCATACATAATAAATTTACTCATATATGATGGAAATTAACCATTTGAAAAGGGTGACACCCTATGCTATGTAATGGTATACAATGATGATATCAGTCCTAATGTAATAATATGGCATACAAACAATTTTTTTTAAAACAAATTATATCCATTATATCAAAATATAATGATATTGTGTCTTGAAATATATAATAGAAGGTCATAAATAACCAATGAACATGATATATGATTCAATAACATAAGAAATAAAATTATTCAAAGAACATAAGAATATAAAATCATTTTTTATTACTGAAGTCTTGTTTCCCAGACATTCATATCAGATAATTCTCTTTACTGAATAGGGTAGAATACCCATTATAGACATGTCTTTTTGAACAATGTTTACTTCCCATTCCAAAAATGTATTACCGATCGAGTCCAATTCTCATTCCATACCTCTCTATTTCAGGAGATATTAAAAATTTACCCAATTAATTTTATGTAGATATGGTTCCCAATAATCACATAAGGAAACCAATACATATATCTAGAATAAGAGATTTAATCATTCATAATATCATAATCAGTAAAATATGATTGGTTTCATAAACATATAAAAATAAATTAATTAATGGGAAATAAACCAATTTCATAAACATAATTCCATAAATAAAATAAGCAATTAAATGAATGAGTTATAATTTTGTCATTTGATAATTTCATAGGTAAAGCTTAAGTGACAAAAAATATTTTTTTTACATGCAAATTTATTATGGAAGTCACCTAAACAAATTCATGTGGAAAAAATCCTTTTGAATTTTACACATTTTTAATAGATGTAGAAGTACAATGAAAAATATTTTCATTGAAAATAATGATTTACATTTTTAAAGGAAAGGTCAACACATTATGTATTCATGAAAGTGGAAAAATCGGTTCATGAAATATAAATTAATTAACATAGTTTTCTTATTTTTTTTAGAAATTTTACAAACAACTGCATATTGAATATTGGAACCAGATTCCGTTAAAAATATTTATTAAAAATATAATCATGGGTAAAATGATATGAATTTGTATTATAACAGTATTATAAATATTTTAGAAATTTTTTTGATTCATGTACATTGCAGAGAAATATTCTATAATTGTTACTTACATATAAAAAATCAAAAATAATATTAAGATTGTGAAATTAACCCTTACCTTCAGTTATTTTGCATTCATACCTCTCTAAACATCATTTATAATGGTTTTTATAATTTTATTAATATTTATAGAAAGAATATTCATATTTATTATATAATTTTATTACCCACCTTTAAAAAAAATTTCATCATTACCCTTATTTTTGGTGTTGACAACATTATTTCCCTCTACATGTCTTGTCACATAGACTTGATCCATGTGCATGGGAAATAGTTATATCATTTCCCAAATGATATTACATTAGTATATAATATCTCTTAATTATAAAAATTGATAAAAACATAACATAATGTTTATCTTGAAAAAATTAATCATAACACATTATGGAGATGGTAGACCATATGTACGCACGAGCGACGATATCATTGATTTAATGGTGACATGGAGAGTAAGTGGATGATATATTAATTTAATAAAAACACGGTATCATGTTATAATTATCAAAAATATATATTAGTTCCATCATTATACCCATCCATGTAATGAGCTGATAAAAAAATTACAACATGACATGGAGACTCTTTGTCATAGATATTTGCACTCATTGGTTTCATTTTTTGTAAGATAGATAAATAGAAGAATACTGCTATCCAGTTATTATAATAAAATAAAATAAAATTGGATTATTCCTAATTTATTAAATTATAATGAAACAACACAAAAATATGATGTAGAAGAATAAATAATCTGGAATGATTTAGTTAAGATAATTACCACTTCAATAATGAACATCCTTTAAATCCATTAATTGGGACCCTTGGGTTTATATTTTTAAAAGAACACCCCCATAATAATTTCTATATGAAATATTATAAGAAATAAATATATTGTTTTGTTTTTCATGACATATCAATGTGTTGTGGAGAAATGAGTGAGGATGTCTCCTTTTGTAATTGATGTGAGGGGTACTTCTGGGATATCTCAAAAGATGGATTTACAATAAATTAATTATTCATAAAAATTAAACCCAATATAAATGGATTCCAATATAAGATATTATAAGTTTTAATATCATCAATAAATCTATTTTATAATTTTTTTGGTGTTATTTCATTCCTTATCATTTTGATTAACGCATTCTCCAAATATATTAATATTATCTATCGTAAAAATGATATTCAATTATAAGATGATGTAATTTATACTTATGTGATCTCAATTGGACCAAAAATGAAACATTTAAGACATTATAATATTTTAATTATTCAATATTTTTATATATGGTTTATGAATTTTTTTCTGAAATTTTATAAAATGTTATTTTAATAAGATATCATTAGTTTATCTTTTGACACTATACATAACCTGGAATTTTGAAAATATAGAAGTTCATAAGTTATCCATGAACTAAGTATTTTATTATATCCCTATGAGTCCAAGGTCATCAGTAATATTCTTATATAAATTTTATTATCTAAAATTTTATTTATTTTAATTTTATAATTACATTTATTTGATATTTCTATTTATAAAATAATTATTACATCAATGTTCCGTAAGAATTTAATGTAATTATTTGTGCAATACAAACTATAATCAAATTACACCAATGTAGATATAAAATATATTAAAAAAAAATATTATATAATATATTTTCTTTTTAACACTTTATTAATAATATTTCAGTTATTAAATTAATAGTGTATTATTTTCTTACATTCCTTGATCATAATAAAATCTATGCCATTTTTCATGGGAAATTGGCCATTAAATGTTAAATTTTATAACCTACGGTATTATGTTTCATATTTACTTCCTTAAATAATAAATATCAATTGTATGGGTCATTTGATAGTCTATATAATATTATTTTAAACCTATATTTCCCTATTTACCCTTTAGAGTGGTAATAAAACTTAGCAAGGTTAATATTCATTTTTTACAAAAGGAAATGCGACCGATTTAGTATTTTTGTAATATATGAATCCAAATTTGGAATCCAATTTTAAAAATTCATATAGAATATGTTCCATAATTAAATAGAAAATATAATCAATAATCATCATTGAAAGTCATTTTTTTTGAAAAATGTAGTTTAGAAACATAAAATATTTTTATAATATATTCATATAAAAAACTTTTTTACAACACATAATTAGTTTATTATAAACATCAATGAACTAATAAAAATTTAGAGCTAGAAAGAAAAATTAATTTCCATTTCAAATTCATTAATATAATATTTATTTTTTAATTAAAATTAGTATTTTACATATTTTGAAAAAATTAAAATTTTCAGAAAATTATATAAATAAATTTTAATAATAATTTTACCAAACATATTAAAAATTAAATTAAATTTTTGAAATAAATTTTATTTCACTTCTTGAAATTATTATTCACACATAAAAGTAATAAAAAATCATTTTTTATGAAAACATATTTTTGATGAATAGAGTGAATTTATTGAAAAAAATATCTGATCATCTTCTACGAACATAAAAATAAATTAAATAGTGTTTTAAATATTTATTTATTTATTTAATCATATAATTTATTTATTTGTTCTAGATTAATGGCTATGATCTAATGGATATATCATATTTCACATTTGGTGCAACACAAGCTATCAATGAAATTCAATTATTTAATGAGTAATACATGATTATAATATTTAACATATATGTTATACAAATAATAAAATAAATATATCCTTCAAATTTTTTTTATTCTGATACAATCATATAAATGGATTTTTTCATTATCACTTCCTCAATATTCAATAGAGCTTCCTAAAATTGTTGGCGTCTCCATAAAACAATAACAAAATGAGTGGAATTATTTCATAGAACATTTTATCTATTATCTGGAATATCTATCTGATGTTATTAATGAAAATGAAATTTTTCTAGTTGTAAAAATCCATAGTTTAATACAAGTAAAAGATCATAATTGTACTTCTTCAAGGGTGGTACTGGTACCACATCATGAACTTGAGAGAGAATTGGGCGATTCACCAATATATAAACCCCCTCCCAAACATAATCCCAAATTTCAATAGAACTAGTATATGATGTTATTAAAATTCCCTTGATTAGAAATCTCATCACTCTATTCCAGGATGATAATCCTATAAATTCCATACCGTCCTATTCAAAAATTAAACATTTTCATCAATTTTTTAAATAAAATATTTATTGAATCTGACCATCTTATACGTGTTCATGATGATATCTATCATTCTCATCCATTTTATAAACTATATATTTTATTAATATCAATTTTTCACCAAAATCATTCATCAAAGTTGGATTCTTTTCATCTTACCATGTATTTATTACTAATGATCTATTTGAACAGTAGTCTGAAAACTATTATTTAATGAAAATATACCAAATATAAATGTTGGTATAAACCACCATTTAAATCCCTTGAGAATCCAATCAGCATATCTTATAGTGATTTAATTTTCCACATAGAAGGAACCACCTTCCAATGATGATATGCAGTGCTGAAACATAACTCTGTATCTTTATCATACAAAATAATATTCTATAATGAGGAGGAAAACCTCAAATCCTGATTAGATAAAAACTAATGTTGTACTACATGCATTCTTATCGCATATGTAATATTTATTTTGGAAATATGATTATGAGAAAAATTATATCTAATATAAATAATGTGTGTAGAATTTTTAATGTTGTCAATAATAACTCATATATCATTATAGCCTTTATAAGTTCTGCGACGTCTGATGAAAAATATAAAATATGATGTTTTTTCATTTCCATTATTTTAAGGGAAATGGTTTTAACATACAATAACCCTATGTATCATAGTGTCCTCTTTCAAGAAAACAAGGAATCTGGAAACATACTCTATAATATATGTCCTCATTTTATCCAACAATAAATAATCTTTCACATCCAAAAACATCTTCCCACTTCCTTGATGAATAATGAAAGAAATTTTTTGAGCCGCACCAAATATATCCTTCATTAAATATGATTTTTGAGGGACAAAATCATAGTTCATAACCTATATTACTCTATCATAAACAATTTTGAAATCATGATCATTTCACACATTATTTTTTCAATATAGGTCATCCTTTTGATCCTCCTTAAACATCACCAGTTCATATGGTTGAGGATTCATTTAAAATAGTTATGACATATCTCCTTACTTTTTTATTTCTCAATCCATCCTCTATAAATCCATAAATTTTAGATCCCTTTTTGTTGTCATCAATGATGGTCTATCAGGGCCTTTTTGACTCAAAGAGTCTACTACCTTGTTAATTCACATAGAGTGGTAATGTATGGAGTAGTGGTAATATTTAATCCACTCTAACTAAATAAATTTTCACATATTAAACTAAATTAGAGAAAAAAATATTCACTAAACTTTTATGATAAACATATATGTCAATCCATTCTCAATATAGATAATACTTCCATTAAATTTATGAAAAACATTAATTCTACTAACTCAGAATCACGTGTTGGGAAATTTTTATCATGGATCGTAAATTGTCAATTGGCATAAGCTATCTCCATATCATTTTTCGAGAGAAACCAACAGATCACCATTTTTATGTATCACTATATATCACAATTCTCTATCAACTACATAGTAGTGTGAACGTATGTTCACTGACTAATCATCTATTCAACTCAATGATATTCACATAACATTATACAATTCATACGATCTTAAACCCTTTCTATTTAAACATTCTGAATTGATTAGATAATCATTATAAAGAATCAACAAATCACCAATAATATCAATCCAAATAAAAAAAAAATCGAATATATACATCCTATATTGGTCTAGTCCATCATTTAATTAAATTTTTCATTCTTTTATCCTTAGACACAACCCCGATGTTGATTTTTTGACTAAAAAATGTAAGATTTTAAATTCAAAACTCACAAATGGTAAATTTTTCATAAATGTTATCCTTTCATAGGTTCTCATTATAATCCTCATGTGATATTAATGATCTTCTATTCTAGTTGAATATATGATTATATCATCTATAAAGACTTCTGGAAACTCATCTAGAAAGTCTTTAATGACTATATTACTTTAATAAATCAATATTATAGTGTATTACTGTTACCAAAAGGCATCACTATTATTTTTAATGTGTATAAATTTTATAGAATTAAACCATGATAATATCCTCATACTTATGCGTCAATTTATGATACAAAAAATGATGATCAGTCTTGGAAAATCATTGAGATATTTATAGTTGATCAAATAAGTCATCAATATAGTAGAGATGATATTTGTTCTTAAGAGTGCTATTTTTATATTCTGAATTTTCAAAAAATAGTCCCATTGATCTATATTTATTCTCAACAAAAAGAATATGTTAACTCCAATGTGACACACTATGGTGTATTAATAATATGATATGATTCTTTGGAGTTTCGTTTTTAATTAATTCAAATCCACTAGAGTCATTCTATATGGAATATTTGAAATAGGAATAGAACCATGTATGAGTTATATTGATAAAAACATCATGATTCATTGGAATACTGAGATTTTATTTTAGAAAGACATCAAATAACTGAAATAAAATATATGTATCTTTAATGGTTATTTTATCCCCAACAATATCAGATAGATAGACTTTATTTATAGGAATTAAGATCCACAATATAGATGTAATTTACATTGGAAGTTCATATTCATCCTCTAATCAATAGATGATCATTAAATCATATAAAATATTAAATTTTACATCAATTACTCATAAATTAATATGAGATCCCTTTAGAGAAGTCTAATACATTCCATGAATAAAATTGAATTCAGCTAACAAAATGATCATAATATTTGTAGGAAGAAAGTTTCCACAATAATAAAATAGATAAGAATTATAATCATATGGTGTTCCATTGTACCACTACGATTTTTCATAAATAACTAAATTTATTGTTTTTTAAGTGATCCAATGACACCCAAATAAAATTCTTTTGGAAATAAAATAGGTTTTGGTTTTAGAATCAAATAAAAAATTAACATATTTACATTAGATGGTAAGTGAACCTTTCACCACATCATTATCATAATCTACATCACTAATAATGACCACATGTAGTTCATCATTGACATTATCCGAAGAGTTTTCTTATATCAATCATCATTGAAATCCCTTCAATTTGAGAATTGATTAGATTAAATTCCATTTTACTATCACCTGATTAATTTATGTGCTGATGGTCCATTCAATGAATCATTTTATATATCCACATCATCAAAAAACTTATTCCCATAAATTTTTTAATAATTTTTCTTCAAGACCTTCTCTTTCACACATAAAATATTTACTTGTAACAGTAACACAATTTCATACAAGTTCCATTCCACACATTTAGTATAAAATAAATATCATCTTCGTTTCAGTAGTCATTTTTTATTTCCTATTAAATTTTAATTTTTGCAACATTTAAAACCTATATGATTGATGGGCAACTCCAATATCCATATCAGCCATTATATAACAGAAAAAAATCAATCATATAAAATTCAGATCCTTATGTAAAATCTCATTCAAATATATGTTTTTATGACATTGAAAGATCTATTAACTATAAATTCCAGTTGGATGATAATTACAGAAGCATAACATCCATATTTTTTAAAATTTTCCTCCTATCTAAAAACATATTGATCATTATTTTTCTTCTTATCAAGGAACCTCCTCTCTTACATTTTATGATTAATATGATGATATTAATTATTAAAAATACTTCCTTCATTTAATCTTATTCCATACAGTTAATTTAACATCATAGTCTAATATTTTTGATAATATTCCAACAATTATTTCATTCACCAAAAAAATTAAAGACCACAAAATTTACATTAAAATCTTATGAACATTCAAAATAAAAAATATCATTTCCATGGTACTAATCTGTTGTTCAAAAACTGGTGTAGTAGAATACCTAATTAATGATGGTGGAAGTTTTAACATGAAGGACTCAACAGAATACATCCACTCTTTTTTTAATTAGGAGGTTTAAACTGATTCTTATATTGATATGTTTTTATGATCATCGAAACAGGAATTTTAATTCCTTATCCCATTAAATTCAGGTCTATAATAAGAAAATCATTTCTTTTCCCATTACATTCTATATTAACTCAATTCCATAAGTTTCTAGTCATTGAATAAAACGAAAAATCTTAGTGTGATTATCATTAATAATAATTGGAGGAAATTACTCCTAAAATTTCAATCTTTTATGACATCGAATTTATTCTATGTTATTCATGATTTTAACCCAAACTATTGGATTGTATCATACATGTATACATATCCTTAGAGTTCTTACTATGGTTGTCTCATTATAGTTTTTAGTGATTAACAAAACCTGGATTTGATACCAACTATAAATTTCTAAAAATTTCATATATTGATTTTTAATCAAAATAAAAGATAATTAATTACTTACAATAAGAACAATGAAATAACTATATAGGTTTATTGTGTCTTTAAATATTGAAGCATCAAAAACTAATTCTTAAAAAATTATATCATCTCTCACTTAATAATTAAAATCTAAAACCAATATTCACAATTCATACTTAATATCTTAGTTCATATCCAAGGGAAAATAATCTTAAGAAAATGATGAGTTCATATTCAATGTAATGGTAAAAAAGACAGATATAAATCATAATGTTATCATAATGCATATTAACATAAACCAAACATTTGTGATTTATATCAATAGTATCAATGGTGATGATATTGTGTCACTGAAAAAATCAAATAAATTCATAAATAATCAACAAAAAATATTCAATTGGAGCATAACATATGACATTGAATCCTATAATATAAATTAGAAAGTATAATAATTTCTATATTAGTTACCACTAATTTCTATGACAATTATTGTAGAAAATATTATTATTGAACTAGGTTTACTCCCCATTCTAGTCATATGTTACAGAACTCAGTTGATATCTCATTCCAACACATTATTACTGAACTATTTTCACTCATTGTTTCAAATTTTTATATCTCATGAAAAATATAACATTAATGAGTGCATTGGAGAGATATATGGGATCCAATGTTAACATCATGAAATCCACACATATTTATTCAACAAGAAAACAATTCATTCATAATATCTAAACCCATAAAATGATATGGGTTTCATAATCATTTCATTATAAAATAAATTATTTAAAATAAATAGAATTACTAAAAATCATTAAATAATAATCATAAACCAATATGAAAATGAATAATAATTGTTTCATGTTATCATATTCATTGTAAATCATAGATAATATCATATAATGTCATCCTAGATAGAATATGATTTTGAATAATCATAATAAATAATTCTTCAGTGAATTATCCATTCCATATTGTTTTTTTGTATGGCCACATGATTACAGATGAAATAATTTTATTTGAAAATATCATTTTAAGATTGTAAATGAAGTTATAATTTATTATTTCATCATTAAAGTGGAAATATTCCTTTATCCAATATATGTAAAAAAACCAATATTTTTCTTTTTTTACTGGAAAATATATAAAGTAAAATGCTTGGAAAATGATAAAAATATATATTTTAAAACATTGAGTTGCAATTAACACATGGGTATCAATTAATTAAAACAATTATATAGTAATATTTTTTTTTTGGAAACATGTACATGGAAGAGAAATATTCATCATATCATAGTTACATATAAAAAATAATGAATAATAATGAGATTGGTAAATTAACCCTTACATTAGGATCGATTTTAATTAAAAGTATCTATAACTACTGTATAATGGTTTATTGAAGGTTATTAGTTTATAATAATACAATAATCATATATATTATATCATCTTGTATCTGATTTTTAAATTACATTCGGTTATTACATTAGTTTTGAGTGTTTACAACTTCATTTTCGTATTCTTGTTTTGTCTGATTATTCATTGTTCTTATGCATAGGATACAGTTCCTTTATCTCTAAAATGACATTAAGATAAAATATATCATATTATTTATTTATATACATTAATATAATCATTATTTAATGTTGATCCTGGATAATTAATTTCATCATGTTGTGGAGATGGTAGGTTGTGCCTACCCACGAGAAACAATATTATTCACATAATGGTGAATGTGGAAGGAAATGGAAGGTATATTAATATTTTACAGAATAAATATCATGTGATAATTTTAATAGGTATCTATTATTTAAATGATTGTACCCATCCAATTATGTTCGTGGTGAAAAACATATTACAATATCGTGTGGAGACGGTAATCCAAACATACACATATACTATACATTTGATTTTATATGACATCTAAAAGGTGGTATGTGGGTTTATTATAAGAATAATAAAATATAAGAAGTATATATGATACAAAATTTATTCATTTATAAATGAAACCAGTCATTAAAAAAATTTGATGAAAATATGAACTCTCTGGTTTATGTAAAAACTATTACCTTATCTTCCTTGAGCGTCCATTAGATACCCTTTTAAAGAAACTATGGTTTTTCTTTTGAGTAGAACAAAAAATCTTGAATGAGTATAATGAAGTTTATATGATAAATTAATAGGGAATGGTAGATAATGAATTACCAATGTGATGTTAAAATATGAAGATGAATGTGTCCATTAAAATTTTATAAATGGTTAGATTTTACAATTTCTAAAAATATTTAATTATAATAATTTTATTTTCTATAAAATAACAAAAAATATTCCTTCTATTTGAATATAAGATAAGATAAGGATTAAATATTATCAGATAATATATTTAAGAAAATTTATTCTGTTATTATAACCCTTATCAATTTTATTCACCCTAAGATATCCTATTTTAATTTTAAAAACTTTAATTTTTTTCAATATTATGTGGATATAATTTTAAATTATGTGATGTAAATAGGAACAGAAATGAAAAATCTATGAATTTTTTTTCCATGTTACATTTTCTAAAATTTATAAAGTTTTTTAATTTTTTTTTAAAAAATTAATTAAACATTATATTGATAAAATATTATTAGTCTCAATTTATACACTATTCATTACATGGACATTTAAAAATATCATGATAATAATTTAACCATAAAAAATATATTATATTATATTATTAATAGCTCAAGGTATTCTATATAAATACTTTATCACATTAATGAAGTCTAATTTATTAAGGAGTCATATTTGGTGGAAATGTCTAGGTTTTTCATTAACCCCATGTATGGTTTTGAAACATACCATGGGAATTAATACTTTATATAATATGAGATTGGATTCACCAATGTTTCAAAAAGTCTTTTTATACACTACTACTTATAGGATAATCTCTTAGTGGGGTTTCATTAATAACTCTATGTCTAGTAGATCTGGGATTGATACTGTATTGAATGAAAACATGGATAACATAATGGAATTTTTAGAGCTAAAATCAATGAATGTGTATTATATCATTGGAAGATAAATTAATGTACCTACCACCACATCATTTTCACCCTCTACATCATCCACTATTTGAGAAAAATCCTATCTATGATCCATTTTCTTATAGAGATGTTGATAGTGGTAAACCTCCATTAAATTATCATTTTAGACATTATTTGAAAATTTTCCTACGTCGACCACAATTTAATCATTGAATTTTTGGCACCAACAAGCCCATACCCTTGTTGTAAAGGCTACTCCTTGGCAGCCGAGGGACCCAGGTTCAAATCTATATGGGAGTGAATTTCTATGCTATGGTATCAGAGTGTAGCAGTATTGTAGTAGCTACTCTGGCATTTAATTTTCATTAATATAACATCAAAAGCTATTTGTATGATTTGGGCCTTCGGGTCACTGGTTTGGGCCTATGGGTCTTTGGGACTTCAGGCCAACAAAGGACTTTAGGCCATAAGGCCTTCGAGGTGTTATAGACATTGGGACACCAACGGCCTTCGGGCCATAGGGATCTAGGGGAAAAAATGTCCATAGTAAAACCTATTCATTCCACATTAGAGTAGAACCATATGTGAATTCAGAGAAAAAATATAAACTACTAGAGAAAATCTATCAGGAATAGTTGAATGAGAGGGTACAACATCTGCCATCAAGACCATGAACCATTCATCTCGGAATGGGGTATTTCTTTCAAATCATCCATGTGAGTTGGGGAGCTAGGCTTTATTAGTATGCAGATGATGGGGATGAGCTATTTCAAGTTTGAAAGGTCTTGGGCCTTTATGGTAAGGTATTAGGCTGTATTAGGAATTCATGCCATTTAGGCAATGTTAGGATTGAGCAACAACAACATTATTCTTCCATTAGTACTATAATTTTGTGTTTATACCTCAACATAAAAGATCTAAAAAATGTCTCTGTCTTATGAATATTTATCCCATTTCACTCCCAATAACCTAGTTCCCCAAATGCATCTTCCCAAATGGTTTCCCTTGGTAACTTCAATTTCCTCCCCCCTCCTATTGGATCATAATTCTTCCATGGGGATTGAACCATTAGAAACTTATTTTTAGTGGATATATATTACTATTCTATAAATCTGAAATCCAATTCAACCATCTTAGAACTATTCGCAATTTCTTTATACATTTCATAATCCCAATTTTATATATTCATCCATTGATGGTATCTCATTCCACCAAATAATCGACCAATGATTTTATTATGCTCTATAACAAAGATTAAGTGATTCGGAGAAATTCATGTTATGTTTGTTTAATATCTTCCCAGATATTATATTATACTTCTATGTGGTTATTTACAAGGATTTTTTTACTATTCTTAAACACTATGTTGCATAAATTTTATAAATATATAGGTATACCATGTTAAAAAATTTGAGGTTCTGTTGATCCTCTAAATGAATGTAGTCCCTAATACATGTTTGATGTATTGAAATGTAGTTCCATTTATAGTGAATATAATATAACAACCAGATTCATGATTTTATTGGTCACTCAAAGTTGATCATTCAACAACTTCATGAAGTTTTACATTAGTTATTTCATTGGAATTCCATTAGTTCATTATTCATTGAACTCATCATTTATATTTTTCCACCTATTTTCGTCATTTTTATTAACAAACCATAGTGTGAAATGTGTGACATTTGTGTATATTTAAATTAATAAGTGAGATTATGTATTAAAAGATCATTTATTTATATTTTATTCATTTATCCCTAAAAATTAAAACCATCTATATATATTTCCTTTACAATTGTTTATAAAAATATTATTATTGAACAAATATTTCCCTAAATAGTGTTAAAATATGTGTGAATCAGGGAATGTTGTTTCCCATCTCCTGATGGATTCTAGATATATATGGTGTTATTAAGGTTGTTACCGCTAGGTTCATCTATTCTATATCCAAATCGACTTATAGTAGGATGTATTGTATATATTATTTTGGATAACACATGTTAAATACTATACCAAAATACCTAAATTTTTTCATATATTTCATAATTTTTCAATTATTCATAATATCTATTTGTAATCATAATATCCTAAAGAAACAATACCATCCATTGATATAAACTATTGAATACTTCCGCTTCATATTGAAAACATTTCGTTACATGCAACAATAAAAAATCTTTTAATGTTTATTTTTGTAGAAATTTGTAACATAATATAATAAAACATAATATATTCTTATAATACATGTGTATGTATCCTCTATTTGTTCATCATATGATAATTTTACTTCAAATTATATCCTGGAGTAATAAATCAAAGGAATGGTGTGAGCCTGAGTATGCAATGGGAATAAGCAAGGAAGACATTCGACATTTGATCAAGAGGAATATTCATAAAAATTAATGCATAAAAATATCATATGAACATGCTAAAGATATTAAAATCATATTAATAATATCTTTAATCATAGTAGGAAAATATTGATTCATCGTTTAAATGACAATTTCATAGGAATGTTAGAAGGATTTATCCTGAAGGGATTAAAAATATAAATTTCCAATGATATTCACCAAGGTATCGTAAAAATAGTCTTATCTGGAGAATAATTAATTAACTAATTCATTGGAGTTCAATTAGGGTACACCCTAATGTTAATTAATTAATGTGATTCACATAGATCATAATAAATCCTTTCATTAAAAATCTATCAATAATAAAGAATGTGTTTGTTACCAAAATAATGGAATTAAAAATTTCATAAGGGGGTGATCATTACATCAAACATAGCCCAATAAAAAGAAATATGGTTTTAATATATGTAAATCATAAATTAAATAAGTAATTTTTACATCACTTTTATTACGCATGTAAAATTAAATTGTTTGGGAATTTACAATTTGATAATTTATTATATCAATAATTGGATTTAAGTAGTAAATTAGGCCACATGACTAGTATAAATCCTAGATTTGGAAAGGTATGAGATGAGAGTGATCAAAGAAATCCCAATGATAAAACATTAATTTAGTATCTTGGGTATTATAAAAATCATAAAAAAAATTATCATTATTTAAACCTAGGGTTCGCACACATGGATATTACGTCATTTTAGGTGAATATTCAAAACATTACTAATGTAAATATGATATGGTCATAATAGTTTACTGTCTTTGGATTTTTGGAACAGAATATTCTATCATGGTGAACCATTTTCTATGTTTCTAACAATGAAAATATCATTTAATAGTCTAAAATAGAACCTTTCATCATAACTTGTGGAAAGGAAACTTATGAAAGGTTGAAATCAAAAGCTCGGTAAGGGTAAATAATTAAGATACATAATCATACCATGAACATAAGTATTTGAGGAAATGGGTATATCATTTTAAGATCATAATAATCATATCAATGATCATACACATGAATCATGGCATAAATATTGGAAGAGCATAATTCATGAATCATAATGGAATTATTAGAATAATCCATTATTGAATATTGTTGGAATATGACATAGAATTCATTACATTTACATAATAATTTAAAATAATTTCATTATTAGTCCATGATCACTTCCAAGTCCATAAAAATAAAAAAAAATTGCATTACTATAAAGATATATCATGTCATCCAAACCATGTATTATTCAATTGAGTTTTCATCTCCTTATAGAACTATATTAATGAAATTATATCAATCCCCATTCCAGTTGTGTCTATCTCTTGAGATATAAATCATTACACTATACATTGTGTCACTTATCTAGGAATACCCATCATTTAAGCTATAATTGGATCATCCAATTCTATCTAGACCACACAATAATACAAATGAAAATGGGATTATACAATGCTATAATGGGAACCCAATTATCTATACTATAACGATATTACATGGTTCAATCTAGGACAACCAATGTTATATGTTCTAACTAGAATACTTGGTGTAATCTTTTCCACTCCATTGTATAAAAAATTTACGTGAACCAAAAAATGAATAAATTTAAATTATTTGAAATATCTAAAAAATATTCATAATAAAGTATTAAATACTAACCTAATTAACCGAGGGAATATAAATTTGTTTCATGTGAATTTCATTATGGAATTATTGACCTGGAAATTGAAATGGATTCCATAAACATCATTTTATTAAAACATAGACTATTCAATGGAATAATCTGAATACTATCCCTAGATTATCTCCCCAGTAAAACCTAAATTATTTAATATTATTTCAACATAGATGAAAATGATTTTGACAGATCACTGAAAAAATTTATTGTAAACAATTACCATTCTTCATTGAAAAATTCATCATAAAACATAAAAAAATTTACTCATTTTTCTTTACAAACAATCTAGAAAACTTATAATGTTTGCCTTTAAAACCATTTCGAACAATAATAAAATAATAACAACATTCAAAAAAATTCCATTAAAAATATCAATAATTATCATTTAAAAAAATTAAAAAAAATAATTTTTTAAATAACACATATATCTTAAAGATGAGAGATATAAATATGGATTCCATTAAAATCATTTTATTTATTATCATGAGAATCGATGATTTGAAAATGGGAACCATTACATGAATATATTATGAAAAATTTTAGTATAATAAGATTAATGATTATTATAAAGAGAAATATGATAATATTTTATCAATGGAAGCATAAAATTAAACAATCATGATGAACGATGGGATTGTTGAAATAATCTATTCCACTTTGGTAACATTGAGTCCTTATCCATATGAAATAATAAAATAAAAAGAAGTCTAAAATATAATGTAAATAATAATTTTCATGATATAACATGTACACTATGTAATATATAATCCTCATCAAGTAATGTTTGGGTACAACATAACATGTGTCTCAATGAAATAAATGTGAGAACATTCACATACAAAGTTCATAAATTTTGGTCCTTAAACCCCATGAATGTCAAATACTAATTGAATATGTAAATAATAATACATTTTATTTGAATAATCATAAAAAAATAATTCTGTGTATATAAAAAACATAGATGAAATATATGGTGAATATGGCATGTGTCCCAAAAAAGTAAAATGTGAAATGGAAATAACTTACTACTTGAGTATATTTTGAATTGTGATCCACATGAATGAATAACAAAAATTTATTGTAACATCCTAGGTAAATAAATAATAATTCATATTTCATATTTATTAATACTTGTGAATTAAATATTAATTTTACTTTAAAGGGGTTTCAATGTTCGATAGTGAACCTAATACGCAACAGCGGGTTTCTTTGAAATCTTACGTTGCACACTAATAATATAATATTATTATTTTAAATGGTAGTAAACTCCTAGCCATTGTATTTTATGTAATGAAAAAAATTAACTAAAATAGTATTATACATGTTTCATAAATTTATTTACATTTATCCAATAAATGTTAGAGGGTTAAATTGTGAATTAATCTAATTTTAAGTATAATTTACTATAAAAGGTCGATTAACCGCCTATTAAGGGAGAACCGCCTTTAAAAATAGTTTTGGTAAAATTAATAAATTATATTGGACAAAATACTATCTTTCATTAGAATGTGGAGATAAAATTTTACTTTGGGTAATATTTTGGTATTTTTCTGATAAAGTTCATTTTTACTGAATAGTGAAAAATATTGTATTTTAATTCAAAATTTTCGTTTAATATAATTTATGTATATGGTTATATTATATTTTTAATTGATTTTAAAGTGTGATTAATATATATATTTACCATTTAATCCTATTTTGGTCACTAGAATTTATTTCACATTGAAATTGGAAACAAACAAGTGTTTATCTTTTGATAGTTATTATTTCATAAAAATATGTTTTTTATTTTCATAGTGGGAATTAATTTTTAATTAATTTCAACCACTTTCGTGTTTTGAATTTTGAAAAAATGATTTCATATTTGGAATCAGGATGACCATATTTTTTATATAGGTATCTTTTATTTTTAGAAGTTTTAAACATTAACATCAGTAAATATTTTATTTACCCTGGTAAAAGGGTAAATCAGTTAAATAAGGGTAAAAAATAATATTATAATAATATAATATTACACTTAAACGTGTAATAATACTATTGGATGATACATATAAGATTTTGGTAATCCTTGTGTCAATTTTGAGACCCCATTGATCAACTTATGAATGATAATGAAACATTAGATTAATTAATTTAAAGTAAAGCCAAAAATGACAAAAACAACAGTTTTTTAGTAAACATATATTTATATGGTGTCATATAATTTATTTTTTTTCCTGTAAGTATTATTTATAAACAGAAAATGATTTCATACAAGATAGTATTTTTTTTATAAATTTTAGAAATTGAATAAATTAAACTATTTATGACACAATAATGATGCAATATTTACCTCATTAATCAATGATTTTAATAAATAACATTGTAATGATTAAAATATTATCCAAAACCTATCCAATTCCACTTTGATGATGTGATTTCCACCTTGAGTCATCGTATGTTAGACTATAATTAATGTTGGACCATTAGAAACCGAATATCATTATATAATAAAATAATAGTTTCACACTTTCCTAAAGAGCCCCTCCTCCCCCTAATAAAAAGAGACCACTTATAACCAATTATTCAC
This sequence comes from Viscum album, assembly GCA_963277665.1. Taxonomy (NCBI): domain Eukaryota; kingdom Viridiplantae; phylum Streptophyta; class Magnoliopsida; order Santalales; family Viscaceae; genus Viscum; species Viscum album. The sequence goes on from OY728152.1 coordinate 1,765,578,905, forward strand.
ACCTATCAAGCCATGGGGATCTTCCAAAAACTACCCAATTAAGCTCCATAAATCCCTATCCTCCACCTAGAAGCTGTATCTTTGGCATAAGGAACTTAAAGAAGTCCTTTGTTTCAATCCAAAGGGAGTTACCCACAATAAAGGTAACTGTTTCTATTAAATTGTTTTCTTTTATTTTACTTCTCCAACACCTAAACTATTTTTTATTCATTTATATTGTAAATAGACCAGTATATACAATATACTAGTATTTATTTATGAGAATGATTCGAACTACACTTACACGCACCTCCATCTATTGGGTGAAGAACATATTGTTTCTGTTGATGGAAAATTAAGGCCTCACGAAATGATGATTGTTAGATTAGCTCTTACTGCCTCTCATGGTGGCCATTATGATAGTACTTTATTTATATAAGATATATAATTTGTTTATTATTTCTTTATTCTTTTCTACTTCCCATTTATATAATGCTTATATGGTTTCCATAGTGGGTAAATAAGATAATCTCATTTGAGGAAGTGCGGACTACCGCCCCCTCAAAGTCATGTGACTAGTTAATGCCTTATGTGGGATGTATAAATTATGTAGTTAATTATATTTTATATTATATTATAATTAAATTATAATATATCTATTTATCATTATGTATTAATTCCCTTAAATAAGAAATATAGATTAAATTAGCGTTCATGCGTACGTACGGCTTACCGTCTCCTTGAACGGTGCATTACATTTCTTACATTAAAATGTTATGTACTATTAATAATACATGTATATAATGGATATATATGATATATATTATATCAAAATGATTAATTTCTAATGCATATAATGAAATATTGACCAAATGAATAACATGTAAATGTAAGTTGTTTATTTTTGACCCAAGTACCAAATATCGACAAAATGGATGTTATTAAATTAAATGATTACATAATGTTTATAACATGGTAATAATTGATATAAAAGAAATAATAAACATGAAAATGGGTATTCATCAAGTAGAAATTAACTTTAGTTCATTATTCATGATTTTAATGAACGAATAGGTCAAGTCGGACATGAGGTAAGGGACATCGTCTCAATATTCTTTCATTGTGGCATATTTTGTTTTAATACATGATTTTCTTTTATACGCTGTATACACACCTTTGACTATTCATTTCATTCAAAGGGAATATTTTTATAAGAAGAAGTTTACTAAATGAGAAAAATGAATGTTTTTTAACGTAAGCGGTGACAAGGACCTTTCCTCCGCAACGAGTATTATTTGATCTTTGGATTCCCTAACAAGTCGTAATGTTTTTTAAAAGGAAAAATAAATACCATATACTCTTTTTATGTATTTTGGTATTGAAAGTGATTTTGATAATGCATTTAATATTTCAATATCTTGATATGATATTTTTTATTGAATTGTGGAAATTGTATCTTTTCTTTATGCTTATGTTTTGTTTTATGATCATGTTATGGTTCTTGGGAATTATTTACATATAAAAATGGTTCCATGATAAACCTAGGTCGGGTGAGCTCGAGATATCTCTCCAATGCATTGGGTAACATGATAGAGGTAAACGTGAATGTTTCTCCTGATATATTTAGGGAATATACTATGATGGGTATTCCAAAGAGACTCCTTATGTAGATGTGATAACTACAATGTAAGTATGATATGGATGCCAAAAATTAGATTTATGATTTCTAATTTCTTCGTGTCACTCATAAATCTTATGATTTCATGAGGTATGTAAAACAGATCATGTTTTGTATGTATTTTGAAAAAATGTTTTCAATATTTGTTTTATAACCCTTACTATGCCTTTTATGATAATCCCAAGTATTGAAATGCGTTCACATGACATAAAGATGAATAGGGTCAATGATGGAATCAAATAAAAGTCATGTTGTCTAAATCATGGAACTAGACATGACAATTTTTTCACGAGTTTTTATTGATATGTTAAAAATGGAAAATGTGTAGAAGTGTCTTTTATTATATATTTTGAGATGTAGTAGTTATGTCCTAATTCTATAAAAGTCTAAACCTGAAAATATCCTCAATGTGAATTATTCATTTAATTCAATATTATGTAATTTTTAAGGTCGGGTACATATATTTGGTATCAGATGTCATTTTAGATAATTTTATGAGTTAGAGTGTTTTTAAATTAATATCTATAAAGTAATTTATGTTAATATTGAAATCATATAGTATATATATATTACCATGAAGTTTCACCTAGGATATTCTTATGATCGGAATGGTTTTCCGCAGAGGAAATAGGGAACCTATGTTGGGATGACATCAAAAGGAAGACAACCTTCCAAATCAGCAACCTGAGATGGACGGAATCGGAATTGAACAGTTTGTTGTAGTGATGGCATAGTTGACTTAGGCTATAAATGGTGGTGGTATCCATGCACGAGATCATCTAGATAAAAAACAGAAAAACATGTCAGAGTAGATCATTTCATGAGGTAACATCCCCCTTCATTTAGAGGATCATCTGATCCAGTTCTAGAAGAAGTGTGGATAAAAGCATAGGATAAGTTTTTCGAGGTCATGTGATGTTCAGAACATCAAATGGTTTTTATCATTGTTTACTGTATTGAAGGTGAAGTTGTAACACCCCAGGTAAATAAAGAATATGAAATTTTTATATTTATCCATATTTGTGAATAAAATATTAATATTACTTTAAAGGGGATGCTATGCTTGATGGCGTACCCAATATGCAACAACGAGATTCTTTGGAATCTTACGTTGCACTCTAATAATAAAATAATATTATTTTAAATGTTAGTTAACGCCTAGCCGTTGTAAGGGAGAAAATGAACAGAACTAACTACAAAATGATTATATATATTTGTCAAATATTTTTACTTTTTACAATAAATGTTAGAGGATTAAAAATGTGAATGAATTCAATTTTTAAGCGTAAACATTCTAATGTTCTTAGAAGGTCGATTAACCGCCGTTTGATGGAGAACCTCTTTTAAATCAACATTTTGACAATTTTATGTGTTATATTTGACAAAATAAAATTCTTCTTTAGAATAGAGACATCAAAATTTACTTTCTGTAAATTTTTGGTATCTTTCCGATAAAGTTCATTTTTTCATGAATAGTGAAAAATGTTGTATTTTAATTCAAAACCACTTTTTAATATAATTTATTTATATGGTTAGATTATCTTTTTAATTGTTTTTAAAGTAAAATTAGAATATATTTTTACCATTTAATCCAATTGTGGTCATTGTAATTAATTTCTCTTTTAAAATTGGACTTAAACTACTGTCAATCTTTTAATAAATATTGTTTTATAAAAACACGCTATTTGTTTTGACAGTGGGAATTAATTATTAAATTAATTAATTAAAATTATATGTTTTTAATTTTGTAAAATATATATCATTTTTGAGTTTGGAATATCAAATATAGCTTAGGGTGAATTTTTGGTATTTTTCTGAAAAACGTCAATTTTTGATGAATAGTGAAACCACTAAGTGGTAGTTAAAGAAACTGATTTTTCGTTTAAATGAAACTTTGCCACCTCTGTGTTTTGAATTTTCAAAAATCCGACATACATGGTTGTCATTAGGAAGTAAAATGTGGTTCAATGGGATTAAAATAATTTTTTTGGTGAATAGTAACTTTTATGTTCTTAATCGCGATTAGAGGTAATTAGTGTAATTTAATGTAAAAATAATGTTTTAATAATGTGAAATGACATAGAAACATGTCCTACCCTCGTTTTATGTGTCATTTCCGACCAAGACAATCCATGGGTCAACTTGGGGACCCCATGGAGCCACTTTGGTTGGAAAATGACATAAATAACTTTTTATTTAAAGTTAAAATAAAAATGTCACAAGCATGAAGTGTTTTACTAAAACAATTTTAAATGGGGTTGTACAAGTCATATATTTGACTATAAATATTAATTAGAAATCTAAAAAGATATCCTACATCATGATATTTTTTTTAATATTTTTTAGACATTAAATAAATTAAATTATTTATGACATCATGATGATGCATCGATTACCTCATTAATAAAGGATTTAAATAAAATGAAAATATAATGTTAAAACTATAACATACACTTGCCAAAAACCTATTGGATGATTATATTTCTAACCCTTACCACCTTATCCTAGAAATACATCAATGTGGGAACTTTAAAATCCGAAACTCATTTGAAAATAAAGTAACATTTTGTAACTTTACAAGAGTGCCCCTCCTCTCCTCTTATAAAAGCCCCCCACCTCTACCACCTTACCCCCACCTCTCAAGATTTTGGCTCAGCGAACCCCTGCTCATATTTCCTCTCCACATCCCTCTATTACTCTTAGAATCCTCACTTTGGGAAGAAGTTTTCCCAAGGAATCCTTTGAGCTAAAATCAAAAAGTGTTACCCGATTTTAAGGTAATGTCTTCACTTGCGTTCTTTTGTTTTATTTTGCTTCTCCAACACCCTAAACTATTTTTATTCATTTATTTTGTAACAACTCCAATATCTTCAATATACTAGGATTTTGTTATAAGAATCATTCGAGCTACACTTACACACACCTACATCAAATGGTTAAATAACATACTCTTTCTGTGGATGGCGAATTTCTGCCTCACGAAATGATGATTGTTCAACACTCATATAACACCTTAAAAGGTGGCCATTAAGATGTCACTAGATTTATATATGATATATAATATTTTTATGTTTTACTTATTCTTCTGTATTTTTCTTTTGTGGCATACCTTTATGGTTTCCATTGTGGGTAAACACGATAATTTCATTTTAAGAAGTGCGGACTACCACCCCCTCAATGTGATTTGATTCATTAATATCGTATGTGATATGTATAAAGGATATATTTAATGATATTATATATGCTACCATACTGTAATTAAAATACTATTATCTATAATTATGTTTTAATTCCATTAAATATGAAATAGAAATGGAAGTAGCGTTCATGCGTACGTACGGCTTACCGTCTCCATGAACGGTGCATTTCTTTTCTTAACTGTAAATGTTATGTAATATTATAAATGAATGAATATTCTGGATATATATGATATATATGATATCTACATCATGAATAAAATTCTGGATTTAATGGATATTTTACCAAATGAACAACTTGTAATTATAAAGAATATTTTTAACTCAAGTAGCAATGAACGTTAAAAAGACCTTTATTAACTTAAATAATAACATAGTTTTCATGACATGGTAATAAGTGACATAAAAGGAATAATGAACATGAAAAATGTTCTTAAGGAAGAATAAATTAACTCAATTTTATTATTCAGGAGATTAAAGAACAACCGAGTCAAGTCAGACCCGAGGTAAGGGATCCTACTCCTCTCTTTCTTTTTAAGTACACTCTTTTATGTCATTACTTTTAAGATGATTTTTCTTATGAATGGGATGTTCTTTTATATTAATATTACTGTACTTTTTATGTTCGTTTGATGAGAGACCCTATTTTCTCTCATCAATCCATTTTTGAAGTTTTGATTGGCGTCGTTTGGATGCCGAATTTTCGTAAGAGATCTAACCTCTCTCTTTCTTTTTAAGTACTCTCCTTTATGTCACTTCTTTTAATCACCTCTTTGTTATGATGGTGGATGTTCTTTTATATTCCTATTTCTTTAAATTTTATTGTAATATGATGAGAGACCCTATTTTATCTCATCAATCCATTTTTGGATGTTTTAAGTGGCGTCGTTAGGCTGCCGAGTTTTCGTAAGAGATTTTTCATCTCACTTTTATTCCCGTGAGATTTATGCTACATTTTCCACAATTTCCTTTGAGTGGTGTATGTACTGCCCATTATTTTACTCATTGTTTAATATACATTCATTTATGAGTATTTACATCAATGGAGTATTGTCCTTCTTTCCAAGTGATGATATACCCTTTTTATCTCTCATCAACTCATTTTCTGATGTTTTTAGTGACGCTGTTAGCCTGTCAAATTTTTGCAAGGGAACTTCTTAACCCAATTTTGATTCTTTGGGATAAGCTTGTACTCCTTGAATATGTCGTTCTATTAATATGTGTGAATAACCTCTGATTGTTTTACACATAATATCCAATTATATTTGGTGTATTAGTTTGTCACACATAATTATGTAATTGATTTATCCTTAATCCAAGGATACCATCTTTGTATGGGACTTCGTCCCAATATCCTTTCATTGAGGCATATATTGTTTTATACAAAGCCTTCTTTTATACGGTGTATAATCCCCTTTGACTTTTACGTTTATCCGAAAGGAATATTTTTTTTACAAAACATTTTACTAAACGACCAAAGGGAATGTTTTTGTCATATATATGTAGCGACAACGACTTCTCTGCCGCCGTGACCATTATTTCAGTTTCGGATTCCTCTACAAGCCATAATTTTTTCAAACAAAAAATAAATACCATGTTTTTCTTTTCATTTATTTTGGTATTGAAAATGGTTTTCATAATTTTTTTATATCAATGTGTTGTATTGATATCTTCTGATTGAAAAGTGGAAATGTTATGTTTCTTTATGCATGTTTTATGTGATACGATTATGTTATTGTTCTTGGGAATTCTTATGAAGACGGGTGGTTCCATGATAAACTAAGGATGTGTGAACCTGATATAGCTCTCCAATGCATTGTGTAACACGAAGGGGTTAAATGTTAAGGTTTCTCAGAATAGATTTAGGGAATATACTGTGATGGGTATTCCAAACGTAACCAAGAGGGTTACTCCCTACGTAAGAATGTTGTGAATTCCTCAAGTTACATTTATGTCTTATTATTTCTATGATTTATTCATGATTTTATGAGGTATGTAAAAGTGCTTATGTTTTATGGGTAATGTATGATTTCATTCTTATGTATACATGTACTCATGTTTCCTTTCTATATTTTTATATCCCTTACTAAGCTATTTATGCTCATCCCATGTTTTTGAAATGTTTTTCACAGGTCAAGGGAAGGGTACATGATATGATGATAGTGTCAAGGAAGTGTCAAGAAAGAATCCATGATTTATTTTAAATATGATTCCGTTGATGGGAAAATGAATATAATATTTTATGTAACCACTTTGTTTAAATGTGGAATGTAATGCACGATTTATGATCTAATTCTATAAAACTCTAAACCTGAAAATATCCTCAATGTGTAATCTTGTAATAACTCAAGATTAAGTATGGTTTATGGCTGGGGCCTTATAGTTGGTAGCAATGGGCGGTTTAGATAACTTTAGTGGTTAGGGTATTCTCAAAGCACAGGTGACATTACCATAATGGTTAGGATTTCAGAAAGAGTCCTAGTTTTAGATAACGCGAATGAGTAAGTATATCTTAGTGTTTACCTTCCTCATTAGTACATTATGGTTTTGTTGATATACTCACACTGACCTTTTTGGTTTTATTAAATGGTTGGATCTAGCAGGAACCAAAGTAACATTGGATGTGAAGGAAACTGTGACAGTCTTTTGAGTGAGCAACTGAATGATATGGGAGCTGCAATGAGAACTGTTTTGTTTATCCTCAACCAAAAATCTGGAGTCATGATTGACCACCTAAACCTTGGTGATTTTTCTAGTGCATCATATATGTGAGAAACAAATCCCTACGGAACTATAGTTAAAAATCATAAAGTTAAGTGTGTTCAAAAACCTATGTGTCAAAGATGTGGAAAGAAACACCTAGAAAAATGTTTCAAAGGGATAGAAATATGCTATAAATGTGGAAATGAAGGTCATAAAGCAAGAACCTTCCATGGAAAAAGGAAGCATCCAGTTTACTCGAGGAAAGGGAAAGAAGTTCTTTCTGAGGGATCAATTTAATGTTTTAAATGTGGTGCACATGGTCATTATGAAAAAAAATGTCCTATGAAGAAGTTTCGTGAATGGAATAACCAAGATCGTACAAATATTCATTTACCAATACCTAATTCCATTAAGATTGAGGATGAAGAAACTGACAATGACCATTCAAAGGTATGGATTATTTCATAACATTTGTTTTCCAATTTTGGAATCTTAGGATATGATTCATGATTTTGTTTATAGGAAAGAAGTATTTCAGAATAAGTTGGAAAGGAATGGTTAATGGATAATGAAGAATGTTGAATGATTAAGAAGTCATCATTTAAGGGCTTCAAGAGTTATGGTGAAATTCTTACGAGTATTAAGCCTCTTTTGATGATACAGTTACATTAGAAGAAATTTTATAGTATGTGTAACCATGATGCTTAATATATGAAAATTTTATTCAAGGAATAGTTATCTGTTATTTTGTGGACATAGTTATAAAGAACCATTTCGGTTTATATGATCCTTACTTTTGAGGTAATTATGGGTTACTATATGTTATGATGGTAGTGAAAGGCATGAGATAAAATTGAGGTTAAATTATGTTATGGTTATTTTTGATGATTTTATCTCATTTTGGGGCATTATTTTAGAATTATATAGTTTGGAAAATGGACAACACGTAGACCGTGTGACAACCCGTTGTGTCGGAAAAAGCTGTAGGAATCGAACCCACAACCAAAGTGCGACTGGTATTTATCGCCTACCACTGGACTACGTGAAATCCCTGGTTAGTTTGACTAATTCTTCTTAGTTAGATGATTTTAGGAATCAATAGTATGTTTATTTTGGGATATCTATGGAAATTATTAACCTATCATCGAGGATATGTGATTAGGATAATTACTTTTCAATATGAGAATTTAAGAGCAACTGATGTTATTTGGAGATAAAAGTTAATTTGTACGTTGGAAGAATATGTGACTAAATCCTTCAAATATTTCAGTTTCAATCTTACTTTGGTTTAATTTGAAGAATATTATGGACAAAGTTTTTATCAAATGGTCCTCGTTGAACTTTGGGTTTTGTTGGACAAATTTTGGAGATTAAGACTAGATTTTTTTATAAAGAGTTATCCTTTTCTAGATTATCTGATCTTGTACTAACAATTTTGGTTTTGGTTTTGGTTAATTTCTAAAGACATGGGAAGTATATAGTTCACTTTTGTAAATTAGGTGATTCTCTAGAAGTTGATTATATTGAACAAGTCTTCCTAAATACTCATCTTTTGGAGAAAATATGAGTCTGTGTAACAAAATCTAATAAAAGTTGAATGTCAACATGATAAGTAATTATGTTTCCTTATGAATAAATTACTCAATAAAAAAAACAAAAATGTTGTCTATTAACTATTCCTACTGGGGAATCGAATACCGTTTAACCCATCACAAGTTTGTGATTTTCTTGTGGTTAACTTTCTCCTAAACATGATTTCTATCACTCTCCATCAGAACATGGCCCTAGGTTTTCTCCTCCATTTCCATGTTTTCCTACATGGAATCCTAGTATGGGTTAACTCGGGTGACCTCGGTACTTCTCATTCTTTATTTTAAAGTGATTTTTTTACCGACTCATGTTCCGATGTGGGACATTCAAGGATGTTTCTGAGCCCAATTTTAAAATTGCGAGGACGCAATTCCCAAAAGGGGGGAAGGATGTAACACCCCAGGTAAATAAAGAATATGACATTTTTATATTTATCCATATTTGTGAATAAAATATTAACATTACTTTAAAGGGTACGCTATGCTCGATGGTGTATCCAATACGCAACAACAAGTTTCTTGGGAATTTTACGTTGCAATCTAATAATAAAATAATATTATTTTAAATGGTAGTTAACGCCTAGCCATTGTAATGGCGTAAATGAACAGAACTAACTACAAAAAGATTATACATATTTTTCAAATATTTTTACTTTTTACAATAAATTTTAGTGGATTAAAAAAATGAATGAATTTAATTTTTAAGCGTAAACATTCTGATGTTCATTAGAAGGTTGATTAACCGCCTTTTGTGGCGAACCTCTGTTAAATCCACATTTTGACAATTTTATGTGTTATATTTGAAAAAATAAAATTCTTCTTTAGAATAGAGACATCAAAATTTACTTTGTGTAAATTTTTGGTATCTTTCCGATAAAGTTCATTTTTTAATGAATAGTGAAAAATGTTGTATTTTAATTCAAAGAATATTTTTAATATAATATATTTATATGGTTAGATTATCTTTTTAATTGTTTTTAAAGTAAAATTAGACTATATTTTTACAATTTAATCCAATAGTGGTCATTGGAATTAATTTCACTTTGAAATTGGACTTAAACTAGTGTCAATCTTTTAATAGATTTTGTTTCATAAAAACACGTTATTTGTTTTGACAGCAGGAATTAATTATTAAATTAATAAATGAAACTTATATGTTTATAATTTTGTAAAATAGACATCATTTTTGAGTTCGGAATATCAAATATAGCTTAGGGTGAATTTTTGTTATTTTTCTGAAAAACTTCAATTTTTGATGAATAGTGAAACCACTATGTGGTAGTTAAAGAAACTGATTTTCCGTTTAAATGAAAATCTTCATCCTCTGTGTTTTGAGTTTAAAAAATCCGACATACATGGCTGTCATTAGGAAGTAAAATATGGTTCAATGGTATTAAAATAATTTTTTTGTGAATAGTAAATTTTATGTTCTTAATCGCGATTAGAGGTAATTAGTGTAATTTAAGGTAAAAATAATGTTTTAATAATGTGAAATGACCTAGAAACATGTCCTACCCTCATTTGATGTGTCACGACCGACCAATAAAATCCATGGGTCAACTTGGGGACCCCATGGAGACACTTTGTTTGGAAAATGACATAAATAACTTTTTATTTAAAGTTAAAATAAAAATGTCACAAGCATGAGATGTTTCACTAAAAAAAATTTTAAATGAGGTTATAAAAGTCATATTTTTGACTATAAATATTAATTAGAAATATAAAAATATTTCCTACATCATGATATTTTTTTTATAATTTTTAGGCATTAAATAAATTAAATTATTTAGGACATCATGCTGATGCAGCGATTACCTCATTAATAAAGGATTTAAATAAAATGAAAATATAATGTTAAAACTATAACTTACACTTGTAAAAAACCTATTGTATGAGTATATTTCGAACCCTTACCACCTTATCCTAGAAATAAATCAATGTGGGACCTTTAAAATCCGAAACTCATTTGAAAATAATGTAACATTTTGTTACTTTACTAGAGTGCCCCTCCTCTCCTCTTATAAAAGGCCCCTACCTATACCACCTTACCCACACCTCTCAAGCCATTGGCTCTGCCAATCCCTGATAAATTTCCCTCTCCACATCCCTCTATTACTCCTAGAAGCCTCACTTTGGGCAGAATTCTTCCCAAGGATGCTTTTGAGCTAAAATCAAAAAAAGTTACCCGATTTTAAGGTAATGTCTTCACTTGTGTTCTTTTGTTTTATTTTTCTTCTCCAATCCCCGAAGCTCTTTTTATTCATTTATTTTATAACAACTCTAGTATCTTCAATATACTAGGATGTTGTTATAAGATGAATTATAGATACACTTACTCACACCTACATCAAATGGTTAATGATCATACTGTTTCTGTGGATGGCGAATTTCTGCCTCAAGAAATGGTGGTTGTTCAACACTCATATAACACCATAAAATGTGGTCATTAAGATGTCAATATATTTATATATGATATATAATATGTTTATGTTTTACTTAAGCTTCTGTATTTTTCTTTTGTGACATACCTTTATGGTTTCCATTGTGGGTAAACATGATAATTTCATTTTAGGAAGTGCGGACTATCGCCCCCTCAAAGTGATTTGATTCGTTAATACCAAATGTGGTATGTATAATGTATATATTTAATGATATTATATATTATACCATACTTAAATTAAAATACTATTATGTATAATTATGTTTTAATTCCATTAAATATGAAATAGAAATGGAAGTAGCGTTCATGCGTACGTACGGCTTACCGTCTCCATGAACGGTGCATTTGATTTCTTAACTCTAAATGTTATGTAATATTATAAATGCATGAATATACTGGATATATATGATACATATTATATCTACATCATGAATAAAATTCTGGATATAATGGATATTTTACCACATGAACAACTTGTAATTATAAAGAGTATTTTTAACTCAAGTACCAATGATCGTTAAAACGACAGTTATTAACTTAAATAATAACATAGTGTTCATGACTTGGTAATAAGTGATATAAAAGGAATAATGAACTTGAAAACGGTTCTTAAGGAAGTATAAATTAACTCATGTTTATTATTCAGGAGATTAAAGAACGATCGAGTCAAGTCGGACCAGAGGTAAGGGATCCTACTCCTCTCTTTCTTTTTAAGTACACTCTTTTATGTCATTCCTTTTAAGCTCATCTTTATTATGATTGGGATGTTATTTTATATCAAACATACTGTAATTTTTATGTTCATATGATGAGAGACCCTATTTTCTCTCATCAATCAATTTTTGAAGTTTTGATTGGCGTTGTTAGGCTGCCGAGTTTTTGTAAGAGATCTAACCTCTCTCTTTCTTTTTAAGTACTCTCCTTTATGTCACTTCTTTTAAGCTCCTATTTGTTATGATGGGGAATGTTATTTTTTATTCCTATTGCTGTAAATTTTATTTTAATATGATAAGAGACCCTATTTGATCTAATCAATTCATTTTTGGAGGTTTTAAGTGGCGTCGTTAGGCTGCCGTGTTTTCGTAAGGGATTTTTCATCTCACTTGTATTCCTGTGAGATTTATGCTACATTTGCCACAATTTCCTTTGAGTGGTGTATGTAATTCCCATTATTTTACTCATTTTGTAATATACATTCATTTTTGAGTATTTACATCAATGTTGTATTGTCCTTCTTTCACGGGGTGTAGGTTTCGAAAGATACCCATGTCGGTAAGGGAACATTTCACCCTCCTCTTTTTAAAAGACTTCTTTTGTTATGTCTTTTAATTCACATGACATTATGTTGGGATATGTTCTTCTATATCCTTAGTGATCTAAATTTTATTTGAAAGTGACTAGATACCCATTTTATCTCTCATCAACTCATTTCTTGTATTTTGTAGTGATGCCGTTAGGCTGTCAAATTTTTGCAAGGGAACTTCTTAATCCAATTTTGATTCTTTGGGATAAGCATGTACTCCTTGAATATGTCGTTCTATGAATATGTGTGAATAACCTATGATTGTTTTACACTTAATATCAACTTATATTTGGTGTATTAGTTTGTCACACATAATTATGTAATTGATTTATCCTTAATCCAAGGATACCATCTTTGTATGGGACTTCATCTCAATCTCCATTCATTGAGGCATATTTTGTTTTATACACAACCGTCATTTATATGGTGTATAAACCCCTTTGACTTTTATGTTTATTCGAAAGGAATATTTTTTACACAAAGAGTTTTACTAAACGACAAAAGGGAATGTTTTTGTCGGACGTATGCGGCGACAACGACTTCTCTGCCGCCGTGACCATTATTTGAGTTTCAGCTTCCTCTACAATCCATACCTTTTTTAAAAGAAAAATAAATACCATGTTTTAATTTTCTTTTATTCTGGTATTGAATATGGTTTTCATAATGTTTTTATATCAATTTATTGTATTGATATCTTGTGATTGAAAAGTGGAAATGTTATGTTTCCTTTATGCATGTTTTATGTGATACGATTATATTATGGTTCTTGGGCATTATTATGAAGACGGGTGGTTCCGTGATAAAATAAGGGTAGTTGAGCCTGATATAGCTCTCCAATTAATTGGGTAATGCGAAGGGGTTAAACATTAAGGTTTCTCTGAAGAGATTTAGGGAATATACTATGATGGGTATTCCAAACATAACAAAGAGGGTTACTCCCTACATAAGAATGTTATGAATGACTCAAGTTAACTTTATGTCTTATGATTTCTATGATTTATTCATGATTTTATGAGGTATGTTAAAGTGCTTATGTTTTATGGGTAAAGTACGATTTCATTCTTATGTATACATGTACTCATGTTTCCATTCCATATTTTTATATCCCTTACTAAGATTTTTATGCTCATCCCATGTTTTTGAAATGTTTTTCACATGTCAAGGGAAGGGTACATGATATGAAGATAGTGTCAAGGAAGTGTCAATAAATAATCCATGTTTTATTTTAAATATGTTTCCGTTGATGGGAAAAATTAATATTATCTTTTATGTAACCACTTTGTGTAAATGTGGAATGTAATGCAAGTTTTATAATCTAATTCTCTAAAACTCTAAACCTGAAAAGATCCTCAATGTGTAATCTAGTAATTACTCAAGATTAAGTAAGGTTTATGGTTGGGGCCTTATAGAAGTTGATCAGTGGGGGTCCATTGTGAAAAATATCAGGGATAGTCAGGAGATTGATGCTCATGATTTTGATCAATTAAAATGAATGTTTCTTGCAAAATATTTTCCAAAGGTGGTTCGTCTTAGGATGTAAAAACAATTCCTAGAATTGAGGTAGGAGGATGACTCAGTGGCTGCTTATAAATAAAAGTTCAATCTACTGGAAATGTATGCACCAAATTTCATCCAAGATCTTGATATTAAGATAAATCGATTTTTCTCAGGACTCAAGCCACAATATTAAAGAGTGTTAGCCTCTCATGATTTCAAAAGTTATGAAAAACTTGTTTGATGTGCAGAGAAGGTGGAAATTGAGTTTGCAGATGATCAGGTGTTTTTTGATAATCAATAGAATTAGTGGTCCAGTTGGTAGGAAAAGGGGAAGAATTCATCATAGAATCCTGGAGGTAAGAAAACTAAATATCCATATTATGAGAAGTGTGGTAAAAATCATCCTTTATAATGTTTATCAATGCCTAGAAAGTGCATCCGGTGTGGAAATTCTGGTCATATTGCTCGTAATTGTAAGGAAGTTGATCATGCAGGCAATGAAAATCCATCACTAAGAATTTTTAAGTGTAATTAAATGGGTAATTATGAAAATCAGTGTCCAAAAAAGAACTCAACTAAAGTAAAGAAGCTAGACTATAAGAATAAAGGGGTTGTGAAATACTTTACAACTACTTTAGCTGATGTTGGGCCATCAAATGAAGTTGTATCGGGTATACTGTTTGTTTGTTCAAATTATGCCAATGTGTTGTTTGATTTAGGGTCTACACACTTTTTTATTTCTGGTATGTTTTCTAGTAAATTGGGAATTCCATCTTAAGGTATGAATACATAACTTACGTTAAAACACCTGGAGGAAATGTTGAGACAAAAAAGAAAACATAAGAACATTCATGTCCTTGTTTGCAGAAAGAATCTACCTGTAAACTGTATAGTTTTTCCTCTAGTAGTGTTTTATGTTATATTGGGAATGGATTGCCTTTCTGTTTATCATGATATGATTGACTATAGAGATAAAGAGGTTTCTTTTAAGAATGGTTTTTAGTTTGTATACAAAAATGAACCGTTTTTTGATAACATACTAGGAAGCTATGAAAGTAGTAAAAGATGAAAATGAATGTTACATTGCACATATTTTTGAAAAAAAGGAACTGTTCAGATTAATGATGTTCCAGTGTAAATGAGTACCTTGATGTTCTTCTTGATGAGTTTCCTGGTATTATACCTGATCGGGAATTTGAATTTACTGCTTACTTAGTTCCTGATGCTAATCCAATTTAAAAATCCCCTTATCTAATGGCTCAAATTGAACATTTAGAGTTAAAGAAACAATTACAGGAGTTATTACATAAATTCTTCATTTGACCTAGCACATCAACATGGGGTGCTCATGTATTGTTTGTTAAAAAAAATATTGTTCAATGAGACTTTGCATTGATTATAGATCATTTACTAACATTATTGTTAATAACAAGTATCCTTTTCCTTATATCGATGATTTTTTTGATCATCTCTAGGGAGTTTAGTATTTTTCATAGATTGATTTGAGGTCCGGTTACCATCAGTTTAAAGTAAAAGAAGCAGACATTTTAAAGGAGTTGTTTCATTCTAGATATGGCCATTATGAATATATAGTTATGCCTTTTGGGTTAACCAATGCACCTACTGTATTCATGGATATTATGAATATAATTTTATTGAGTTCTTGGATAAGATTGTGGTTGTGTTCATTGATGATATTTTGGATTATTATAAAAGTATAGAGGAGCATTAAAGTCATTTAAGGGTCATCTTGAAAACCACAAAAAAACATTATTGGAAATTCAGCAAGTGTGAGTTTTGGATACAACAAATTTATTTCCTTGATCACATTGTTTCAAAAAATTGTATAACTATTGATCCTGATCAAACATATGTTGTTGAAGAATGGCGAAGACCCATGGATATAACTGAGATCAATAGTTTTCTTTTTTTGGCAGGTTATTACTGGAGGTTTGTTGAAATTTTTTCATGGTTATCAAGTCCAATGACTAAGTTAACTCGAAAAGGTGTCAAGATAATGTGGAAAAAATAATGTGATGATTTTTTTCTGGAATTGAAAAGAAGATTTGTGAATGCCGCATTTTTGGCACTGCCATCCAGAAATGGTAAGTTTGTTTTCTACAGTGATTATTTGTTAAAAGGACTAAGTTGTGTCCTAATTCAGAAATATTTGTTAATTGCTTATGTTTCACGTCAGTTGAAACCTCACGAGTTAAATTACCCTACACATGATTTGGAATTAGCTGCTGTTGTTTTTGATATAAAAATTTTTAAGAATCATTTGTATGGAGGGAAGTGTGAAATATATACCAATAACAAAAGTTTGTTTTATATATTAACTCAAAAATAATTAGACGTGAGACAGAGGGGATGGTTGGAATTAATCAAAGATTATGATTACACGATCCATTACCATCATGGAAAATCAAATAAAGTGGTTCATTCTTTGAGTTTAAAATGTAATTCATTATTAATCATACTACGTTTGGAATGAGATCCTTTTTTTTCAATTTGATGAATTATGGAATTGGAGTCGTTGGTGTAGAAAATTATTCTATTTTTTATCAGGTTTCAGTGAGATTATCTCTATCAGACATAATAAAGCAAGCACAGAAAGAATAATGTGAGTTGTATAAAAATCAAGAGTTGGTTCAGAAGGGTATGTTTCCTGATTTTAATCTTGATAATGACTGTGTATTGAGGTTTGGGAAGAGATTATGTGTGCCTTTTTATTCACAGTTAATGAATGAGATATTATATGAAGTTCATAGTTATCTGTTATTAGTTCATCCTGGTAGTACTAAAATGTACATAGATCTCTGTGAGTATTTCTAGTGGGATGGAATGAAGTGAGATATTGCTAATTTTACTGTGAAGTGTTTGAATTGACAGCAGGTTAAAGCAGAGTGGCAGTTACTAAAAGGGATGCTTTAGCCTCTATCAGTGCTAGAGTAGAAATAAGAAAATATAATCATTGACTTCATTGTGGGATTACCAAAGACGTCTTGAGGTAATAATAAAATCTAGTTTATAGTTGATCGATTGGCTAAATTTGGCCATTTCCTTCCTATTCGAGATATATTGTCTCTAGATAAACTATCTCTGTAGTATGTTAAAGAGGTTTTCTGGTTTCATGGAGTTCCTCTCCCCTTAATTTTTTAATTCTAGATCCATCCTCTATAAATCCAATAATATTAGAACCTTTTTTATCGTCATCAATGATGGTCTATGAGGGTCCTTTTGACTCAAAGAGTCTACAAACTTGTTAATTTATATAGAGTGGTAATGTATGTAGAAGTTGTAATCATTAATCCACTCCAACAAAATAATTTAGCACATATTAAACCACATTAGAGAAAAAATATTCACTAATCTTTTATGATCAACATATATGTCAATCCATTTTCAATATAGATAATTCATCCATTAAATTAATGAAAAACATTAATACTACTAACTCAGAATCACGTGTTGGGAAATTTTTATCATGGATCATAAATTGTCAATTAGCATAAGCTATCTCCATATCATTTTTCTAGAGGAAACAACACATACCCTTTTTTATGGATCACTAAATATCACAACTCTATATCCACTAATGGTAGTGTGAACATATGTTAATTGACTAATCATCTATTCAACTCTTTGATATATACATCACATTATACAATTCATATGATCTTAAACCCTTTCCATTTAAACATGGTGACATAATTAGATATCATTATAATGAATCAACAAATCACCAATAATATCCATCCAAATCAAAAAAATCATATATCTACATCCTATTTTGGTCTAGGCCATCATTTAATTAATTTATTAACTCTTTTATCCTTAGAAACACCCCTGATGTTTATTGTTTGACTAAAAAATGAATGATTTTAAATTCAAAATTCACAAATGGTAAATTTTTCGTAAATGTTATCCTTTTATAGGTTCTCATTATAATTATCATGTGATCTTCATGATCATCCATTTTCGTTCAATATATGATTATGTCATCTATAAAGACTTTAAGAAACTCATCTAGAAAGACATTAAGGACTATATTACTTTAATACATTAATATTATAGGGTATTAGTGTTACCAAAAGGCATCACTATTATTTTTAATGTGTATAAATTCATTAGAATTCAACCATGATAATATCCTCCTACTTATGTGTCAATTGATGATACAAAAAATGATTATCAGTCTTGGAAAAGCATTGAGATCTTCATAATTGATCAAATAAGACATCAACATAGCAGAGATGATATTTATTCTTGAGAGTGATATTTTTATATTCTAAATATTTAAAAAACAGTCCAATTGATCTATATTTATTCTTAACAAAATGAATATGTTAACTCCAATGTGACAAACTATGGTGTATTAATACTATGACATGATTCTCTTGGAGTTTCTTTTTTAATTATTTCAAGTCCACTAGAGTCATTCTATATGGAATCTTTGAAATAGGAATAGAACCATTAATGAGGTAAATTAAAAAAACAACATGATTTGTTGGAATAATGAGATATTATTTTAGAAAGACATAAGAAAACTCAAATAGAATATCTGTATCTTTAATGGATATTTTATCTCCAATAATATGAGATAGATGGCCTTTATTTATAGGAATTAAGATCCACATTATAGATGTAATTTACATTGGAAGTTCATATTCGTCTTCTAATCAATAGATGATCATTAACTCATATAAAATATAAAATGTTACATCCATTCCTCATAAATTAATAAGAGATCCGTTTAGAGAAGTCTAATACATTCCAAAAAAACATTCAATTCAGCTAACAAAATGATCATACTATTTGTAGGAAGAAAATTCCCGCAATCATAAAATAAATAAGATTTATATTCATATGGTGTGACATTATACCACAATGATTTTTCATAAATAACACAATTTATTGTCAATGAAGTGATCCAATGACACCCAAATAAAATTCTTTTAGAAATAAAATAGGATTTTGTTCTAGAATAAAATAAAAAAATTAACATATTTACATTGGTTGGTAAGTGAACCTTTCACCACATCATTATCAAACTCTAAATCACCAATAGTGACCACATGTTATTCATCATTGACATTATCTGAAGAGTTTTCTTATATCAATCATCATTTAAATCCCTTCGATTTGGAAATTGATTAGAATAAATTTCATTTTACTATCACTTGAAGAATTTATGTGTTGTTGGTCCATTCAATGAATCATTTTATCTATCCACATCATTAATAAACTTATTCCCATGAATTTGGAAATAATTTTTCTTCAAGACCTTCTCTTTCACACATAAAATATTTACTAGTAACTATAACAAAATTTAATACAAGTTTCATTCCACACATTTTGTAGAAAAGAATTATCATCTTTGTTTCACTAGTAATTTTTTATTTCCTATTAAATTTTAATTTTTTCAACATTTCAAACCTATACGATTGATGGGCGACTCCAATATCAATATCAACCATAATATCAAAAAAATAGATCATATAAAATTAAGATTATTATGTAAAATCTCATTCAAATATATGTTTTTATGACACTGAAAGTTATATTAACTATAAATTCCAGTTGGATGATAATTACAGAAGCATAACTTGCATGTTTTGTAAACTTTTCTTCCTATGTAAAAACATATTCATCATTATTTTTCTTATTATCAAGGAACCTCCTATCTAACATTTTATGATTAATATGGGGATATTAATTATTAAAAATACATCCTTCATTTAATCTCATTCCATAGATTTAATTTAACATCATGGTCTCATATTTTTGATAATATTCCAATATTTATTTCATTCACCATAAAAATTAATGGCCACAAAATTTACATTAAAATATTATGAAAATTCAAAATAAAAAATATCATTTACATGGTACTAATCTGTTGTTCAAAAACTGGTGTAGTAGAATACCCAATTAATGATGGTGGGAGTTTTAACATGAATGACTCAATAGAATACTCCTGCTCTTTTTTTAATTAAGAGGTTGAAACTGATTCTAATATCGGTATGTTTTTATGATCATCGAAACAGGATTTTTAATTCCTTATCCCATAAAATTAAGTTCTATAATAAGAAAATTATTTCTTTTCCCATTAAATTCTGTATTAATGAAATTCCATAAGCTTCTATTCATTGAATAAAACAAAAAATCAATGTGTGATTATCATTAATAAAAAATATGGGAAATTACTCCTAAAATTTCAATCTTTAATGACTTCGAATTTATTCTATGTTATTCATTATTATTACCCAAACTATTGGATTGTATCATACATGTATTCATATCATTAGAGTTATTACTAAGGTTGTCTAATTATAGTTTTTAGTGGTTAACCAAACCTGGTATGATACCAACTATAAATTTCCAAAAATTTCATATATAGATTTTTCATCAAAATAAAATATAATTAATTACATACAATAGAAACCATGCAAGAAATATATATTTTTGTTGTGTATTTAAATATTTAAGCATCAAATACTAATTCTTAAAATAAATAATATCATCTACAACATAATAATTAAAATCTAAATCCTATATTCACAACTCATACTTAATATACCAGTTCATATCCCAGGGAAAAGAATCATATGAAAATGGTGAGTTCATATTCTGTATACGGGTAAACAAGATAGATATCAATCATAAAGTTATCATAATTCATATGAACATAAACCATATATTTGTCATTTATGTCAATAATTTCAATGGTCATGATATTGTGTCATTGAAAAAATCAAATAAATTCATTACTAATCAACAAAATATATTCAATGGGAGCATAACCAAGGACATTGAATCATGTAATATAAATTAGAAAATATAATAATATCTATATTAGTTACCACTAATTTCTATGACCAGTATTGTATAAAATATCATTATTGAACTTGGTTTACTCCCCATTACAGTCATATGTTACAGAACAAAGTTGATATCGCATTCCAACACATTATTACTGAACTTTTTTCACTCATTGTTTCAAATTTTTCTATCTCATGAAAAATAAATCATTACTGAGTGAATTAGAGATAAATATGGGATCCAATGTTAACATCATTAAATCCACACATATGTATTCCACAAGAAAAAAATTCAATCATAATATCTGAACCCATAAAAATGATATGGTATTCATAATAGTTTCATTATAAAATAAATTATTTATAAGAAATAGAATTACAAAAATTCATTCAATACTAATCATAAAACAATATGAATATGAATAATAATTGTTTCATATTATCATATTCATTGTAAATCATAGATAATATCAAATAATGTCACCTTAGGATAGAATATTATTTTGAATAATCATAGTAAATAATTCTTCTGTAAATTATCCAGTCCATATTGTTTTTTTTGTATAGCCACATAATTACAGAGGAAATATTTTTATTTGAAAATATCATTTTAAGATTGTAAATGAAGTTATAATATATAATTTCATCATTAATGTAGAAATACACCATTATCCAATATATGTAAAAAACCAATATTTTTTTTGTTTTTACTGGAAAATATATAAAGTACAATGCTTGGAAAACGATAAAAATATATATTTTAAAACATTGAGTTGTATTTAACACATGGGTAGAAATTAATTAAAACAATTATATAATAATAGAATTTTTTTTGGAAACATGTACATGGAAGAGAAATTTTCATCATATCATAGTTACATAAAAAAAATCTTGAATAATAATGATATTGGAAAATTAACCCTTATATTTTGATCGATTTTAATTAAATGTATCTAGACCTATTGTACAATGCTTTATTAAAGGTTATTAGTTTATAATAAAACAATAATCAAATATATTATATCATCTTGTATCTGATTTGTAAATTAAATTTGGTTATTACATTAGTTTTGCGTGTTTACTACTTCATTTTCATAAGCTTGTTTTGTCCGATAATTCATTGTTCATATGCATAGGATACAGTTCCTTTATCTCTAGAATGACATTAAGATAAAATATATCATATTATTTCATTATATATATAAATATAATAATTATTTAATGTTGATATTGGATAATTAATTTCATCATGTTGTGGAGATGGTAGGTTGTTCCTACCCACGAGAAACAATATTATTCCCATAATGGTGAAAGTGGAAGGAAATGGAAGGTATATTAATATTTTACAGAATAAATATCTTGTGATAATTTTAATTGGTATATATTATTTAAATCATTGTACCCATCCATGTATGTTCGTGGTGAAAAACATATTAAAATATGGTGTGGAGACAATAATCCATACATACACATATACCATACTTTTGATTTTATAGGACATCTAAAAGGTGGTATGTCGGTTTCTTATAAGAATAATAAAATATAAAATATATATATGATACAAAATTTATTAATTTATAAATGAAACCAATAATTATACCAATTTGATGAAAATATGAACTCTTTGGTCTATGTAAAAACTATTACCTTATCTTCTGCCAGCGTCCTTTAGAAACACTTTTAAAGACACTATGGTTAGTCTTTTGAGTAGAACAACACATCTAGAATGAGTATAATAAAGTATATATGGTAAATTAATAGGAAATTGTAGATAATTAATTACCAATGTGATGTTAAAATATGAGGAAGAATGTGTCCATTAAAATTTTATAAATGGTTAGATTTTCCAATTTCTCAAAATATTAAACTATAATAATTTTATTTTCTCTAAAATAACAAAAAATATTCCTTGTATTTGAATATAAGATAAGATAAGGATTAAATATTATCAGATAATAAATTTAATAAAATTTATTGTGTTATTATATCCCTTATCAATTTGATTGGCCCTAAGATATCCTATTTTAATTTTAAAAACTCAAATTTTTTTCAATATTAAGTGAATATAATTTTAAATTATGTGATGTAAATAGGTACTGAAATAAAAAATTTATGAAACTTTTTTCCATGTTACATTTTCTTTAATTTTTATTGTTTTAAATTTTTTTAAAAAAAATTAATTAAACATTATATTGATAAAATATTATTAGTGTCAATTTATACACTATTCATTTCATGGACATTTAAAAATATCAAGATAATAAGTTAACCATAAATAATATATTATATTTTATTATTAATAGTTCAAGGTATTCTATATAATTACTTTATCAAATTAATTATCTCAATTATATTTATTTTAATACTTAAAATAACATTTAGTTGACATTCCCATTAATATGTTAATTACACCATTAGTGTTGTGTAATAATTTAAGGTAATTATTTAATAAATAAAAATGATAAATAAACTACCATGATGTATGTAAAATGAATTTTTTTAAAATAATATTTATGATTATCTAGAAATCCTGTTAAATCAATAATAATAATTTTAGGCTTGTTAAAAAAATTGTAACATTTTTTCATTTTTTTTATTTTAATATTGTATAATTAAATTTCATACAAAACTTTCCATTAAATGAAAAAATCAGGTGTTGGGGTAATATTTTAATTCCTTAAATATTATTTTATAAATTTTTCTAGTTCATTTTATTGTCCTTATAATTTTATTTTTATCCTAAATTACCTAATCTACCCTTTATAATGATAATAATATTCTGAAAGGTTAGTATTAGTACTGAAAAAAATAAGAAAAGAACTATTTAAAATTTTTGGAAATTGTGATTCAAAATTTAGGATATATTTTTAAAAATTAAACTTCTACAATTGATAAATTTTAATTTAAAATTAATGGTATCAATCAATAAGGAACTGTTTTTTCTGAAAAATTCAATTTTTAAACATAAAATGTTTTAATATTAAAATATGGTATAAATTCTATTTCTAAAATCATAATTGGATTATTTGAAATAAAATTTAACTATCTAATATTTTAAACTAATCTAAAACATAATGTGACATTAAAATAGCTTTAAAAGAAAATACATGTGTAAAAAAAGTGTATTCACTATTCAATGGAAAAATACATATTTATTATAAAATTATAATAAAATATTTTAATATAAATTAAACATGAAAAATAAAAATTGGAAATAATTAGGTCAAATCATTTATCATAACATCTATAAATTAATTTTCACTCATAAATTGATGAAAAAATATTTTTTGAAGAAAATGATATTTTGGAGAATAAACATACTTTACTAAGAAATTGAGTGATCATTTTATAATAAAACTCCAATACAATAATATTTTGTTATAAAATTAAATTTATTTTATAAATTACTAATTACCTTTTATTATATCACATTTATTTTATTTATTATAATTAAATTATTATATTTCGGGGTTCTTGAAATGAACTCTCTTAATGAAGTAAAATTTATTAAGGAGACATATTTGGTGGAAATGTCTAGGTTTTACATTAACCCCATGTATGGTTTTGAAATATACCATGGGAATTAATAATTTATATAAAATGAGATTGGACTCACCAATGTTTCGAAAAGTTTTTTTATACACTAATACTTATAGTTTAATCTCTTAGGGGGTTTTCATTAATAACTATATGTATAGTAGATCCGGGATTGATATTGTATTCAATGAAAACATGGATACCATTATGGAATTTTTAGAGCTAAAATCAATTAATGTATATTATATCATTGGAAGATAAATTACTGTACCTACCACCACATCATTTTCACCCTCTACATCATCCACCTTTTGAGAAAAAGCCCGACCATGATCCATTTTCTTATAGAGATGTTGATAGTGGTAAACCTCCATTAAATTATAATTTTAGACATTATTTTAAAATTTTCCTACGTCGACCACAATTTAATCATTGAGTTTTTGGCACCAACGAGCCCATACCATTGTTCCTTGTTGTAAGGGATACTCCTTGGCATCCAAGAGACCCATGTTCAAATCTATGTGGGAGTGAATTTTTACGCTAAGGTATTAGAGTGTAGTAGTATTGTAGTATCTCTTCTAGCCTTTAATGTTCATTAATATAACATAAAAATATATTTGTCTGATTTGGGCCTTCGGGTCACTGGATTAGGCCTATGGGTCTTTGGGCCTTCGGCCCACCAAAGGCCTTTCGGCCATAGGGCCTTCGGGGTGTTATATACTTTTGTGACACCGACGACCTTCGGGCCATAGTGATTTTGGGGAAAAACATTTCCATAATGAAACCTTTACATACCACATATGATTAGAACCATATGTGCATTCAGAGAAAAAATATAAACTACTAGAGAAAAGCTATCAGGAATAGTTGAATGAGAGGGTACGACATCTGCCATCAAGACTATGAACCATTCAGCTCAGAATGGGGTATTTCTTTCCAATCATCCATGCGAGGTGGGGAGCTAGGCATTATCAGTATGCAGATGATGGGGAGGAGATGTTTCAAGTTTGTAATGTCTTGGGCCTTTATGGTATTGTATTAGGATTTATTACTTAGGCGTAAAGATCATGTAATGTCGTGTTTCAGCCTTGTTACATGGGACATTATGTCATGTAAGGGTTTATCATCATCACTAATGATAGTTATTATCCAAAAATAAATAAAAATAAGAAATTCATGCCATTTAGGAAATGTTAGGATTGACCAACACCATCATTATTCTTCCATTAGTTCTATAATGTTGAATATATACCTGGTCATAGAAGATCTAAAAAAATTTCTATATCTTCTGAATATGTAGCCTATTCCACTCCCAATAACACAGTTCCCCAAATTCATCTTCCCAAAAAATTTCCCTTCGTAACTTCAATTTCTTCTCCCCTCTTATTAGATCATAATTCTTTCATGGGGATTGAACCATTAGAAAGTTTTGTTTAGTGGACATATATTACTATTCTATAAATCTAAAATCCAATTCAACCATCTTGAAACTATTCACTGTTTCCTTATACATTTCATAATCCCAATTTTATATATTCATCCATTTATGGTATCTCATTCTACCAAATAATAGACCAATGATTTATTAGGCTCTATAATAATGATTAAGTGATTTTGAGCAATTCATGTTATGTTTGTTTAATATCTTCCCAGAGATTATATTATACTTCTATGTGGTAGATTTACAAGGATTTAATCACTATTCTTAAACACTATATTGAATAATAATATTAAATATATAGGTATACCGTGTTAAAAAATTTGTGGTTCTATTAATCCTCTAAATGAATGATGTCCCTAATACATGATTGATGTAATGAAATGTAGTTCCATTAATATAGAATATAATATAACAACTAGATTCATGATATTATTGGTTACTCAAAGTTGATCATTCAACAACTTCATGAAGTTTTACATTCATTATTACATTGGAATTCCATTAGTTCATTATCCATTGAACTCATCATTTATATTTTTCCACCTATTTTCTTCATTTTTTTAAAACCATAGTGTGGAATGTGTGGAATATATGTATATTAAAATTATTAAGGGAGATAATGTATTAAAACATCATTCATTAATATTTTATTCATTTATCCATAATAATTAAAACCATCTATATATATCATTTACAATGGTTCATAAAAATATTATGATTGAATAAGGATTTCCCTAAATAGTGTGAAACTATGTGTGAGTCAGGGAATGTTGTCTCCTAGCTCCTAATGGAGTCTAGATCTATATGGTGTTATTAAGGTTGTTACCGCTTGGTTCATCTATTCTATATCCAAATCGACTTATAGTAGGATGTATTGTATATATTTTTTTGGATAACACATGTTAAATACTATACCAAAATACCAAGATGTTATCATATATTTAATAACTTTTCAATTATTCATAATATCTATTTATTGTCCTAATATCCTAAAGAAACAATACCATCATTTGATATAAACTATTGAATACTTCATCTTCATAATGAAAACATTTCATTATATGTAACAATAAAAGATCGTTTAATGTTTATTTTTGTAGAAATTTGTAACATAATTTAATAAAACATAATACATTCTTATAATCCATATGTATGTATCCTCTATTTTTTCAACATATGATAATTTTACTTCAAATTATATCCTAGAGGAATACATCAATGTAATGGTGCGAGCCTGAGTATGTTATGGGAATAAGCAAGGAAGACATTCAGCATTTGATCAAGATGAATATTCATAAAAATAAGTGGATAAAAATATAATATGAACATGCTAAAAAAATTGATATCATATTAATAATATCTTTAATCATAGTAGAGAGATATTGAATCATCATTTAAATGAGAAATTCATAGTAATGTCAGAATGATTTATCATGAAGGGATCAAAAATATAAATTTACAATGATATTCACCAAGGTATCGTAAAAATAGTCTTATATGGAGACTAATTAATTGCCCAATGAATTGGAGTTAAATTAGAGTACAACCTAATGTTAATTAATTAATGTGATTCACATAGATCATAATAAATCATTTGATTAAAAATTTATCAATAATAAAGAATGTGATTGTTACCAAAATAATGGATTTGATAATTTCATAAAGGGATGATCATTACATCAATCATAGCCCAAAAAAAGAAAAATGGTTTTAATATCTGTAAATAATAAATTAAATAAGAAAATTTTACATCAATTTTATCACGCATATAAAATTAAATTGTTTGGAATTTACAATTTGATAATTTCTTATATCAATAATTGGATTTAAGTAGTAAATTTGGCCGCATGAGTAGTATAAATCCTAGATTTGCAAAGGTCTTAGATGAGAGTGATTAAATAAATCCCAATGATAAAACATTAATTTAGTATCTTGGGTATTATAAAAATCATAAAAAATTAACATTATTTTAACCTAGGGTTCTCACACATGGATATTACGTCATTTTAGATAAATATTCAAGACATTACTAATGTAAATATGAGATGGTCGTAATAGTTTATTGTCTTTGGATTTTTTGAATAGAATATTCTACCATGGTGAATCATTTTCGATGATTCTAATAATGAAAATATCATTTAATATTCTAACATAAAACCTTTCATCATAACTTATGGAAAGGAAACTTATGAAATGTTGAAATCAAAATCACGGTATGGTTAAATAATTAAGATACAAAAGCATACCATGAACATAAGTATATGAGGAAATGAGTATATCATTTTAAGATCATACTCATCATATCAATGATCATAGACAATGGTCATGGAATAAATATTAGAAGAGCATAATTCATGAATCATAATGGAATTAAGAGAATAATCCATTATTGAATATTATAGGAATATTACATAGAATTAATTACATTTACATAATCATTTAAAATAATTTCATTATTACTCCATGATCACTTCCAAGGACATAAAAATAAAAAAAATTGCATTACTATAAAGATATATCATGTCATCTGAACCATGTTTTATTCAATTGATTTTACATATCCTTCTAGAACTATATTAATGAACTTATATCACAACCCAATTCAGTTGTGTCTATCTCTTGAGATATAAATCATTACACAATACATTGAGTAACTTATCTAGGAATACCCATCATTTAAGATATAATTGGATCATCAAATTATATCTAGACCACACAATAATAAAAATGAAAATGGGATTACACAATGCTATAAAGGGAACCCTATTATCTATACTATAACGATATTACATGGTTCAATCTAGGAAAACCAATCTTATATGTTCTAACTAGAATACTTGGTGTAATCTTTTCCACCCAATTGAATAAAAAATTTACTTGAACCAAAAAATGAATAAATTTAAATTATTTTAAATATCAAAAAAATAATAATCATAAAAAAGTATTCAATAATAACTTAATTAACCCAGGGAATATAAATTTGTTTCATGTGAATTTCAGCGTGGCATGATTGACATGGAAATAAAAATGGATTCCAAAAACATAATTTTATTAAAACATAGACCATTCAAAGGAAATATCTGAATGTTATCCCTAGATTATATCTCCATTAAAACATAAATTATTTAAAATTATTTCAACATAGATGAAATTGACTTTGAAGGATCAATGAAAAAATTTATTGAAAAAATAACCATTCTTCATTGAAAAATTCCTCATAAAACGTAAAACATTTTTACTCATTTTTCATTAAAAATAACCTAGAAATCATATAATGTTTGCTTTTAGAACCATTTAACTCAATAATAAAAGAATAACAACAATAAAAAAATCCTTTAAAAATATCTATAATTATCATTTAAATTTTTTTAAAAAAATATTAATTTCTTAAATAACACAAATTTCATACTGATGAGAGATACAAAGATGGATTCCATTTAAATCATTTTATTTATTATCATGAGTATCGATGATTTGAAAAAGGGAACCATTACATGAATATATGTTGAAAAATTTTAGTATAATAAGATTAATGATTATTATATAGGGAAATATGATAATATTTTATCAATGGAAGCATAAAATTAATCAATCATGATGAACGATGGGATTGTTTAAGTACACTATGCCACATTGGTAACATTGAGTCCTAATCCCTATGAAATAATAAAATAAATAGTAGTATAAAATATAATTTAAAGAATAATTTTCATGATATAACTTGTAAACTATGTAATATATAATCCTCATCAAGTAATTTTTGGGTACAACATAACATGTGTCTCAATTAAATAAATGTGAGAAAATTCACAAACAATGTTCATAAATTTTGGTCCCTATTCCCCGTGAAAGTGAAATACTAAATTATTATGTAAATAATAATACACTTTATTTGAATAATCATAAAAAATCATGCTATGTATATAAACAACATAAATGAAATATGTGGTGAATATGGCATGTGTCCCACAAAAGTAAAATGTGAAAGGGAAATAACATACTACTTGAGTATATTTTGAATTGTGATCCACATGAATGAATAACATAAATTTATTGTAACATCCTAGGTAAATAAATAATAATTCATATTTCATATTTATTAATAATTTTGAATTAAATATTAATTTTACTTTAAATGGGTTTCAATGTTCGATAGTGTACCTGATACGCAACAACGGGTTTCTTTGAAATCTTACGTTGCACACTAATAATATAATATTACTATTTTAAATGGTAGTAAACTCCTAGCCATTGTATTGGCTGTAATGAAAAAAAGTAACTAAAATATGATTATATATGTTTCTAAAATGTATTTACATTTATCCAATAAAAGTTAGAGGATTAAATTGTGAATTAATCTAATTTTAAGCATAATTTACATTAAAAGGTCGTTTAACAGCCTATTAAGGGAGAACCCTCTTTAAATATAGTTTTGGTCACATTAATACATTATATTGAACTAAATACTATCTTTTATTAGAATGTGGACATAAAATTTTACATTGGGTATTTTTTTTGGTATTTTTCTGATAAAGTTCATTTTTAATGAATAGTGAAAAATATTGTATTTTAAATAAAAATTTTCTTTTAATATAATTTATGTATATGGTTATATTATCTTTTTAATTTATTAGAAAGTGTAATTAAAATATATATTTACCATTTAATTCTATTTTGGTCATTTTAATTTATTTGACATTGAAATTGGACATAAACAAGTGTTTATCTTTTGATAATTATTATTTCTTAAAAACACGGTTTTTATGTTTATAGCGGGAATTAATTTCTACCACTTTTGTGTTTGGAA
This sequence comes from Viscum album, assembly GCA_963277665.1. NCBI lineage: Eukaryota > Viridiplantae > Streptophyta > Magnoliopsida > Santalales > Viscaceae > Viscum > Viscum album. Next base: position 1,765,609,900 of record OY728152.1, read on the forward strand.
ATTTGAAAATTGATTCCATATTTGGAATCGGGATGACCATATTGTGTATATAGGTAACTTTTATTTTTATACATTTTAAATATTAACTTCAGTAAATATTATATTTACCATGGTAAAAGGGTAAATCAGTTAAATAAGGGTAAAAAATAATATTATAATAATATAAAATAACTCTTAAAAGTGTAATAATACTAATGGTTGATACATATCCGATCTTGGGAATATTTGGGTCGATTTTGAGACCCCATTAAGCCACTTATGAATGATAATGACACTTTAGATTAATTAATTTAAAGTAAAGCCAAAATGACATAAACAAAAGTCTTTTTGTAAACATATATTTATATGGTGTTATATAATTTATTTTTTCTACTATAAATATTATTTATAAATATAAAAATATTTCCTACATGATGGTATTTTTTTTAAAAGTTTAGACATTGAAGAAATTATATTATTTATGACACAACAATGATGTAGTATTTACCTCATTAATAAATTATTTTAATAAATAAGATTGTAATGATTAAAATATTATCCCAAACCTATCCAATTCAACTTCGATGATTTTATTTCCACCTTGAGTCATCTTATGTTAGAATATAATTAATTTTGGACTATTATAAACTACATATCATTTTATATTAAAATAATAGTTTCACACTTTCCTAAAGAGCCCCTCCTCCCCCTTATAAAAGGAGACCACTTCTAACCAATTCTTCCCACCTCTCAATCCATTTGGATCATCCAATATCTACCCAATTAAGCTCCATAAATCCCTCTCCTCCACCTAGTAGTCTTACCTTTGGCATAAGGAACCTAAAAAAGTCCTTTGTTTCAATCCAAATGGAGTTACCCAAAATAAAGGTAACAGTTTCTCTTAAATAGTTTTTTTATTTTACTTCTCCAACCCCGAAAATATTTTTTTATTCATTTATTTTGTAAAAAGACCAGTATCCAAAATATAATAATATTTTTCTATGCGAATGATTCTAACTACACTTAGACGCACCTCCATATAATGGGTGAAGAACATATTGTTTCTGTTGATGGAAAATTAAGGCCTCACAAAATGAAGATTGTTCGATTAGCTCTTACCGCCTCTCACGGTAGACATTATGATGGAACTGTATTTATATATAATATATATTATGTTCATTATTTCCTTATGATTTTCAACTTCCCATTTATATCATGCCATTATGGTTCCCATTTATTTCCTTATGATTTTCAACTTCCCAATTATTTCCTTATAATTTTCAACTTCCCATTTATAATATACCTATTTATCATTATTTTTTAATTACATTAAATAATAAATATAGACGAATGTATAATTCATGCGTACGTACATATTACCGTCTCCTTTAATAGTGCATTTCATTTCTTACCTTCAAATGTTATGTACTATTAAAAATACATGTATATACTGGAAATATATGACATATATGATATCTAAATGATTAATTTAATAATTGATATAATGAACTATTGACCAAATGAACAACATGTAAATATAAGGTGTTCATTTTTGACTGAAGTACCAAATATTGAAAACATGGACGTTATTAACTTAAATGATTACATAATGTTTATAACATGGTAATAATTGATATTAAAGGAATAATAAACTTGAAAATGGTTTTTAAGCAAGTATAAATTAACCTTAGTTTATTATTCAGGATATTAATGAACGAACAGGTCATGTTGGACATGAGGTAAAGGACTTCGTCTCAATATTCTTTCATTGTGGCATATTTTGTTTTAATACATGATTTTCTTTTATATGCTATATACACACATTTGACTTTTCATTTCATTCAAAGGGAATATTTTTATACAATGAATATTACTAAACAGAAAAAAGGAATGTTTTTTTAACGTAAGCAGTGACAAGGACCTTTCCACCGCCATGAGTATTATTTGATCTTTGGCTTCCTTAATAAGTCGTAATGTTCTTAAAAAAATGAATACCACACACTCTTTTTATGTATTTTGGTATTGAAAGTGATTTTGATAATTCATTTATTATTTCAATATATTGATATGATATTTTTTTGTGTAATTATGGAAATGTTATCTTTCCTTTATGCTTATGTTATGTTTTATGATCATGTAATGGTTCTTGGGCATTATATACGTATACAGATGGTTCCGTGATAAAACTAGTGCGGGTGAGCCCGATATAGCTCTCCAATGCATTGGGTAACGTGATAGAGGTAAACATGAATGTTTCTCCTAATATATTGAGGGAATATACTGTGATGGGTATTCCAAAGTAACTCCCTATGTAGATGTGATAGATAAATTTAAGTATGATATGGATGCCACAAGTTACCTTTATGATTTATGATTTCTATGTGTCACTCATAAATATTATGATTTCATGAGTTAAGTAAAACAGATCATGTTTTGTATGTATTTATGAAAAAATGATTTCATTATTTGTTTTATAACCCTTATTGAGACTTTAATGATCATCCCAAGTTTTGAAATTCTTTCACATGACTTAAAGATGAATAGTGTCAATTATGGAATCAAGTAAAATTCGTGTCGTCTAAAACATGGAACTAGACATGACACTTTTTTCAAGAGTTTTTATTTATATGTTAAAAATAGAAACTGTGTAGAAGTGTCTATTCTGATATCTTTTGAGATGTAGTTGTTATGACCTAATTCTATAAAAGTCTAAACCTGAAAAGATCCTCAATGTGAATTATTCATTTAATTCAATATTATGTAATGTTTATGTTCAGGTAATTATAGTTTGTATCAGAGGTCGTTTTAGATAATTTTAGGAGTTAGGGTGTGGTTAAATTAATATCCATAAAGTAATTTATGTTAATATTGAAATCATATAGTGTTTACAGATTACCATGATGCTTCAACTAAGATATTATTATGATCAGAATGATTTTCCGTAGAGGAAATAGGGAAGCTATGTTGGGATGACATCAGGAGGAACACAACCTTCCAAATCCACAACCTGAGATGGACGGAATCAGAACTGAACAATTTGTTGTAGTGATGAAATAATTGAATCATGCTATAAATGGTGGTGGTATCCATGCACGAGATCAGCCATATCAACCATAGAGGAACATGTCAGTATCAAAGCATTTCATGAGGCAACATCCCCCTTCATTCAGTGGATCATCTGATCCTGTTCTAGCAGAAGGGTGGATAAAAGCACTGGATAAGATTTTTGAGGTCATGGGATGTTCACAACATCAAATGTTTTTTCTATTTGTTTACCATTTTGCTGGTGAAGTTGATCAGTGTTGGTCGATGATGAAAAATATCATGGATAGTGTGGAGATTGATTCTCTTTATTGGGATCAATTCAAATGAATGTTTCTTGTGAAATATATTCCTAAGGTGGCTCATCTTAGGATGGAAAAACAATTCCTAGAATTGAGGTAGGATGATGACTCAGTGGATGCATATAAAGAAATGTCCAATCGACTGGAATGGTATGCACCAAATTTCATCTGATATCTTGATATTAAGATAACTCTATTTTTCTCAGGACTCAAGCCATGATATTAAAGAGTGTTAGCCTCTCCTGAGATCAAAAGTTATGAAAAACTTTTTTGCTGTGTAGAGAAGGTGGAAATGGAGTTTGCAGATGATCTGGTTTTCTTTGATAAACAACATAATTAGAGGTCCATTTGGCAGGAAAAGGGGAATAATTCTTCAAAGAATCGTGGAGGTAGGAAAAGTAAATATCCATCTTATGAGAAGTGTGGTAGAAATCATACTAGAGAAAGTTTATCAATTTCTAGAAAGTGCTTCCGGTGTTGTAAGTCTGGTCATATTGCTCATAACTTTTAGGAATATGATCAAGAAAGCAATGAAAATCCATCACTAAGATGTCTTAAGTGTAATGAAATGGGTAATTATGAAAATGAGTGTCCAAAAATGAAATCAACTAAGGGAAAGGAGTGAGACTACAAGAAGAAAGTGGTGGTGAAATAATTTTCAACTACTTTAGCTGATGTTGGGCCATCAAATGAAGTTGTACCAGGTACACTGTTTGTTTGTTCAAATTATTCCAATGTGTTTTTTGATTTAGGGTCTACACACTCTTTCATTTATGGGATGTTTTCTAGTAAATTGGGAATTCCATCTCAAGATATGAGTACAAAACATACTGTAAAAACACCTAGACAAAATTTTGAGACAAAAAGAAACCATAAGAACATTCATGTCCATGTGTGTGGAAAGAATCTACCTGTAAACCGTGTAGTTTGTCCTCTAGCAGTGTTTGATGTTATATTGGGCATTGATTGGCTTTCTGTTTATCAAGATATGGTTGACTACAGAGTTAAAGTGGTTTCCCTTCAGAATGGTTTTCAGTTTTTATACAAAAAATGAACCCTTGTTGTTGATAACATACTAGGAAGCTATGAAAGTAGTATAGATGGAAATGAATGTTAAATTGCACATATTGTTGAAATAAAGGAACTGTTCAGATTATTGATATTCCTGTGTAAATGAGTACCTTTATGTTCTTCCTGATGAGTTTCCTGCTATTATACCTGATCAGGAATTTTAATTTACTGCTGACTTAGTTCCTGATGCTAAGCCAATTTCAAAATCCCCATATCTAATGGCTCAAATTTAACTTTTAGAGTTAAAGAAGCAATTTCATGAGTTATTACATAAATTCTTCATTTGACCAAGCACATCACCATGGGGTGCTTATATATTGTTTGTCAAAAAGAAATATGGTTCAATGAGACTTTTCATTGATTATAGATCATTAAATAACATTACTGTTAAGAACATGTATCCTTTTCCTCATATCGATGATTTGGTTAATCATCTCTAGGGAGTTCAATATTTTTTGAAGATTTATTTGAGGTACGGGTACCATCAATTTAAATTTAAAGAAGCAGACGTTATGAAGAACTTGTTTAATACTAGATATGGCCATTATAAATTTATTTTTATACCTTTTGGGTTAACCAAGGAACCTGCTGTTTTCATGGATATTATGAATAGAATTTTCTGTGAGTTCTTGGATAAGTTTGTGGTTGTGTTCATTGATGATATTTTGGTTTATTATAAAAGTATATAGGAGCATGAATGTCATTTAAGGGTCATCTTGGAAACCACAAAAGAAAAAAACATTATGGGAAATTCAGAAAGTGTGAGTTTTGGTTATAACAAATTTACTTCCTTGGTCACATTGTTTCAAAAAATTGCATAACTATTGATCCTTCTAAAACATAAGTTGTTGAAGAATGGCCAAGACCCATAGATATAACCAAGATCAATAGTTTTCTTTTTTTGGAAGGTTATTACTGGAGGTTTGTTGAAAGGTTTTCACAGTTATCAAGTCCAATGACTATGTTAACTCGAAAAGGAGTTAAGTTAATGTGGACAAAAGAATGTGATGATTGTTTTCAGGAATTGAAAAAGAAGATTGGTGAATGCTGCAGTTTTGGCACTGCCATCTAGAAATAGTGATTTTGTTATCTACAGTGATTCTTCATTGAAAGGACTAAGTTGTGTACTAATGAAGAATGATCAGGTAATTTCTTATGCTTCACATCAATTGAAACCTCACGAATTAAATTACCCTACACATGATTTAGAATTAGCTGCTGTTGTTTTTTATATAAAAATTTGGAGGGATCATTTGTATGGAGTAAAGTGTGAAATATATACTGATCACAAAAGTTTGTTTTATATATTAACTCCAAAATAATTGAACATTAGACAGAGGAGATGGTTGGAATTAGTCAAGGATTATGATTGCACGATCCATTACCATTCTTGAAAAGAAAATAAAGTGGCTCATTCTTTGAGTCGAAAAAGTAATTATTAATTAATCCTACTACGTTTGGAATGAGATCATTTTGTTTTGATTTGATGAATTATGGAATAGAAGTTGTTGGTGTAGAAAATTCTTCTATTTTGTATCAGGTGTCAGTGAGATCATTTTTATCAGACAGAATAATGCAAGCACAAAAATAATACTGTGAGTTGTAGAAAAATCTAGAGTTGGTTCAGAATTGTATGTTTCCTGATTTTAATCTTGATAGTGATTGTGTATTGAGGTTTGGGATGAGATTATGTGTGCCTTGTGATTCACAGTTAATGAATGGGATGTTATGTGAAGTTCACAGTTCTCTGTTTTTAGTTCATCCGGGAAGTACTATGATGTAAATAGATCTCTGTGAGTATTTCTTGTGGGATGGAATGAAATGAGATATTTCTAATTTTACTGTGAAGTGTTTGAATTGTCAACAGGTTAAAGTAGAGTGGCTGTTACCGAAAGGGATGCTTCAGCCGCTACCAGTTCCAGAGTGAAAATGGTAAAATATATCCATGGACTTCATTGTGGGATTACAAAAGACGTCTTGAGGTAATAATGCAATCTGGGTTATAGTTGATCTATTGACTAAATATGGCCATTTCCCTCCTATTCGAGATAGATTGTCTGTAGATAAAATTTCTCTATTGTATTTTAAAGAGGATTTCAGGTTGCATGGTGTTCCTCTCTCCATTTTATCTGATTGTGATCCCAAGTTTTCTTCTTACTTTTGTAAATGCCTTTAGAAGTCGTTGGGCACTGAATTTAATTTAATACTTCTTTTCACCCTCAATCATATGGGAAATTAGAACGAACCATTCATACATTGGAGGATATGCTACATGCATTCTCGATGGATTATTAGGGATGTTGGGACCAACATATTTCTTTGGTTGAATTTTGAATGAATAACAGTTTTCATTCTAGTATACAGATGGTTCCATTTAATGCATTGTATGGAAAGTGTTGTTGAACTCCAGCTTTTTTGGATGAAGTAGGTGAGGGGAAGCTAATGGGATTAGAATTGGTAGAAGAGATGGCAAAGAAAGTTCAGTTGATTCAGAAGAACATGAGAACAGCTCTGAGTAGATAGAAAATTTATACAGATAACTGGAGGAATGATCATTCTTTTGAGGTAGGTTATCATGTCTTTATCATTGTTTCTCCATGGAAAAGTGTGATGTGTTTTGGTAAGAAGGGAAATCTGAGTCTGAGGTTAATTGGGCCATATGAAATTCTAGAGAAAGTTGGATCAGTTGAGTATAGAGTGGCTTTACATCCAGGTTTATCCCAGGTACACAATGTTTTTCATGTTTATATGTTAAGAAAGTATATGCCAGATCCATATCATGTTTTCAGCCAAGAGGTAGTTCAGTAGGAAGAGATTATCTCTTATGAAGAACAACCAGTCCAAATTTTGACCATAGATATTAAGTGTTGTGGAATAAGGTTATTCACTAGGTAAAGGTTTTGTGGAAAAACCAATGATTGAAGAAGTAACGTGGGAATCTGAAAATGCTACGAGGGATAAATATCCCCACTTATTTTGATAACTGAATAAAAATTATGAGGATAAAATTTACAAAAGGGGGGAAGAATGTAAAATCGCAGGTAATTAAAGAATAAAACATATTATATATTTATTAATATTTGTGAATTAAATATTAATTTCACTTTAAATGGGTTTCTATGTTTGATAGCGTACCTGATACGCTACAGCGGGTTTCTATAAAATCATACGTTGCACACTAATAATATAAAAATATTATTTTCAATGGAAGTTATCTCCAATCCATTATATTGGAGGGAATGAAAAAATATAACTACAATATGATTATACATGTTTGTTAAATGTATTTACATTTATCCAATAAAAGTTATAGGCTTAAATTGTGAATGAATATAATTTTAAGTATAATTTACTTTAGAAGGATGATTTACCGCCTATTAATGGAGATCCCTATTTAAATATAGGCTTGGTCACTTTATTACATTATATGTGACCAAATACAATCCTTCTATAAAATAGAGGAATTAAAATTTTACTTTGGGTAATTTTTTGGTATTTTTCTGATAAAGGTCACTTTTAATGAATAGTGAAAAATAATGTATTTTAATTCAAAATTACCTTTGAATCTAATTTATGTATATGGTTATATTATATTTCTAATTAGTTTTAAAATGTAAGTAATATATATTTTCACCATTTAATCCAATGTTGCTCATTGGAATTAATTTCACTTTTAAATTGACATTTACAAGTATTAATCTTTTGATAGTTACTATTTCTTAAAAACTCGCTTTTTGTTTTGACAGCGGGAATTAAATTTGAATTAATTTTGGAAACTTTTGTGTTTTGAATTTGGAAAAATGGATTTTATATTTGGAATCAGGAGGAACCAATTGTCTAAATAGGTAACTTTTATTTTTAGACATTTTAAATATATACTTGATTAAATATTTTATTTAACGTGGTTAAAGGGTAAATCAGGTAAATAAGGGGAAAATTAATATTATAATAATATAAAATTACCCATAATCACGTACTAATCCTATTGGATGATACATATCTGACCATGGACATATTTGGGTCGATTATGGGACCCCATGGAGCCACTTATGAATGATAATGACACTTTCTGTAAATTAATTTAAAGTGAATCCAAAAATGACATAAACAAAAGTCTTATAGGAAACTAATTTTTTTTATGTTGTTATATAAAAATTTTTATACTATAAATATTCTTTTGAAATATAAAAACATTTCCAACATGATAGTATTTTTTATAATTTTTAGACATCGAATAAATTTAATTATTAATGATACAATAATGATGCATTATTTACCTCATTAATAAATGATTTAATTAAATAAGATTATAATGATTAAAAAAATATCCAAAACCTGTCCAATTCTTATTGGATGATTTTATTTTGACCATGCATTATCGTATCATCGACTATAATTATTTTTGGACCATTAGATACCAAATATCATTATATAATAAAACAATAGTATCACACATTCCTAAAGTGCCCCTCCTCCAATTATAAAAGGAGACCACTTGTAACCAATTCCTCACACCTCTCAAGCCGTTTGGATCGTCCAACCTCTGCTCAATTAATCTACCTACATACCTATCCTCCACCTAGAATCCTTACCTTAGATATATGGCACTTAAAGATGTCCTTTGTTTCAAACAAAAGGGAGTTACCCAAATTAAAGTTTATAGTTTCTCTTAAAATGTTTTCTTCTATTTTACTTCTCCAAACCATAAAATCTTTTTTATTCCTTTATTTTGTATCAAACATAGTATCCTAAATATACTAGGATGTTTTTGTGAGAATTATTCGAACTACACTTACACACACCACCATCTAATGGGTTAAGAACATACTGTTTCTGTGGATGGAAAATTAACACCTCGTGAAAAGATGATTGTTCAATTACCTATTACCACCTATCATGGTGGCCCTTATGATTGAAAAATATTTATATATGATATATAATATGTTTATTATTTCCTTATGATTCATTACTTCACATTTATATCAAGCCTAAATGGTTTACATATTGGATAATTACGATAATCTCATTTGAGAAAGTGCGGACTACCGCCCCCTCAAAGTGATGTGACTCGTTAATGCCTAATGTGGGTTGTATAAAAGAAGGATTTAATGATATAATATATGATATTATACTGTCATTATAATATAACAATGTATTATTATGTTTTAATTCCATTAAATAAGAAATAGAGATGAAAGTAGCGTTCATGCGTACGTACAGATTAACGTCTACATGAACAGTGCATTTCATTTATTACCTCCAGATGTTATGTACTATTATAAATACATTTATATACTAGATATATATGAAATATGTAACGCCCCGACCCTAGTTACCCAGAGTCGGTGCATTATTACATAACATTGGCATGATCATGAGAAAGATCAAGTCTCGAAAGACCGATTAGTTTAGTAGCCTTGGAATAACTAGATACATCCATAAATTTTTACATTACATCATTAAAAAAAACATCTTGTCTTCATATCCCCTCATAGTATCCCTATAGGTCATTCATAAATTACTTCTTCATAATCCTGGAAAAAAAAATAAAACATTGAAAGGGGTGAGCTCGGATGCTTAGTAAGGATAACATTATAGCAGAAGCTTTCATAAATAATCATAAACACTTAAGGCAATTTATAACTAAAACAAAAGCCTTTGAAACTTGAACTTTCAACATGGTATGGCATAAATAAAATGAAATAATTCCATTTACTTACTCACATGGATATTCTACTAGTCGAATAATCACATGCAATATCAATAACCACTTTCATAATTATGGAATGCATAATGCCAGACTATCATAACCACATAGCCAAGGCCTCGTGCCAAGAATACAAATAAGATTTTGCCAAGGCCTTGTGCCAAGACACTAGTTTGTCTCATGAGACCTACCGATGCATCGAGGAGCTATAGCGGGCTCCACCCGTCACTTATTAAGTCCAATGCATTCCTCATATAAATAGGTTTAAGCATAAAATAAACATTCGTATTAAAACTATCATACGAAATGTCAATACTTTAACCACAAACCATGAATGGTATAAAAATAGAACATCCACAGTCAAATATAACTCATTTGATACAATATGGAAGATTGTATTGTATCACATTAACCTCAATCATGAATAATGAAGGATGTTGACATAGATGAAAATAATCATCAAAACTATTTGAGAGAAATATCCCCCTTTTCTTGAAAACATTTAAAAGTCACACTATTTGTCAAGAAGCCATTTAAAAATAGATTTTTGAATCAAAGTGTCCCATACCACATTGAAACCTTTTAAAAGGATTTTTAATTTCTAAACTTTAATGTCCATATAAATAAATCCTTAAAACCATTTTTAAAACATGGACATTAATGAGAAAGATTTAGATGAATAAGTCTTTAAAACATTTAAAAATGGTATTTTAGTTAGAGATTATAACCAAAAGAGAGACACTTGAATGAAAATAATTGAGGTAATCAAAACATTGTAATATCATGAGAATAAAGGGAATTCAAGATATACTATGTCAAAGTACATTATATACACCACATAAAAGTGATTTGGTGTATATCAACAAAGAAGTCTCAATGGAATGTAAGTTGAGATGAAATCTCTCATAAATCCCATATCCTTAGGTTAAGGATAAATCAACAACATAATTATGTGTGAAAAATATAAATACACTAAATATGATTGGATATTCAGTGTAAAACAATCAAAGTATATTCACACATATTCCTGTAAAAACAACACCAACGAATTGGATGTTTAACTCAACAAATGGTGAAAGAGTTAAAATTACTCTTATCAAATTCATATCAATGACTTGAGAATTTTCAATGGAGTGATTATGTGTATCAAAAGTATATCCACAGGAAGGGGAGTGGAAATTATGACATAATCAAATGAATAGTGATTCCACACATAATCTTGGGGTAATATAATCAATGAAATATGCGTAAAGCCAAATGAGTGGAAATTGAAATCTCAAATTCCCATATTGATTAGGTAACTTAAGAAACAAACACCCATGAAAGAAAGATCATACCATGATGATGTAAATACCCATAAAATAAATTATATTACACAATGAATACAATCATGGGTAGTACACATACACCACATGCAATAATTAAGTGGTAATCAATGGAATTCTCACGGAATTAAAAGTGAGATAAGAGAATCCATTACTTTGTACTTTTTCCTTGGTCGATGGTAGGTTTACCTCCTGTATAATGGTGAAATAATTGTTATTGAATAATACAAGAATCAGTTACTTTAATATGATATCATATATGATCTTTTAACATTGATTTGTTAATAATATCTTAGAATTATCGTCATTTCAGGTGTTAACGGGTTCATTTTACTTTATATTATTTGTTATGTGAGCCATATTCGTTATTAATGGGATGTATATTATTCATATCCAGAATGGTATCAAGTCCTTAAACATCATTTTTAAATCATCAAATGATAATTATACTTGAATGGATACGATGGAGAATGAATCTCATCGCGTTCGTGGAGACGGTAGTCCGTACGTACGCACGAATGCTACTTCCATTTAATTTTTATTTTAAAAGAATAGAATCCAAATGATACATAGGTATATTACTATTCCAGTAAAATATAATATTCTATATATGTTACTTATGTTCATTAACACCATCCTTTATACGTTCCATGTGTGGTATGAACGAGTCATATCATTTTAAGGGGGCGGTAGTCCGCACTTTCTCAAATGAAATTATCGTATGTATATACAACATGAAACGAATAATTGTATGAAATAAAATGGAATTACAGAATCTTATATATAAAATATATATCATTAATATCATATTTAATTATAGTTCCATCCTAATGGCCACCATGAGAGGCGGTAAGATGTATTTGAACAATCATCGTTTCGTGAGGCGTTAGTTTGCCATCCACAGAAACATTATGTTCATCATCCATTAGATGGAGTTGTGTGAATGTGTAGTTTGAATCCTTCTTATAACAACATCCTAGTATATTGTGGATACTGTTGTTGTTACAAAAGAAAGGAAATAAAAATAGTTTGGGGGTTGGAGAAGCAAAATAATTGAAAATAATTTAAGAGAAAAAGTTACCTTTAATTTAGGTAACTCACTTTGGTTGGAACCAAAGGACTTCTTGAAATGCTTTCTGCCTAAGGGGAAGCTTCAAGGAGGAGGATAGGGATGTGGGGAGCTTAGTTGGGCAGAGTTTGGACGAGCCAAGTGGCTTGAGAGGTGTGAGGAATGAGTAGAAGTGGTCTCCTTTTATAAGGGAGAGGAGGGGCTCTTTAGGAAAGAGTGAAAGTATTACTTTATAATATAATTATATTCGGTTTATAATGGTCCAAAAATCATTGAGGTCGAAGATACGATGACTCATATTCTAAATAACATCAACCAATAAGAATTGGACAGGTTTTATATAATATTTTAATCATTATAATCTTATTTATTTAAATGATTTATTAATGAGGTAAACATTGCATCATTATTGTGTCATTAATAATTTAAATTATTTGATGTCTAAAAATTATAAATAAAATATCATTATGTAGGAAATCTTTTTATCTTTCTAATGAATATTTATAATCTAAAATCCAACATGTATAACCCTATTTAAAAATTGTTCTTTTAAAAGATTTAAGCTTATGCCATTTTTGTATTCATTTTAACTTATTTAAAATAAAGTGTCATTATCACTTACAAGTGGATCAATGGGGTCCCAAAATTGACCCAAAGATGCCCATGGTAGACCATGTATCAACCAATACGGTTAAGACACGTTTTAGGGTAATTTAGTATTATTATAATATTATTTTTTAACCCTTATTTACCGGATTTACCCTTAACCATGGTAAATAAAATATTTACCGCAGTAATTATTCAAAATGTCTAAAAATAAAAGTTACCTATTTACACAATTTGAACATCCTGATTTCAAAAATGGAATCCATTTTTCTAAATTCAAAACACAGAAGTGGCAGAAATTAATTTAAAATTAATTCCCGCTGTCAAAACAAAAAGCGTGTTTTTAAGAGATAATAACTATCAAAAGATTGACACTTGTTTATGTTCGGTTTAATTGTAAAATTATGTCCAATGACCAAAATTATATTAAATGGTAAAAATATATTCTAAATATACTTTAAAACCACTCAAATTCATAATTTATCACTATTAATTATTTTGATTAAAAAAGTTGTTTTTAATTAAAATTTAGTAATTTTTACTATTCATCAAAATATGAAAGTTATCCGAAAAGTACCAAAATTTCACCTTAGGCTAAATTTGATATTACGAATCCAAAAATGAAGTCCATTTTGAAATATAAAATATATATAATTTCAAAAAATTAAGTATTACTATTCATAACGGCTAGTTTGATCGGTTGTGGTGTGTGTTAAAACTCGAAGTTGCGTACAACACACGCTACTGTTTTATTCAAAGGAAAGCGTACCGTGGAAGCTTGGGATGTTTTATTTTAAATTTTTTGATGTCCCCATTTAGTCAAAAAGTTTAAAATATTTTATTTAAAAAGGGTTCACTATTAAAAGTTGGTAAAACTACAATACTGAAGATGAATTTGTTCTTACATTATGTCTAAGAAACTCATAATATGGATTCTAAAATTATAAGGATTATATAAAGTTTAAAATTTAGTTAATAATATTCATAACTTTTTTTGAACGGCTTGTTTGGTAAGTCATGGTGTGCTTGAACTCGGTGTTGCGTGTAGTGCAAGTTATTGAATTATTTTGAAGAAATAACACACTATGAAATCTTGGGGTGTTACATTCTCCCCTCCTTCAATAAATTGCGTCCTCGCAATTTGAAATTGTTCTTCGAAAATAAAAGTTTGAAAATAGAAAATATATTTGTGGGAAAACCCACATCGGAAATTGGTTTACTAAAATTTACTCTTAATATGAGGAAAAGAGAAATGAAAGGGTCACCACGAAATTATGATCTCGATTAGGAGAACATTGGTGGCAATTAGAGACATATAATTGGAGGAAAAACGTAAATATTTATAGGTAGTGGTTGAGGTCATCAATCACAAACAAGTATAAAATTGAGGTCCATAAACTCATCAATCTATGATGATTTGAAGTACCATCGGTTCAACAAAATATCGGGTATTGGGATCACACATTTTTGACATTTCAAAATATCTTAGTTGAAATCCCACATCGATAAATGAATTAATGAGGCCTCTATTTAAAATAAAGTGTGGAAAGTATGAAGATTACCGAAAATAACACATACTAGGGTTCCATGTAGGAAAATATAGATATGGAGGAGAAATCTAACCATCAAATATCTGATGGAGAGTGGTAGAGAACATGGCTATGAAAAGGCCAACAATCCCAAAGCCATAAATTAGTGATGATTTAAGGTACCATCTAGGACAACATTTTTTTTAAAGTTACATTACATAAGGAAGAGGAATTCATTTATGATATTGACTAAGAACATTATGAGATATACTTAAATTTTAAGTAGATTTTCATTCTTTAATAAATTTCCACCACTAACTCAATTTTTTTTAAACGATGAGTATTCAAGAAGACTTGGTCACACTGGAAGAGCTAGAATAAACTTCTATAGAATCACATGATCCATCCAGGATAAACCATATATTTACATTGTCTTTGAAGATTAATCAAAACCAAAATGGTTAGTGAATGATCTAATGATCCCCCAAAAGGATATTCATTGAGATAAATATGCACTAATCTTAATTTCTAAAATTAAACCAACAATACCCCAAAGTTAAATAGATACCATTCAATAACCAATTGTCCTTAAAATACTTTAATATAATCCAAACTAATATTGAAACCCAAAACATAGAAGAATTTGATTATGTATTCTCCCATGTTACATTGTATCTCCAAATGACATCAAATACTCTTAAAGTCACATACTTAAAAGTAATTAACATCATCACATATTCTCTGTTATAGGTTAATCATTTCCCTAAATAACCCAAATCACTATAAATCAATAATAAAAATGTAGATAAAAATCCACCATTACTCTACAAATGAAACCTAATTGTATTCTATTTTCCTTGGGCATATAGTGTTCCTAACAAAACGAACATCTTCAAAAATAACATTTATCACTTAATCACCAAATCATTTTCCTATACCAAGGGTATTCATTTGATAAGACATAAGAACCCAAATCATCTTATTATTGATCAATAAAATCATTTAACAAAAAAAATTGTCATACTAACCAGGGACTTCACGTAGTCCAGTGGTAGGCGATAAATCCCAATCGCACTTTGGTTGTGGGTTCGATTCCCACAGCTTTGTCCGACGCGACGGGTTGTCACACGGTCTACGTGTTGTCCTTTTTCAAAAACTATATTCTATAATATTACCAAAATGAGATAAATTTTTCAAAATAACATAATTTAACCACAAATGTTATATCATACTTTGCATTTTCATACCAAATTATAATAACTTATCATTTTCTCAAACCCCAATGATCATATAAAACCAAATGGTTATTTATACCTATATCCACAAGAGAAGAGACAATTATTCCTCAAATATCATTCTCACATGGCAAACTGAGGGGTTACAAATACAAGAGAAAATTATTCCAAAGTAAACCCATCAACAAGGAGTGCTAATACTTTTTAAATTTTTCTCCAACCATTTATTTCCACATAGCATCTTCTTTGAGCAAGAAAATATCCTATAAAATAGGACATTCACTCGGGTAATGGCCAAGTCCCCTACATTTACGGCAAATGACTATAAATGGACTCTTGGGACCATTTTTATCTTCTTCCATAGTACTCTTCATTTTTCTTCGGCAATTCTTCACTTTATGTCCTTCCTTCCCGCACGTAAAACATTTCGTTGTCCCATTGAGACACTTTCCTGGGTGTCTCTTTCCACAATTCCTGCATGATGAAAATTGAGTTTTCTTTTCTCCATGGTCTCCATTGCTGGAGATCTTATCATTTATCACCTTTCTCTTCCTTGTTGAGTCTGGGAGTTGGTTAATATATATGTTGTTGATCATATTTTTGGAAAACTGATTTGGCATAAAGACGATATCTTTTACGCCTATCAACATTCCATTTTGTTGCTCATTTCCACCACCGTTCCCACCTTGTACATCATTCTCAAAGTCACTATGACTTCCTTGGAATCCAGCCATTGACTAAAACCAGAAAGCATTGTGTGAGTAATAGTAGTCATAAAATCATTTAGAGATTAAAATGTCACCATATTCTCAATTTGAAACATATTCGGATTAACCAAGGTCATTTACTCTCATCTTATGTATATATTACTTAAATCGGTTTGTAAAGAAAATGTAAATTATCCTAAGCATATCCCCCGGGAGTGTCATAACCAAGAGTGCAGCAAGGCCCGTTGTCGTGCACCAGTTCCCGTTCGAGTCTAGCTCAAAGCGGTGTTTTCGGGTTTTACCCCTAGGTACATCTGTGCCAGATCCGCCTCTACCTGCTCGTATCCAGACAGGGATGTATTGCTCGGAAAACTCACAAAATCTCTACAATACCAAAATTCTAGGAAGTTCTTTTATACTAATCCTCAAAGTTCATCTTAGGTCTACGTGCTCTAATCAGAGTTTATCTAAATCTAGCTACCAAGGTTTGTACTAAACTTCCTCTGATACCAACTGTAACGCCCCGACCCTAGTTACCCAGAGTCGGTGCATTATTACATAACATTGGCATGATCATGAGAAAGATCACGTCTCGAAAGACCGATTAGTTTAGTAGCCTTGGAATAACTAGATACATCCATAAATTTTTACATTACATCATTAAAAAAAACATCTTGTCTTCAAATCCCCTCATACTATCCCTACAGGTCATTCATAAATTACTTCTTCATAATCCTGGAAAAAAAATAAAACATTGAAAGGGGTGAGCTCGGATGCTTAGTAAGGATAACATTATAGCAGAAGCTTTCATAAATAATCATAAACACTTAAGGCAATTTATAACTAAAACAAAAGCCTTTGAAACTTGAACTTTCAACATGGTATGGCATAAATAAAATGAAATAATGCCATTTACTTACTCACATGGATATTCTACTAGTCGAATAATCACATGCAATATCAATAACCACTTTCATAATTATGGAATGCATAATGCCAGACTATCATAACCACATAGCCAAGGCCTCGTGCCAAGACTACAAATAATATTTTGCCAAGGCCTTGTGCCAAGACACTAGTTAGTCTCATGAGACCTACCGATGCATCGAGGAGCTATAGCGGGCTCCACCCGTCACTTATTAAGTCCAATGCATTCCTCATATGAATAGGTTTAAGCATAAAATAAACATTCGTATTAAAACTAGCATACGAAATGTCAATACATTAACCACAAACCATGAATGGTATAAAAATAGAACATCCACAGTCAAATATAACTCATTTGATACAATATGGAAGATTGTATTGTATCACATTAACCTCAATCATGAATAATGAAGGATGTTGACATAGATGAAAATAATCATCAAAACTATTTGAGAGAAATATCCCCCTTTTCTTGAAAACATTTAAAAGTCACAATATTTGTCAAGAAGCCATTTAAAAATAGATTTTTGAATCAAAGTGTCCCATACCACTTTGAAACCTTTTAAAAGGATTTTTAATTTCTAAACTTTAATGTCCATATAAATAAATCCTTAAAACCATTTTTAAAACATGGACATTAATGAGAAAGATTTAGATGAATAAGTCTTTAAAACATTTCAAAATTGTATTTTAGTTAGAGATTCTAACCAAAAGAGAGACACTTGAATGAAAATAATTGAGGTAATCAAAACTTTGTAATATCATGAGAATAAAGGGAATTCATGATATACTATGTCAAAGTACATTATATACACCACATAAAAGTGATTTGGTGTATATCAACAAAGAAGTCTCAATGGAATGTAAGTTGAGATGAAATCTCTCATAAAGGCCATATCCTTAGGTTAAGGATAAATCAACAACATAATTATGTGTGAAAAATATAAATACACTAAATATGATTGGATATTCAGTGTAAAACAATCAAAGTACATTCACACATATTCCTGTAAAAACAACACCAACGAATTGGATGTTTAACTCAACAAATGGTGAAAGAGTTAAAATTACTCTTATCAAATTCATATCAATGAATTGAGAATTTTCAATGGAGTGATTATGTGTATCAAAAGTATATCCACAGGAAGGGGAGTGGAAATTACGACATAATCAAATGAATAGTGATTCCACACATAATCTTGGGGTAATATAATCAATGAAATATGCGTAAAGCCAAATGAGTGGAAATTGAAATCTCAAATTCCCTTATTGATTAGGTAACTTAAGAAACAAACACCCATGAAAGAAATATCATACCATGATGATGTAAATACCCATAAAATAAAGTATATTACACAATGAATACAATCATGGGTAGTACACATACACCACATGCAATAATTAAGTGGTGATCAATGGAATTCTCACGGAATTAAAAGTGAGATAAGAGAATCCCTTACTTTGTACATTTTCCTTGGTCGATGGTAGGTTTACCTCCTGTATAATGGTGAAATAATTGTTATTGAATAATACAAGAATCAGTTACTTTAATATGATATCATATATGATCTTTTAACATTGATTTGTTAATAATATCTTAGAATTATCGTCATTTCAGGTGTTAACGGGTTCATTTTACTTTATATTCTTTGTTATGTGAGCCATATTCGTTATTAATGGGATGTATATTATTCATATACATAATGGTATCAAGTCCTTAAACATCATTTTTAAATCATCAAATGATAATTATACTTGAATGGATACGATGGAGAATGAATCTCATCGCGTTCGTGGAGACGGTAGTCCGTACGTACGCACGAATGCTACTTCCATTTAATTTTTATTTTAAAAGAATCGAATCCAAATGATACATAGGTATATTACTATTCCAGTAAAATATAATATTCTATATATGTTACTTAAGTTCATTAACACCATCCTTTATACGTTCCATGTGTGGTATGAACGAGTCATATCATTTTAAGGGGGCGGTAGTCCGCACTTCCTCAAATGAAATTATCATATGTATATACAACATGAAACGAATAATTGTATGAAATAAAATGGAATTACAGAAGCTTATATATAAAATATATATCATTAATATCATATTTAATTACAGTTCCATCCTAATGGCCACCATGAGAGGCGGTAAGATGTATTTGAACAATCATCGTTTCGTGAGGCGTTAGTTTTCCATCCACAGAAACATTATGTTCATCATCCATTAGATGGAGTTGTGTGAATGTGTAGTTTGAATCCTTCTTATAACAACATCCTAGTATATTGTGGATACTGGTGTTGTTACAAAAGAAAGGAAATAAAAAGAGTTTGGAGGTTGGAGAAGCAAAACAATTGAAAATAATTTAAGAGAAAAAGTTACCTTTAATTTAGGTAACTCACTTTGGTTGGAACCAAAGGACTTCTTGAAATGCTTTCTGCCTAAGGGGAAGCTTCAAGGAGGAGGAGAGGGATGTGGGGAGCTTAGTTGGGCAGAGTTTGGACTAGCCAAGTGGCTTGAGATGTGTGAGGAATGAGTAGAAGTGGTCTCTTTTTATAAGGGAGAGGAGGGGCTCTTTAGGAAAGAGTGAAAGTATTACTTTATAATATAATTATATTCGGTTTATAATGGTCCAAAAATCATTGAGGTCGAAGATAGGATGACTCATATTCTAAATAACATCAACCAATATGAATTGGACAGGTTTTAGATAATATTGTAACCATTATAATTTTATTTATTTAAATGATTTATTAATGAGGTAAACATTGCATCATTATTGTGTCATTAATAATTTAAATTATTTGATGTCTAAAAATTATAAATAAAATATCATTATGTAGTAAATCGTTTTAGCTTTCTAATGAATATTTATAATCGAAAATCCAACATGTATAACCCTATGTAAAAATTGTTCTTTTAAAAGATGTAAGCTTATGCCATTTTTGTATTCATTTTAACTTAATTAAAATAAAGTGTCATTATCACTTACAAGTGGATCAATGGGGTCCCAAAATTGACCCAAAGATGCCCATGGTCGACCATGTATCAACCAAAAGGGTTAAGACACGTTTTAGGGTAATTTAGTATTATTATAATATTATTTTTTAACCCTTATTTACCGGATTTACCCTTAACCATGGTAAATAAAATATTTACCGTAGTAATTATTCAAAATGTCTAAAAATAAAAGTTACCTATTTACACAATTTGAACATCCTGATTCCAAATATGGAATCCATTTTTCTAAATTCAAAACACAGAAGTGGCAGAAATTAATTTAAAATTAATTCCCGCTGTCAAAACAAAAAGCGTGTTTTTAAGAGATAATAACTATCAAAAGATTGACACTTGTTTATGTTCGGTTTAATTGTAAAATTATGTCCAATGACCAAACTTATATTAAATGGTAAAAATATATTCTAAATATACTTTAAAACCACTCAAATTCATAATTTATCACTATTAATTATTTTGATTAAAAAAGTTGTTTTTAATTAAAATTTAGTAATTTTTACTATTCATCAAAATATGAAAGTTATCCGAAAAGTACCAAAATTTCACCTTAGGCTAAATTTGATATTACGAATCCAAAAATGAAGTCCATTTTGAAATATAAAATATATATAATTTCAAAAAATTAAGTATTACTATTCATAACGGCTAGTTTGATCGGTTGTGGTGTGTGTTAAAACTCGAAGTTGCGTACAACACACGCTACTGTTTTATTCAAAGGAAAGCGTACCGTGGAAGCTTGGGATGTTTTATTTTAAATTTTTTGATGTCCCCATTTAGTCAAAAAGTTTAAAATATTTTATTTAAAAAGGGTTCACTATTAAAAGTTGGTAAAACTACAATACTGAAGATGAATTTGTTGTTACATTATGTCTAAGAAACTCATAATATGGATTCTAAAATTATAAGGATTATATAAAGTTTAAAATTTAGTTAATACTATTCATAACTTTTTTTGAACGGCTTGTTTGGTAAGTCATGGTGCACTTGAACTCGGTGTTGCGTGTAGTGCAAGTTATTGAATTATTTTGAAGAAATAACACACTATGAAATCTTGGGGTGTTACAAAATATATGATATCTAAATGATTATTATAATTTTGGATATAATGATCTATTGACCACATGGACAACATGTAAATATAAGTTTTTCATTTTTGACTCAAGTACCAAATATTGACAAAATGGACATCATTAACTTAAATGATTACATAATCATTTTAACATTGTAATAATTGATATTAAAGGAATAATAAAATTGAAAAATGTTCTTAAGAAAGTATAAATTATCATTAGTTTATTATTTAGGATATTAAATAACGAACAGGTCAAGTCAGACACGAGGTAAGGGACTTCATCTCATTCTCCTTTCATTTGAGGCATATTTTGTTTTAATACACGATTTTCATTTATATGCTATATAAACACATTTTAGATTTAATTTCATTCAAAGGGAATCTTTTTATATAAAGCATTTTACTAGATGAAAAAAAGGAATGTTTTCTTAACGTAAGAGGTGACAACGAGCTTTCCAACTCCGTGAGTATTATTTGATCTTTGGCTACCTGAAGAAGTCGTAATGTTTTATAAATGGAAAAATAAATAACATATACTCTTTTTATGGATTTTGGTATTGAAAATGATTTTTATAAAGGATTTATTATTTCAATATCTTGAAATTATATTTTCTTATTGCAATGTGGAAATGTCATCTTTCATTTATGCTTATGTTATGTGTTATGATCACGTTATGGTTCATGGTAATTATTTACATATACGGGTTGTTATGTTATAAAACTAGGCCCAGCGAGCCCGAGATCACTCTCCAATGCATTGGGTAACATGATTGAGGTAAATGTGAATGTTTCTCCTAAGTGATTTAGGGAATATATTGTGATGGGTATTCCAAAGTAACCTCTTTTTGAGGCTCTGCGAACTACAATGTAAGTAAGATATGGATGCCTCAAGTTACCTTAATGATTTATGATTTCTTAGCATCATTGATATATCTTATGATTTGATGAGGTAAGTAAAAGAGTTCATGTTTTGTATGTATTTATGAACAAATTGTTTAATTATTTGTTTTATAACCCTTATTGAGCATTTTATGCTCATCCCATGTTTTGAAATGTTTTCAGATGACTTAAAAATGAATTGGGTCAAGGATGGAATCAAGGAAAAGTCATGTTGTCTAAAACCAGGAACTAGACATGACTCTATTTTTCAATAGTTTATATTTTATAAAAAAATAGAAACTGGGTAGAAGTGTCTGTTTTGAAATCTTTTTAGATGTAATAGTTATGTCCTAATTCTCTAAAACTCTAAACCTGAAAAGATCCTAAATCTGAATTATTCATTTAATTCAACATTATCTAATGTTTAAGGTAGGGTCCTTATATTGATATTGTTAGTAAAATTAAATAAATAAAATATTTCTATTAAATATCATAGTATACTAAATAAACCACATAAAAAAATTGGTTAATATTGCTAAAGTCTCATAGAAGTAATGTTTACACAAAAAATCACCATATAATGAGTCATGAATTCCTTCAAACAGATTCAAACATCTTGTATAATGAATATAAGTTTATTGTTAATTGATAATTTAACCAGATTTGTAGATATAATACAATATATTATTTTCATATTCTTTATATTACATTTTATTTAAAATTCCAAGTTAATGATTCTCCTCAGGTAGTAACTGATTTGTTTTCATATATGTTTTGAGTTGTTGTTATTGGATTGTTTTATTCGATAATAATTTCCATATTTACGTAATGTACAACATGATACAAAAAACTATATATTTTTTATATATGTTTTTATGTGTGTATATAAATTTTTTAAATTTTAATTGAAATACATCGTTCGTTGATATGTTAAGCCTTACAGGAACTTGAATGATTTTCCATTTTCTTCTAATATTTTATGATAGAAGAGTAAATTTTTTATATTAATATATAATATAACTCATGTAGAATTAGTATTTCATATATATATAACCCTTTATTAATACATTATGTGTAAAACATAAAATAATCTAAAAAATTCTCAAAATGGTAGACCGTATAACGGATTAATAATGTCTTCACATTACAGCAAAAGGGAATTATTGAATGTATGTTTTATATAACAAATAAATAATCTAAATAACATCATAAATATCATATATATCACATAATAGAGAGAAATACATCATTGATACCAAGTTTATATAGTGGTAATGTTATTAATAATGATAATGGATCGTGATTTGATAGTCATTTGTACATTTAATGATGATTTTGAATCCCATTTTATAGTTGTATGTGATTTTGTATTTTAAACACATTATAGAAACCATACAGTTCAATATGAGTTAATTCACTATTTATTACCAAAAACTACACATAGGACAAATCAGAAAATTTATATTACTGTTGATATTAGGAATTACGTAAATAGAAAAACATCATGAACATGGAATACAACTACATTATTGAAAAAATATATAGCATTTTTATAAAATTGCATTGATTATGAAACTGAATGCGATAACATGTGTACATAAAAAATAATCGGTTGAGATATAAATTATAGTATGTGAATAAGATGATAATAAGGTAATACTGGTAAGACAATAGGCACATGAATGCCGAATAAATACAAAATTAATAATAATTCATAGTATAATGTGATATTCAGAACATGGGAAATGCAGAAAAAACATAATAGAGTGCATCATTAACATATTATAAGCATTCATGCAAAGAAATAATGATGAAAAGTGTCCTATAATGGAATAATTTTCACTCCCTATCCCAACATGATGACTCATGTGAGTAAACATTATTCAATGCATTGGATCTATATATAACTATGAACACAATCATAACATTTATTTTATTCTTATTCTTATGTGTTCTATATAGATCGTACAACATAGACTCATTCAACATCATATATTATTATTTGATTAATGATAGTGTAATAGATAAATTTAATTCATATGTCAACAAAGTATATGTGAATGAAGGTAAAAAATTTTGATATTAAATGGGTATTGTATTCACTAATATGTTTGTTAGCATGGAAACTCGAGGTGAGATTTTGATTTGATGTTGACGTCACATAAATAATAATAAAACAAGATAATTAGAGATAATGTTTCACTCCTGATTTTAATATAAAAGTTATAGTAATAAGTACTTTTAAAATATATTTCCCAATAGAAGGAATTGGAAATATAAATCATAAGATCATAATTAATCATGAATAAAAAAGAGAAGTTGAGGATACCTTACATGAGTTTGGGACTTCAACTTCATTGGAAGGAATTAATATGAGTATATGGGGATTTGGAAGGACCCTAGGGAGTAGAATTCAGATTATGGATGTTCTCTATAGTGTTTGACTAAAGATAAATGGGAGCTTGGTTGGGTTTATATAGGAAATACTGGGGATTAATTTATTATTTAGGTTTTTGATTCTTCATAATAGAATTACCAAAACCAATACCAATTACATGGTATATTCTACTTGTTTCATCCAAATAAGAGAAATTATAATTATTTTATTATTACATGGTTATAACATAATAATATAATTCCCTTTCATTAGTTGAGGTGATATATACTCTTAGTAAAATGATTTCGAAACTGTGAAATATATTAATGGTTATTGAGGATTCATAAAGGATATATAATATTAATAAAATCTACAAAAAAATAAATTTTTTAAATATAATAAATTTTTTTCATCATGGATTATTATTTTTATTTATTCCATCACATTGAGTTCATTATGATGTCAGAATACACAATGTATATTTATACATTATTTGTTTTTTACCAAAATATTATATTATCTATGAAAATTATATAAAATTAAACATTATAAAATTTTAATTTTATAATTTTAGAAAATGATATCAATTTAACTAGAATATATATTAAAATTTGTGAAATTTTATAACTAAATTACATTGAACAATTATTATGAAATCTTGGGTTTTGACAATAATAATTTTTGAACACTTATATAATGTCAATTTAAATTCAAAAAAATTATCTGATGAATTATATTTAATAAAAATAGTTCAATGATTAAATTCTAATAAAATATTATTTAGTTAAAAATTTAATTAATTAGTGAAAACAAATTTCCTTTTTCAATTTGAATATTAATAAAAAAATATTTTTTTGCCTTATTATATAAAAAAATTGAAAAAAATATAAAGTAATACAATTAGGATTAAAATATATTTATTAATCAATAAAAAGTAATGTTCAAACTCATATCACTAGTTTATGGAACATATATAATCAATAAACCCTAAAACGACATAAGAGTAAGGTGAACGATGATGTGACTTTGCTAAGTTGTTTTAAAAAATGTGGTTTCGGTCGTAATATCATAGATCTTGAACAGCTCTCGTAAATGGTTTGATAACTTTTAATTTTTCAGATCTCACCTTGGGATTAGTTAAGGGAAAATAATAGGGAATATATCTCCCATATAAGCACATTTAAATAGTATTCAATCAGAATGATCATATTGATTGAGGTCATCCCATTCATTAGTGTGTGTCAATTTGATTAGTTAAAACCATATATTTATATTAATTGTATAGTAACTATTGAACATATATAATATCAACAGATATGATACATAATGTTCTTTTAAATAAAATTTCATATAATATAATAAGTTAAGAGCATTTTTTTATAAATATATTATAAAATAAGATATTTATTATAAAAAAGAAGAATTTTATTTATAATAGATAAGGTTATTACAATCTCTCCCAGTTAAGGAATTTTTTCCTATAAATTTTGTTTTCCCATAATAAAAAAGTTGATGGTAAATATTTTTAATCACCTCCTCCAATTCCCACATTTCATAATTAAACATTTTATTTCTCCAAAGAACATTGATATGGTGCTTTGAATAATTTCTTATAACCTTTTATTTGTGATATTTTATTATCATTGGCAGATATTTATATGAAATATCATTCTCCAATGGTACGTCATATGAAATGAATTCATGATAAGGGTTTGAATTATACTTCCTCATGTGGGAAATATTGAATATAAAATCTACTTAAGATAGGTTAGTTAAGAGTGAATGTTTGTAGGCCACGACTCGAATGCGATTAAGGGTATCAAAGGTAATGATTTATCGTTGAATATTATTTAACATCTTCAATTGTATCATCATATTATCCCATACAGATATGTAGATGAATACCATGAATCTAAAATCAAATTCTAGGTCATGTTATTTATTATTAGAAGAACTCTTTTATCGACTCTGATAACATTAGATGTGAAACTGAATGATCATAACCCTCTCCCTAATTTCATAGAAAATTTTAGAAGCTATAATATTTCCTTCCACAACATCATCTAAACCTGAAGGTGTTCTACAACCATTCACATAACGTGAATTATAGGGATCATTTTGGATTCACCAATGAAATATACTTATGTAATAGAACTCTACCAGAGGTATATGTTCATCACATCCTCTTTTGAAGTCAACTGAGTTTCCACTCAACATTTTCTCACTTGCCTTGATAGTTTCATCATATTATACATCAGTTTGGGTATGATTGGATAATGTGAAGGTTAACTCAGTATTTAGATCATGTTGGATAAGTTTCACAAATATTTAGGGTATTTTTGGTTCATGATTCAAAACAATCGATAGTTTTACACCCTAAGGCCTTAACACTTTTTAATGTATATACTTGAATAATGATCTGGAGAGATGTATGATAAAATCAAATTAATGATTTTTGTCTTTTTATTATGATCCACCAATATCCCATATAGCATTGTTTCCATTGGATTCCATTATAAGTCTAGTGATAATAAATGGGGTGATGGTTTCCCATTTATATGTTTTTAGGTGTAATGGTTGGATCATCCACTATGAATTTTTCATTTTGAAATTCACTTGTTGACATTCAAGACAATTTGATGTTTATAAAGTGTCATCCAAATTATTTTATTAATGTAGCTAGTATAATATCAGGAATCCATTTTTATCAATTATAAATATCATTGTTGGTGTTAATTGATTTCATTCTATGTGAATATATAATCAAGGGTTTTGTGATCGCAATAAATTCCACACTTCCCCCCTAGTAGATAGTTACACATTTTTTTCAAATCTAATATCAATACAAACACCAACAGATCCTGTGTTGGGAAGTATTGTTCTGGTGAAATTGAATTCCTTTAGTCATAGGTTATCACTGGGTCATCTTTTAGTAACACACATACCAAAAAATTCTCTAAATAGTTTTAAAATTCATTGAAAAGTCCACCACTAGATGGCAGTGTCAGTACATGTGCAATGATAATCCTTATTTTCAACTCCATGATGCTATCTAAAGATTCATAATTATAATGAATCATATCTCCATTCTGTTTTAGCATGGTTTGTGTTCTTGAAAATCATGATAAATTTCTCAACATCCAAGATAATACCAATGTAACCGAAAAAAATATGTTGGTATCAATCATAGATGTTGGAATCAACTATCCTTTCATTGATTCCTTATTTTAATTGTCCATATATATCCAATTTCATGATTTGATATTCCCCAAGAAAAATAAATCATTTTACCTATACTCACATTTTTTGTATTTGAAATACAAATTTTCAATTCATAGTGTCTTCAGAATAGTTCTAAGATTCTACTAACACTCCTCCTTTCTATCAGAGTATATTGGAATACCATATAAAAAGCTATCCACAAATTTGACAAGGTGATATCCATGACACTATTTATCATGTAATGAATATTGTTTGATAATTATTGTTCCTTAATTACATCACTTTTAAATCATAGTGCCCATAACTCATATGAAAAGATATAGTCTGAATATATGTATTCGTCACCATAACAAGATAATATCCCCACCACATATCAACCTTTTTGATGTACTTTTGTCTATATAATGGATGAAAAAAGTCATCAATTCATGGTAGATGGTACTTTTTCATTATTATGGTCTTATTGAGTACATGATATTAAATCTAAAGGAACATTGACCAATACTATTTTATGATGAAGGGGACTAGAGTAACCTATGGTGAAGCACATGGGAATATGTACCCCTGATCTAGATAATCTAGTAATTGTGTCATATACTCTTCTAGTTGCACCACATCAATTCTATATGGATTATTGGATCATGTTAATGCCCCTAGTATAAGCTTAGTTGAGAAATTAACCTCTTTTCTTGGGGGATGTCCTGAAAATTAACAGGGGAACACATCAGAGTATTCCCCCACAATAAGGAATTATTTTATGATTGTTTATTCCATAGACTCAACAATTTGAGATACATATTTATTTTTATAGGGAAATAATATCTATTCTTGAGATGTTGGTGATAAAGATGAATCGTCATAGTACTTGTTCTTATATAGATTCAAGGGTCGATTCAAAATTTGGGGAGTGGTTTCCTTATTGTGGATATTCTTGTTGTCTATATATATTGAAACCAAATTCATGTCTAAAATTTCAAAACATTACTCCCACGAGAGTATTAAACGATTCACTATGATTTTAAACCCCAAAAAATTAATGGTGGAGTTGTTATATACATGTGATGCAATAATTTCCCTATTTTCTATTTTCACCGGCATTTTTACTTCCTTGATTATTTAGGGTGTTTGAATAGTATGACTAAAATTTATTGACATGAAGGAATGCATAGAACCATAAGGAAAAAAATTTACCTATTCATGAATGAATATGTAGAATACCTTTCCAAAAATTTTTGTTTTGATAAACGTTAGCAGTTTTGATAGAAAAATCTAGGCACTGCTACCTTGGAGGTTATTGGTTGACTCTAAAAACCCATGGGTTAGTGAATTTGGTTGGAAAAGTTCCAAGGTTACTTACGATGGAAGCAATGAAAAATGCGATGGTGGATAACTAAATAATACAACTATTCTATATCCTTAATTGGATTCTCAGGTCGTTAATCACTATCTTGGTTCCATCCTACCTGCACCTACTGCATTTCATCATCCCACATTTTCATGTTTCTAGGTGCTTCATTCTATACATTTGAAAAGAGGAAGAATAAATTTCATCTAAACATTAGATTTCTCAACCAGTTCTCCTGATTTAAACTCCATTTTTCTCATCATATAATCATGAAACACTTCCAATTTTCTTGATATCTATTTTTTCATTTGGCGTTCATCATAAAATTTCCTCATAGCTATCAATGTCACCTATCTCCATCAATTTTTTAGAAAAGATTTTATCACACCAAAAGAATAATTCAACATTGCATTTTGGTGTAACAACAATTCTGTAGGTATATTTTTAATGACATGTGATGACTTTGTCATAATATTAGATGGATTCATCCAATATTTTCTTTACAGTAAGGAAAATCACTTCCATTTTATGTTATCAAGTGGGAGGAAAATGTTACTTGAAAATCATCTATAGTAATTATTTCAACCAAACTCTTCAATCTCTTCTGATTTCTTTGTATTATTTTTTAATGTACACCACTAAATAGATTCTCCCTCCACAAAATTAACCGATAATGGAAGTTTATATAATTCAATACATTTAGGGATGGAGAATATCATCTCATGGGAGTTCATCCATTGATACTTTATTAAGGTATCAAATGATCCATTGAATGTGAAGGGACTTGGTCAAATAATGATATCAGTCACATCTTTTTGTCTCTAAAGGTTATCTGGGAACTCCTCAAAACCATGGTTTCTATTCATAAACTAATTCAGTTGAGATAGTATCACCATGATATTTCAGATTCCTACTCTAATAAGGTTAAGCATCTTTTTTAGGCCATCGTCAAATTTCCAATCACTGTGATTGGTTACCTAAATCTTTTTATTTCCAAAAAATTGATGTAATAAAAACTAAATTCTCCGTTAATATTTTTAAACTGTTAAACATATTCTTTTTCAATTGAATGAAATTAATGAGATAAAATATAAATTATAATGATATCTGTGAAATATGAATTACTAGAATTTAACTGATTTTATCAATTATCTATTTCATAACATGTACCTTTATGGGAATTTCTATTGTTCCCATAATAATGTTTTATATTGAGATTATAAATTTTAAAAAAATATATGTGTTGATAGTGTCAAAATAGGTGTGTCGTACGGAATGTTGTCATGTAATAGGATACATTGAGTTAGGCCCAACATATATTGTCAGAGTTGTTACCCCTTGGTATATGTTTACTAGAACCACATCCACATATTGTTTCTAGATAGGGATGTATAATCATGATAAACCATAGAATCAGTACTTACCTATAGGGTTGTTTTCTTGTACATAGTATTTTCACAAAAGATTTATCTATATTTTTATAATCTTAATACCTTAAATAACCTAACATTTCATTTGATACCGAAAATAAAAACACTAAACATTATTAAAAATTAATTCCTATTTTATTAAATACAAATACACATAATACAACCCAGAAAATTGACATGTCTCGTGTATATGGTAATTAATTATGTATCATAACATATTAAACATGGGATACAACAAAATTTTACAAAACATCCATTATATACTTCAAAATATCCATGAATTTTAAAATTGTAGAAGATATCCTATTGAAATTCAAATGAATGGTGTGTGATATAAAGACCTAAATATGAATAAGAATCGAATAAGTTAATAAATATTCTAAAATAGGCATTTAATTGGGGAATAATAATATTATAAACAATAATGAATGATATATCATGATAATCATAACATTGGAAACAGGAAAAAATTTAAAACACCAAATAAATAAAATATATTAAAGATAACTTCCATGAAAACATGATAGAAAAAATAAAATAATTGAAACAATTTCACTCCCAATCCCAAAAGGATGCCTCTTGATACTAAACATATCTCTTTCATTCAATCACTATATAATTCAGGTGCACCAACCACAATCATTTCATTCTTATGAATTTGTGTACCACATAGATCATACATCATAGGTCCATTCATTATAATAATTCATTCCATGATTATGGATTGTTTAATACATAAACTTAATTAATAATTCAATGATTTATATGTTAATGATGGTGAATACACATGATAAAAAATTCGTATAGTTACAACAAAAAAATTGTTTTGGTATAGAAAATCACGAAGACAAATTGGAAGAATAAAAACATGAATTAAAAATGCATAAAATTTGTTGATGATAGTTAATGTGGTATTTTATTATCCGGAAAGAAAAATTCAGTAATATAAAAATGGAAGGATTTATAAATACATTAATAA
The DNA here is from genome assembly GCA_963277665.1 of Viscum album. NCBI lineage: Eukaryota > Viridiplantae > Streptophyta > Magnoliopsida > Santalales > Viscaceae > Viscum > Viscum album. Next base: position 1,765,641,725 of record OY728152.1, read on the forward strand.
TTTTAAATAGAAGGAAAAAAGATAATAAATAATCATGAATAGATTAGAGTAGCAATGGATACTAACATGATTCTGACACCCCAAATGCTTGGTATGGGATTCTTGAGTTCACTGGGAACCTTGAGAGGACTCTAGAGTGTGTAATGAAGATCAAGGATGTTCTCCGTGGAGTTTTAGTGATGATAAATGTGATCTCAGGTGGGTTTACCATTTAAATGGTGGACATTTCATTATTATTAATCTTTTGGACTCTACATAATAAAATAACGAAAACCGAAAACCATCCTATGGGATTTTTCTATTGTTTATACCAATTGGTAGTGGTACACAATATTTTTTCATTATAATGATCAAATATAATAAAATAATTTTCATTTATACGGGGACATGAGTCAAAATCTCAATGAAATGAATTTAAAATATTAAAATATATTAAAGGTTTTTTTAATATTGATTATTGATTTATAAAATTAATAAAATAAATGAAAATTCAAATTAATATATAATTAAAACATATATTGGTCAAGGATAAAATTATTAGTAAATATTAGATCACATTTAAATCATTATGAAGTCATAATACAAAAATGTATATTTACACTATATTTTATTTTTACCCAAAAATTCGACAATCACATAAAAGTAAGAAAAAACCAAATTGGAAAATTTCAAAATTCTGATTTGAAAAATAAATTTAATTTTATCGAAATATTTTTCAAAATATTTTTATTTTTAAATATAAAATAAATAAATAATTATTAACAATTTATTTTTTTTGATAATAAATGTTATCAAACCCTTATAAAAATTTCATTTAAATTAAAAATACTTATAAAATAAATTATATTTAATTATAAATATTTAATAATAAAATTTATTAATATAAATGTTATTTAATAATTAAATTAATTCCCCATAGGAAATTCATCAATTAAATTTGAATATTAATTAAAATATATTTTTTCTTATTATATCAAAATAAATATCAATATCATTGATAAATTGCAAGTAATAAGATAAAATTATATTCATCATTATGTATAAAATAACGTACAATAACTATTTCTAATGTCTTGATACATATCATTTCAATAAAGCTAATAATTACGTTAAAGAAAGTTTTGTGATGGTGAGACTTTCTGGGGGTGGTACGATGAACATAGTTTGTGTTGGGATTTAGATGAGCTTGAACATCTCAAATAATTAGATTATATCATACATATGTTGTTGGAACTTATCTTATTCTTGGTTTAGGGTAAATCCACAATATTCTATTTCCCTCAGATGATCTGATAACTTGACCTCATGGGGTACGATCCTACTGGTTTAGGCAATCAAATTACATTGTATTTGACAATTGGATTATCTAAAAACCTATATTTATTCTGATCATGTTATCACTATTAATAAAATATATTATCAATAGTAATGATTCATAACATTCTTTAATATCTAATTGTATTTAATAAATACAAAATGTGCATGTGTTTTCTTTTACCATATTACATAATAAGTTTTTAAATTAAAACAAATAGGGTGAGTTATTTATAATTGTTATGGTACTTAAACTGTTAATATAAACAAATATTAAAATAATGAAGATAATGAGCATATAATTTTACATTATATGTAAATAGTTCGTGTGGATTTAGGATGAAATAAATCAAAAATGTTCATTGATCAACATTATCTCATTTTCATGTTTTTCTTTTTCATTTTCACTAAATGACATTTTGGGAGGATTTATGACAAATATTTGTATTACAGTATTTGTGGATAGATTTTGGGAAACTAATATTGTGGGTTTTTAAATATATAAACGTATATACAGGTGTGAATAAGTTGGGATAGTGAGTTCTCTTTTATAGTGGAGCAGGAGTGGAAATCTTGTCAATATTAAAAAAATACACTATCTGGAGGTCACAATTACATCATGTTCCCCCTACAAAGAACCATTTTCGATCTATGAGTGGATATGGTAGAAATATGTCTATGAAATGGTGTTTGGATAGTTTTATAGAGAACTTTTTCTTATGTTTAATTTTTAGTTCTTTAGACAAATCATTTTTCTATTAATCATTTTAAGTAATTTTTACAACGTTGACAAATTTTTTGGGTTAAAATAAAATTTACATATTTATAATTATAAATTATTATTATTCCTAACATGGAATCCATATATCAAAATTACATTTATGTTATTGAAAAAATTAATTTATGTTTAATCCCATAGACGCAACGAAACAACATGGTTTTATATTGAAGATGATCAAATGATTTAAATGTTTCTATATCTAATTTTAATGTAAAATTTATTAAAATAAACTAAATTGTATTAATATCTATTTAAATAACATACTTATAATAGAAAAAAATTAAAAGATATTTTATCTATATAATATTTTCAATCAAAAAAGCTATTTTCAAGTAAAATTCTATATTTCGTAATATTTGACAAATAAATGTACTATTCCAAAATTTCATAAAAGTTTATTAAAATATTATTAAGAATTTAATATTTTAAAAATTTATATTATTTTTATAAATAAGTAATTTATACTTAAAAATTAGTTTCAATATATGTGCTCCATTAAAAGGTAGTAAATTTATCATTACTAAAAATAAATATTTTTATGCATAAAGATAATTTTATTCTAATATATCACATAAAAAACATATAATGAATGTTGAATAGTTTATTTTATATAAAATATTTGTATATATATTTATATAATTCATTTAAGTAATTCATTAATTTTTGTATCTTTAATTTATGTAGAGAAAACATGTCAGTTCATAGGAAAATATATTTCTAGAAAATTAATTTATTTTTTTTCAAATAGATAGTAAATTCATTTCTAAATAAATTGTTACCAAATAATTCATTATATAAAAATACCTATAGAATATTTTCGAAAAAAAAATATTCATCTGTATACCTAACATTCCAATGGCATTTCGATAACCATAACATTTTAATAATATGTCACATTTTGTTCAAACTATTTGTCCCATGTTACATAAGTAATGATCAGTGTTCGTGTATCACTATATAATCAAATAATTATTGGCAGACTATTTGAATTGAATTTTTCATGTATAAAAAGTTAACTCAAGGTTTTGTGTAGTGAAATATTAACATTGTGTAGTGATTAATGCAAGCCAAAAATAAATTTTACTTTGTTCTAAAAAACATTCATAAAAAACTCAGTGTGTTACATTTACACCATCCCCCTTGTAAAATTAATTTTTCCGATATAATTATCATGGTCATTAAATGATTTTATAAAAAAGGTAACATGAATATAATCCTTCATCATAAGAATAAATAATAAAACATACTTTAAAAATGAATAGTTAGAGACATAACATTTTCCCAATGTAACACATAACTATGTTTCAACATTGGAGAAAATAGGTGGGATGTCTTAATTGGACATTGAGTAAATGGTTAAATAATTATAGAGATTTATCATGTTCACTGATCATATGAATATCTGGGATCTATAGAAGGATTGTGTTATTAAAATAATTGACTGTATGGGCATTTGAACGGTCATTAATATCGTCTATAATTATTAATATATGAGAAAATTTTATTTTATTCCCATATGAATAATGTTGAAGAATATTTACATTATGATATACATAAATATTTCAAATCAATTCTACATGCACAATTTCACCCCTTGGATACTCCTTGATCAAATTACACTTCATCACTTGTCAAGCTACAAATGATTATTTTTTTATTTTCATAAAACCCAAATTTCAGGGTAAATTGGGAACCCTTTCAAGAACAAGGTTCCATGTTGTAGTGGTCCAAGTGATCAAAGACTTAAAAATAAATCCTAAAAAAAACAATGCATTCTAGTTGAAAAATGGTCATATGTCCAAAAATTGAAACTCTCACCAAGGACACCCACCTGGAGGTGGTCTCGGACCAAGATCCACACATGATAGTCGATGGCTCATTGCATGCTATCATTCATCATGATCATTGTACCAAAAAATCATCTCTATCTCTTTAAATCATTATCAGAGCTAATAACCAGAAAAAATCCTATATAATAGAAAATCCATCAAACTAGTGAAGGACCTCTCCATTGAGAAGAACCCATAATACATAAAAAATAGGATGCACCACCATTGACATAACCAATGTAAAACTATTAACACCATGAATCAAAATTAAAAAACAAATATTGGTAAGGGATTCTAAAGAAGAGAAGGATAATGCATGAAATTCATTATAGGGAACCAACCAATTTAATCAACACCTTCAATAATGCCCATTAAACCATCACACACAACCCACATGGAAAGGATTAGGGGATTTAGATGTTAGAGGAACGTAAGATGTATAGACCCGAAAATTCTGTGGAATTTTTTTTCCATAAATTCATGGGATATTTACGAGTCTGCAAAAAATTTTGGCGCTTGATTCTGAGGCACAGTGTGCCCAGAATCAATTTCTAATGTTTTGTTCAGGTACGTTCAGTAAACATATGACCATGACTTTATATTATCTGAACTGGTTCTCAGAATTGAAATCTGAGGGCACTAGTGAGCTCGCAGCGTTAGTGATTGCTTAGTGATACCTTCACCACAGTTGCGTTTTGACAAGAATAGAAGGTAGATATAGGGGATTTTAACTAAATTAAATAAAAATAAAGTGTTCATTTTCTTATTTGTGGCAGTCAATATCATTAAGGGGAGGTTTTAGGTGGGGGCCACCACACCCTAAATTTACATTGGAGGTTATGGTGGTGGGGTCCACCCATGTACAACCTCCATTGGGAGGATGTTCTTTGTGGGGCCCACATGGGCATTAAACCCCCTCAAACCCCCATTTATATGGTATGTCAACTCTTCACCAACCCAAATTTTTTTAAAGCGCCAAATCCCTCATAATAAAATAATTTACCCCTTTTAATTAATTAATTGAATCCATTCGAATTCATGCTGACCATTAAAATACGAGATACATTATTATTTTATTTTGGGTTGGCATAATCGTTGTTGTGAGAATTAAGGTAAGGAGGAGTTCTTGGAGAACTACTTCTTCCATCGTAGAATTCCTACTTTCCACCGAAAAATGACGAACGCCATCTTTGATCTTCGACCAAGACAAAAGAGAAGGATCCGACCGTAAAGAACGCTGACAATGCTTCTTCCCCAGACGCTTCCCGATGTCGCCGAATCGACGTCCATTTTTCTTCTACATCCACCATCAATGATCATAATGTGAGGAAGGGGGATTGGAGTTGTTTTATGTATGATTTTTAACCTCCATTTTATGTCGTATTTTGAGAAATTTGTTTCTGATTGATTTCACCACAACGAGGAGGGCTCTGACCGCACAAACAAGGTCGAACCTCCCCCTTTGTTGTTCTCTTTTGTTGATGATGGAGGTGTTGTAATGACGTTCAGTGTCGGGGCGACCGCAACGAAAACCTAACATTAAGAATCTAGTGGTTCGAGGACCCTAGGTCACAAAGAGGAAGGACACCGTCATGCCACGTGGAAGGGGAGTCATGGCCATAACGTGCTGTGGCGAAGGCGCGCGGCGCCATGATGATATGCGGAGGGCTTCATGGGGCTGTGGTGGAGGCGGAACGACACCGGCGTGCCGCGCAGAGGAGCTGGAGGCCACAACTAGGCCATGCTATGATGGATGAGGTGTGGCACGGTCGCACCACGCTGTGGAGCAGGAACGCAGTGTCGTCGAGCCGCGACGGAGGAGCAGAGACGGCCGACTGGGCAAACCGCCGGTAGAGCCGAACAGATGGCCGCAAGGCCAGTCGAGAGGAGCGGGACCCTCAGGGTCCCATGTGACCTAGACCGGCTACACCTTGTGCTGGTTAGGGTCCTAACCTGAATGGCTAAGTCGTTCAGGTGCCAGGGGTGCACGCAGCCCCCCTAGGTGCGGCTAGGGCAGGAGCCAGGCCGCCCGTAGGCCTAGCTGCCATTTGCTGGGCTGCCCTCGGGATGTGTCGGCACATAGAGCACAGACACATCCTCGGACCGGACTGGTCACGTGGACCATGTTAGACCTCAGTCTGGACCATGTCGGCCTGGTGCAGTCTGACTGGGTCGAACCGGACCCGTTTGGCTAGTTTACACGATTTCACCCCAATCGTTGGCAACATTTGTATGATTGAAGAACTGCCTGTAGAGATGGAATTCTTGTAGTGAGACAGTTCTATTGTCATACCTCAATTGATGTTTGAACACATTTGGAGTATAGTCGGGTTGGATTGAATCTAAAAACAAATTGGGCCCCTAGAAGGGAAAAGCAAATAACTCACAGACTCAGCATCCGATTGATGCACTGTCTTTCGCGTTGGAACCCATACGACATGGCAATCCTTTGGGATACTCATTTTTCGAGACTAGTGGCAATATGGGTATGACCGATATCTCATGGGTAGATTCTACGGATCTCGAGAACACCAGGTGCAAGGAATCCAGTGGCTGATAGTGAGGGAGGTTGGAGACAAGTCATACGGAGGATAGTGCTCATCGATCATGTGTGGGTCAGCGCATACTGATCCTATGTGGCTCAAATCATGTGTGGGTAATTGTGGGGGTTAGAATCTATCGATCCTGTGTGGTTCAGACTCTGTATGGTTAGAAGCATTGAATATTGATAGAATAATATTATCTAGCTTCGGGACTAATCTTCTATACTTCTAAACGTAACTGAAATCCTTTTTTGATCTGAGACAATGAATTTTTTGGTTTACTCATGATTGAGATGGGTTACTAAATAACATAGTTATATGTATGGTAATATACCTATGTAAGGGTTATCTTTTGATTCCGTACTTTTTGGTTATCCCTGTTGAATTTTGTGAGACCTTGAGGGTCTTGGGGTCCCTACTATGTATCGTTATACTCAACCCGACACGGGCTATGCCCACACCACATTGTGTTGGTTGAAAATGATAGGCAATGCTGATTGGGGCAGAGTGTAGGAGAACTGGATGGTACCCAGAGGTGGACCACTCGGCAAGACGTACACGTAGCGGACAGACGGACATGGGGTGCTGAGGTGGCCATCTATACCCACCTTTCTAGTGGGAATTCTCGAGAACGACACAGTAGCTACTTAACTTCTTTTCGTCTGTTGTACTAGATTTTCATTTGTATTGTTATTTACTATTGGGATTGTATTTCTGGCCCGTTTACTTTTAGCACACACTTTTCTATACTGTTTTACTTCACGTTGTGTACTATGTTGTATTTCTACTGTTATAAATACAATTCCTTCCATGTATAGGGATTTATGCATTGGGTCAAGTCTCCAGCCCCTGGGTGGGATTGGGCTAGTCACAATATGGGCCTCGGGGGACGGGTCATGAAAAATTGGTATCGGAGGAGTTGGTTCTACCAAAAAACATAGGACTCTGATCATTATTTTCTATGAAGCAACAGTTTTAATTGTACTAAGTGCAGTTTTCAGTTCAGGGGGTCTAGTGTTGGTGCGGGGGCTGACGCATCCATCCACCATGACCCTGAGTACTTATTTCCTACTCAGTGCATGAAAAAACCGAATGCATTTGTTTTTTAAATGTATTTCTTAATGTCATCTCAATGAGGTCAGCTCACTAGGTATAGAACTTTTGATCATGTTGCATTTGTTTCTTTCAAGATGCCTCCCTGCGGATGACCAGTTTGATCCCCAAGATTCATACGTACTGACAGCCCACCGAGTGATGTGGACTTGATTCAGGGCCCCTTTTCTAGTTGATGCACTAGTAGTGGCACCAATAGTACCACTTCCCATTGGGCCACCTATTACACCATCCCCAGAAGCAGACAATGCACGATGCTTGAGCACGTTGCATGATTTCCAGTGCTAGGGGTGACCCAGGTTCCAGGGTGATACGGAGCCACAAAAATATGATGATTTGTTGGAGGCTGTGGTGAGTGTTTTTACAATGGTAAGGACACCAACATATCTTATGGTGATTCTTACTACGAGTCTCTTTCAGGCAGCAGCAGGCATATGGTGGATCCTGATGCTCCATGTCCAAGATGAGGAGTCACTTCTATGGACAGACATTGAGAGACTGTTTCGGGAAGAGCTTGTACCACCCACCCTCATTCGGTGCGCATACGGGAGCTACTTCATTTATAGTATGGCACTATGATAGTAGCTCAGTACTCACTGAGGTTCACCAACCTCTCTCACCACACCACATATATGGTGCAGGACCCATTCTTCAGGGCCCATACCATAGAGCAAAGGCTTAGGTGAGAGATAAGGGCATAGATGATCTCCCTCAGCATCCCGACGCAGGAGGGGTGTTAAAGAGATACCTCCTAGTAGAGAGTTTCATTGCTTAGCAGTCACCAGTAGTGATACCCACTACTAGTCGATAGGAAACTGATTCTTCTGCGGCTGGCAGTAGACAAATGATGCAGAGGTCCAAGAAGACCAAACCCACAGGAGGTCGACCGTATGACATATGATCGGTTGTTCGGGACACAAAAAGTAGAGACACTTATGCCAGGAGCAGAAACTGCTACTCATGTGGCGAGCAGGGTCACATTGCTCGTGACTGTGTGACCCACCATTCAGAAGATCATCAGACGGTTGAGGGACCTCCCAGGAAGAAGCAGAGGTTCAATCGAGGTGGTCCGTAGGGAGCATGCAGACATGGCAGAGGAACTGGTCGAGTAGCTGGTGGTGGATGACGTTTTGAGGTGCTACCACCACCACCACCAGGAGGACCACACCGACCATAGGGAGCTGGTGAATAGGGGTGTTCTCAGCTTCAGGTAAACGAGGAATACAACCGTGGAACTCCGGAGATGATTCAAGGTACGATCTGAGTCTAATCACCCTTAGTTGCAGTTCTTATAGACACAGGTTCCAGTCATTCATTCATTTCCACTAACCATGTTCGGATCTCAGAGATTCTGACGGATTTGTTGGCTTGATCCTTATGGCTAGAGACTCCGTTGGGAGAATACTCGATGATTACACACTGGTGCCGGTAGTGTGAGATTACTCTAGGATACGAGAGCATCATTTGGGATCTTCTTGTAGCATCGTCGAGGCCTTATGACGTCATCATGGGGATGGACTGGTTATCTACAGTCCATGCTCTGATTGACTGTATTAGGCGAAATGTGTGGTGTGTCCGCATGGATGGGACTAGTTTTACCTTCACCGGTGATAAGGGAACCATTGCAACATAGGACGGACTTACTCGGAGGAGGGTAAAATAGATCCCTCATTAGATCGTCTGGCCTAACATCAGAGCAGTTGATGTGGAGAGTAATAGTTATCCTGTAGTGGTGGATTCATACGCAGATGTTTTCCCTGCTGATGTTTCGGGCCTACCTCCTCACAAAGAGGTGGAATTTTACATTGAACTGTACACCGGGATGGCACTGATATCTACTCTAGCATATCGGATGGCTCCTGCTGAGCATCGTGAGATACGAGTACAGCAGGTGGACTTGCAGGGAAATGGATTCCTCAGGACCAATGTTTATCCCTGGGTAGCCCCAATTCTATTCGCCTAGAAGGAGTATGGGAGCTTGTATATTTGTGTTGACTAACCTAGCATAAACCAAGTGACCGTGATGAACATGTACCCACATCTGAGGATTGACGGCCTCTTTGATCAGCTCAAGGGAGCTCGATGGTTCTCGAAAATAGACTGCAAATCAGGCTATCACCAGCTCATAGTTTTAGACAAGGATGTGCAGAAGACGGCATTTAGGTGTCGGTATGACCACTATGAGTTCTTTTTATTCCCTTTGGTTTAACCAACACTACATAAGTGTTCATGTGTCCCATGACCAGGATCATCTAGCCATTCCTCGATCACTTTGTTGTAGTTTTCATCAACGGCATTCTTATTTACTCAACTACTGATGAGGAGCACGCCTACCATTTGTAGGTAGTACTGGACACACTCTGAGAGCACCAACATTATGGTATGCTCTCGAAGTGCCAGTTTTGGATTCGAGAGGTTCACAACATGGGACACGTCATCACAGAGAATGGGGTTGTAGTAGATACAATGATTATTGAAGCAGTACTTTCTTGGGAGCCACCCAAGAGTGTGACAGAGGTACGGTGTTTCCTAGGTTTGGTTCGATATTTTCAGTGGTTCGATTCAGACTTCTCTAGAGTTGCATCACTACTATAAACCTTGATGAAGAAGGGGAAACCCTTCCGGTGGTCTAAGAGATGCCCATAATGATTTCAGGAGTTGAGGAAGAGGCTGACTAGTGCCCCCATATTGAGGCTTCCAGAGGAGGGAATGGGGTACTTAGTTAACTACGATGCATCAGTGACCAAACTCGAGTGTGCCATGATGCAAGAGAAAGCTGTAATTGTGTATGGTTCTCGGTAGTTGAGACATCACGAGAAAAAATACGCAACCCATGACCTGGATTTTGCAGTAGTGGTCTTCTCTTTGAAGATGTGGCGGCACTATATAATTGGAGAGCGTTTCACAGTATACTACGATCACATGGGTCTCAAGAATACTTTCTCACAGAAGGAACTGAACCTGAGTTAGCGGTGTTGGCATTAGTTCCTCCAAGAATTAGACTTCAATATAGATTATACTTTTGGGAAGGGGAACATTATTGTAGATGCACTTAGTATGAGAATTAGTATATAGGTTCTAAGAGAGGCGATAGAGAGGATAGTAGCCTTATCGATATCTTTTTTGGATAGAGATGGAGTAGCATATCTATAGTCTCTCACAGTCACTCCTCCACTTCTTAAGAGAGTTAGGGAGGCACAGCGTGGGGACATAGACTGCGAGACACGACGTGCTCATATATTTACAGGGCAGGCACCGGATGTATGTTTTGAAGGTGTGGGCCATGTAATCCTCTTTTTAGGGTGTACCTTGGTACCGATTTCACTTCAGGAGAGGGTGTTGAGGGAGTTCCACACTTCTCCTCTAGCTTTACATCCAGGATTGGTGAAGATGTACCATGACCATCGACAACTGCACCTGTGGCCAGGTTTTTAGGAGGAGGTAGTGGAGTTTGTATCACGGTGCCTCACTTGTCAGCAAGTGGAGGTAGAGCACCAGGTACATGTAGTATTGGTACTACCCTTAGAGGTCCTAGAGTTGAAGTGAGATGGGATATCCATGGACTTAATTAAGGGTCTTCCATGTACATCCATGAGTAATGATTTGATATGGGTGATCATTGAGCAACTCACCATGTCAGCCCACTTCCTACTGATCAGAGGGCAGGGCTCAGTATAGAGCTTGAGACACCTCTATGTCCAGGTGATTGCGCGGTTTCATGGAATTCCTTCTTCTATTGTCTCCTACCATGACACACTATTTACTTCCTCACTGTGGAAGGGGTTGCAAGAGGATTTTGTGACACAACTTCTCTTGAGCATCGCCTTCCATCCTCAGATTGATGGTCAGACTGAGCGGACCATTCAGAACCTCGAGGAAAAGTTTCGTGCATGTGTCATTGACTTCGGTCGCAGCTGGGAGGACCACTTACGATTGGTAGAGTTTTCCTACAATAACAGCTATCACTCCACCATCAGTATTTCACATTTTGAGTCCTTGTTTGGTCGACCTTACAGATCGCCAAAGTACTGGACATACCTAGGGGAGTTATAAATAGTGGGACCTGAGATGGTATGGGCTAATACATAGAAGGTACAGATCATCCAAGAGAAGATGAATACTATACAGAACAGGTAGAAGTAGTATGCTGACAGAAGATGGAGACCTATGGAGTTTGAGGATGGTGAACACATATTTCCACGAGTCTTACCTCGATAAGGTCTTCGGAGATTTGGTCGAGGCAACAAGTTATCTCCAGGATTAATCGGACCATTCCAGGTCCTCAGTAGAGTAGGTGAGGTGTCTTACCACTTGGCTCTTCCACCTTAGTTAAACAGGGTACATGAAATCTTCCATGTATCTCAGCTGAGGAGACATGTGCATGACCAATCCCACATCATCGACCACAGATATCTAGATATCGATGGAAGGGTGACTTTCACAGAGGTTCCAGGGGAGATTGATGATTGATAGGAGCATGTCCCTCGTGGATGGTTGATACCTCTAGTGTGCATCCGCTGGAAGCATGCGATCCTCCAGGAGAGCTCATGGGAGTCGGAGGCTCAGATTCATGATCAGTACCCCCATTTGTTCCCATAGTTCGTTTTTTATCTTACGGGGACGTAAATCCCTTAGGTGTGGAGAATGTAAAGACCCGGAAAATTTGTGTATTTTTTTCTTAAACTCATGGTGTTATTACGAGTCCACGGAAATTTACGGTGCTTGATTCTGAGGCCAGTGTGCCCAGAATAAATTTTTGAAGTTTTGTTCAGATACGTTCCGTAAACGTACGAGTAGGAATTCATATCATTTGAAATGGTGCTCGTAATTGAAATATGAGGACTCCGTTGTTCTCACAACATCAATGATTTCTTAGTGAGACCTTCACCGTAGTTGCATTGTTGACAAGAATGGAAGATAGATATTAGGGATTTTAACTAAATTAAATAAAAATAATGTGTTACGGTGTTTTTATTTGTGGCCTTTAATTTCTCCAAGGGGAGGTTGGAGGTGGGGGACACCACAACCAATCCTCCCATGGGAGGTTATGGTTGTGGGTCCCACCTACGCATAACCTGCCTTGGGAGGATATTCCTAGTGGGGCCCACTAAAGCATTAAACCCCCTCTAACACCCATTTATGTGGGATGTCAAATCATCACTTGCCCCCATTATTTTAATGTCCCAACTCACTCAAAATTAATTAATTAAACCCTTGCAATTAATAAATGGAATCCATTTGAATTCATGCCAACCACTAAAATAAAGGGATAAACTACTATTTTATTTTCGGTTTGCATAATCATTGAAGGGAGAATTAAGGGGAGGAGGAGATCTTGGAGAACAACATATTCCAACGAAGAACACCGCCTTTCCAATGAAGAATGATGAAGACCGTCTTTGATATTCGACTGAGCCAAAAGAGAAGTAGTCGACCGCGAAAAATTCCAACGATGCTTCTTCCCCGGATGCTTCCCAACGTCGATGAATCAACCTCTGCTTTTCCTCTCCTTCCACCATCAACCATCATCAACCGAGGTAATTGAATTAAGATGTTTTATCTATGATTTTTACTCTCCATTATCCATCATCTATTGAGCACTTTTTTGCCGATTTATTTCACCACAATGAGGCGGCCTTGAACCGCACGAACACGGCCGACCCTCCCCCTTTGTTATTCTTTTTTATTGATGACGGAGGTGGTGGAACGACGGCTGACGTCGGGCCGACCACAATGAAAAAATTTCACGAAGGAACAGATGGTACAAGGCTTCTAGGTCTCCAAGAGGGCACGAAACCGTCGTGCCACGCGAAAGGAGAGTCGCGGCCACGACGGGAAGTGGTGGAGGCGTGCGGCACCATCGCATAGTGTGGAGGGAAGCAGGGGGTCGTGGCCTTGCCGGGCCGCGGCGGAGGCGGCGCGATGCCGTCATGCTATACAGACGATCGTAGGACACGGCCAGGCTAGGCCGTATTGTTGGAGGCACGTCGCTGTCATTCCATAGTGGAAGAGCAGCGGCGGCCGACCAGGCCAGCCACCGATGGAGCCGAACTGCTGGCCGCTTGGCCAGTCAGGAGGAGCGGGACCCTTAGGGTCCCGTATGACCTAGATCGACAGTACACGGCTCCAGATAGGGTCCCCACCCAAAATACTCATCTGTTTTGGTGCCAACGGAATGGATAGGGCAAACCGTCGGGCTGCGTTTCGGCCAGGTGGCCCTCGGTCCGGCCGCCTTTGGCCAGGTCGCCCTCAGTCGGGCTGCCTTTTTCTGGGCCGGCCTCGGGCTAGGTAGCCATTGGGCGGGGCTGCCATTGGTAGGGCCTCCCTTTGACTGGGCCGCCCCCTTCTGGCCGGGCTGCTTCCCCGGATCAGATCGGACCCACAGAATGGGTTGGGCCAGGTCGGTCCGACTCGGTCGGACTGGACCTGGACTCGTTTGGCCAATTTACATCATTTCACCCCTATCATGGGCTACATGAGTCTGATTAACGAACCTCATGTTGACATAGAAATATTAGAGTGAGATGGTTCTATTGGAATACCCCACATGAGGTTTCGACACAGTTGTATTATGGTTGGGTTGGTTTGAATCTAAAAACCAACCGGGCCCCTAGAACGGAAATGCCAATAAGTCACAGATCAGGCATCCGATTGACGCATCGTCTATCGTATTGGAACCCTTACTACATGGTGGTCATTTGGGTTACAACCTTGTGGAGTCTAGTGGATTTCTAAGTATGACCGATATCTCGAGGGTAGATTCTACAGAACTCGAGCGCACCAGTTGCGAGGAATCTAGTGGCCGATAGTGAGGGATGTTGGAGAAAGATCATACGGAGGTCGGCGCTTAGCGATCCTATGTTGGTCAGAACATATTGATCCTGTGTGGGTCAGATCCTGTGTGGGTCAGCGCTCAGCGATCCTGTGTGGGTCACCGCATACCAATCCAGTGTGGGTCAGATCCTATGTGGTTCATTGCGTGGTTTAGTACCTATCGATCATGTATGTATCAAACTCTTTATGGTCATAAGCAGTGCCTCTTGACATAATAAGATGATCTAGCATCGAAAATAATAATTTTTACTTCTAAATATCACTAGAATGTTTGTTTGAGCTGAGACAATGACTTTCGTGTCTTCCTCATGGTTGAGATGGGTAACTAAATAACTAATATATATGTATGGGCATATATACCAAAGTAAGGGCTATCCTTTGATCCCGTACATTGTGGTATCCTTGTTGGATTTTGTGAAACATTGAGGGTCTCGGGGTCCCTACTGAGTATCGTTATACTAAACCCTACATGACATATGCCCGCACATCATTGTGGATGTTATAGATGATGGACAACGCTGATTAGGGTAGAGAGTATCATAATCAGACAATACCCAGAGGTAGACCACTAGCGAGACGTACACGGAGCAGACGAACGAACATGGGGTGATGAGTTGGCCATATGTACCGACATTTCTAGTGGGAATTACGGAGGATGACCTATTATCTTCATTACTTCTTTTCTTCAGTAATACTAGCTTTTCAGTTGTATTATTATTTACTGTTGGGCTTGGATTTCTTTCCCCTTTACGTTCATCACACTCTTTTTTATATAGTTTTACTTATTGTTTTATATTCAGTTGCGTACTCTATTGTGTTTTTTTACTATTATAATGGAAATAAATTCCCAATATATGGATTTACACCCTTGGTTCTAGTTTCCATCCCCTGGCCTATGGAAGGCGGTCTTGGGGTAGTCACGATACAAACCTCAGGGGACGGGTCGTGACATAAGAGCAGACTGGACATCCAGAATAATCATTGAAGAATCTAGAACCATCAACCCTATTAAAACACATCATCATCATACCATAACTTCCAAAAATGTGTGTAAAAAACCATCAAAAATCACCAATAGATGACCAATTAAAAATAGTATTCACTAGGATTAAACATAAACAAACCCAAACATCAGTCTATCTCATCAAATGTGAACATGGAAATAGAAGAACTCATACAATGAAAAAAGTGGTCTTCAATGAAGAAGAACAGACAAGGATTTCAAAATAGACTTAGATACATGATGGGGAATATAATGAATACATTATGTGAGATAGTGAGGTGTGAAAATCCAAATCCATGGGTAGAACCCTAGATGTAGGTAACGTGCATTTGAGAGTGTTTTTAGGAGAAAATAGAGCCATTTGATCCCACTACATCTCTTGCAACATGGAATGTAAGTGAATTATTAATTACTAAAATTCTAATGGATCATGAGATCTATAATTATAATGATAAATAATTCAATATGTATTTCTTTATCATTATTGAAAAATTGTTAGCACATGTTATCCCATATGCATAAATCATCATATTCAGATATAATAATTTAATTTATAAAACCTTATTTGTTATTTATCATAAACCATTCCAAAAAGGCTAATCTGGAAACCATTCTGAAATATGAAAATAAAAAACTTTTTATGGATGGTAATAAAATTTATAAAAATTAGCTTAATATTAATCCCCTATATATCAAAATGTTTAACTTGGTTGTCACATACTAAACATGTGAATACCCATTTCATGTATTCTCATTAAATATGGTAATAACCTAAATTAATATAAATAATTATTGAAAAAATTAATCCTTTAATATTCTAATGATTATTGGATATAATCTTTATATCCAAAAATGACATAAACTCCATCTATGGTAGAATTAACAAAATTCTTAATAAAAAATTATTTTATATACAATGTAATGAGTACTATCCAACATACATTGTTCTTATCAAATAATTATGTATCCAAATAAGATCCATTTTCTCATCGTTAGTGTCACGACCCGTCTTCGTGGCCCGTGCGTGACTACCCCAAGCCCACCTGCCATAGGCCAGGGGCAAGCTACTAGCACCAAAGGCATAAATCCCAATAACTAGGAAGGCATTTCCTTATAAAAGTAAAGAAAACACAACAGAGTACAAGCGGAAGTAAAACACTAAGTACAAAGACAAGTGATGAAAGTTAAATGGGCCATAATACAAACCCAAATGAATGTACAACTACAACTGAACAAAGTACAATAGGAAAGGACAACAGCTGGAAGAACGGAAGCGGATCTTGGGTCGTCCTCCTCGGATCCTACCTGAAGGGTAGGTACAGATGGCGCAGCTCCTGGGTTGTCCACCACGGATCCTACCTAAAGGGTAGGTACAGATAGCCTCCACAATGATCTCTCCCTCCAACCTCCTCTGAGTGTCATCTCGCCGTGAAGTCGACCTATGGATACTGACTCGTCGTGTAGTCCACCTCCGGGTACCGTCCATTCCTCGAACACTCGGCCTCCGTCTGCACTTCCCGTCGTCTGCAACCAACACAACGAGGTGCAGGCATAGCCCGTGCAAGGGTGAGTGTAACGATACTCAGTAGGGACCCCGAGACCCTCAAGGTCTCACTAAAACCAACAAGGATAATCACAAAGAAGACCTCAACAGATAACCACTACATAGGTATATGCCAATACATATACCAATGTTATCAAGTAACCCATCTCAATCATGAGGAAACACAAGGATCATAGACTCAGCTCAAACCAGGATTTTCATTATCGAAACCGTAACTGCTGAAGAGCCCCGTCTCTGGAGTGTAAAGTGGTCCTGCCACGACTTCGAGGTACTGCTCAATAATCCAAGTCTCTGAGGTACTCCTCCTGTCGAGTACAACAGGTCTTCTTCCAAATATTGGGCACTCCGTCCCATGTGGGTCTGCCGCCAAATACCAGGCGCTCCCCCTAATAGCATATAGAGGTACTCCTCCGGTCGAGTACCGTGGGTCTGCTTCCAACTACCAGGAGCTCCGTCCACAGTGGGTCTGCCGCCAAATACTGGGCGCTCTATCCACTAGGCTAGTCGACTCAATCCAAGTCGAGTCGGTCAAGCAGTCGTCAGGTCTCAGTCGTCTTCACGGTCTCCGTACTCCGTATGCTCATCTCCGGGAGGGATCGCTCCATGATCTACTGGTCAATACAACAAGTTTCAAAAATTCCCACTAAGATGTATCTCAATGGACCACCCCGTCATAGGGGTCTCAACGTAATAGACGTCGCATCAATCGGACGCCCGGTCTGGGAGTTATTAGCCTTTTCGTCCCAGGGGCCCGGTAGGTTTCGAGTGTGAACCAACCCAGCCGTATCTCAACTATACCCCGAACTCTCATACGGTATACTCAAAGGGACTGTTTCTCCACGTGATCACCAATGCCTCTGACAGTTCGTCAAACAGACGTCTAGTCTGAAATATAACAACTTTTCTGTTCCAAGGGCCCGGTTGGATTTCGGGTAAAATCCAACCCGACCACTATCCAATAGCAACCAAAACTTGGGAGAAGTATGCCAAAAGTGCCGTCTCATCAAGAGGAATTCAACAAGACAGATGACGCATCAATCGGACACCCGTTCTGTGAATTATTGGCCTTTTCTTTCCAGGGGCATGGTTGGTTTCGTGAGCGAACCAACCCGACCGCACTCCGACGGAATCCAAAACTCGAGCGGAGTAAGCCACAAGAACTTTCTCACTTAGTGGAATCCATCAAAGTTGAGGGCACGTTAATCGGACATCCGGAGTTCAAGTTATGTGTGTTTCCGCTCCGAGGGCCTGGTTGGTTCCGTGCAAGAACCTACCCGGCCGAACCCAAAGTATTCCGAAACCTTGAGTGTAATATGTAAAAATGACCGTCTCGGTACAAGGATCGCTTCTCCGCTGACGGTTCGTCGATCGGTGGTCCGTAGCCCAAGATATGGGCATTTGATCGAAAGTGATCCGAAAACGGGGGGACTGGGCAAGGACCGACCCGGCCCAACCCCCCCAGGTCGGCCCGAGCCGGGTCGACCCAACCCGGGGCCGGGTCCAACCCGGTTGGCACGACCCAGCCCGGCCGGGGTGGCCCGACCTGGACTGGGCGCGACCCGGCCCGGCCGGTGGGTCGGCTCGGCCGGTTACGACGGAGTGGAGCGGAGCGGGGCGCTGCCACGCGTGGGGCCGACCGTGCCAGCTGACGCAGTAGCTGGCCGCGTCCCGCCACCCCCCTCGGGTCCTGCGCGGTCGTGGGACTGCGCTTCGCCGCCGCGGCTTCAGCCGCAGCTGATTATTTCGGCGGTGCTCCGGGCGTCGCCGCCCTGACCGCTGGCACCGCCGCTCTGACGGGGACTTTCGAGGACCACCGGACACGCTCCGGTGGTCCGATGCCCCTGCGGTCTTCACCAGTGATCATCCCGGGACCCGACCTTCGCTGCAAAGATCCCACAACGCCCATGCGGCTTTGTTTTTCGTTTTACGGCCCGACGCAACGGTACCATGGCTTGTTCAACTTCATTGCTGCGGCGCGACGGTGTCGCGATTCTTATCCCTTCCTCATAATTTTCACGTGGTGCAACGGCATCACACCGTCTTTCACGTGACGCAACAAATTCAACAACAAGGGGGGGAGGAGGGTCGGTCGTGTTTGTGTGGTCCGACCAACTCCCTTTATAATGATTGCAAGCGGCCATCTATTAGAAGTCGACATACGACAAGAAATAATTCACGAACAAAAACAAAAACCCTCAACATCAATCCACATGAACAAATGATCCGTGGATCAACCTAGAATTGGATTGTCTGCGCTCTTCATTCTTTTCTCAAAATATAAGAGAACACCAAAATAATTCCCCTTCCTCATGCTTTGTTCATTGATGATGTCGTGAAAAGGTGGACGTCGGTTCGTTGACGTCATCGTAAGGGCGGAGATGAAGGTGTCGACAATCGTTGGCGTTCGTCGCTCCCGTAAAGTTCCTTCGTTCCAGTCTCGAGCTTCGTTCAACGAAGATTCGTTGGAAGGTGAATCGTTCTTAATGGAAGGAGGGAGCTCTTCTATTTCTCCAGAGGTCCCCCCACAAAAATATTTGTTCTCCAAATATCAAAATAGATTACTCCCACTTTAAAGAAAAGCCAACCAATTCAAACTAATTCAAAAAGAAGAGTTGTGTCATTTAATTAATAAGGATATTAATTAATTGAGTTGGCAAACATAATGAGAGGGAGGAGATTAATGGGGAGTTGACACATTAAAAGAAAGGGATTTTAGGGGGGGTTGTAGATTTATACATTTAAACACAAGGGGTGTTAAATGGAGGGAAGTTCGTCGGGGTTAAATGGAAGATGAATGGTTGGGGTTTCATGCGGACCCCACCACCCTTGGTCATACCCTCTCAGGGGATGTTAGGTGGGGTGTGGCCCCACATCCATCTTCTCTATGAATAAATTAACTTCCACATAAAATAAATTGTAACACTACAATTTATTTAAGACTTATCGAATCCCCAAAAAAATTAACACCTCATGCGACAAAACGCAATTGCGCTTAAGGTCCCCTTAAGCAATTATTGGCGCTGTGAGTTCATCGGTGCCCTCGCATTTCAATTTCGAGAACCGGTTCAAAAGATAAAAAAACCTGCTCGTCTGTTCACTGAACATACCCGATCCAAACTTCAGAAAATGATTCCGGGCACACCGGGCCTCAGAATCAGGTGTCGTCAGAAATTGCGTTCTTGTAAAATTCCAAAGAAAATTAAGAAAAAAATTTCCTTGAAATTTACGGGTCTTTAAATTACTCCCACCTCAGGGCTTTACGTCCTCGTAAATATTTAACACAAACTAGGGTCACAAAAGCGGTACAGAGCACGCATCTGAGCCTCCCGCTCTCATGTGCTCACCTGGCGGTTCCCGTACTCCCAGTGAAAGCGCACCTGAGGAATAGACCGTTCTCGCAGGATCCACCATTGTGGATCCACGTTACCCACTGGAACCTCCATGAAAGTCACCCCATCGCCATCGTCTAGGTCCCCATGGTCGATGACATGCGAAGGGTCGAGCACGTATCTCCTCTGTTGAGATACGTGGAAGTCGTCGTGCACCTGGTGCAACTGAGGTGGATGGTTCAAGCGGTAAAACACCTTGCCTACCCAGCTGTGGACCTAGAAAGGTCCGTTGAACCTTTGATATAACTTTCTACCTTGGCCACATATTCGTAAATCTCGTCGAGGTGAGACCCGTATAAGGACGTGATCGCCATCCTCGAACTCCAGAGGACTCCAATTCCTGTTAGAACTGGAACTCAAATGGCTGCTTCCACAAGGGTAAGGTTGAATGACTCAAGAGTGATCGATCGCACCCTCCTGTGCAAGAGTTTATCCTCTGCTTCATGGGGATTCCTTTTCGCCGACCAAGGAAACCCCATTCCGACGTCATAGTTAAACCACAACCGTTTTTCCTAATACCGTCATTTTGTGTATGAACAGTGATTGCCCAGTCCATACTCAAACCAACGTCATAAGGCCTCGACGCTGCCACCAAGAGATACAACTGAAACTCTCGCCATGAGGGTCTGACCACACTATCAGCGTAAGTGTGATTATCGAGTCTCCTCCCAAGGAATCTCCAGATGTTAAGGTAAAGTACACAACTTACCAGAAACTCTAGGTCTCAGACAAGATTTGTGAAAGCAAGGAATGATTCATATCGACGTCTGTTACTACATCAGCTAGTAGTGGACACAGACTATCCCTTGAATTATTTTTTAGATCCAATGGGTCACTCTCCCTGACCGCATGTAGCCACACACTTTCTCCGCCCTCCAGCTCCCTGAGCCTGGCGGGGATAACTAAGGCGGGTGGTTGTAGCATGCTAAGATGTACACCACCTCATGCTTCTCTCCTAGCTCTGCCTCCACATCTGCTGCTTCGTAGACTCCTCTCTCCTCAAAGCATCCTCTTTTTGAAACATTTAACACGCTCGAGTCTCTATGACTGGTTCCGGTTTCTTTTTTCTTACTGCACTGTGCAGTCTTCATCCGCTGCAGGATGATCTGCACCTTCTTTGCCTACGATCTGAAAGAGATGCTAAAATTTCTCCTTTGCCGAAAAGATAAACTCGGTCTCATCCCCTGGATGAACCACGCCCATTGCCTAATACAGTCAATCCTGACATGAATGATTCATTCATGTCATGGATGACTTCGTAAGGCCTCGACGTATCTACTAAGAGATCCAACTGTCACTCTCTCCTCCAAGGGTCGAGTCACACTGTCGGCATCAGTGTGAGGTCACTGGGTCTCCTCAAGTAGAAATCTTGAATGTGAGGGTCAAGTCAACAGTTTTAACTGGGACCACTCAATATCAACCAAAAAAAAGGACCGGAAACCAAACATCACAATGATAGGTGTTTTTTTATTACTGCTGCTCATAGTACAAAGACATGAAGCAACTACAAACAAATATCAACAAAACTAGAAGCAACATGATCAATACCCTCCAGATCTGGAGCTAGTCCCGCTCCTGTCCATCTGCTTCTGGATCTCAATGACCATAGACCTCAACTTCCTGAAGCTGAGCTCTCACATGTCCCCCTATCCCCTGCGGTCGGGGTGGGCCTCATTGTGGTGGTGGTGGCAACACCCCGAAGCGTCGCCCACCTCCAACTGCACGGCCAGCTCCTCTTCCAAGGCCGCATGCTCCTTGCAGTCTGCCCTGATCAAACCTATGCCTCTAGCTGGGAGGTTCTTCATTTAACTGCTGGTCATCTGCATGGCGGGTCGGACAGTCACATGACATGTGACCAATCCCGCCGCAGGAGTAACACTGTCCACTCTCTGCACGACTGGCTCTGACTCCACCCTGGTTCCCCCACACAACTGAACCTGAGTCGGGCAGTCGGCCACCGGTAGGTCTGGTCCTCTTGGACCTCTACGTCATCTGTCTACTGCCTGCTGTAGAAGACTCTGCCACAAGCCGGCTAGAGGTGGGTCGTGCTGCCGGAGACTGCTCAGCAAGGAAACTCTCCACTAAGAGGGATCTCTCCAACACCCCTATCTGGGTCGGAATGTTGTGAGAAACAACAGAAGATATAATCTCCCACTTGAGCCCCTGCTCGATGGTTCGGGCCCTGAAGAATGGGTCCCGTACCATATCTGTGTAGTAGCGCGAGAGGTCTGTGAACCTCGCTGAATACTGTGCCACTGTCATGTTTCCCTACCGTAGCTGAAGTTTCTCCTGTATACGCACCGCTCGAAGGGTGGCTGGTACAAACTCTTCCCGGAACTGGATCTCGAAGTCTGCCCATAGAAGTGTCGTCTCGTCATTCATATGAAGAATCAAGCTCCTCCATCTACCAGTTTCATCCTGAAGAAGGATGAAAGCAAGGATCACCATGAAATCTGTAGGTGTCCCCACTGGCCTGAAGACTCTCACCACAGCCTGAAGACTCTCACTATATCCTCCAGCCAATCCTCATCCGCCTGCGGGTCCATCTCTCCCCGAAACCTGGGTGTCCTCGGGCGCTGGAACTCGTGCAGTGCGCTCAAGCGATGTGCACCCTCTGCTGCTGGGGCTGGTGGCATCGGTGGCCCAACGGGTAGTAGTACCGCTGGTGCCCATGATGTTGCATCAACTGGGATAGGGCCCTGTAATGAGGCCACGTCTCTCAGTGGGCTTTCAATACGAACAAATCTCAGGGCTCTAGCTGGTCGTCCGCGGGGAGGCATCCTGAAAGAAACAAACATGTCTCGGTCAAAAGACTTATATCTGGTGAGCTGATCTGGTTTGAGCTGATATTTAAAAACTTCTGGAAACACACACACAATCAGTGTTTTCGTGCACAAAGTCGGAAATCAGTTGTCAGGGTCCTGGTGTATGGATACGTCGGCCGCCCACACCAACACTAGACTCCCTGAACTGAAAACCACACTCGGTACTCTTAACACTATTGCTTCACAGATAGAAAATATTAGAGTTATAGGTTTTGGGGTAGAACCGACTCCTCTGATACCAATTTTTCCCGACCCATCCTCGGGGCCCGTGTCGTGACTACCCCAAGCCCGCCTTCCATAGGCCAGGGGCTGGAAACTAGCACCAAAGGCGTAAATCCCGATAACAAGGAAGGCATTCCCTTATAAAAGTAAACAAAACACCACTGAGTACAAGAGGAAGTAAAACACTAAGTACAAAGAGAAGTTCTGAAAGGTAAGTGGGCCAGAATACAAACACAAATGAATGTACAACTACAACTGAACAAAGTACAATAGGAAAAGACAAAAACTGGAAGAACGGAAGCAGATCCTGGGTCGTGCTCCTCGGATCCTACCTGAAGGGTAGGTACAGATGGCGTAACTCTTGGGTTGTCCACCACGGATCCTACCTGAAGGGTAGGTACAGATATCCTCCACAATTTTCTCGCCCGCCAACCTCCTCCGACTGTCATCTCGCCGTGATGTCTTCCTCTGGATACTGACTCGTCGTGTATTCCACCATCGGGTACCATCCAGTCCTCGAACACTCGGCCTCCGTCAGCACTGCACGTTGTCTGCAACCAACACAACGAGGTGTGGGCATAGCCCGTGCAGGGGTGAGTGTAACGATACTCAGTAGGGACCCCGAGACCCTCAAGGTCTCACTAAAACCAACAAGGATAACCTCAAAGAAGATCTCAATAGATAACCACTACTTAGGTATATGCACATACATATACCAAAGTTATCAAGTAAACCATATCAATCATGAGGAAACACAAGGATCATATACTCAGCTCAAACCAGGATTTTCATTATCAAAACCGTAACTGCTGAAGAGCCCCGTCTCTGGAGTGTATAGTGGTGATGTCACGACTCCTATGTACTGCTCACTAATCCATGTCTCTGAGGTACTCCACCTCTCGAGTACCGCAGGTCTGCTGCCAAATATTGGGCGCTCCGTCCGCTGTGGGTCTGCCGCCAAATACGGGGCACTCCCCCTAATATCCTACAGAGGTACTCCTACGGTCAAGTACTGCAGGTCTTCTTCCAGCTACCAGGCGCTCCGTCCATCGTGGGTCTACCGCCAAATACCGAGTGCTCCGTCCACTGGGCTAGTCGCCTCACTCCAAGTTGAGTCGGTCAAGCAGTCGTCAGGTCTCAGTCGTCTTCACAGTCTTCGTACTCCGTATGCTCGTCTCCAGGAGGGACCGCTCCACGAGCTACTGGTCAATACTCCAAGTATCACAAAGTCCCACGAAGATGTATCTCAAAGGACCACCTCGTCATAGGGATCTCAACGCAACAGACGGCGCGTCAATCGGACGCCCGGTCTGGGAGTTATTATCCTTTTCGTCCCAAGGGCCCGGTTGGTTTTGAGTGTGAACCAACCCGGATGTATCTTAACTATACCCCTAACTCTTATAGGTTATACTCAAAGGGAACGTTTCACCACGTGATCACCAACGCCGCTGACGGTTCGTCAAACAGACGTACAGTCTGAAAGATAATCGCATTTCTATTCCAAGGGCCCGGTTGGATTTCGGGTACAATCCAACCCGGCCACTATCCAACAACAACCAAAACTCAGGAGAAGTATGCCAAAAATTCCTTCTCATCAAGAGGAATTCAAAGAGACAGACGACGCGTCAATCGGATGCCCGGTCTGTGAGTTATTGTCTTTTTCTTTCCAGGGGCCCGATTGGTTTTGTGAGCGAACCAACCCGACCGCACTCTGACGACATCCAAACCTTGAGCGGAGTAAGACAAAAGATCCTTCTAACTTAAGAAGAATCCATAAAAGTCGACGGCATGTCAATCGGACATCCGGAGTTCAAGTTATCTGTGTTTCTGCTCCGAGGTCCCGGTTGGTTCCGTGCACGAACCAACCCGACCGAACCCAAAGTATTCTGAAACATTGAGCGTAATATCTAAAAATGACCGTCTCGGTACATGTATCGATTCACCGTTGACGGTGCATCGATCAGAGGTCTGTAGTCCATGATATGGGCATTTGACCGAAAGTGATCCGAAAACAGGGGGTCTGTGCCCGGACCGACCCGACCCAACCCCCCTAGGTCGGCCCAAACTGGGTCACCCCGACCCGGGTCCGGGTCCCTTCCGGTTGGCGCAACCCGGCCCGGCCGGGGTGTCCTTGCCCGGCCTGGGCACGACCCGGCCAGTCCGGTGGGTCGGTTCGGCCGGTTACGGCCTAGCGGAGTGGAGAGGGGCGTTGCCCCTGCGTGAAGAACCGCGGCCCCGCGTGGGGCCGCCCGTGCCAGCGGACGCAACAGCCGGTCGCGTCCCACCGCCCCTCTCCAGTCCCGCGTGGTCATGGGACCACACTCCGCCACCGCGGCTTCAGCCGCGACGGATTATTTCGGCGGCGCTCCGGGCGTCGCCGCCCCGACCGCCGATGTGGCGCACCGGTGGGGACTTCCGCGGACCACCGGACACGCTCTGGTGGTCCGATTTGCCTGCGGTATTCACCAGTGATCATTCTGGGACCCGACCTTCGCTGCAAAGATCCCACAACGCCCGTGCAGCTTCATTTATCGTTTTCCGGAATGGCGCGACGATGCATGAACAAACGATCCGCGGATCAACCTGGAATTGGTTGGTCCGCGCTCATGGTTCTTTTCTCAAAAGCTAAGAGAACACCAAATAAATTCCCCTACCTCAAGCGTTGATTGTTGATGATATCGCGAAAAGGAGGGTGTCGGTTCATTGACTTCGTCGTAAGGGAGGAGATGAAGGTGTCGACAATCGTTGGCGTTCGTGGCTCCCATAAAGTGCCTTCCTTCCCGGCTCGAGCTTCGTTCGTCGATGATTCGTCGGAAAGAGAACCGTTCTTCGTGGAAGGAGGGAGCTCTTCTATTTCTCCAGTGGTTCCCCTACAAATAATATTTGTTATCCAAATATCAAAATAGATTACTCCCACTTTAATGAAAATCCAACCAATTCAAAATAATTCAAAAAGAAGAGTTGTGTCATTTAATTAATAGGGATATTAATTAATTGAGTTGGGAAACTTAATGAGAGTGAGGAGATTAATGGGGAGTTGACACATTAAAAGCATGGGAGTTTAAGGGGGTTTGTAGAGTTATACATTTAAACAGAAGTGGTTTTAAATGGAGGGATGTTCGTGGGGGTTAAAGGGAAGATGAAGGGTTGGGGTTTCGTGCAGACCCCACCACCCTTGGTCGTAAACTCTCATGGGAAGTTAGGTGGGGTGTGGACCCACCTCCATCTTCTCTATGAAGAAATTAACTTCCACATAAAAGAAACTGTAACACTACAATTTATTTAAGACATATCGAATCCCCAAAAAAATTAACCACCTCATGCGACAAAACGCAACTGCGTTTAATGTCCCCATAAGAAATTATCGGCGCTGCGAGTTCATCGGTGCCCTCAGATTTTAATTCCGAGCACCGGTTCAAAAGATAGAAAAACCCGCTCGTTCGTTCACTGAACGTACCCGAGCCGAACTTTGGAAAATGATTCCGGGCACACCGGGCCTCGAAATCAGGTGCCGTCAGAAACTGTGTTCTTGTAAAATTCAAAGAAAATTAAGAAAAATGTTCCTTGAAATTTCCAGGTCATTACATTACTCCCACCTCAGGGATTTACATCCTCGTAAAGCTTTAACATAAAATAGGGTCACAAAAGCGGTACAAAGCACGCATCTGAGCCTCCCTCTCTCATGTGCTCACCTGGAGGTTCCCGTACTCCTAATGAAAGTGCACCCGAGGAATAGAACGTTCTCATATGATCCAACCCTGTCAATCCTCGATCCCCACTGGAACCTCCGTGAAAGTCACCCCATCGCCATCGTCTAGCTCCCCATGGTCGATGACATGTGATGGGTCAAGCATGTATCTCCTCTTTTGAGATACGTGGAAGTCGTCGTGCACCTGGTGCAACTGAGGTGGATGGGTCGAGCGGTAAAACACCTCGCCTACCCAGCTGAGGACCTAGAAAGGTCCGTTGAACCTCAGAGATAACTTGATGCCTTGACCACATCTCCGTAAACCTTGCCTAGGTGAGACCCATATAAGGACATGATCTCCATCCTGGAACTCCAGAGGTCTCCAATTCCTATTAGAACTGGAACTCAAATGACGGCTGCCACGAGGGTAAGGTTGGCCGACTCAAGAGTGATCGGCCGTACCCTCCTGTGAAAGAGTTTATCCTGTGCTGCATGTGGTTTCCTTTTCGACGACCAAGGAAAACCCATTCCGACGTCGTAGTTAAACCACAACCTTTTTTTCTAATACCGTCATTTTGTGTATGAAGTGTGATTGCCCAGTCCATACTCAAACCAACGTCGTAAGGCCTCAATGCTGCCACGAAGAGATTTCAACTGAAACTCTCGCCTCGAGGGTCTGACCTCACTGTCGGCGTAAGTGTGATTATCGAGTCTCCTCCCAAGGTATCTCCAGACGTTAGGGTCAAGTTCACTGCATACCAGAAACTCTAGGTCTCGAACAAGATTTGTGAAAGCAAGGAATGATTCATATCGACGTCTGTTACTACAGCAGCTAGTAGTGGACACAGACTGACCCTTGAATCATTTTTTAGAGCCATTGGTTCACTCTCCCTGACCGCATGCAGCCGCACTCTTTTTCTGCCCTCCAGTTCCCTGATCCTGGCAGGGATAACTAAGGGGGGTGGTTGTAGCATGCTAAGATGTACACCACCTCATGCTCCTCTCCTAGCTCTGCCTCCATGTCTGCTGCTTCGCAGACTCCTCTCTCTTTAAAGCTTCCTCTTCTCGAAACATTTAACACGCTCGATTCTCTATGACTGGCGCCAGTTTCCTATTTCTTACTGCACTGTGCTATCTTCATCCGCTCCTGGATGATCTGCACCTTCTTTGGCTACGATCTTAAAGAGCTGCTAAAATTTCTCCTTTGCCGAAAAGACAAACATGGTCTCATCCCATGGATGAACCACGCCCATTGCCTAATACAGTCAATCCTGACATGAATGACACATTTAGGTCATCAATGACGTCGTAAGGCCTCAACGTATCTACTAAGAGATCCAACTGCCACTCTCGCCTCCAAGGGTCGAGTCACACTGTCAGCATCAGTTTGAGGTCAATAGTTCTCCTCCAGTAGAAATCTCAAAAGTGAGGGTGAAGTCAACATTTTTAACCGTGAACACTCAGTATCAACCCAAAAAAAGGACAGGAAATAAAACATCACAAAGAAAAGTGTCTTTTTATTATTTCATCTCATAGTACAATGACAAAAAGCAACTACAAACAAACATCAACAAAACTAGAAGCAACATGATCAATACCCTCCAGGTCTGGAGCTAATACTGCTCTTGCCCATCTGCTTTCGGAGATCCATGAACATAGGCCTCAACTGCCTGAAGCTGAGCTCTCCCATGTCCTCTTGTCCCCTGCGGTCAGTGTGGTCCTCCTGGTGGTGGTGGTGTCAACACCCCGAAGCGTCGTCCACATCCAGCTGCACGACCAGCTCTTCTTCCATGGACGCCTACTCCTTACAGTCTGCCATGATCGAACCTCTGCCTCTGGTTGGGAGGTTCTTCATTTAACTGCTGGTCATCTGCATGGCGGGTCGTATAGTCACGTGACATGTGAACAATCCCGCCTTTGGAGTAACACTGTCCACTCTCAGCACGACTGGCTCTGACTCCACCCTGGTTCCCCCGCACAACTGAACCTGAGTCGTGCAGTCGGCCACCGGTAGGTCTAGTCCTCTTGGACCTCTACGTCATCTGTCTACTGCCTATTGCAGAAGACTCTGCCGCAAGCCGGCCAGTGGTGGGTCGTGCTGCTGGAGACTTCTCAGCAAGGAAACTCTCCACTAAGAGGGCTCTCTCCAACACCCATGTTTGGGTCAGAATTCTAGGAGAAACAACAGAAGATCTAATCTTTTGTACCGTATCAGTGGAGTAGCACGAGAGGTCTATGAACGTCGCTGAATACTGTGCCACTGTCATGTTTCCATACCGCAGTTGAAGTAGCTCCTGTATACGCACTGCTCGATTGGTGGCTGGTACAAACTCTGCCCGGAACAGGCTCTCGAAGTCTGTCAATATAAGTGTCGCCTCGTCATGCATCTGAAGCATCAGGCTCCACCATCTGCATGCTGCTTCCTGAAGAAGGCTGGCAGCAAGGATCACCATGAAATCTGTCGGCATCCCCACTAGCCTGAAGACTCTCACCACAGCCTCCAGCCAATCCTCAGCCACCTGCGGGTCCATCTCTCCCCGGATCCTGGGTGGCCTCGGGCGCTGGAACTCGTGCGGTGCGCTCAAACGACGTGCACCCTCTACTGCTGGGGCTGGTGGCATCGGTGGCCCAATGGGTAGTAGTACCACTGGTGCCCCTGCTGGTGCGTCAAATGGGATATGGCCTTGTACAGAGGCCACGTCGCTCGGTGGGCTGTCAGTATGAACAACTCTCGGGGCTCTAGTTGGTCGTCCGCGGGGAGGCATCATGAAAGAAACAAACATGAAACGATCAAAAGATTTATACCTGGTGAGCTGACCTGGTTTGAGCTGATATTTAAAAACTTCTGGAAGTACACACGCAATCAGTGTTTTCATGCACAATGTCGGAAATCAGTTCTCAGGGTCCTAGTGTATAGATACGTCGACCGCACGCACCAAAACTGGAATCCATGAATTGAAAACCACACTCGGTACTCTTAACACTATTTCTTCACAGAAAGAAAATATCAGAGTTATAAGTTCTGTGGTAGAACTGACTCCTCTGTTACCAATTTGTCACGACCCGTCCTCGGGGCCCGTGCCGTGACTACCCCAAGCCCGCCATCCATACGCCAGGGGATGGCGACTAGAACCAAAGGAGTAAATACCGATAACTGGGAAGTCATTGCCTTATAAATGTAAAAAACACCACATAGTACAAGCAGAAGTAAATCACTAAGTACAAAGAGATGTGCTGAATGGAAAATGGGCCAGAATACAAACCCAAATGAAAGTACAACTACAAACGAACAAAGTACAATAGGAAAAGACAATAGCTAGAAGAACGGAAGAGGCTCCTGGGTCGTCCTCTTCAGATCCTACCTGAAGGGTAGGTACAGATGGCGCAGCTCCTGGGTTATCCACCACGGATCCTACCAGAAGGGTAGGTACAGATAGCCTCCACAATGATCTCACCCGCCAACATCCTCTGAGTGTCGTCTCGCTGTGAAGTCCACCTCCAGATACTGACTCGTTGTGTAGTCCAACTCTGGGTACCGTCCAGTCCTCGAACACTCGGCCTCCGTCAGCACTGCCTATTGTCTACAACCAACACAACGAGGTGTGGGCATAGCCCATGCAGGGGTGAGTGTAACGATACTCAGTAGGGACCCTGAGACCCTCAAGGTCTCACTAAAACCAACATGGATAACCACAAAGAAGATCTCAACATATATCCACTACTTAGGTATATGCCCATACATATACCAAAGTTATCATGTAACCCATCTCAATCATGAGGAAACACATTGATCATAGACTCAGCTCAAACCATGATTTTCATTATCGAAACCGTAACTGCTGAAGAGCCCCGTATCTGGAGTGTACAGTGGTCCTGTCACGACTCTGAGGTACTGCTCACTAATCCAAGTCTCTGAGGTACTTCTCCTGTTGAGTACCGTGGGTCTACTACCCAATACTAGGCGATCCGTCCACTGGGGGTCTGCCGCCAAATACCGGGTGCTCCCAATAATAGCCTACAGAGGTACTCCTCCGGTCGGGTACTGCGGGTCTGCTGCCAACTACCGGGCGCTCCGTCCGCCGTGGGTCTGCCGTCAAATACCGGGCGTTCCGTCCACTGGGCTAGTTGCTCACTCCAAGTCGAGTCGGTGAAGAAGTCGTCAGGTCTCAGTCGTCTTCACAGTCTTCGTACTCCATATCCTCGTCTCCAGGAGGGACCGCTCCACGAGCTACTGGTCAATACTCCATGTATCACAAAGTCCCATGAAGATTTTTCTCAAAGGACCGCCTCGTCATAGGGGTCTCAACGCATCATATGTCGCGTCAATCGGATGCCCGGTCTGGGAGTTATTAGCCTTTTTGTCCCAAGGGCACGGTTGGTTTCGAGTGTGAACCAACCAAGCTATATCTCAACTGTCCCCCGAACTCTCATAGGGTATACTCAAAGGTACGGTTTCTCCACATGATCACCAACACCACTGACGGTTCGTCAAACGGTCGTCCAGTCTGAAAGATAACAGCTTTTCCGTTAAAAGGGCCCGATGGGATTTCGGGTACAATCCAACACGGATACTTTCCAACAGCAACCAAAACTCGGGCGAAGTGTGCCAAAATTTCTGTCTCATAAAGAGGAATTCAACGAGACAGACATCACGTCAATTGGACACCCGGTCTGTGAGTTATTGGCTTTTTTTTTCCTGGGGCCCGGTTGGTTTCATGAGCGAACCAACCCAACTGCTCTCCGACGGCATCCAAACCTCGAGCGGAGTAAGTCAAAAGATTCTTCTAACTTAGAGGAATCAATAAAAGTCGACGGAATGTCAACCGGACATCCGGTGTTCATGTTATGTGTGTTTCCGCTCCGAGGGCCCGGTTGGTTCCGTGCACGAACGAACCCGGCTGAACCCAAAGTATTCTGAAACCTTGATTGTAATATGTCAAAATGACCGTCGCGGCAAAAGGATCGGTTCGCCACTGACGGTGCATCGATGGGAGGTCCGTAGCCCAAGAAATGGTCATTTGACCGAAAGTAAACCGAAAACGGGGGGGTCTGGGCCTGGACCGACCCGGCCCAACCCCCCTGGTTCGGCCCGAACCGGGGTCGACCCGACCCGGGTCCGGCTCCATCCCGGTTGGTGCGACCTGGCCCGACCGGGGTGCCCGGCCCAGCCCTGGCACAACCCGGCCCGGCCGGAGGGTCGGCTCGGCCAGTTACGGCCGAGCGGAGCAGAGCGGGGTGCTGCCCCCGCGTGATGAACCGTGGCTTCAGCCACGGCGGATTCTTTCGGCGGCGCTCCGGGTGTCGCCGCCCTGACATCCAGTGCGGCGGCGCCGCCGTGGCGCGCTGTCAGGGACTTCCGCGGACCACCGGACACACTCCGGTGGTCCGATTCGCCTGCGGTCATCGCCAGTGATCATCCCGGGACCCGACCTTTGCTGCAAAGATCCCACAACGCCCGTGCGGCTTCGTTTGTCGTTTTACGGCACGACACGATGGCGCCGTGGCTTGTTCAACTTCATTGGCGCGACGCGCCGGCGCCGCACTTCTTATTCCTTCCTCAAAATTTCCGCACAGTGCAACGACACCGCGCCGCCTTTCACATGCCGCAAAAAAATTCAACAACAAGGGGGGAGGAGGGTCGGCCGTGTTCGTGCGGTCCGACCACCTCCCGTTATAATGATAGAAAGCGTCCATCTATTAGAAGTCGACGTACGATAAGAAATAATTCATGGACAAAAACCAAAATCCTCAACATCAATCCGCATGAACGAACGATCCGTGGATCAACCTGGAATTGGTTGGTCCGCGCTCGTCGTTCTTTTC
Organism: Viscum album; assembly: GCA_963277665.1. NCBI lineage: Eukaryota > Viridiplantae > Streptophyta > Magnoliopsida > Santalales > Viscaceae > Viscum > Viscum album. The sequence continues at coordinate 1,765,674,653 of OY728152.1, forward strand.
TCAAAAGATAAGGGAACACCAAATAAATTCCCCTTCCTCAAGCGTTGTTCGTTGATGATTTCGCGAAAAAGCAGACGTCGTCGTAAGGGAGGAGATGAAGGTGTTGACAATTGTTGGCGTTCGTCGCTCCCGTAAAGTGCCTTCCTTCCTGGCTCGAGCTTCGTTCGTCGAAGATTTGTCGGAAAGAGAACTGTTCTTCGTGGAAGGAGGGAGCTCTTCTATTTATCCAGAGGTTCCCCAACAAATAATATTTGTTATCCAAATATCAAAATAGATAACTCCCACTTTAAAGAAAAGCAAACCAATTCAAACTAATTCAAAAAGAAGAGTTGTGTCATTTAATTAATAGGGATATTAATTAATAGAGTTGGAAAACTTAATGAGAGGGAGGAGATTAATGGGGAGTTGACACATTAAAAGCAAGGGAGTTTAATGGGGGTTGTAGAGTTATACATTTAAACACAAGGGGTGTTAAATGGAGGGAAGTTTGTGGGGGTTAAAGGGAAGGTGAAGGATTGGGGTTTCGTGCGGATCCCACCACCCTTGGTTATACCCTCTCATGGGAAGTTAGGAGGGGTGTGGCCCCACCTCCAACTTCTCTATGAAGAAATTAGCTTCCACATAAAATAAATTGTAACACTACAATTTATTTAAGACTTATCGAATCCCCAAAAAAATTAACCACATCATGCGACAAAACAAAACTGCGCTTAAGGTCCCCTTAAGAAATTATCGGCACTACGAGTTCATCAATGCCATCAGATTTCAATTCTGAGCACCGGTTCAAAAGATAGAAAAACCTTCCCGTCCGTTCACTGAACGTACCCGGGCCAATCTTCGGAAAATGATTCCGGGCACACCGGGCCTCGGAATCAGGTGCCGTTAGAAACTGCATTCATGTAAAATTCCAAAGAAAATTAAAAAAAAATTCCTTGAAATTTCCGGGTCTTTACATTACTCCCACCTCATGGCTTTACATCCTCGTAAAGCATTAACACAAACTAGGGTCACAAAAGTGGTACACAGCACACATCTGAGCCTCCCGCTCTCATGTGATCACCTAGGGGGTCCCGTACACCCAGTGAAAGCGCACCCGAGGAATAGACCATTCTAAAAGGATCCACCCATGTCGATCCACGATCCCCACTGGAACCTCCGTGATAGTCACCCCATCGCCATCGTCCAGCTCCCCATGGTCGATGACATGCAAATGGTCGAGCACGTATCTCCTCTATTGAGATACGTGGAAGTCGTCGTGCACCTGGTGAATCTGAGGTGGATGGATCAAGCGGTAAAACACCTCGCCTACCCAGCTGAGGACAAAGAACGGTCCGTTGAACCTCAGAGATAACTTGTTGCCTTGGCCACATCTCTGTAAACCTCGTCGAGGTGAGGCCGGTATAAGGACGTGATCGCCATCCTTGAATTCCAGAGGACTCCAATTCCTGTTAGAACTGGAACTCAAATGACTGCTGCCACGAGGGTAAGGTTGACCGACTCAAGAGTGATCGGACGCACCCTCCTGTGCAAGAGTTTATCATGTGCTGCCTGGGGTTTCCTTTTCACCGACCAAGGAAAACCCATTCTGCCGTCGTAGTTAAACCACAACCTTTTTGCCTAATACCGTCAGGTTGTGTATGAACTATGATTGGCCAGTCCATACTCAAACCAACGTCATAAGGCCTCGACGCTTCCATCAAGAGATTCCAACTGAAACTCTCACCTCGAGGGTCTGACCACACTGTCGGCGTAAGTGTGATTATCGAGTCTCCTCCCAAGGTATCTCCAGATGTTAGGGTCAAGTCCACGGCTTACCAGAAACTATCGGTCTCGAACAAGATTTGTGAAAGCAAGGAATGATTCATATCAATGTATGTTACTACAGCTGCTAGTAGTGGACACATACTGTCCCTTGAATCATTTTTTAGAGCCATTGGGTCACTCTCCCTGACCGCATGCAGCCACACTCTTTCCCCACCCTCCAGCTCCTTGATCCTGGCGGGGATAACTTAGGCGGGTGGTTGTAGCATCCTAAGATGTACACCACCTCATGATGCTCTCCTAGCTCTTCCTCCACGTCTGCGGCTTCACAGACTCCTCTCTCCTTAAATCTTCCTCTTCTTGAAACATTTAACACGCTCGGGTCTCTAAGACTGGCGTCGGTTTCTTGTTTCTTACTGCATTGTGCAGTCTTCAACCGCTCTTGGATGATCTGCACCTACTTTGCCTACGATCTGAAAGAGATTCTAAAATTTCTCCTTTGCCGAAAAGAGAAACTCGGTCTCATCCCCTGGATTAACCACACCCATTGCCTAATACAGTCAATCCTGACATGAATGACTCATTCATGTCATGGATGACATCGTAAGGCCTCGACGTAACTACTAAGATAACCAACTGTCACTATCGCCTCCAAGGGTTGAGTCACACTGTCGGCATTAGTGTGAGGTCACTGGGTCTCCTCCTGTAGAAATCTAGAAAGTGAGGGTCAAGTCAACAGTTTTAACCGGGACCACTCAGTATCAACCATACAAAAAGGACAGGAAAGCAAACATCACAAAAATAAGTGTCTTTTTATTATTGCATCTCATAGTACAAAGACACGAAGCAAATACAAACAAACATCAACAAAACTAGAAGCAACATGATCAATACCCTCCAGGTCTGGAGCTAGTCCCGCTCCTATCCATCTTCATCCGGAGATCCATGACGGTAGGCCTCAGCAACATGAAGATGAGCTCTCCCATGTCCTCCTGTCCCCTGAGGTCAGGGTGGGCCTCCTGGTGGTGGTGGTGGCAATACCCCGAAGCGTCGTCCACCTCCAGCTGCACGGACAACTCCTCTTCCATGGCCGCCTGCTCCTTGTAGTCTTCCCCGATCGAACCTCTGCCTCTGGCTGGGAGGTTCTTCATTTAACTGCTGGTCATCTGCATGGCGGGTCGGAAAGTCACGTGACATGTGACCAATACCGCCGCCGGAGTAACTCTGTCCACTCTCGGCACGACTGGCTCTGACTCCACCGAGGTTCCCCCGTACAACTGAACCTGAGTCGTGAAGTCGGCCACCGGTAGGCTGGTCCTCTTTGACCTCTGTGTCATCTTTCTACTGCCTGCTACAGAAGACTATGCCACAAGCCGTCTAGTGGTGGGTTGTGCTGCTGGAGACTGCTCAGCAAGGAAAATGTCCACTAATAGGGCACTCTCCAACACCCCTGTCTAGGTTGTAATGCTATGAGAAACAACAGAAGCTCTAATCTCCCGCCTGAGCCCCTGCTCGAAGGTTCGGGCCCTGATGAATTGGTCTCGTACCATATTTTTGGAGTAGCGCATGAGGTCTCTGAACCTCGCTGAATACTGTGCCACTGTCATGCTGCTCTGTCGTAGCTGAAGTATCTCCTGTATAGCACCGCTTGAAGGGTGGCTGGTACAAACTCTGCCCGGAATAGGCTCTCGGAGTCTGCCTATAGAAGTGTCACCTCATCATGCATCTGAAGCATCACGCTCAACCCTCTGCCTACGGCTGCCTAAAGAAGGCTGTCAGCAAGGATCACCATGAAATCTGCCAGCGTCCCCACTAGCCTGAAGACTCTCACCACAGCCTCCAGCCAATCCTCAGCTGCCTGTGGGTCCGTCTCTCCCCGAAACCTGGGTGGCCTCGGGCGTTGGAACTCGTGCAGTGCGCTCAAACGACGTGCACCGTCTACTGCTGGTGCTGTTGGCATCAGTGGCCCAACGGTTAGTAGTACCGCTGGTGCCCCTGCTGGTGCGTCAACTGGGATAGGGACCTGTACTGAGGCCACGTTGCTCTGCGGGCTGTCAGTACGAACAACTCTCGGGGCTCTAGCTGTTCGTCCGTGGGGAGGCATCCTGAAAGAAACCAACATGACACGGTCAAAAGATTTATACCTGGTGAGATGACCTGGTTTTAGCTGATATTTAAAAACTTCTGGAAACACACATGCAATCAGTGTTTTTGTGCACAAAATCTGAAATCAGTTGTCAGGGTCCTGGTGTATGGATACGTCGGCCGCCCGTACCAACACTAGACTCCCTGAACTGAAAATCTCACTCGGTACTCTTAACACTATTGCTTCCAAGAAAGAAAATATCAGAGTTATATGTTCTGCGGTAGAACCGACTCCTCTGATACCAATTTGTCACGACCCGTCCTCGGGGACCGTGCCGTGACTACCCCAAGCCCGCCTTCCATAGGCCAGGGGCTGGTGACTAGCACCAAAGGCGTAAATCCCAATAACTGGGAATTAATTGCCTTATAAAAGTAAACAAAACACCACAGAGTACAATCGGAAGTAAAACACTAAGTACAATGAGAAGTGATGAAAGGTAAATGGGCCAGAATACAAACCCAAATGAAAGTAAAACTACAAATGAACAAAGTACAATAGGAAAAGGCAACAGCTGGAAGAACAGAAGCAGCTCTTGGGTCGTCTTCCTCAGATCCAACCTGAAGGGTAGGTACAGATGGTGCAGCTCCTGGGTTTTCCACCACGGATCCTACCTGAAGGGTAGGTACAGATAGCCTCCACAATGTTCTCGCCCGCCAACCTCCTCCGAGTGTCGTCTCGCTGTGAAGTCCACCTCCAGATAATGACTCGTCATGTAGTCCACCTCTAGGTATCGTCCAATCCTCGAACACTTGTCCTCCGTCAGCACTGTTCGTCATCTGCAACCAACACAATGAGGTGTGGGCATAGCCCATGCTGGGGTGAGTGTAACGATATTCAGAAGGGACCCTGAAACCCTCAAGGTCTCACTAAAACTAACAAGTATAACCAAAAAGAGGATCTCAACAGATTACCACTACTTTGTTATATGCCCATACATATACCGAAGTTATCAAGTAACCCATCTCAATCATGAGGAAACACAAGGATCATAGACTCAGCTCAAACCTGGATTTTCATTATCGAAACCGTAACTGCTGAAGAGCCCCGTCTCTGGAGTGTAAAATGGTCCTGTCACGACTCCGAGGTACTGCTCACTAATACAAGTCTCTGAGGTACTCCTCCTTTTGAGTATCGCGGGTCTGCTGCCAAATACTGGGCGCTCCGTCTGCTGTGGGTCTGCCGCCAAATACCGGGTGCTCCCCCTAATAGCCTACAGAGGTACTCCTCCGGTCGAGTACCGCGAGTCTGCTGCCAACTACCAGGTTCTCCGTCCGCCGTGGGTCTTTCGCCAAATACCTGGCGCTCCATCCACTGGGCTAGTCGACTCACTCCAAGTCGAGTCGGTCAAGCAGTCATCAGGTCTCAGTAGACTTCACGGTCTCCATACTCTGTATTCTTGTCTCTAGGGGGGACCGCTCCACGAGCTACTGGTCAATACTCCAAGTTTCACAAAGTCCCACTAAGATGTATCTCAAAAGACCGTCTCGTCATAGGGGTGTCAACGCAATAGACGACGGGTCAATCGGACGCCCGGTCTGGGAGTTATTAGCCTTTTCGTCCCAGGGGCACGGTTGGTTTCGAGTGTGAACCAACCTGGCCGTATCTCAACTGTACCCCGAACTCTCAGAGGGTATACTCAAAGGGACCTTTTCTCCATGTGATCACCAACGCCGCTGACCGTTTTTCAAACGGACGTCCAGTCTGAAAGATAACATCTTTTCCGTTCCAAGGCCCCGGTTAGATTTCGGGTACAATCCAACCCGGCCACTATCCAACAACAACCTAAACTCGGGTGAAGTATTCCAAAAGTTCCATCTCGTTAAGAGGAATTCAACGAGACAGACGGCGCGTCAATCGGATGCCTGGTCTGTGAGTTATTGGCCTTTTCTTTCCAGGGGCCCGGTTGGTTTCGTGAGCGAACCAACCCGACCGCAGTCCGACGGCATCCAAACCTCGAGTAAAGTAAGCCAAAAGATCCATCTCATTTAGAGGAATCTATCAAAGTCGACGGCACGTCAATCAGACGTCCAGAGTTCATGTTATGTGTGTTTCCGCTCTGAGGGCCCGGTTGGTTCCGTGCACGAACCAACCCGGCCGAACCCAAAGTATTCTGAAACCTTGAGTGCAATATGTCAAAATGACCGTCTGGGTACAAGGATCACTTCGCCGCTGACGGTGTGTCGATCGGAGGTCCGTAGCCCAAGATATGGGCATTTGACCGAAAGTGATCCGTAAACGGGGGGTCTGGGCCCGTACCGACCCGGCACAACCCCCCTGGGTCGGCCCAAACCGGGCGACCCGACCCGACCGGTGGGTCGGCTCGGCCGGTTACGGCCGAGCGAAGTGGAGCGGGGTGCTGCCCCCGCGTGAAGAACCGCGGCCCCGCGTGGGGCCGCCCATGCCAGCGGACGCGGCAGCCGACCGCGTTCCGCCGCCCCCCTCCGGTCCCGCGCGGTCGCGGGACCGAGCTCCGCCGCCGCGGCTTCAGCCGTGACGGATTATTTCGGCGGCACTCCGGGCGTCGCCGCCCCGACCGCTGGCGCCGCCGCGCCGGCGGGGACTTCCGCGGACCACCGGACACGCTCCGGTGGTCCGATTCACCTGCGGTCTTCGCCAGTGATCATCCCGGGACCCGACCCTCACTGCAATGGTCCCACAACGCCCGTGCGGCTTCGTTTATCATTTTCCAGCATGGCGCGACGACCCCATGGCTTGTTCAACTTCATCGGCGCAGCACGACGGTGTCGCGCTTCTTAGACCTTCCTCATAATTTCCGCGTGGTGCAACGACACCGCTTCACCTTTCACGTGCCTCAACAAATTCAACAACAAGGGGGGAGGAGGGTCGGCCGTGTTCATGTGGTCCGACCACCTCCCGTTATAATGATAGCAAGCAGCCATCTATTAGATGTCAACGTACTGCAAGAAATAATTCACGGACAAAAAAAAATCCTCAACATCAATCTGCATGAACGAACGATCCGCGGATCAACCTAGAATTGGTTGGTCCGCGCTCGACTTTCTTTTCTCAAAAGATTAGAGAACACCAAATAAATTCACCTACCTCAAGAGTTGTTCGTTGATGATATCACGAAAAGGCGGGCGTCGGTTCGTTGACGTCGTTGTAAGGGAGGAGATGAAGGTGTCGACAATCGTTGGCGTTCGTCGCTCCCGTAAAGTGCCTTCATTCCCAGCTCGAGCTTCTTTCATCGAAGATTCTTCGGAAAGAGAACCATTCTTCGTGGAAGGAGGGAGCTCTTATATTTCTCCAGAGGATCCCCCACAAATAATATTTGTTATCCAAATATCAAAATAGATTACTCCCACTTTAAAGAAAAGCCAACCAATTCAAACTAATTCAAAAAGAAGAGTTTTGTCATTTAATTAATAGGGATATTAATTAATTGAGTTGGCAAACATAATGAGAGAGAGGAGATTAATGGGGAGTTGACACATTAAAATCAAGGGAGTTTAAGGGGGGTAGTAGAGTTATACATTTAAACACAAGGGGTGTTAAATGGAAGGAAGTTCATGGCGGGTAAAGGGAAGGTGAAGGGTTGGGGTTTCGTGTGGAACCCACCACCCTTGGTTATACCCTCTCATGGGAAGTTAGGTGGGGTGTGGCCCCACCTCCAACTTCTCTATGAAGAAATTAACTTCCACATTAAATAAATTGTAACACTACAATTTATTTAAGACATATCGAATCCCCAATAAAGTTAACCACCTCATGCGACAAAACGCAACTGCGCTTAAGGTCCCCTTAAGAAATTATCGGCACTGCGAGTTCATTGGTTCCCTCAGAATTCAATTCCGAGAACCAGTTAAAAAGATAGAAAAACCCGCACATCCGTTCACTGAACGTACCCGAGCCAAACTTCAGAAAATGATTCCGGGCGCACCGGGCCTCGGAATCAGGTGCCGTCAGAAACTGTGTTCTTCTAAAATTCCAAAGAAAAGTAAGAAAAAATTTTCCTTCAAATTTCCGGGTCTTTACAATTAGGAACATGTAATGGGTAAACATTCATTAAACATGTGTTTTTTATAAAATATAACATTTCCATAAAATCGTGTTATTATATCGTCATTATGGTTCAGAATATAATTTAAAATCCATAATGAAAAACATGTAATAAACAATACATACATATATATATATATATCATAATTTTTATAAGGAGTATTATGAATTAGAATAATAAAACCCATCATTTATCCCACTTCATTCTAATTAAATTAACAAAACATAATCATCTTATTCCTTAAAAATTCATTCCATTCACATGGGATTTGTATTCACTTCATTATTAGTAATTTAATAGTTAAATTTACCACCTTTTGGATTCACTTCATAATATTTATCGTTCGTAAATATATTTTAATAATTCCCACACCTTCATTATTTGGAGAATTCAACAATCAATGGTATCTTATGGAGTCCAATATTCTCATCAATTGCATTAACACAATTTTTTTTTTTCATTTTTCATTTACAAATTTTCCTTATTTTTGATAGTCGTAATATCATATTTTTACCTTTGAATGATTCCCTAAATTTCTTACTACCACATTATTGATAGATAGGAAAATAAATATTAATTCCTCCAAAACCACTACTACCCAATCTCTGAGTAAACTATTTACTTCTTTTTTTTGGTGAGTCTGAGAGTTTTTTATGGTATTCATTTTTAATCATGTTCTATGAAAACAGAGTATGTATAATCTCAATATAAATCACTCTATTCATTATTAAAAAAATCTCATTAGTATAATATCATTCCATTTAATGATATCCAAATTCCATTTAGTTACCACTATTGACTAAAACCATAAAGAAGACATTGATAAATGATAATGTTAGTGGAGAACCACATAATCACGAAAATCACTTATATATTATATAAATATTTACACTTATTTTTAAATCTATTCCCCCATATGTTTATCCTAGGTTATTTATAGTCATCATATATTTAAATAAATTATAATGGATCATAAAGTTTTTATGAATTTTAAATCATATCCTTTGGGTGTGTAAAACATGGGGATTAACAGGTCTCATTGTTTTGTACCCATTTCTATTCATGTATATCTCAATATATTTTTTGAGGTTTTTACCACTTTGTAATTCTCATCTAGATCAAAATGCACCGGTAGTATCATGAAAGTGATATATTTTTTTGAAACCAATTTCTCTATCTTTTAAACAATACCTTGAATTTTTCTATGGAATTGATGTATACTTAGACATATTCATAGTGAAACCCCTCAATAAACCCTTAGAAGTATCCCACAGTATCCCACTATATTTTTCTAATCCTATTTTCTAAAGGTTGACTAGACCGTTCCTTTGATAGAAACTATAAGGACCTTGGGTTCTAAAAAATATATATTACATAAATTTGGCTGAATATTAATCAAATTACAAAACTACATAAAATATGAACATAATAATATAGTGTCTTTGGAAAATTTTAACACAATCATCTAACATTGTGATATATTTTTATTGTCCCCACAATGAACATCCCATTTATTTCACCTACATAAAACCATTCTTCATTATGTGGAGAATGAATAAATATAAATTGGATGTATCAGATTCTATATAAGGGTTAATAAGGTAGAAACGTATGTATAATATACAAATAAATGTATGAGAACATGAGAATAAAATTTTCAGATCATACCCTACATATCAATGATTATACATATGATACCTTCCAAAAATATTTGCAGATAAAAATAAATGAATCGTGAAGGAATATGGATTGTAATCCATGATATCATAAAATAATAATAAGACATGGATTTATTAGAATACTCTTAAAATTAAATAATAATTTCCATATCAATCATGGATCACTTCCAAGGACATCATAACAGAGTTATTCCTTTACTAAACCGGGTTCACATCTCATTCATGAAATTTATTACTGAAACGAGTTTACATATTGTTCCAACACATTATTAATAAACTGATTTAACTCCATATTCTTGTCAATTATATATAATGATATATAAATAATTACCCAATCTATTGGAGCACCATCTGGGCACACAAATCATGGAAGGTATAAGGGGCATAACTAGGGTTATCTAATCCCCCGCATCATATAAGCTATTCATGGGAATGCCCTAGGAAATATGGTCCCCCATCATATAAGCTATAATTTGATTACTAGACATTATCTAACAAACCCCATCATTTAAGATATAACATGAATAAGCTTTGTTTTTTGTGCCACCGCATCATATGAGCAATGTCCATGAACCATGATATGAATAAAGTACAATGATCTTGAATACCATCATAAAAATTCATATCAAAAATTAATAATTCAAAAAAAAAATGTATCCCATGGAAAGTAAATGGGTTTTATGCTAATCTTGTTGGAACACGATTGAATCATGCAAAATAAAGTAGTTCTATAACCATAATTTCATCCAAACATAGACCACATTGAGGAATAATGTCAATTATATCCAATGATCATATCCCGAGTAAAATATAAATTTTATCAAAGGATTTATTTTGAGATGAAATAAAAAATTAGATCGATTATTACATTCCATGAGTGAAATATCATTTTCTCTTAAAAAATATTAAACATGAAAACATGTCTAAAACTTGTTTATTTATTTTTACAATTTATAACATGTATAAAAATATTTGAAACCCAAATATACTAATTATTTAACATATAAGAATTTAAAATTTATATCTTTTGTGAAAAGATCATAAAATAACCTTTAAATCCTTTTGAAATCAATTTTAGAAAAAATTTTCTTAAAATTGAAAGGGCTTTAGATCGATGAGATAGTTAATGTCATATTTCCTGAAAATATTGTCTTAATTATCACAAGATCCCAAATATTTTAAAATAGAAAAATTAAAAAAATGTTTATTGGATAAATAGTGTTTTATAAAATTCATGATAATTATAAAGAGATGGATTATATCATTTTATTAATGGTAGAATATTATACAATAAAAATAAATAATTAGATTGTTTTAATAAAAACATACCACTTTGGATATATTGAATCATAATCTCAATGATAAAAAAAATCAATTAAAGTAGAAAATATCATGAAAATAAGTAGATTAATTATATATCATTAAAAATGAGAAATATATTAACCCATTATAAGAATATTGGTACGTAAAATAACATGTGTCTCAAATAATGAATATTGAGTTGAATCACCCTTTTCGGTATTTTACATTTTAGACCATAAAACCCATAAAATATATTTCAAAAAATTGATATTTAATTACTAATAATTTTTTTTAATGTTATACTAAAATTTATTCATTTTATTTATATATGAAATATAGATGAAATAGTTTTTGAATATAGTATGTGTTCAAAAATCTAAAAAGTGTGGAAATATTATCTTACTACATGATTATCTTTTTAATAATTATCCACATGAAAGAATAAAAGAAATAGGAAATTAAACAAGATTAAATAATTTAAATTAATGATATAAAATTTTATATGTAATTATATACCCCACACAAAATAAATGGGTGGAGATAATATGGAATATGTCTCAATGAAATAAATGTGACACTAGAAATCTCATTACTTTATGTATTGACTTCCTTCATACACATTAAAAACTCCTATATAAGAAATATAATTTTATTATAAATATACTAAAAAACCATATTAATATATATATATATATAATACCATATATTATTTTATTAAGTCAATATATTATGTTTTTACTAAATATTAATCATTAATTTTACTTATTGTGTAATAATCAATTTGTTTTCAAATATCTTATGACTTGTTAGATTCGGGTCATTTTAATTTGACCATGAATAAATTATTTCAAAAATTATATCCATTGTATAAATTTCATATATATATATATTCAATATATATATTTAAAAAACATATAAAATATATAAATGAGATATTAAATACATTGTTTAGAGATATTCTATGTCATACGTATGAATGCACGATGTATCTAATTTCATGTAATATTGATGCTCTAAAATGTAAAGGATATATATAAATAATATATTTCCAGATGTATTATTATTTTATATATATAAATTATTTCTATTAATCCCATCCATTAAACATTTCACAAAAGGTGTGAATGAATTACATTACATCACATATTGGCGGTCCCATGTACAATCCATCAATGTTATTGTATTGCCACAAAAAAAGCATGATGGAATGAGTTATGAAAAAATAAAACTTCTTAATATAATCATTAATATCATACATATCATGTATGAACATTTAATCCATGATTATTTCCATCTATTTATTGTGGAAAGAGGTAAATAAATGTCATTAGTTCGCGAGGCAGTAGTCCACTGTACAAAATAATGATTAATATTTGTCTAATTTGATGGAAGTGTGTGAAGTTATAGGTAATAACTTTAACATAAAAACAATTCATTATACAAATAATACTGAAGTAATTATACTATAAATAAATAAAAAAAAATTAAATTCCATTGAGGAAGAATTAAAAAATTGTTCATCAATGAGCAATTCCTCTTCTTCATGTATATCATTACAGTTTACAACAAAGGACTTCATTGGTTGTATTTATTGACAAATTAATTGTAATATTATTATATTGGTTATTTTTCGTGGGTTTTTGGGAATTTTTTGTACAATAAAATATTATTCAGAGGTGTGAATAAGTGGGGAGTTTTAGTACCAATATATAGTGGAGGAGGAGAGGAATTATTGAAAATTCCAAAGTAATAAACACTATTGGAAGGTATCCCATGCATCAATTCTTAAAATAATAAACAATAACTACTAATATATTATATATTGTTTATATATTTCAATATAATGTTATTTGGACATGTTTCAATGACATTTGGAACAATAATATTAATGTTTAGTTCCTTGGATAGCTCATTTTTCTATTAAATACAATAATTAATTTTAACGGTTTTCATTAATCAGTATTGTAAATAATTATGTTTCACTAATTAGACATTATAAAATAAGGATTCTATGATAATATGAGGTATTTTTTGAATGGATTTGCAAAGGTATTGGATTATCCAAATGAGATTGATAGTCTAGAGATGCTCAAAAAAGGGTTATTTTAAAATGTGTGCTTTTTTGAAATATTCTAATTATATGATGAATGAATTTAACCAACATTTTCATCATGTCAAAATTCAAAAATAATAGAAAATTAACTATATTAAAAGTTATAAGGTCAATATATTTTTATAAAATTGTTGTTATACATGTTTTCTATTATTTTTAAAACTTCTATTTTTAGTTTATCATTCTTTAGTGAAACCATTTTTACTTTAACAGTGATACATTTGTTTTTTATTCATTTTCTTATTAATTTGGGTAATAAATTAATTTGAAATTATTATGAAATATAAATAAATATTTTTTAATTTTTTTGATGAATTTCACAAAATTATATTTATTAGAGTGGAAATTTTTAGTTTAAAATCAATTCAGAAAATAGAATTTGAAATCAGACCTTTAAAGACATAAAGATTGAAATAGTGAATGTTTTATATAAATATCGTATAGGAAATTTATTAAAATGAACTATATTTTATTAAGGTATATATAATTATATTAATTTTACTTCATAAACACATATAATATATTTATTATATTTATAAATTAATATAATAAAATAAGATTAATAATTATATTAATATATTCATCATTGATTGTCAAAAATGAATATTTTTAGTAATGTCCTAAAAAGAAATAGTATGCTAATTTTTACACGATTATTTCAAAAATAAGGTTTATTTTTTAATATTTATTTTCTAATTGTTTCACAAATTAATTTTTATATTATTCAAAAAATGTATTAAATAGAACTCATTTCTAGAAAATAGTATTTTGAAACATATAATGATTTTGATAAAATGTTATAGAATTTTATATCATTATTTTTATTAATATAAAATCAATATATAAATTATTTAAATTTTTTATTACTATTTATTTCAATGTTTTTAACGAAAAGGCCATAATAGAATCTTTTGTATAACTATATTAACAATATGTCAATTGTTTATTAGAAGTAATTATATTTCATAATGTAATCCAAATCAATGTTGTGTGTATTGAATGATAATATTGGTGTTGTGAGTAATGAAATCTATCAATAAAATATAATAAATTAGAGAAATAATAATATATTAAATAAATTAGGGTGTCACATTCTTCCCCCACCCAAAATTAATTTCACTTTATGTTTTTCATATGACGTACACTTTTGTGGATATATTCACCACACTATATCATCAAATTCATATGTATCTTCATTGTACTATTTATTTCATCACAAAAAAATGAACAAGTGAGTTCCCTTGTTTAAATTTTACATTATTTGTCTGCTGAGATATCTATACAATATTGTCCCTAAAATAATTATATTTTTTTGGTGGTATGATCTAAGAGTTCTGTAATTGTGAAGGGTCATGTGTATACATCCTGCAGATAGACACACAGAACACATCAGGTACCCTGGAGTGGTTTGGTGGAAGTTCCAAGTGATATGATATAGTCCTTATACAATCATTACATTAAATGTGACTAATATATATATGGAACAATTATTATTTCCTCCTGAATGTCATAATCATATTCTATAGACAAATCATTAGGAAAATATTTTCATAATCATTAATTTTTAGATCATACTAGTGGTTATAAATTTAACATTCCTACTTACTTTGAGTTCCATTATGTGTTGCTGAATTCCTATAATGTTCTCTATTATTTCAATATCTATATTAAGTACCACTATATTTAAATATCCAATATCATCCAAATACATTGAATCTATATATATATTTTCCATATATGGTCTCAAAAGGATCCATCTGATTTATTAAAATAAATCTATTGTTTTATGAAAAAAACTAGCGTAATGTGATAATCCCAGATACATAAAATTTAAAATAAAAATATATCAATTTATATTCAAGGTTTTTAATTTTTTTAGACATTATATATGACTAATGATGATATAAAATTCTAAAACACAACTCCATATCATGATATTCTTGATGAATTCTCTAGAACATTGAGGTAAACATCATATCCCAATTAGACAGAAAGGAATGTGGAACGCCCTTAAAAATTCCAACATAGTTAATGTATATCATCTAAAGATGGTTCAAAGGGGATTATTCTCATATAGTAATAACTTTAGATTAAATAGTATTATGATAAAATAAAAATAATATAGCATTTTTTTTATGATTTTGGGACTCTAATGAAAAGAACAATGAGGATATCTTCTCAGGGACATTATGGTCTCAGAAATTTCCGCAACATCCTATAAGTCATTTTTCATTTTTCCATAACTGTCATAAAACAAAATACCTAGGATAGAAACTATATGATATCTATCACTATTCGATATAACTATATATGATATTAAAAATGTATTAAAATATTCACACTTCATAGATTAATAGAAATTTATGAAATATGAGAAGCACCCAATAACTTCTTTTTCATATCATGTATGTATTGAATTTATAAATTTTTCATGAACACTATAATTATATTATGATCATGGTTAAACATAGAAAAATTTCTATCATTATTTTATATCTCTACATATACTTTATGGGTCTATATATATTTACATGGATATATGTATTAACATTCAATTGATGTAGACAATATTTTCTCGTATATATTGGGATTTCTAGTTCCATTTATTGTTAATCCAAAAAATTGGATATTTTTTAAAAGTCATTATGGATTAACTAGAATGATTTTTTTGAATGAAAGCATCGATACCTAGTTTTCAGTCCGATGATGGTATTGTATTTAGTAATCATAATCAGTTATTATCCCTATCTATATTACATGGAACATATTCGACTCTATATATGTGAATATTTACATAATAATTTTATGGTCAGTATATATTTATCAATTGTCCCCAAAAAAACAATTCCTCTATATATTGTATCTAAAAAACACCATATTTAAGTCCAAATTCTGATTTGGTTGTTTTTCTCAAGAATATTCAATTTTACTATGTAATATGATATTACCATGTCATTTTTAATAATAATGCATCCAAATACAATTGTTGATGTATATTTATATACTAAAAACTCTTATCAACCATAGTGTAATGACTGAACAATTATAGTGATTAATATTCTCTTCTATTACTCTAAATTTTACACACATTTATATTTATAGAGAAACTCTAATCCCTTCCATGTAAAAATGTTCATAAGATTAGATAGTCGATTTAATTTATCCAAAAAACAATAATGTTCATATAACCCAGGAAAACAACATATCTCAGTCACATGAGTTAGTCTGGGCCAACATTCATTGTCACATATCCAATATAAATCTATCTAAAAACCCACAATTGAAATTATATAACCTCAAAATTAATCCCTTCTCATCCAAATTCCACATTATGTAAGTTTTTCATTTAGTTTATACTTTATTAGTGTTTATGTGCAATTTTCATCTGATATTTATTCTCTTCCATTTTCATTGTTATGATAATAAAATATTTTATAAATACTACAATAAATAGAATAATGTAATCTATAAGGGCAGTAATCATTAAACCAAATTAAGGTTGTAGGTAAATTAGAATGACCAAATGACATAAACATATATTCATAACATAAAAACTTATATAGAATTTAATCTTTGGTTTACCCCACATGTCTATCAATTAATCATACCAAGAATGAAGGTTTATTATATAAATGTATTGATCCCCTCATAACTGATCAACTGAGTTAACAATAAGAGGAAATGGATACATATTCAATATCATGGTCTTGTTCATCTTCTGATAATAAATGAACATGACCTATTATACATATTTATTCATAAAAAATAATAGATCCCCCCTTGGTGAAAAACATGGCCAAATGAACCCCATGCATATTATTTTATTGTAATTTCCTATTAAATTCAAGCATATAAATTGGGGACACTCTATATGGTTTCATTGAAATTGGAATGGAACCATGTATGAGTTTTAATTAGAATCCAAAATCCCATACTGGTGGAAGTCTACAAATCTATAATGTGAACAAATCAAAAAAATCCCACACAATTGACATATCATTTATTTCATGTTTATCCCCAAAAAAATGAGATAAACACAGCTTATTAATTTGAATTATGAACCACATAATATATGTGGTATCAATTTTAAGTTCACACATATCATCTCCATGATAGTTGGCAATATGTTGGTTAGAAATATAAAATGTAACATCCCCTCATTGAAAACTGATGTCACATCTATAGATAGAAAACCAATCAATGCCAAAGATAAAATATAATTCAACTAGAGGAATAAGGAAAGGATATATTGGATGTACATTCCCGCCAATGTAAATAAAATAATATTTATATACTTTATATTAGATCGTCGTACTTTTAATTTTTTCATTACTAATTATATATTTATTAATTTTGGTGGAATCTTTATACCATTTTAAAATTCTTCATATATGAATCAATGTATAGGACTACATTAAAATTAGTTATTATTTGTTTTACAATGGATGGTGGGTGTACCATTCACCATGTTTTTATCAGACCCTTTTATAGAATTACTAATCACATGATATTTACCTTTACACCTCATGTTAAGAGTATTCTATAATTAATTACCACCCTTTACAGTTTTATATGGTATATGATTATAATAATCCCAAACACCATGAATTTGAATCACTACAGTGTGTATGGGGTATTTCGTGCATATTTTTCTCTATTTGTATCTTTGGATAACTTCATCACATTAAATTTTATATAATTTTCCTTATCATAATCCCTTCCTTAAATAAAATATAATTTATTCACCTTAAATAATTATTTTTTCTTCCCTTATATTTAGAATAATGGATCGTTGATGTTCTTCTCTGCACTATTCTGATGTATTATCCTGATTACTTTTTTTTCATCGTAAAAAACATGGATATTGATATATAATTCCAATAGAAATTTCCATATGATCTCTTATATAATAATATATTGATGTCTAATAATATCCTTCGTGGATAATTCCCTTTGGTGTCTTGGATTTAATCCTGTGAAGAACTGATTAACAATAGGATCATGATGGATGAAAATAGAATAATTGTACCACCCATGTCCTATAAAATTTGACTCATAGACACCAATAGATTCGTCATCATTTTTTAATAGCTCATGGAACACATTATACATCATTGAAAAAATTGCAGGGGGAAAATACATATTGTAAAATTTGTTTTGGAACTTATCCGAATCAATGGAGTCAATTTCATCATGTTGCATCAAATTCATGATAACATTCAACTATGGAATGACTTAAAATTCAAATAATTTGAAAACCAAAATGAGTTTTTCCTATTATGAACAATAGATAATAGATAATATTTATTAAGTGGGACTAATAAATTATTGATAAAACATTTAGATCAGAAGATTCAATGAATGAATGTGTACCATTACCCATGAAGGGATGAAAAAAATATTTTTCTCTCATTTGTTTGTTTATAAGTGGATAATGATAATTAATTTTTTTATTTTTTTGGATCATAAGATCATGATATTAAATTATATCTATGATAACTTTTTATTTCATAGGAGGAAAATCATTCACTATATTTCACAATCAACATTAAGATGGTTGCATTAATTTTAATAATTCAACTGAAACAAAAAATTACAGTGTAAGAGAAAATTATCAAGATGGCTATCCACATTATCATAATGATTTAATTATATGATTTAGAAAACATGAAACATTATTTAGTATATAATACCATGGAATTATTCTCGGTAATTCATGGTTTTAATCTATTTAAATAATTAATTATTGTTCACAAAGTGTTTTTGAATATCCAATGAACGTCATATGGGAATGTCAAACTATAGACAAACAAGGATAACATTTTTTGAACCTGGTGACAATAAATTATATCATAATGAACATGTTTTAGAGTTAATACACTTTTGTAATTTTCATCCAAATCCACATCAAATAAAAGTATTGATATTGGAATTTAATTTCATTGATACCACATGCTCTATCATTTATAATATTTCCCTAAAAATTTCATATACATTGATTCACCTTTATTCATATCCTTTTTTATGTCCATAGGGATATCAATATTTATTTCTAACCATATTTTCTAATGGTAAATTGAACATTTTTCTGGGAAACAATATATAACATCATAGAATTATCATTAATATATATGACATCATTTTTTATGCATATTAATTACATTACACAATTTCACTCTTGAGGATAATAATAGTACACTGCCTTTGGTAACAAGGAAACCTATGAAATTGGTTAATATGCGAGCTAAATTATATCCCATTTATATATTCATGTCATGAATCAATTTTTGGATTATCTTATATAATACATATCTTAAAAACACATGGAATGGAAGAATTACAAAGGGTTAGATTAGAATCTCAATACAGGTAAATACGAGAGATATGTATGAAGATAATGAACACATAATTATGAGAACATGTGTATAATTTATAAAAATCAAACATTATATATCAATGATAATAATCTTCATTAATGAAATAAAGATTCCAATTTTATAAAAAAGGAATCATATGGAAATCAAAAAAAATGATCAATGAGAACATAACTTTACTATAGGGGATAGTTTTGTGTTATAGATATACGAATATAAAACATTATGTAATGGATACCCACCAAAACATTCATTACATGTTAGAATTTAGATTAAAACCCCTTTAAGTACATCAGTCTCGGAAGTATGAACCCTATTCCATCATTATGGCTTAGTCTAGCCACCCACATAACATTTTTTGGGCTTTGGCCAACCCCTCTTGTATCCTTTTGTGATTATATAACATTTTTTTAATATCCAATGCATTTTATGGATATATATTTCCACAACCCACATATTGGACATCTTAGTTATGTCTGACACTAGATCATAATACATTCATCATGTCATAATCCATGAAAATAAATTGATTTTATAAATATTTCATTATATAATATCCTATGTAGAAGGACATTTTTAACATTAATTTCATTATTTTATCATTGAAATGCCCATGAAAAGAGTTTTGTTTTATAAGAATTTTATCCTGGTATTATACGAGAAAAATATGTATGATTCGTAGTAAATATATTTTGGTTTAAACCATGGAAGTCAAAAAAGTGTTATAGAAATTATTCCATCATAAACAAAAACCATTCACATGAATAATATGAATAATATCCTTGGATCATATAAATTATAAGGCATAGGTAACATCAATATATTTCTTCTTAGATGTAATGTTTTTTGATCTATCCTTCAAAACATTTATGTTGGAAATATCCATTCCCATTTAGAAAAAACATATAAAAAATATATTATTTTAAAAAATATAAATTTGAATATAACATTTTTAATTTCTAACAAAAATTTAAAATAAAATTTTTTTCATTATGATTTAATTTTTCATTTTGGTTATACAAATTAAAAAAATATTTATTTAATTTTTATTTTAAATGAAAAACAATTATTTTTTTTGGAAAAAATAAAGAGTTATTTTGAATATTTACTAAAATGTCAAAAACTATTAATTTTATTTTAAGAAAATCAAATAAAAATATTATAAAAATTCAAAATTATTTTTGAAAACATGGTATGGGAAAAAATGTATTTTTGACTGAATGGAGAAATAACATATGATTTTAAAAAAAAAGAGTATCTAAATTTTAATTAGTTAAAAATAGTGAAAAATCATTCTATTAATTGAAAATATCATTAATAAACATATGACAAAGAATTAATATCAATATTGATAATTGGATTATAATATCTTTCTCAAAAAACGTGTGCATAAAAAATTATGATAACCGAAGTGGTTTTAGTATAATATTAATACCATTTTGTAACAATAAATTATATGCCTATTGAAGGAATAAATAAAAATTAAACATAATATTTAAATGCTATAAATAAATACCAGATAATAAAATTAAAATAGTATTTATATATACCTCATGGAGTAAAATATTTGTATTAAAAATCGTATTTATCAATAAATAAAAATTGAGATGAAAATTCCTTATAGATTTCGTAACATTCGAACTGAAATACCATAAAATAGGTATACTGAGATATATATATTTCAATCCACAAGACATTAATGACACACATAATAAATCATATTTATATTTAATTTATAAACTCCAAAAAAATTAATGGGTTGTGAATATGAAATGTTTTTGTGAGATGTAAAAAGTGTGACGGAAATCCCTAAACCTACTTCTCAACATCCATCGTACATGCTAAAACCTAAATTGTAATAAATATTTTTTTTATTATTATTATCATAAAAATAATATTTATAAATATCATAGAATATTTTATTTTCATATGAAAATTTATTAACCATTTAGTTAAAATGTTCCTATGCATGTTATGTTCTATATAATAACCACATTGTTTTCCATATATGTTTTTATTTATTATTATTTTGGTCCTTTTACAATTATAATTATTTAATCATAAAAATAATTTTAAAATGTATATATATCTTATATTGTATTTATATAGTTATTTATATTAATCTATAAAATTTAGGGATAGAAATAGAAATACATCAATCAGGGATACGATATGCCAAACGTAAACATTAACACTATTGAAATTTTCATATTGGATTAAACTAAATAATGGTCAATTATATATTATCAAAAAAGATTAATATTTATGCCACATATTTCATATATTTTCATTATACTCTTCTATATTATCTTCTATGTTATTCATGAATAAATCACATCACATTGTGAGGTGGTAGTTTGTTGTATACACAAGCAATATTATCGTATTCCGACATAATGGAAATTATATAGGTATGTGTGATATCATGATTCTAGAAAAATTAAAATATAAAAAAATTAAAAAATTTAAATAATAAATCCATATTTATATACATTTTTTATTTCTATCAATGAAAAAATTAATGAGATCGGTTCACAAGGCGGTGGTCTACTGTACCAATGAACAATGAATATTTATCCCATTTTATTGAAGTGGAGATGGTTTTTTTAATTAACATATCATAAAATAATATATTAATATGGAATATACTTTTTTTATTATACGAACATTGTATAAATATAATTTAAGGAGGTGTTGGAATAAATATTAGAAAAAACCTCATTGATGAACATTACCTTTTTTCATGTGTCCTCCTTCAAAACTATGGTTTCTAGGATGAGGGTATTGGTGGTGGTAATTTATTGGGAAGTTATTTTTTGATCAAAAATGGAGAAAATGTTTCATGTATATTATATAATTTTTCTCCTTTTATATGTGAGGTGAGTGGGAGACCTTTCATTTTCACAATTTATGATTTCGAATAATGTTTTTTCATTTAAAAAGAATCAAATAATTAGACATTGTTATAATATATTGTATAAGATCCAAATATGGTTATAAAATAGGTTTTGGAAAATATTTTTTTTCTATTTATATCCATTATAATTTTATTTTGACATCTATTAAATCTATTTTAACATAACCATGTTAAATAATTTTTCCCTATTTTTAGGAATAATTTTTCCAAAAAATAAATTTGACCTTATTAGATAAAATAAATTATGATGATTCCAAATATGGGATACATTAAAAAAATAGGTACTTAGAGTATAAAAATATACATTAAAATAAATATCATTGATTGATGAGAATGCAGGTACATAAAGAGAAAATGTTTGAACGTTTTATATTTTGTTACATCAAATTCCAATATGAAATTGATTCGAATGAACTAAATTAGATTATTGGTTATGTAATTTAAATATTTTTATTATAAGTAGAATTTTAAAATAACTAATTCTATAAATAAACTATACAATACTGTAGTTATCAATTAAATTTCTGTATTTTTCCATGTTCATAATAAATTCATTATAGAAAACTCTAAAATATTCACCCTTATGTAATATTTACATTTTGATTCGAAAAATATTTTATATTTTATTAAATTTATTTAATAAAATAAAAAAATTAAATTTATTTTTATTTACAATATGAAATAAATATAAATATTTTTTGTAAAATCATATTTTTGATACCTATAAAGACATTATTGAAACAGTTAGTAATTTTATATAAATTTTTTTATTTATATATAAATGTATATATAATATTAAAAAATTAATTATTTATATTTATATAACTAAGTATAACTTCTTGGTTATAACAGTCACTTATAAATAAATATATTAATAATATAATTTTGATTTTTTAAAACTCGTCAGTGTGTGTAATATAAGCTATCCCAGTATGGCATCCAGATAAATAATAACTTGGTTTTTGGTGTAACACAAGATATAAAATAATGTTATTTATTTTTAGAAAAAATTAATTCATAAAAACTTGAGTTGTTATATAATTTATAATTGAATCACACTAATTTTTATCTTCTAAAAAATGCGCTTCAATGTTCAAAATAATCTTTTATCCATTTTGTACTATGATGACTTCATGAATGATAATACCAATGGAAATTAATGTTCCCAACGTGAGTTCTATAAATGAAATTTTTTTATATTAAATGCATTCATTACATATTATTCTTGGAAAATTAATTTTAAAATATTTATATCATTTTTATATGTGGTTATTATTTTATTAATATTATAATCACTTTCTGTTCATATACCTCATATATTATGGAAAACAATTTCAATCATTCATTATGTGGACTACTAGATCTACATCATAAAATGATTATTTTTTATTCACTAATATATAAGGATGGATATTAGTATGTAATTAGGTGTTCAATATTATTTTTTTAAAATTTATTGTTATGTTCTAAACATTAGATAACATATTTACAATTTTTCCAACAAATGATCCACATTATTTTAATAATTTTAAATATTCATACGATGAGGAAAACAATTTCACAAAAATATATAATCTTTACATATCCCATAATCCCAATTATAAATTATTCTAATGAAGATATATAAATCTAGTAAAAAATTAATAATATAATTATTATTTTTTCTAAATATATAACCCATCCCTTTCATAATCCTGCATTAAATCAAGGAATGTTCATGTTTTCATCTATTTAAACACTATATAGAAACGTAGTATTAATATATTTCATGAATGACTAAAGAAACCTATTTAATTATACAATAAGATATAATTGTATATATAATGTTTTATTTCTAGTTTGGTATATTTTATATTAATATTTAATACAATATTTTAGAAAACACTATATGATTACTAAAAATAAAAAAACATGATACATATCTATTTCATTGTTGTGGATAAAGTATAAATGACTCATGAATGGATTTAATAACATCACACATAAAAAAATAATCCATAATAGAAACCATAATGACCTCTAAATGATCAAATTCAAAATAAGAATGAACTTTGGAATTTATATTGTGAAATTATTATAAATAATCAAGATCATGATCAAAAAATGTGACAAATAAGTTGAATTCATATATATTGTAAATATTTATAAATGTTTGAATCAAAATTTATATTAATATATTTGTGAATTAATAAATTATGAATATTATATATGTAATATAGAAGGATTATGTTATATAGTGAAAAACATGAATATAGGTTTGAGTTTTCATCACTAATTCAAATCATAAGACATATTCGGTATTATGAAACTAATTACATTTCATGTGTATATATACTATATATATATAATATCATATCCTAAAATTCATTTTATTCATAGTATTTTATTTTTATTTTACTATCCTTTATTTCAATGGGTCATGAATAAAATGTTACACAATCCTACTATTTTTCTTTGACTCTAATCTAATTATTAGAGACATGTTACAAGGTACGAACCATGGTTTCATTAAATGGAGTATATTTTTTCCAATGAAAGATTTTTATGATAATAATTGTAATTCCTGATATTTATTAACTAATTCCAATTTCAATATTCATTTGGAAATTTAAATAGTTGTTTTCCCAACACAATTAATTTTTCCATTCTGAAATACAATTCATTGAGTCGTGATTTTTTATCCTCAACAATGATCATCCATAATTAGGTATGAAGGAGAAAAATATTTCTACGTTGTATTAAAATCATCCTTACAGAAATGATGTTTTAATATATTGAATTTTGTAAAATGTTTTTACAATTTGGGTCTCTAATAATGGTTATTTATAGTTTTAAAAAAGACTAATACATAATTAAATATTTAGATCCATATTTAAAATTGAATAAATTATTTTATTTTGAAGTAAAAATTATTTTAGATTTCATAAAATTTATGGGTTCCAATTATATTTTCCATAAAAATTCTAAATTTACTTTTAAACATGACATTGAACATCATGTTTTAAAGTTATATTATTTCTTTCCAAAATTATCTTTAATCATTTAACTAAAAATTATTTTTCCTTTTTAAAAAGGGTTTTAGCTTTTAGTTTTTATGATTTTCTATATAAACTCTAATATATATATATATATACTTTTGTGGTTCAAAATTTCAATATCAACATATCTAATTCATGGTTCCTACTTGGGAGGTATTTTTTGAGTAATCATTTCATTGATGTTTTTTTTCAATTTTCCAACATCCATCGTGGATTAATTTTATATTCTAGAGATATATTATTGCGAAACTCTAAAAATTATTTATTTTCAGTGGATTATCATCATTATTAATATAGTATTGATATATATTTATACTAAATACTCAATACGACATAATAATCAGATATTATATATATTAGATTTTATGATATTCAAATCGAAATAATGTTATTATATTCAGAAGGAGACATTTTATTGGATTATATCTGTTTTTAATCTATTGTAGAAAATTATAGAGTTTTAACATGGTTATATCATGTGTTAATGTACCGTATTCATTATCATAGGTACAACATTGTTTTTATTTAGAAAATGATTCCTTATGAAATTGTATGAAATGACTCTTTCATTCTTATTAGGAATATAGGGGATATAATTATTTTAGGGGTGGGGCATTGAACTATATATCCCCTCAATTAATTTATAGGTATAAAAATACATTATATGAATAATTAATTTATTACATCCTATAAAAAATAAGTATGATCTATTTTCTACATTCTCTATTAAATGTAATGATTTTTGGAACATTGCCTTTGAAATATGTTTTTAGATATAGGGTATTATTCCACAAATTTATATGAGATCACTATTATTGAAATTATTCTATTTAATTATTATCATGGAAATATCATTCTCCAAATTATAAGTTGATCATAGAATCATGTTTTTATGTAGTCCGACATTAAGGTTTTCACAGTGTTTATTTCAGGATCACATAAGTTATATATTTTCTTTATAGAGAGTGTGAGGTGAACCCTTATTTTATGTCAACTTCCACAGGTTAGGAAGAATATTATTACACATAGTATGACTAATGGTATAATATGGTATGAACCATTTATGGTGGACATTAAAGATTCACTATAGATATAATTGTTTTGTATATACTGGTAAAATATTATATTAGATACCACTGACATGAGACTTTTTAATTTATCATGTCTTAAAATTATCAAAACATATAAACATGAAATTATTCTTAAAATGTATGATATTCAAAAACACTATTATATTTTTAATTGTTATATCATTTTATCCAGCATGCATTGAAGAAATTATCGAATGCATTTATCTATGAGAAACATATCCTCAAATGTGGGTATGATAAATAATATTTTCTATAAAATGAAATGATGATATAATGATGGAGATTATGATGTTTTCATGTATAATTTAATTTTTGATAAGATCATGTTTTTTAAAATTTAAATGTTATATACATTCCTTTTGGATAATAATATAATTTAATGTTTAGCAAATAATGTACACTATATTTAAGGATAAGTATAATAGAACATCATTTGGGATCGTAGTAATAATAAAAACTATAAGATGTATTCCATTATTTTTTTGTAATATAGACATTGTGTAGTTCCCCTAGAAATTGCCTCAATTTATATATACTACAATTGGATAGAGGCTCTATCACAGATGTATATAGGGGTAATGACCCGAAATATGTAGAATTGAGTATTTAATTGATTATCACATGGTACACAATGAAAATTTCTAAGTGTACACCATGGTTAAAACAACAATGTTTTATGATTTGGTAAATTTCATTCATCTTCAGAATCATTATTAAGGATTTAAGAAGGTTTTTTACAAATTATGATAGATAACCTATAAGAAAAATGATCATTTATTAAAAATGGATGAATGTGGAGAGTCATAAGATAATCTAAAAGCTTCACATGTTAAAAAAATGATTCATATGTGAATACATATTCTGATTGATGAATTCAAATTCATATTTTAAAATTTATTTTATATATAATGATTTTAGTTGTTTTTATTAAATATGATCATGGATATTGTAACATCCATCCCCAAAACACATTGATATTGGAGAGGTAGACGTGTTACTAGATTTAGGTGAAATATCTAGGTCACTGAAGGCTAGTAAAAAATTCAAAGACACGTATAAATATTTAGGGGATTATTTTAAATTTTAAATTAAAATATCCAGTATATGATAACTAAAAACAATCAATCCTTTATTTGATGAATGATTAAAAAATAGATCACAAAATAACCAAAATTATAACCATATAATAGTAAAACATAAAATTAGTTTGATTAAAATGACTAAGGACACTAGAATGAAATTCAAATCTTCTTTGAACTCTAACCCAATAGTCTAATCCATGGTATCATTAATCATTAATAAATAATCGGGACACATTTACTTTACCTATGTCATAATATATGAAATATACAATGGCAGTGTAGTTTCCAATAAGGGGGGTGAGTAAGAAACTCAGTTAAATTTACACAATGAAGACAATGGTTTGTCTACAAGGATAAATAAAATTATAACATTTTATTTAACAAATTGAAGATGAAAAAATTTAAAAATCCTATTCATAAAATAGTTTCCATGGAATAAATCATTATGGCATCACAATCAATTTTCAATGGACGCATCAATGAAATATTTAAACAATTTTAATATTTATGTATTTTGAATAAACTCTTCCATGTCCAAACTACATCAAAATAGACAGACAAACACACAAACTCATGATTTATGTTTACATTTTCGGTTGAACATCATTTCCAATATCAATCGATTTGATGGTGGTACATCACAAACATAATCCATCGCAGAAAACATATAGTAAAGTATTATACAAAAATAATTTCAACCCATTTTTATAACACGATTTCTTATTTTTAGATTCATTGAAAAAAAATTAAATTCATCCAATATACCATTGTTTTAAATTTCAATAAAAAAAATGTAAAGGATTTTTTATTCTAAAAATTTATCCAATATCTAGGATTTCAACTTCCAAATATCAAATATGAACATCCATATAACCACAAAATAATTTCCCATATATGTTTTAGAAATTATTTTATTTTTAAACAAATCATCATGTTATAATCAATATGAGTCTCGAGAGGATCCATGTACCTCTCAAACATGGAAGAAAATGATTAATGAAATAAAATATCAAAAATCATGATTGAAAATCCTAAATCTCCCCTAAGGTCTTATTTACTTAAACAAAAGTAATCATCTAACATCAATAATGACATCAAAAAACCTGAATACATACAAAATATAATATATCTATGATTCTATGTTAGTGTTGATGAATATATCTAAGTGCACATATGAATAATTTGAAATTAATGAAGATCTTGACCCTTTAACATACTTGGATTCTCCTAATAATAACTACCAGATGGAAAATAATGATCTATCTATCTTTGTAAAGATATTGATTTAGTTTTTAGAGAGAAGTAGTAGAATATGAGTGTGTTAGTATTTAAATAAGATTAAATCAGTGTTTTTATAATATAATTCTTCATGGTGCATTGTTATGGAGTACGGTTAGCCATGACAAATTCTAAACTTTCAAAAGCCACATATTAAAACCAAACATCAAATAGTTACATCAAACTATTAGATAAGACCTATTACAACCACTTTGTTCATGTATATTCAACATTAAACTGTTTATCTTGGGAATTCATACAGTTTGACCAAACCATGTTCCAAATTGTTCTCCTACCAAATTCCACATATTTTTTTCAATTTTTTCTAGATGTTGTGCATGATTTGTTTTAATTTTTCTCAAACCTTGAACCTACTATACAGAAAAAATAATAATCCATAGATCAAAAATTTATCAGATAATTAACTCAATAACTATATTAAATTAAAATACATAAATAGTGGGTCATGTTCCTGAACCTGGTGGGTGCTGCATTCTCCCCAACATTACACTTTCTACCCACGATATTAGAAAACCACCATTTTCTAGAAGAAAAATTGTTTCAGTGCTCCACCATCTACTTCTCATTATTAAACATTTCTTATCGACTACATTAAATTCTTCCATAAAACCCACTATAGACTTATTTTATTTCACTGAAATAGTTTCCCATTCCTATCAATAAACCTTACTGCACAAGAACCAATATAGAATAAACATGTAGTTTATGGAGATCCTATAAAATCACAGGGTCATTATCGGTTTAATATTTATTCAATTGAAATACATTATAAAAATTACACAGTTAACTAACAATTGGATGAAAATCAAACCAATATAACACCAAACCACCCATTATTGTTTTAAAAATGGCCTACATATCTTAGTGATATCATTCCATGGATTCCAAAAATAGTGTTTTCAAGACACAGATAGTTTCTTAAAAACACGTGATCACCCACATTTAAATAAAATGGTCTCAAATTATAATAATATTACCATTAAAGACAAATCTGATCCAACTATAATCTATTTATGATCAACTAAATCATATCTCATTTATCATTCATTCGTGTTGCTTTAACTAGTGATGTCTTTCCTATTTCCTCCCAAAAAAAAAGGATGACATGGAATCCAATAAAATGATTCAAAAGAAGCCATATACTTCGAGTCTTGATAACATTTATTATATGAGTATTCTAATAATGGTATTATTAACTCCAATGAAAAACCAAATCAATTACGCAATCATAATGCATGTCTTACAAAATTATAATCATCCTCTTTGATTTTGAATCTCTTTCAATATTATATGTTCTAATCATAGTCTACTTAATCCCAATAACATTTTGTAAGAGAATATAAAAAATGAAACATAATATTGGGGTATATATTTTATGTAATAAAGAATATAAAGCCATTGATTTCTTCCAAATCATGGATATAGTTCTTCTACAAGCCTTTCACCATATTGGATATATAAATTTTGATGAAATTGATCGACATTTATTTCCAATCAACTATCACACATATGATGTTGTCAAAAAACCTATAACCCATATGTAATCATGTTTTTGAACCATAATTGGTAGAAATACTAGAAAATACCTATATATTTACATTATTTTACACATGAGAATTTGTAATGACTAGAACATAAACAATTTTTGTAGGTGATATTCCTTAACCATGTGACGTGTGAGGCATCTCACACAAATCATCACATTTTTATTTCCATGAAATCCCATGTAATTTTATGTTTTGTGCCTTTTAATATTTTTAAATCAATGATGAACATCCATTCATGAATGGTGGTAATATTGAATATGTAGTTCTTTATATGCCAATTGTGTGACCATCAAATATTGAAACAATAAATGACTTTATGTCAATATTTTATCCCTCAATAGTCTCCTAACCATTAAGTTTTGAGTTCATTTAAACACATTCAGAATTATTCATATCAGTATCATTAATCTATTGAACTAATTAAAAACAAGTTAAAATTCAATTAAAAGATAAATAGTTCCCTATTCTTCACAATCCATGTATATGTCGACTAACAATAAAATTTGATTTTTTTATCTAATGCCTCATCCACCGACTGAATATCAGAACACAAATATTATTTTATCAAGAAGAGTGTTATATTTAAAAAAATGTATTTATTAATACCAAAGTTAAATATTTGATGAAATTCCACCAATATATGTTTTCTCAAATAAAAATTTGTTTGTGATAAAATTTCTTTCATGATCTTATCATATGTAATTACTGTGAATTTCTCCCCATAATTATAATGACTCAAATTCTTGAAATAAATGAACATAGTATTTAATCCCAAATCATGTTTAGGGTAGTTCAAAAAAATTTCAACATGACTACTACTATCTAAGAGATGAAGCATGACCTCATTACATGAGAAAACACCCCAACCATGATCATGTAACATCACAATACAACCCACAACCTTGTCCTAATATAGGAAATATCAATATTTGAGATGATATATAGTGAAAATTATCCTCTTGAATAAATTTCCTATATATATTTTTCAACTATAATAAATAAAATTCCAAATAAAATTTTTCAATAGATAACTACACCTGAAAAATGATGTAAAAATACCAAGAATTACTAGCCAGACTGTGGAATCTACAAATCTAAAATACATTCCTTGGTAGTTTCCAAGAAATATAAATTCTATATTTAATGGATACAAATAATCAACATTTTAGGATATTATATTTTCATTGAAACTTACATATTTTGTCCAAAATTTCAATTTAACATTTTATATTATAATGAATTATACCATAAGATACCCAATAATATCTACACGTGTTTCTCATGATAAAATAAGTGTACTAGAATACACATGTATATCATCAAAAAACACACCAAAAAAGAATCCAGATACCCTTCAAATATCAAATTCATCAATTACAAAATGATGGTTGGGGTATTTATCAGACAAAAAATGCATAAACACATACTCATAAATAATCTATCTACTCCTAAAATTTATCTTTGTAATATCCCCCTTCATAACCCATAGATGGTGATTTGTTGAATGCATGTAAATTTTATAGAACCAATGGAATACACCAAATATATTAAATATATCATCAATGAATGGAGGATGACAATGATTTATTATCATAACTTGTTAATTTTTACGATAATCAATAAATAATCTAAGGGTTGTATCCACCATTTTCACAGAATAACCAGTTCATCCTACATAGAAATACAAGGAGAAATAAACCCTATTCATTCCAACAACTGTAATAATAAATTCAATAACCATGATTTTTTTGTTATTTTAACAATATGAAATAGGAATAGTATTATAACCTTTTCAAAGAACAATATAAAACACAACATAACATTTGGGTGAAAACATTGAGATATTATTAGCAAAATAATTATGGAAATAAACAAATTTTGTTGAAAACCAAATATCTCTGATCACATCCACTAATTTCAAGGTATAACATTCAAAATATAAATAGATTTTTGAATTGATAGTAGAAAAAATAATTCCCCAATATAAATTACATTTTGATATTCTAAAATTAGAATATCAATGGAACAATAATTTGTTAAAATGACTGTTCACTAAAAAAATTATATGTTACCATTTAATATTTTCATCTAATCCATACATAGGATATAGTCATAGACATCCATAGAATACACAGATAGATCAAAAATAAATTCATCAACATCGACGGTTATATAACATTGTTTTCAAATAATGGATCAGTATTTTCATTTCCCATGATGAGTATTATTTTTCAAAATATAGGGAATCATCTAAACATGTTTACATTTATGATCAATAGCATGATAAAAAATAAATTAATGTGATGAAACCATGGAAAAAAAACTTTTATAAATGATGAACTAAATATGATTTACCCTCTCACCCTTAAAGGTCCATATTAATCTTCAGCGATAATTTCCATAGCTCTAGAAAATTTCGTACTCATCAAATACTAAAATTTATTATCATATTGATATTTTAGTGGTTGAATGGTCATTTGATTCTTATAATCATCAATTCTTAATTAGTTTTCTAGAAATGTTATATTCTACTATTATCATCCCCTTGAATCATATGATCATTGTGTTGTTTTCATAGAACCCGATCATAGATCACAATGAAAATATTTTTGAATATGTCCAACATGGTTCCAATTTTGAATGGATATAGGTTGTTCCATAAAGTATCTCTGAATGTGATTAAGAGAAAAAAAATTGAAAAAAATTAGGTTTTCCATTTAGTTTAGAAGGGTAATTAAGTGATCATGTAATCATATTCAGAGTTATACCACTTCCTTGGAAATAGGTTTACCACTCAATATTATTCCCCGGGTAAGAGTTCCCACCAATTAAAATATGTGATGAACATACATATTCAAATATTTTTTCCTAAAATTTACCATTTTTTGGACATTTCTCCATTACTAAATCTATATAATTCAATATAAAAATCCTAAAAATCAGAGAGAAAATGTCTTGCCTAAACACTGATTCTAAAATTAGTGCTTTCAATAACACACTTCCATCAACTTCTGGTTCATATATGAGAACATTTATAATTTTAGTTACATAATTTTCATCATTGATGTTACATTTCTTCAAACTGGAAAAATGAATTTTTTAAAATCAAGAAATTATGAGGATTGATTTTTTATTATATTTTTTATCTAAATCCTCCCCTATAAGTCTTTTTCATTTTTTCCTAATCTTTCACAACCCACAATTAGAGTGAATGATAATATAGAATGTATGTTTCCAACATCACCATTAACTCAGTTGGTGTTACATGAAAATTGAAGATTTCATTCATCCTATTTATCAACACATATTCCTTTTATAGTTCCAAAGAACCCCAAAAGATGAGTGTATTCTAGTTTTTGATGTAAAATGAATTATCAACTATCCTTTGTTTAACATTTATGTTCCATGTTTCCATAGACTAAAATGTTTGGAATATACTTTAGAACAATGTTTGGTTAACCTATGGATCAAATGAAATCACATTCTTAGTGGCCACATTTGGATTGATCCAACAATTCATTCATAGTTCTACATGATATAACCCAACATAATACTCCACTTAGACCCACACTCTTGTAACTAATGGAAACGAAATTTCAAAATCACTTCCTCACATTGTCAAAATAACGAAATTAAAATTTGATCAATATTTTCATTCAGAACATTTTAAAAAATCCCTCTATGAAATTTGAAAATCAGAACATTTTAAAATATTCTCAAAACTCAACACTTTTTTACCATATCATTAATAATTACTCAAAATTTATTATAAACTCTAGGTGGGAAATAATTACTATCCTATAACATAATGTTCTTATCATTGAATTATTCCATGATGGTGAGGAAAAAACTCCTAGAACTATCAAAAAACACATTTATCCAAAAACCTGGTAAATTAAACTTTATCATAAACAATATAGAAATTCTTTAATACTGTCTATATTTCAATTAAATAATAAAATACTCCACTATATTATCCCATGAGATTTACCATTGCTATTAAAATATCATGTTCAAGATAAGAAAACATAATATATAAAATTCATCCCCTCACTCATTGGTTTGTTAAGAGGAAGAGGGGTTAATGTCAATATGTTACATCCCAAAGATTGTAAGCACTAAAATGTCATTAATAATGCCTCATAAATATTTTTAGCTTGTTTTCACATAAATATTCAAACATCCAATTGAATATAACTATAAAAAAACTCAATATGTTTATGTGTATAGAATACAATTGAACATAACCAAAACAATAACCATATAATATTTTAATTGGTAAAGGAAGTTAAAAAAATACCCAATGAATCCAAAAATAAACTACCAAACAACCCCTTGATCCAACTCAACATGTCATTCCATGGTATAAAAAAAGAATAATTATAGAATGGGGATACAATTATTCTTCTGTGTCTCAAAATATGATATCTACAAACACAAAATTTTTCACAGGTAGTAGGTTAGTAAAATAATTAGTACGACTTACCAAATGAAATCCCATCAAATTAAACTATGATAAAACTTGTTATAACATTTCTTAGAACATTTTTATGAACTAAAAAAACTCCATAATAAATACATAGAATGATTTAAAAGGATAAAATCAACATTTTTTCCCTAATAATGATTCATTGGAGAACACCAAATATTTCCTTATAAAATGGTGAAACAATATTGTTTGGATTATACTATTACATTTATACACACATTCAAAACCGATATAAATTTCTTGTGCAACAATTTTAGGTGTAACTTGAAATCCAATATCTAACACTTTGATGGCTGTATTTCACATATATTATCCACCCCATTCATCTCATTGTCAATCATTATTCTAAAATAATGTCATCCTATTTAAAGAATATCATTTATTCATTTTCAATGATATCAAAAAATAAATTACATTCACCAAACCAACCATAATTAAAAAGGCATCATTTTAAAATTATAAGGAATCGACTTTAAAAAAATTCATCCAATATCCATGACTTAAAAAACAATAAATAAAAATATAATTTTCATAAAATCACACAACAAGTTACAAAAAATATTTAAGAAATAGAGAAATTTCAAATCAACACATCATGTACTCATGCAGATGATTTGAGAGAAAATCCACATACATCTAAAACATAGGATGAAATGATAAATGTCACAAAAACGTACAAAACTACCATGTAACACATAAATCCATCATTAGTTCTCATTCTCGTCAAAAAATAATCTTCTTCCATAAATATTTATAGAAAAAAAGATAGATATATCACCAATATACTAGAATAGTGATGAGGGGGGAAAGAAGAGATCTAATGAAAACAATAAATTATAAAAAATAAGAAAATATACATGGCCCTCTAACACCCTTTTGTTCACCTTGTAATAAATGTTGGGATGAAATTAATAGACTCTCCACCCTTGGTATGAAATGAAATACATGTTTGTGGATTATTAGGGAAATTTTTTTAAAGAGTTAAATCAAAATAGATAATTTTTTTGATCTAATTTATAATTTCTTAATGATAGGGTGAACAATTAAAAAAATTCATCTAACAGTAAACGTACCACTACCTCAAACCACACCTATAATGGGTTGATCACACTATTAGAAAAAATTTATTACAACAATTCAATTCTCCTCTCTTATCATTTCATGGGTTCTCTTGGAATCGAAACTATTTTGGAAAATATTATTCCTAACTTTGTGTCTAACCAGTGCCAAAATATTCATTTTCACATTTTCTAGGATGGTTTTCAAGTGATATAAAAACAATGATCAATTGATTCAAATCTATAAATGTTTAAAAAATTTATGATGATCTTCGGATGCTCTGAAAACAAAAAACAATCATAATATACAAACAATATACATAATTGATGGACCATGTACCTATAATCCGGGTTTATTTTCTAATAACTCGGTTTTTTTCATTTAAAAGTTTATAAATTAAATGGAAAAATTTCAATACTATTCACTATGATGGGGTGTGTTTTTCAGTTCCAATGTGATTGAGACAAATCGATGAAAAATTATCAGTTTCTAATAAAAAATTGAGCATCTTTTCATTAAAATAGAATATCATTAAAACATGTGTCTAGATCCTAAATATACAGGCACAATTATGTTCAAAATAGATATTTTACATTAGGAGAGGAAAAATATTGGCTGATGTGAGTCAACTATGGAAATTTTCTTTTGGATGTATCAGTAAAAAAATATTTAATAAAAACAATTATTTCAATGTAGTGACTCGTTATCATATATTACAGTATTTAAGAAATATAGGGTTATCACAAAAAACCTAGATTATTTCTAATATGAGGAGAAGGAAGTTCTATTGACGGAGATGTCATATTATAGATTGAGACTTATAAAAAATATCAATATACCAAGGAATAACAACGACACAACATCTCCATTCAACAACAACTGATCCAAACCTCGAGTAAGGTGTTTTTAATTCTGATTTATTCCCTTTAATAAATTTAATGATGAACATAGACCAACCCAAGAACATGTGGATCAATGGTTTTATCTCTTTTGGTATGGGAGTTATCTTGTGGGAATTAAATGAGGGTAAGATTTATAATATTTCTCTGCTGTCCATGATCCCTATAATATGAGTGAATCAAGGTCGTCAAGAACAAAGGTCATGATCCATCATTTACATTATCATGGGATTCTCCGTTTACTCCATGTTCTCTAAATTATTCATTTTCATAGTGATGGTATGGGTATATGATTTTTGTGACTTTGTTTCATGGTGTAACAATGCGAGACAGAGGATCTGACACTCCCCTGATATCATAGAGGTGCAACAGTGAATGGTTGACACATTTTTATCTAGTTTTAGTGTGATGGAAGGATGGGGCCGTTGAAACAATTTCCAATAGATGTGGGAGGATTTGGACATATGTGATAGGTCTCGGTGGAGTGAAAGGGTAAGGCTGCTGTCAGGATGGATGATAGAGGAAGAATTCATCCGTGGGTGATGTTACTGCTAACATGGACTGCAAGCACATGAAAGATCATTTACTGGGTGGACATGAGGTGGTGAAGAATTAGTGGATCCCATGGTGTTGAGGTTGAGAGTTAGGCAGTGTATCAGTATCATCATGTTGAAGCTATCTCGCCATCATGTCAGCATTGAGGCACACAACCACGTTGGACCATGTGCGGTGCACCAATCCGACCCACATGTATCGGTACAGATTGAAGTCTCTTCGCATATTTAGTGGGCCGAGATAGTTTGAACCAGAATAAACTGAACTTGGATGGGTCAGTGTGGGTCCTCTTGTATGGGTTAGACCTGGAAAATGATCATGTGAGACAATTTTTACGAAACAGATGTAACATTCATATAGTGTGTCTCTATGATGAGTTGTTTGTGTTGTTGGGACCCATGAATTGAAACAACACTTTTGGGTTACTCTAAGTGAGTTTTATTGATATAGGATTACGACCTATTGGCTTGAAGAGTCGGTTTGTACGGAACAAGGGTGCTACGAGCAGAATCCTATGGCTGACTATGGTATTGAGACTATGATCTTGAGATTGTGATCATGAGGCTATGAAATTGAGATTGTGCTCATGAGACTATGTGAATTGAGGACTCTGTGACATTAGTGTTGAGTTCCAACCCAAGAATCCAAATCTTACCATGCTTTTGTGTCTTACTGAGAATCTATGTCTTATAAAGAGTATTTGTCTTATCTTGACGTTGTATCATAATGTGACTCTATTTCTTATCAATACTTGGTGTTTTTCAGACAACATATGATAATCCTAAAATCTATTCTATAGACTGATACCTAGGTGAGTTGGTATTGGTTTCCTTTTTTTAACATCATATATATCATTTAGGTATTCATTGTGTATATCTATGTGGTTCACTTTGGGTATTTATTTGTGTAATTACATTGTTGTTTTGAGGATTCCTATTAAATATTGATTTAATCACCCCTAGATGGGGTTTTCTTTCACAATTCGTGTGAGTGGTGAAAAAACTAAAAATAACTCAGTATTATTAATCTTTGACGCCGTTTTTTAACAAATGTATTTAATGTTGATGTAAAAAATAACTATTCTGCGTTTTTTATTTAGAAAATTATTCTAAAAAACATCTACTACTCAGTTTTAGGCACCGTTTCAAGGTAAATACAATGCCAAAAATTGATCTTCAGTGTCTGTTTTTATGAAAACCCATGCCAAAATGAACATGGGGTCGGTTTTTTGCATCTGTTTTCATAACAACTTACACTAAAGGCCAGCAGGTGCTCCATTTTCAGTTTCAGTTTTCCTGAAAATAGATTCTCAAACCCAACGGTGGAAGATATATAGCATAGGTTTTTATGAAAACCAATGATGAAACCCATAATAGGTTATTAATGTTTCAATATTTGTTTTTTTAAAGCTGACAGAAAAAGTCAATTTTTTTTTGAGATATCAAAATATTAAACATCCAATATAATCATAATCCCTATAATAAAAACACAGTATACATAAATATAATAGTAGTACTCATTAACTAAACAACTATAAAAACATACGTCCTTTAATCTATTTAACCTATAAATTTTTGAAAAATTTTATTATAATGTACATTTCAAATATACATACTTGAAATAAATAGTTTTCTAATTGTTCATTATTGTTGATGTATTCATTTGATATCATTATGATAAAATTCCTATTATAACAATAAAATTATCTTTTTAATACCTTGTTAATCAGAATATGTAATATATCATTCCTTAACTATCGAATACAGACACCTCAAATTGTAAGAAGACACAACAAATAGTTCCCAATCAAAGATTTATGATGGGTATGTTTTGTTTGGGTATATTTCTATATATCATTAAATTTCTACAAAAACATTAAATGATATTAGATCAAAAATATAATACTATGATAGAGACTATAAAAAACAATATAACTAACCTTATGAAATTCATTAGTTACCCCCATTTTGATTATCTCGTACGTGAATTATACAACATAATATGCACATACAAAATTACCTTATTGTTGATGAAATTGAATTTATAAAAAACTAACTCAATAGTATATATATATATATATATATCAAAAAATAATAAAATGAACTAATATTAAAAAATAACTACCTTTACATTCATATAATTTATTTTATTTTGTTTCTCTATCGATATTTTTTCTTGGTTATATTTTTTCCATGAACTACATTTTTATATATATGAACTAATAATTCATGTATAAACAATTACAATTATATATAATGAGCCCATGAAAAACAAAAAGAACATAAGTATATAATATGGTAGAAAAACTTTTAGGAAAGCTATCTACTAATGAGGAAAACAAAAATAAGGCGAATTCACTTGGGAAAAAAATGCCTAACATCTAATCCCACTGAAAATACAAAAATTCCAAACTGGTGAAATTTTAGTTATCATTAGTTCATAATTATGTTTATATTCTTACAGATCATGAATTGGAAAAAATGATCATCTAATATCTATATGTGATAATATATCACATATATATGTGAATCTACAAGGATATTTCACATGTTTCACTTCTATGGTAATGTAATATAGATATATAAAACCATATATGGTTGTACATTAATTTTCTCAAAAATTGTGTGTAGACAATTAATTTAAAAAGGAAATATATTTATTGAATGTAAAACATTTTTTTATTAAAAAAAATCAAAAATCACTTTACATACATAGAAAACAACTGCATCAAATTCAGACTGATATATTAAAACTAAACTAGATTAAGGATATAATCATCGAGTAATATGTATGGATAATCAATTAGGCATATATTATATTTTATCCAAATCTATTATATATTATTAAAGAAAAAATAATCATGAGTTAATCATTTTAACACATCATAAATATCAGAAGAATCTATAGTATATTTTTTTTGAACATCTTGTTTCAATCGTTTAATTTATTCTTCTATAGGATAATCCTACAAGAGTTAAATGCTAGAAAAAATTTTATGTAATTTTCAAAAAAATGGAATTAATATTTATAAAACAGATACCTACTATGAAATACAATGAAGAAGACCACTTGGACAAACAAAAAAACTACTAAGACAATCCCCAACTGTGGTAATCTATATAGTAGGAAACAGTAGTAGAGAATTTGGATAAAAAATATCAAGTACTGATAATCTAAACTAACCCATTTTTATAGGCTAGTGATGTACAAAATCAACCCCAAGAATATACGACTCTTAATAAAACAATATGTATATGAGGATATTTGGAAAACAACTCACATTACATGGTTTGGTCCGACTGAGGATGTAGAGGACCAAAGCATGTAGGTTGGGAAGGGTATTCCGTTTGACATAGAAGTGGAAGATCTAAATAAAATGGTTGTGTAGGGTAGTCTGGCTGGGATGGATGTAGAGGATCGACTTATGAAGGATGGGTAGGTTGGACAGGGTAGTGTAGGTGAGATGGAGGTGGATGGTCAATGTAAGCAGGCTGGGTAGGCTTGGGAGGCTCTGAAGAATGTGATTGTCTGGGAAAGTGTTCTAGAAAATCCTGTTATATGGATAATTGAATTTGATCACCCATAGTCTATTTCATCTCTTTCACTCATCTTTTAAGCATTCTATTTTGGGATGTTTTTTTCCTACTCAGACTGAAAACTTTCTGAATAACAACACCTTCCCAATATCTTCTTACACAAGTAAGGTGTATTGCCTTTCCAAAATTCGTGTCTTGGATTTCCATCCATCAATTAGTGATAAATGACGCCATTTGTCTCTTTATCCCGAAGTTCATCCTGAAATGAAAAAAATGATATATAAGTTTTTATAATTAATAAAATAGAAATATTCATGACAAATAAATAATATTTAAGCACCATTTTATCTGTAAATGTTTGAGTTTCCTCTATAAGATACGTTTCATTTTTTCATTCTTCTTGCTTGTTTCCATTTTTTCAAGGTGAGTTGGAGGAGATGGGGGACCAAGATGGACCTCTTCTAAAACACTAATAGATCAATATCTTAATGCGTCATGTTTTTCGTCAATAATATTTTCCTCCTAATATGGATTCACTCCACGTAATAAAGTATGATGGTATACAAATTTCTATTAGATTTAATGATGATATCTCCTAGAGGTATGTTACATTAAAAAAACTATTTAGTAATTAGATATATTCATAATAAATTTTAAAATTATAATAAATTTCATACATGAAATTATTTTTTAGGACAGGTGTCAAAATATTTTTCGTAGGTATCTATATCTATATACGAATACATAAGGCATGGATCTTCTAAATTTTTAATTAAAAAAATATATTTTTTTGTTCATTTTTTTTAAATCTATACATTGAACTGTAGATAAAGAGATATGTCATTTCAGAAATTATTTTATTACCTCAAAATTTAATTTCATCTATAATTGAATAAATGAAATAAGTCATTTATAAAATTTAATATAGAAAATGAGATAAAATAAATAAATTTGGATATTTTATAGTCACAGCCTCCCGAAGTTGTTGTTTTGCAATATTTTCCACAGAAATCCAATCAGGATATAAAATAATAGTCTTATAGTGGCTCTGTATTGATATAAAACTGATAAACAAAACTACATTTGGTCATGTTGCATTATTATTATAATCAAGAAAAATAAATATATTTTCATCTCCACAAGAGAGTTCATGTTTTCATAATCATGTAACACCACATTTACCAAATTGAGAACATTATTTAACTATTTTAATAGGATAATTATTCTCCACCAATGATGCTTCAGTAGTCCTACAAAAAAATTATAAATTAAAATATTTCTTTATTAAATTATTATTTAACTAAATATTTGACAATATAAAAAAATATTTATACCAAGGTAAGTTCGAATCCCTCTCTGTATCTGACATTAATATAAGAAAGTGTAATAATATTTTGTAAACCTGCATATTATTAGAAAACTAAATATTTAGAAACAACAATGAAAAAAATATGTAAACAAAGAGGCACAAATTTGTGTGATTCAAAATAAGAAATGAAATATAAATAATTACCATAAAAACTCTGGGACTAATTTTTTGTTTTCCCATATTCCTTCCACATGATCATTTCATATTTCATAAACTATGTCTTTATTGTAGTCACTATAATCATATGAAAATCACGTAATAGATGAATACGAATCAAGTAAATTAACAACATCATCAGCTTCATTATCATCACCCAAATGGTATCTTTTTCCTTGAAAAATGATGGACTATCAATATTTTGATAGATCAATGACATAATATATCTACTTTTTATGTGTCTCTATCATAAATCATTCCTCATTATAATTAATTATTTTTTACTAAACCAGTATAAACCCATAATCATCTTGTTTTGAAGCACAATTGATATCAACCCAATTACACATTAACATTGTTTCTAAAAATTTTTAATATTGAATTTCTTATATATCCTCATGAACTCAAAAATATTCCGACAAATCAAAAATTGTATTTTTTTTTTCTACTTCATGTGAAAAATGCTCTGCTTCTGGGATAACCATCACAATAATAATTTGAATGGTACACATTTCATCCATCTATTTTGTGTTTAATGTGTACACATTAATATAAAAACCATT
Organism: Viscum album; assembly: GCA_963277665.1. Lineage (NCBI taxonomy): Eukaryota > Viridiplantae > Streptophyta > Magnoliopsida > Santalales > Viscaceae > Viscum > Viscum album. The sequence goes on from OY728152.1 coordinate 1,765,717,649, forward strand.
CCATGTTATCATAGTAAGAGATGGTCCCCCTTATATCATTTTCAATGTTTTTGTTGTAGATATATATATTCTCACTTTCTCTTTAAACAGTGAATCAAATGTATTTTTATTCTCAATCATCAAACACATTTCATTTCTTTTTGGATATCGTCTCTTTAATATAGAAATATGTGATGATATATATAATTGAACATCACCTCTATTGTTGAAAATATATAAATGTGCATACATGAATTCATCATATGGAATGACCATTACATTTATGCCATGAATCCATATACCTTAACAATTAGTGGTCAAATGATGAGATATAGAGAGACTAATATGATCAACGTCATACAAATATTCATTACAGAGCACAATCACCTATTCTGAGACATATTTTTGAAAAATTGAGGCCTCTGGTTGAAATGGTTTTTTAATATACCCCTTTAAAATTTTCATATACCTTTTAAAAGGATACAAAAAATGTAAATGAATAGGCATGCATATTCTTATATCACGCCCCATATGAATCAACAGATTTACTATTATATCAAAAAAATGATGGTGGAAAATAAATTTATATTTGACAATGTATAAGACAATATTAATTAACCAACTCATCAAACTTATTTTTGATCAATAAGTTGGAAAAAGTCTATTTGGAATATTTACATAACATTCATCTAGTCTTTCTAATAGCTAATAAAAATATACCGGGCAGTGGGACCGGTAGTATCTATTACATCAATACATGACAGTCATGAGATTTTCATCCTATTAATTTTATATCCATCACTAACAAAAAAATTCTTCACATTTGAGAATATAGACTGGGTATTTTTATTCCATAAAAACACTACAAAAAATTTAACCTTTCACGGTTTCTTGATGTATGACAAGTCGGAGGTAAACATGTTTCATTTCCATTCATAGTGGGAGTTAATCTAAATGTATTCCCATTTCAATCATGTTTAATCAATAATTCAATCCATCGTATATTTTCCATTTATGTCTAATAATGATCCTATCAAACTGTCCCATATATTTTTCTCAACTTGCATAACATAAATGTAATGTTTTATCTCTAAAAATATCCAATAAAGTAGATCATGAATATAGAAGGTCTCTTCCAAATATATTTTTGAAGAATATAACTAATTTTATTTCAAAATTTCGAATCATTATTTCTCACCATGTTGTAATATTCTTCAAATGTCAATGTTTGTGGAGGAATATTGTATTCTTGTAAAAATTTAATTGCATCAATCAATCAATAATAACGATAATGAATTCACAAAATATTCAATGAAAAATGTGTATTGTCTTTTGTAACATCCCAAGTAATTAAAGAATAAATAATTTTCATATTTATTAATATTTATGAATTAAATATTTTTTAATTAAAATGGGTTTCTACGTTCGATAGCGTACTCGATAAGCAACGATGAGTTTCTTTGAAAACTTACGTTGCACACAAGTAATAAAATAATATTATTTTAAATGTTAGTTAACAAGTAGTCGTTGTACTTGCGGGAATGGATAGAAATAACTAAAATATGATTATATATGTTTTTAAATGTTTTTACACTTACCCAATAAAAGATAAAGGCTTAAAATACGGAAAGAATTCAATTTTATGCATTTATACGCTAATTTTCACTAAGGGTTCACTTATCACCTTTTTACGGTGAACCATCATTAAATATAGTTTTGATCAATCTTATAAATTCTATTGGACCAAAAATAACTCTTCTTTAGAATCGGGACATCAAAATTTACATTGTGTAATTTTTTGGCATCTTTCCGATAAAGTTCATTTTTTAATGAATAGTGTAAAATGTTGTATTTTAATTCAAAACCTCTTTTTAATCTAATTTATTTATATGATTAGATTATCTTTTTAATTGGTTTTAAAGTGAAATTAGAATATATTTTTACCATTAAATCCAATAGTGGTCGTTGGAATTAATTTCACTTTGAAATCGGACTTAAACTAGTGTCAATCTTTTGATACGTATTGTTTCATAAAAACACGCTATTTGTCATGATAGCGGGAATTAATTATTAAATTAATTAATGTGACTTATATGTTTTGAATTTTTTAAAATGGACTTCATTTTTGAATTCGAAATATCAAATATAGCTTAGGGTGATTTTTTGGTATTTTTCTGAAAAACTTCAATTTTTGATGAATAGTGAAACCACTAAGTGGTACTTATAAAAACTGATTTTTCGTTTAAATAAAATTTTACCACTTCTGTGTTTTGAATTTCAAAAATCCGACATACATAGTTGTAATTAAGAAGTAAAATGTGGTTCAATGAGATAAAAATATTTTTTTTGGTGAATAGTAACTTATTAAGTTTTTAATCGCGATTAGAGGTAATTAGTGCAATTTAAGGCAAAAATGATATTATAATAAAATGAAAATACCTTGACACATGTCCTACCCTTATTGGATGTGTCATGGCCGACCAACAAAAGCCATGGGTCAACTTGGGGACCCCATGGAGCCACTTAGGTTGGGAAATGACATAAATAACTATTTATTTAATGTTAAAGTAAAAATGACACACACATGAGATGTTTTACTAAAACAATTATTACATGGGGTTATATAAGTCATATTTTTGACTATAAATAGTAATTGGGAAGATAAAAAGATTTCCTAAATCATAGTATATTTTTTATAATTTTTAGACATTAAATAAATTAAATTATTTATGACATCATGATGATGCAGCGATGACCTCATTATTTAACGATTTAAATAAAATGGAAAGATAATGTAATATCTAAGACCTAAACATGTCCAAAACCTATTGGATGAGTGGATTTCGAACTCTTATCACCTTATCCTAGAAATAAATCAATGTGGGACCTCTTAAATCCGAATACCATTTTAAAATAAAGTGACTTTTCATTACATTCCAAGAGTGCCCCTCCTCTCCTCTTATAAAAGGCCCCCACCTCTACCTCCTTACTCACACTCCAAAAGCCCTTGGCTCGGCCAACCCCTGACCATTTTGGCTCTCCACATCCCTCTCTTACTCCTTCAATCCTCACTTTTGGAAGAAGACTTCCCAAGAAGCATTTGAGCTCAAACCAAAGGCAGTTACCCTATTTTAAGGTAAAGTCTTCACTTGATTCCGTTTGTTTTATTTTGCTTCTCCAACCCCATAAACCCTTTTTATTCAATTATTTTGTAACAGATACAGTATCTTCAATATACTAGGATGTTTTTATAAGAAGTATTTGAGCTACACTTACACACACCTACATCTAATGGTTAACGACCATATTGTTTTCGTGGATGGTGAATTTATGCCTCCCGAAACGATGATTGTACAACATTATTTTAACACCTTCAAACGTGGACATTAAGATGTCACTAAATGATATGTTTATGTTTTCCTTGAGGTTCTGTATTTTTCATTTTGGTCATACCATTATGGTTTCCATTATGGGTAAATGTGATATCTTCATTTAAGGAAGTGTGGACTACCGCCCCCTTAAAGTGAGTTGATTCGTTAAATACCATATGTGGGACATATAAAGGATGGAACTATGATATTATATATGATATTATACTATAATTATAATATACATTTATATAATTATGATTCAATTCTATAAAATACGAAATAGAAATGAAAGCAGCGTTTATGCGTACGTACGGCTTACCGTCTCCGTGAACGGTGCATTTCATTTCTTACCTCTAAATGATTATGTAATATTATAAATACATGTATATTATGGATATATATGACATATATGATATCTACATTATGAATACCATTCTGGATATAATGGATACATGAACAACATGTAATTATAAAGGGATTAGTTTTAACTCAAGTACTAATGATCGTTAAAACGACCGTTATTAACTTAAATAATTACATAGTGTTCATGAAATGGTAATAAGTGATATTAAAGGAATAATGAACTTGAAAAGGGTTCTTATGAAAGTAGAAATTATCTCAAGTTTATTATTCAGGACATTAAAGAACGATCGAGTCAAGTCGGACCCGAGGTAAGGGACTTCGTCACAATCTCCTTTCATTGAGGAATATTTCGTTTTATACACAACGTTCTTTTTTACTGTGTATAAACCTCTTTGACTTTTACATTTATACAAAAGGAATATTTTTCTACGAAGCGTTTTACTAAACGAAAAAAAAGAATGTTTTTTAACGTACGTGGTGACAACGACCTTTTCCGCCGCCGCGAGTATTATTTGGTTTTGGCTTCCACAACAAGCCGTAATGTTTTTAAAATAAAATAAATACCATATACTCTTTTATGTATTTTGGTATTGAAAATGGTTTTGATAAGGGATTCTATTATGATATATTGTGATTGAAATGTGGAAATTTTATCATTCCTTTATATTGGTTTTATGTTTTATGATTTTATATTGGTACTTGGACATTTGACGGGTGGTTACGTGATAAACCATATGACAGGTGGTGCCGTTAATACCAGGATGGGTGGTTACATTATAACCTCCAATGCATTGGGTATGGAAGTCGGTCGTATGGATATTCCATTAAGTATGTATGGAAATTGGCCATATGGCTATTCCATTAAGTGATATGTTTGGAAGTCGGCCGTATGGTTATTCCACTTAAGTATGTTTATGTCCCAAGTTACCTTTATATATGTTATGTGTTCTTTATATGGGTTTTATGGTAATCCTTTGGTTACAAAAAGGTATGTAATGATACTTTATTCAGTGAAGAGTTTTTACTACTTCATGAAGGTGAAGGTATTACTTTGATAGAGTATACATGGTTTACTTGATGTTTGAAAAACTAACAGTTTTCATTCATTGTGTAGCCCTTACTGAGCTTTTTATGCTCACCCCAAGTTTTTTGAAATGTTTTTCACAGGACTTAATGTGGAATAAGGTCAAGGATGGGATCAAGGGAATGTCATGCTATATAAAACATGGAACTAGACATGTTTCTTTTTTAGAGTTTTATTTTATTATGGAAACTTTGTAGAAGTGACTACTTTATAATATTTTGAGATGTAATAGTTATGTTCTAATTATCTAAAACTCTAAAACTGAAAATATCCTCAATGTGAATTATTCATTTAATTCAATATTAATTAAGGTATAAGGTTGGGGCCTTATAGTTGGTATCAAGGGTTGGTTTAGACAACTTTAGGAGTTGGAAATGTGTTAAATTATAATATGATTGAAATGATATAGCCTTTACGGATTACCATGTGGCTTCGCCTAAGATATTTCTGTGTTCAGAATGGTTTTCCGCAGAGGAAAAAAAGCATCTATGTTGGGACGACATCAGGAGGAAGACAACCTTCCAAATCAGCAACCTGAGATGGTCAGAATCGGAACTGAACAGTTTGTTGCAGTGATGGCATAGTAGACTCAGGCTAAAATGGTGGTGGTATCCATGTACGAGATCAGCCAGATCAACCGCAGAGGAACATGTCAGTGGTGGAAAATTTCATGAGGCAACATCCCCCATCATTCAGAGGATCATCTGACCCTGTGCAATATGAAGGGTGGATTAAAGCACTGGAGAAGATTTTTGATGTCATGGGGTGTTCAAAACATCAAAAGGTTAGTCTTGCTGTTTACCGTTTTGAAGGTGAAGCTGATTAGTGGTGGTCGATGGTGAAAAATATCAGGGATAGTGATGAGATTGAGGATATTCACTGGGATGAATTCAAAGGTAAGTTTCTTGAGAAATATTTTCCTAAGGTGGTTCGTCTTAGGATGAAAAAACAGTTCCTAGAATTGAGGCAGGAGGATGATTCAGTGGCTTCTTATGAAGCAAAGTTCACTCTATTGGGAAGGTATGCTCCAAACTTCATACGAGATCTTGATAGTAAAATAAACCGTTTTTACTCAGGGTTAAAGCCAAAGTATCGAATGGATTTATCTTCTCGTGAGTTCAAAAGTTATGAAAAACTTTTTCGATGTGCGGAGAAGGTGGAAATGGAGTTTGCCGATGACCAGGTGTTCTATGACAAACAACAGAATAAAGGGTCTAGTTGGTAGGAAAAGGGTAATAATTCATCAAAGAAGCAAGGAGGTAAGAAAACCAAATATTCATCATGTGAGAAGTGTGGTAAAATTCATCCTGGAGAATGTTTATCCATGTCTGGTAAGTGCTTTCGGTGTGGTAAGTCTGGTCATTGTGCTCGTAACTGTAAGGAAGATGATCAAGCAGGCAATGAAAAGCTAACGGTGAGATGTTTTAAGTGTAATGAAATGGGTCATTATGCAAACGAGTGTCCAACGAAGAACTCAACTGGGGGAATGTAGCCAGACTACAAGAAGAAAGGGGTGGTGAAATCTTTTGCAACAACTTCAGCAGATGTTGGGCCATCGAATGAAGTGGTATCAGGTACACTGTTTGTTTGTTCAGATTATGCCAATGTGTTGTTTGATTCAGGGTCTACACACTCATTCATTTCTGAGAAGTTTTCTAGTAAATTGGAAATTCCATATCAATATATGAATCCTGAACTTATGGTAAAAACACCCGGAGGGAACGTTGAGACAAAAAGGAATTATAAGAACCTTCCTATCCTTGTGTGTAGAAAGAATCTACCAGAAAACCTTATTGTTTTTCCTCTAGTAGAGTTTGATGCTATTTTGGGCATGGATTGGATTTCTGTTTATCATGCTAAGATTGACTGAAGAGCTAAAATGGTTTATTTTCAGAAAGATTTTCAGTTTGTGTACAAGAATGAACCCTTGATTTTGATAACATATCAGGAAGTTGAGAAACTAGTAAAAGATGGAAATGAATGTTACCTTGCACATATTGTTGAATATAATGGGACTGTTCAGATTAATGATGTGCCATTGGTAAATGAGTATCTTGTTGTTTTTCCTGATGAGTTTCCTGGTATTATTCATGATCAGGAAGTTGAATTTACTGTTGACTTAGTTACTGATTCTAAGACAATTTCAAAACCCCCTTATCGAATGGATCAAGTTGAACTTTTAGAGTTAAAGAAAAAATTGCAGGAGTTATTAGATAAAGGTTTCATTCGACCTAGCACATCACCATGGGGTGATCCTGTCTTGTTTGTTAAAAAGAAAGATGGATCAATGAGACTTTGCATTGATTATAGAGCCTTGAATAATATTAATGTTAAGAACAAGTATCCTTTGCCTCATATCGATGATTTGTTTGATCAGCTCTAGGGAGCTTAGTATTTTTCGAAGATTGACTTGAGGTCAGGGTACCATCAGTTGAAAGTAAAAGAAGTAGATGTTCTGAAGACTGCGTTCCATACTAGATATGGCCATTATGAATTTGTAGTTATGCCTTTTGGGTTAACCAATTCACCTACTGTATTCATGGACCTTATGAATAGAATTTTCCATTACTTCTTGGATAAGTTTGTGGTTGTTTTCATCGATGATATTTTGGTTTTTTCTAAAAGTAAAGAGGAGCATGAAATTCATTTAAGGGTTATCTTGCAAACCTTAAAAGAAAAGAAACTATATGGAAAATTCAGCAACTGTGAGTTTTGGTTACAACAAATTTCTTTCCTGGGTCACATTGTTTCAAAAGATGGCATAACTATTGATCCTACTAAAACAAAAGTTGTTGAAGAATGGCCAAGACCCACAAATGTAACCGAGATCCGTAGTTTTCATGGTTTGGCAGGTTACTACCGAAGGTTTGTTGAAATTTTTTCCCGATTATCTAGTCCAATGACTAAGCTAACTCGTAAGGGTGTTAAGTTCATATGGACAAAAGAAAGTGATGATTATTTTTAGGAGTTGAAAAGAAGATTAGTGAATTCTCAATTCTTGTCACTTCCTTCCGGGAATGGTGAGTTTGTTATATACAGGGATGCTTCGTTGAAGGGACTTGGTTTTGTCTTTATGCAGAATGATCAGTTAATTGGTTATGCATCACGACAGTAGAAAACTCATGAGGTAAATTACCCTACACATGATTTGGAATTAGCTTCTATTGTCTTTGCTTTAAAAATTTGGAGGCATCATTTGTATGGAGTAAAGTGTGAAATATATACTGATCACAAAAGTTTAAAGTATATATTCACTCAGAAAGAATTGTACATGAGACAGAAGAGATGGCTGGAATTAATCAAGGATTATGATTGTACAATTCATTACCATCCGGGAAAAGCAAATAAAGTGGCTGATGCTTTGAGTCAAAAAAGTAATGCTTCATTACCAATGTTGCGTTTGGAACGTGATCCTTTGGTTACGGATTTGATGAACGTTGACATAGAAGTTGTTGGTGAAGGAAGTTCTTCTGTTTTGTTTCCGAAATTAGTGAGATCATCTCTATCAGATAGAATCAAGCAAGCACAGAAGCAAGACAGCGAGTTGCAGAAAAAGGTAGAGTTGGTTCAGAAAGGTACGTTCCTGAATTCAACATTGATAATGATAATTTTTTTTGAGATTTGGGAAGAGATTGTGTGTGCCTTCTGATTCACAGTTGAAGAGAGAGTTGTTATGTGAAGCTCATAGTTATCCGTTTTCAGTTCATCCTCGTAGTACTAAGATGTACAGAGATCTGCGGGAGTATTACTGGTGGGATGGAATGAAAAGAGATATTGTTGATTTTACTGTGAAGTGTTTGAATTTTCAGCAGGTTAAAGCAGAGCGGCAGTTACTGAAAGGGATGCTTCAGCCTTTACCAGTGCTAGAGTGGAAATGGGAGAATATATCCACGGACTTTGTTGTGGGATTACCGAAGACATCTCGAGGTAATAATGCAATATGGGTTATTGTTGATCGCTTGACCAAATCTGCTCATTTCCTTGCTATACGAGATACTTTTTCCCTAGATCAACTTTCCCGTTTGTATCTTAAAGAGATAGTCAGGTTACATGGAGTTCCTCTCTCCATTGTATCTAATCGTGATCCCAGGTTCACTTCTAACTTTTGGAAAGGCCTTCAGAAGTCGTTGGGTACTGAATTAAATTTTATTACAGCTTTTCATCCTCAATCAGATGGGCAGTCAGAACGAACAATTCAGACCATGGAGGATATGCTATGAGTTTGTTCGATGGATTATCAGGGAAGTTGGGACCAACATCTTTCTTTGGTTAAGTTTTCTTATAATAACAGCTTTCATTCCAGTATACAGATGGCACCATTTTAGGCATTATATGGTAAGCGGTGTCGAACTCCAGCATTTTGCGATGAAGTGGGTGAAAGGAAGCTGATGGGACCAGAATTGTTATAAGAGATGGAAGAAAAAGTTTAGTTGATTCAGAAGCACATGATAACAGCTCAGAGCAGGCAGAAGGGTTATGCGGATAACCGGAGGAAGGATTTATCTTTAGAGGTAGGTGATCATGTTTTTCTCAAGGTTTCTCCTTAGAGAAGTATGACCATATTTGGTAAGAAATGAAAGATGAGTACGAGGTTTATTGGACCATATGAAATTCTGGAGAAAGTTGGATCAGTTTCTTACCGAGTGGCTTTACCTCCGAGTTTATCTTAGGTACATAATGTTTTTCATGTTTTGATGTTGAGGAAGTATATGCCAGATCCATCTCATGTTTTGAGTCCAGAGGTAGTTCAACTGGAGAAGAACCTATCTTATGAAGAACAACCAGTCTAGATTCTTGACCACATGGAGAAGGTGTTACGGAATAAGGTGATTCATCAAGTAAAGGTTTTGTGGAAAAACCATCTGATTCAAGAGGCAACGTGGGAATCTGAAAATGCTATGAGGGATAAATACCCCCACTTATTTTGATAAGTGAATAAAATTGCGAGGACGCAATTCCCAAAAGGGGGGAAGGATGTAACATCCCAGGTAATTAAAGAATAAGGAATTTTCATATTTATTAATATTTATGAATTAAATATTAATTTTAAATAAAATGGGTTTCTATGTTCGATAGCGTACTCGATACGCAACGATGAGTTTCTTTGAAAACTTACGTTTCACACAAGTAATAAAATAATATTATTTTAAATGTTAGTTAACAAGTAGTTGTTGTACTGGCGGAAATCGATAGAAGTAACTAAAATATGATTATATATGTTTTTAAATGTTTTTACATTTACCCAATAAAAGATAAAGGCTTGTAATACGGAAAAATTCAATTTTAGGCATTTATACCCTAATTTTCACTAAGGGTTCACTTATCACCTTTTGATGGCGAACCGTCATTAAATATAGTTTTGATCAATCTTATAAATTCTATTGGACCAAAAATAACTCTTCTTTAGAATCGGGACATCAAAATTTTCTTTGTGTAAATTTTTGGTATCTTTCCGATAAAGTCGATTTTTTAATGAATAGTGTAAAATGTTGTATTTTAATTCAAAACTTCTTTTTCATCTAATTTGTTTATATGATTAGATTATCTTTTTAATTGGTTTTAAAGTGAAATTAGAAAATATTTTTACCATTAAATCCAATTGTGGTCGTTGAATTAATTTCACTTTGAAATCGGACTTAAACTAGTGTCAATCTTTTGATACTTATTGTTTCATAAAAACACGCTATTTGTCATGACAACGGGAATTAATTGTTAAATTAATTAATTTGAATTATATGTTTTGAATTATGTAAAATGGACTTCATTTTTGAATTCGGAATATCAAATATAGCTTAGGGTGAATTTTTTGTATTTTTCTGAAAAACTTCAATTTTTGATGAATAGTGAAACCACTAAGTGGTACTTATAAAAACTGATTTTTCATTTAAATGAAATTTTACCTCTTCTGTGTTTTGAATTCCAAAAATCTGACATCCATGGTTGTCATTAAGAAGTAAAATGTGGTTCAATGAGATAAAAATATTTTTTTGGTGAATAGTAACTGTTAAGTTTTTAATCGCGATTAGAGGTAATTAGTGCAATTTAAGGCAAAAATGATATTATAATAAAATGAAAATACCTTGACACATGTACTACCCTTATTGTATGTGTCATGGCCGACCAGGACATGCCATGGGTCATCTTGCGGACCCCATGGAGCCACTTTGGTTGGGAAATGACATAAATAACTTTTTATTTAATGTTAAAGTAAAAAATGACACACACATGAAATGTTTAACTAAAACAATTTTTACATGGGGTTCTACAAGTCAGATTTTTTAGTATAAATAGTCATTGGAAATCTAAAAATATTTCCTAAATCATAGTATATTTTTTATAATTTTTAGACATTAAATAAATTAAATTATTTATGACATCATGATGATGCAGCGATGACCTCATTATTAAACGATTTAAATAAAATGGAACGATAATGTAATATATAAGACATAAACATGTCCAAAACCTATTGGATGAGTGGATTTAGAACCCTTATCACCTTATCCTAGAAATACATCAATGTGTGACCTCTTAAATCCGAATACCATTTTAAAATAAAGTGACTTTACTTTACTTTCCTAGAGTGCCCCTCCTCTCTTCTTATAAAAGGCCCCCACCTCTACCTCCTTACCCACACTCCCAAAGCCCTTGTCTCGACCAAACCCTGACCATTTTGGCTCTCCACATCCCTCTCTTACTCCGTGAAGCCTCCCATTGGGCATAAGACTTCACAAGGAAGCCTTTGAGCTCAAACCAAAGGGAGTTACCTGATTTTAAGGTAAAGTCTTCACTTGAGTCCGTTTGTTTTATTTTGCTTCTCCAACCCCCTAAAACCTTTTTATTCATTTATTTTGTAACAAATACAGAATCTTAAATATACTAGGATTTTGGTATAATACGTATTAGAGCTACACTTACACACACCTACATCTAATGGTTAACGAACATAATGTTTCCGTGGATGGTGAATTTATGCCACCTGAAACGATGATTGTTCATCATTCTTTTAACACATTCAAAGGTGGCCATTAAGATGTCACTTTATTTATATATGATATATAATATGTTTATGTTTTCCTTAAGCTTCTGTATTTTTCATTTTGGTCATTCCTTTATGGTTTCCATTATGGGTAAACGCGATATCTTCATTTAAGGAAGTGCGGACTACCGCCCCCTTAATGTGAGTTGATTCGTTAAATACCATATGTGGGACATATAAAGGATGGAACTATGATATTATATATGATATTATACTGTAATTATAATATACTTTTATATAATTATGATTCCATTCTATAAAATACGAAATAGAAATTAAAGTAGCGTTCATGCGTACGTACGGCTTACCGTCTCCATGAACGGTGCATTTCATTTCATACCTCTAAATTATTATGTAATATTATAAATACATGTATAAGATGGATATATATGAAATATATGATATCGAAATCATTAATACCATTCTGTATATAATGGATACATGAACAACATGTAATTATAAAGGGCTTATTTCTGACTCAAGTACCAATGATCGTTAAAACGACCGTTATTAACTTAAATAATTACATAGTGTTCATGACATGGTAATAAGTGATATAAAAGGAATAATGAACTTGAAAAAGGTTCTTAAGCAAGTAGAAATTAACTCATGTTTATTATTCAGGACATTAAAGAACGATCGAGTCAAGTCGGACCCTAGGTAAGGGACTTTGTCTCAATATCCTTTCATTGAAGCATATTTCGTTTTATACACAACTTTATTTTATACGGTGTATAAACACCTTTGTCTTTTACTTTTATACATTAGGAATCTTGTTCTATGAATAATTTTACTAAACAACAAAAAGGAATGTTTTTTTAACATATGTGGTGACAACGACCTTTTCCGCCGCCCCGAGTATTATTTGTTCTTTGGCTTCCACAACAAGCCGTAATGTTTTTAAAATAAAATAAATACCATATACTCTTTTATGTATTTTGGTATTGAAAATGGTTTTGATAAAGGATTCTATTATGATATATTGTGATTGAAATGTGGAAATGTTATCATTCCTTTATATTTGTTTTATGTTTTATGATTTTATATTGGTACTTGGACATTTGACGGGTGGTTACGTGATAAACCATATGATGGGTGGTGCCGTGAATACCAGGACGGGTGGTTACATTATAACCCCCAATGAATTGGGTATGGAAGTCGACCGTATGGCTATTCCATTAAGTATGTATGGAAATTGGCCGTATGGCTATTCCGTTAAGTGATATGTGTGGAAGTCGACCGTATGGTTATTCCACTTAAGTATGTTTATGTCCCAAGTTACCTTTATATATGTTATGTGTTCTTTATATGGGTTTTATGGTAATCCTTTGGTTACAAAAAGGTATGTAATGATACTTTATTCAGTGAATAATTTTTACTACTTCATGAAGGTGAAGGTATTACTTTGATAGAGTATAAATGGTTTACTTGATTTTTGAAAGACTAACAGTTTTAATTCTTTGTGTATCCCTTACTGAGCTTTTTATACTCACCCCAAGTTTTTTGAAATGTTTTTCAAAGGACTTATTATGGAATAAGGTCAAGGATGGGATCAAGGGAATGTCATACTATATATAACATGGAACTAGACATGTTTCTTTTTTAGAGTTTTTTTTTATTATGGAAACTTAGTAGAAGTGACTACTTTGTAATCTTTTGAGATGTAATAGTTATGTTCTAATTCTCTAAAAATCTAAACCTGAAAAGATCCTCAATGTGAATTATTCATTTAATTCAATATTAAGTAAGGTTTAAGGCTGGGGCCTTATATCTTTACACCATTTATCAATTGATAATATAAATTCTATTCTTCACAAACTCGAAAAGCATTATACCCCTTAGAACTATAGAAAAATAAGTTTCCATATGACTGAAATTCATTTATACTGAACTATTTCATAACATACAAAAGAAAAAACTATTTCTTGTATGCATAAAAAATACCTACACCTTCATCCCAAAAAAGTTTCAAGTCATCAATCAATGGAGAATGAGTCATATAAATATCTTTTATTTTTTTGGGTGAAAAAATTATCAATCTCATCATAAATTTTTTCTTCTTCAAAATTATATTTTGGAATAAGTTGTAAACTATAATAAATAGGCCCTGAACTATGATTGCTTATTAATCTATGATATTGATTCATTCATTCTTTACACACTCCCATTAATCGATTTCTAACATCACTTACATAATTAAGAAATCGTTTTTCATATATCTTCTATTGGGTTGAGTGAGCATGGTGAAATTATTTTCCATCATATATATGTTCATATAGATTCCATTTTAACATTATTTCATCAATTAAAATTGAAAATATAAACTTAATATGATGAAATATTTGAAGGTACCAAATTTCTTTTCCCATAGATCTGATTTCAGAACACAAAAATGAATTAGACATAATTTTTCTAAATTATATGAAGGGGTTATTGAAAGAAATTGTTTGATTTAGAATGATATTATATTTCAATACATGATAATGAATTAAAATTGACCATATTAGCCATCTTGTAATGTGATGTTTCACATGTAGGAATGTTTGATAAAAATTAATATTGTTTCCTATATATCACACTTTAATTCGGGGAAGCAAGTATCTTTTCATACCCCAATCCCATTTGAATTTATATTTTCATCACCTCATAATTGGAATCTAGATTACGATTTCCATATGGATATATCTATTTTAAATGTGCAAGTAAGTAATAGTATCTTTTTTTACCAAACATTTAGTTACATTCATGGTAAACAGCCTCAAAACAACTGATAACAGAATATATTTACTAAAACAAGGGAATAATTGATTCTTAGAATATCCATACTATCCTATAACACTTTATTTTTTTTCTATGGTTTCAACACATAAATCCAAAATTAAATCTCCAATAAAATATCTTATCACATTATTAATATTTTCTTCAACATAATCTATTGAATTTATAGTTATTTCAGATTTCCAGATCCAACGTGTATAATTAATGAAAAATAAATAAATGATCCTTGCTTACTATGGTTTTTGTCTTGATGATTTCTAACACTTAACAGATGGAAACAAATTCAAATCAATGATTCGATGTTTTTGTTTATAAAATTTGTAGAACTCATTAGCTCCTTTTTCATATTCATCACTAGTTCATTATATATTTATCCATTTATGATCCATTAAACACCTAATATCACAATATAATTGTTGAATATATTAAATCATTAAATCATATATATATATATAAACTGATAAACATTAAACAAAAATACATTTAAAAAAACTATTAATAATCACATAGAAATTATCAGATACGAAACACATTTACAAATAATAATATTTTTAATTGCGTATTATATATCTGTTTTTATAGATAATAAAATTTAATTATTTTCAATCATCTTACATCTATTACTTCATTTTTCATAGATTTTACATTAGATTAGTTCTTTGTGTGTCGAAAGTATTGAAAACTAAATTAATTTATTGGTCTATTTTACATTATTTTTACTAAAAAGTGGGGTATGTTACAGGTGAAACTCCCCAGTCAGAATAGATATGGAATTCTCACATCTTAATAGTAAAAATCCAATACATTGGATAACATCATTAATTCTCTCACATGGTAGCTGATCGTGGTGATGTATTACTAAAACAATTATATCTATATCAACATTAGATGTTACATACTCATTCATACCATTTGGGTGGTCAACCAGTAGTTACAATAGAATAATTCTGAAATAATAAAAATTTAGACATATAAATTACATATACATTCAACATCAATAGACCACAAAGTGTATTTTAAAAAATTAGGTCATGTCTCTAAATTATGAGTTTCTGAAATGTTTCATTAATTTTTGTAGAATGAAATTAATTTATTATAAATAGAAATATTTTGATATATATTATAACATGTTGATTAATTATGTTTGTAATCATCCATGATTTTATAAAATAAATGAACTCTTATAACCTTATTAATAAAATATGTTTCAATATAATGTGATCCTATAATCCTAAAAAAAATACACTAGTGTTATAATATATAATTAATCTATATTGTCCCTTATTTTATGATTTAAAATTTCTTATAACGCTCTTCGTAAATTTAGAGAGTTATTATAACAGTGAATTGTGATTCTATTATTGGTAGATTACTAGTGTACAAAATAATAATTTGACTATTTTTAATGTAAACATGAAAAACTCCCTATAAAATCATGTATCAACAATATGAGATGTTATAAATTTTTAATTATTACATATATAACCATATATTCTTATGAATTGTCTTAGTAAATAAATTTCAATTAGATATACTTTATATCTACAAAACAAATCATTATATTCAAATACACCAATATAAAAATTCATTAGATAATTAGATTTAATAAAAACAATTATACATAACAATGATATAATATAGGGAGATAAAATATATTACAATAATAAATATTATATTTTTAATTAATATATAATAATTCCATGGTATAAAATATATCACGACTAAAGGAGAACCAGTTGATAGATTTATTGAATAAAGTGTTCAATCATATTCCAAGTTGTAAGAAGCCTAAAAATCAATGTCATAAAATAATTTATAATTTCATAAAAGTGATATGAATATATCACATAGAATTATATTATTAATTACATTAGTTTTATGATTTCATATTGAATTATATATGTTCTACGATTCAACAAAAATAGTGATTCTTTTTTAGGGGGTGAATCAATAATTTCACATCCTTTTAAATTTTATAATAAAAAACTTTTAACACACCTTAATGTGAATGACCAGATTGATATGCACGACCAAAAAATATTTCATAGAAAAAAATTATTAGGAAGAATGTATTTTTATTAGGTTTACTACTAGAAATGATCATCTAAAACCTTGTAATGATCGGGTAAAACTCTTGATCACTAATTCAACAAAATTAAAAAAACGTAAAAAATTTAGAGTTTTTATTATCCTCAATATTATATATGAACATCAACCCTTGAAAGTGTTCCCTGAATAAACACTACATGAAATATCAGAATGAATATGATTGTAAATAAGGACCATAAAGAGGAAATTCAAACTAAAATCAAACCATGATTCAGGTCAGAAATTGAATTTCAAGATGAAAATAATGTATAGATGATGATGTAATTGAAGAAGATGAAGAATGGAGACAACATATCCTTAAAATTGATGATAATCTAACAGAAATATAGTTTGATACCACTTGGAGTACTTATTTGTGTCATTATTTGGGATGGATTCATCGCGAGTGGAGGTTTACGTAGATCCAAAAAATCTGTTTTTCTTAATAACGCACATATATTAAAGTATTTTTGCATCATTTTATAAAAATGACACCGAGAAGTCCAACATGATATTTTGGAGATTAGTTTTTAAGAAACAAATGCTGAAAAAATATTAATATTTTTAAAGTCGGTTTTAAAAAAACAATGCCAAAAATATTTTTTATTATTTTTCACGACGGTTTTCAAAAAACTGATGTGAAATATATTATTTTTATTTTTGGTGTTTCTTTTTAAAAAACTTATTCCAAAAATAAATTCTTATTTAATTTTTGGAATAGGATTTACTAAGAAACAATGTAAAAGATGGAGCATAAAAAATGTTTACCAACAGTTTTAGTAAAAATCGATACCAAAACACTCTCTCACTTACATTATGCATTGGTTTGAAAAAATGATGTCATTTCTCTGATGTCAAAAACACTATTTAAACTAGTGTTTCTAGTGAAGAATATCGATGCATTGAGTGAGATATTGGTGGACCTGGATAAGGATGTGCATATAGAGATCAGATAGATTAGGTGTGCTCCTATAGATTTAGACAGTTTTCCTACATCTACACTTGAAGTAGGGGTTTTCTGCAGGCCTGGTTGAGGAAAATCTATGTTTACTTTTTGGGACTCTTTGTTTTGGTGGTATTGTTTTATATCCCTATTTACATTCTAGTTTCCAACTGTCTTACTCTGTGGTTGGCCTCTTAGTGTATGCAAGCGTCGTCTACTTAGTGTTTTAACATTTCTACATATTGTACTTTGAGATTTTGTGCAAGTATATATGTGATACGGAAAATGCATCTTGTTTGTTGGATATGTCTACTCAGTAGTTTTCATTATACCCTAGACTATTGGAGGGGGATTGGGGTAGTCACTTCAAGGGCCCCTATAGGACTGGTTGTGAGAGAGTGTTATCAAAGGTAGTCAGTTAAACATAAGGACTAGGAGTCTATGAGGTTGGTTTGGGGAAATAGAGTTAAGTGTTTCATGTTCATAGTTCAGGATAGGGAATCTATTGATTGTTTAATGGATGGATTATCCATACACCAAGAGAATAGTCACCTGCCTGTCAACATTGAACATGAATACGACACTTTTAGGGAAATTAAATTTAAATTTATCATATTGGACTTGGGCACGTTCTCATATCCTTCTTGAGGAAGATAACTAAGTATAGTCTATAGAAAATAGTCCATATTGATCTGTTTCAGGATTCCTACCAATAGATAGCTACTTCGGATTATGTTTTTTTACCTTGACTTTGATCAGCCTATCAATGAGGTGTCAGTATAAGGGAATATTCAAGAGATGGAACTTCATGGAGCTTTTCCAGATACAATTTTGTCTATCGAGCAGCTGTTACAACTAGATTTCCCAACTGAGGTTTCATGCATACTGAGAGGATTTCATGTGTTCTATAGAAAGTGACATCCCCGGTTTAGTGGTGAGACAGACCACCAGGTAGATGAGGATTTTCAGAAGCTAGTTATGCTCATTTAATATAATGAAGTTCCAACCTCTGTACGAGGGATGTTAGATTATGGCGAAGTACTCAGTGAGGTTTACTAATCCTTATCCATACTATACAAATATGGTATAAGGAACATTCATTAATGAATTGACCATTTATAAGGGATTACATGGGGGGACTAGGGAATCCTAGACATCCCTTTACAATACTATATATACAGAGGTACTAGATAATACTCTTATATGGGAGAGATTATTGGCAGAGCATATGCCAATAGTGGGACATACCAGTGGAAATCAGGAAGCTAATTCATTGGCCGTAGGTAGCCGACAATTCTCTCAAGGACCCAAATAGGGAAATCAATCTATGTGACAACTCCAAGACAAGGGATCATCCTTGTGAGGCTCCCAGTGTACAGCTAGTGTGCTGAAGGGCAAGTAGTGTTACTCGTATGATTGTTTGGGAAATATATCGTGATATTACTCCACATATCAAATAGAAGATAAACATACTTTCAAGTGACTATTGAAGATTAAGGGGAGCCATTATCAGGATTTTCTACAAAGGTGGAAGAAGTGGAAGAGGAACACGTAGGACAACATGTAGTGGGAAGATGTTTGAAGAATTCACACCACACCACCAAGAGTTCAACCATTGTCTTAAGGAGATCATGGATAGGGATGAGGCTAGCTTCATGAAATAGATGATTATGACCTCAAGTCTATAGGGATGTGTAAAGGTATGATATGTGTATTTTAGACCATATCTACAGTTTTTATAGACACATGTGTCTATCATTATTCCCATTACATGAAACTTTTACAAGACATGGAGATTTAATTACAACCATTTCACCGATCCCTACACTTATAAATTCATATGGTTTGAGATTTTATGAGCACACACATGTTTTGGATGTTTGAGCTTAATCATTGAGGTGGGATTTTAGGTTGGGATCTCATTTTAGTGAAATTGAAGTCCTATGATGTCAGTCTTTTTATGGACTGGATACCCATAGTCCACTCACAAATTGATTATTTTAGGTATAGAGTGTGGTGTGCCCTTGGTGATGGTAATAGGGTTTCCATTGCTGGATAAATTGAAATGCATGTAGTTTAGGATGGACTTACTCATTGTAGGGTTTAGCTGATTTCTCATCTGTTTTTTAGCCTCGCCATTTATGCATTGGATGAAACGATTTCTCAATTTCTATTAGTGCTGCAGGAGTATGAGGATATCTTTTCTGAGGATGTCACATTATTAACTCTCTATAGGGATGTAGACTTATAAATTGATCATTACCCAAGAAAAATACTGATATCTACCCCTTCATATCAGAAGGATACCACATAACTTCATGAGATGATTGTATAGTTGGAGGACCTATAGATGAAGGGCTTTGGAACACCCAATGTTTCATGCTGGAAGGCCCCAGTTTTGTTTACCAAGAAGGCTGATAGGATCTCAAGGATATGTGTAGACTTCCATTTCCTGAATAAAGTGACAGTGAAGAACATTTAACCCCTAACGAGGTTCAATGACCTCATCAATAAGATTATATGATCCATGTGTTTCATAGAGATGGAACTCAAATCTAACTATCACGAGCATCATGTAAGATATGAATATGCACTTAAAACATACTTCCAATATTGGAAGGACCACTATGAGTACATGGAGATTCTTTTTGGAGTGAAGAATGACCCAGAAGTGTTCATGTGAGTCATGAATAGGTTCTTCCCACCATACTTATACAAGTTTGTTGTGGTCTTCATTGATGACATCCCACATTACTAAATGTCCGAGAAGGAGAAAATGATGTAGTTGAGGATGTTATTAGACACAACAATTTAACTCGTGCTTTATGTTATGTTTTTAAAGTGTTAATTATGGATATTAGAGGTCAAATTTCTGGGATATGACATTTCAGAGGATGGAGTTTTAGTGGTTCTGGAAAAGAATGAGGTGATTCATTCTTTTCAATAAACCAAAGTGTTTAACTAACGTCAGAAGTTTCATGGATTTATTTAGGTACTATTAGAGTTCTGTACCAAAATTTTTAATAGTATCATCACCCTTAATTTATTTGACATAGATGGGGAATCACCTTGTTTGGATAGAGATTTTACAAGAGTGATTTAAGGATATGAGGTAGAGGTTGATGAGTGCACCCATATTGAGTCTAATAGAAGAGGGAATCATTTATGTACTATTCAATGATGATTTAGGGACTGGACATGGTTTTTCTCTCATGAATGGAGAAGTAGTGATTTCCTATAGTCCATGCCAGTTGAGGTATCATGAGTATAACTATGTGGCCCATGATCCTGAGCTAGTAGTATTAGTCTTCACATTGAAGATGTGGCGACAATGCCGAATGAGTGAGTGGTTTATCATATAATATAACTATTATGGTCTCATTTATATCTTATTTATTAAGTATTTTAACATGAAAAATTGTTTATAGATAGAGTTCCTCCATGACTAGATCAGCAAGATTATCTATATTATTGTGAGGGGGAATATAGATGTAGATGATCTCAACAAGAGATCGAGTTGGATGTTTCTGAGTTAGGCTTCAATGAAGTTGTACTCGCTAATGATATCCTTTATAGATGTATATTGAATAAATTTCAACATGTCATGGAGGCACATATAGGAAATAATAGCTACGAAAATCCCCATTCTTAGATGTCCAAAGGGTATGAACCTGATTAACCATATATATGTGATGACAATGTCATTCTTCTTATATGGAACCTAGTTTTACCAGTGGTGTTATGGATTTTGGTTCTTATTTTTATCTAGAAATACCCTTTGGTGGTACATTAGTGTGTGGAAAAGATATACCATGTCCTCTGAAGTAATTTTTAGTGGTTGAGGATAAAAAAGATGGTTGTATTTTCCATTTTATGATGCATCTGGGGGCTTCAAGAGAATGTTGAACACTGGGTTCCATCAACCGTTACCCAACCACATGATGTTCCATATTGGAAGTGGGATGATATATAGATGGAATTCGTGATGTATTTGTGATGCACATCCAGGGCACCTGATACCATCTGGGTGATCATTTACTAACTCACCATGTCGGCCCACATCCTATACATTTGGAATTAGAGTTTAGTAGATACCCTGAGACACCTCTACATGTAGGTTATAATTGTTCTTCATGGAATTACATAAAAAGTCACTTCATATCATGATGATCATTACACTTCCCATTTATGGGGCGGTTACATGAGGTGTTTTGGACTCTGTTTCTCTGGAGCTTGAAATATTACCCCAACTAAAATTTCCGGATGGAGATGAGTATTTATGTTCTTGATCACATGTTATATTCTTGAATCATAGTCATTGGGAATAGTTTATAGGATCACCTACTTCAAGTGGAGTTTGCGTACATAAAAATCTACCACTCCATCATTTTTATGACACCATTTGAGGACTTGTATGCATGAAAATACAAGTCACCACACTTCAAGAATGACCTAGGAGTGTCAGATCACATGGGTGTAGAGTTTGTATTTTCTACCTATGAGAATGTGCATATTAACTTGGAACATGTGAGTAATACATAGAGTTGTAAGAAGTCATATGATTATAGTATATGGAGGCCTCTGGAGTTCTAGGATGGAGACAAGGTGTTCCTTTGGGACTCGCCTCAATTGGGATTGTAGAGATTTGGTGTTGGTGAAAATTTATCCTTGAGATACGATGACACTTTTCAGATTTTATATAGTGTTGGTGAGGTGGCATAAAATCTAGATCTATCCCCGTATTTAAATCAGATAAATGAAGTCTTCCACATGTCACAACATCGGAGGTATGTTTATGATCCTTCACACGTCATTGACTGGGGCGAGCTGGAACATGATGATGGGGTGACTTTGAAAGAGTACATGGTGTATATTAATGATGGAGAAAATAATATTTTTCATGGGTAGTCAATTCATTCATTGCTCATTTGGTGGTAGAATTAGAAATTCCATGAGGGAAATTCAGAGCGAGAGGCTCAAATTTGTGATCAGTAAACTCGCATTTTTGTTGAGTAGAAACTATTTTTGCATTTGGTTTAAATCTCGAAAGTGGGGATAACTCAATGAAGGAAATTTTCTATAGTAATATTATTATAAATAAATTGGAAATTTTATGAAAATCGAAACTGATTCATCATATGAATCTATGGAATGATGTTCCCAGGAAAAATCGATGAAATTTTCTACTTTTTAATAAAAATAAAGTGATGTTTTTCTTTAAAACTAATCAACTTCTTAGAGGTTATCCTGATATGAAATTTGAGGGAACTATTGTGTTAAAAATAGCAATTTTACCATATGAAGTCCCTAATATTAACCGGCATGAGTAAACCATAGAAATTAGTTTTTGGACATATGGTTAATAAAATATTTATTAGAAAATATAATATTTTAATGCAAAAAATATTTTCTAGATATTTTATTTTTTCATGAATACAGGGTTATCACCATAACCATGTAATTCCCCTAAGGTAAAGAGACAGAAGTACCCTCAACAGAGAATATGGATCAATGACCATGACATGGAATTGAAGATCGAAAAATAAATGAATGATGAAGACACAACATATCCCTCCACCCATAATCAATCCAAACCCCATGATGTGTTTTTTTTATTTCAATTTCTACCCCCATTCATAAATTTGATAAATAATATAGTCCAACCCAAAAATAAGTTGATCAGTGGTTTTACTTCTTGTTGGATGGGAGTTATAGTACATGAATTAAATGGTGCTAATATTGGTATGATTTGGTTGTTCTTTTTGAACCCTCTATGAAGGATGAGTAGAGATTGATGCGAAAAAGGCCACGATATAACCTTGTGGTATTTCTATGCTTCTCGTTTCACCCATTATTATTCACATTCATTGAAATCTTCATGATTGTATTCGAGGATAATTTTTCTCCATTTTCCCTGGCATAATAATCAGAGTCTAATGTTCTAAAACCCCTCTAACACCAAAGAGGCATAACCGTGAAGGTGAAGTGAATTTCATGTCCATGTATAGTACAAGTTAAAAATGATGGGCCACCAGTGCCACTGCTAGTGCAAGTCGAAAGACTTGGCCTGACAAGGTTAGTCCATGTGGAGCGTAAGGAAAATTCCACTGGTAGGTCATTTGAAGGAGGAGAATCATGGCTAGCGGGTCACATTGGAGTTGGCATGGCTGGAGGTTATGGGTTGCGACAGGAGGTCATGATGTTGATCCGGGGATGCTTCTCGGTGTTGTGTGGGAGGAACCCATGGTGGTGAGTCTTTGGGGATGGCTATGTGCTGAGTCTACCATGTCGAATTCATCTCGCACAACATCATAAGAGATTCATATGGTCAGGGAGGACATCGTGTGGTACAATGAACCATACCCCCATCCCACGAGCCTCACTAGAGGATGTAATCCGCTTTAGTGGCCCCACAGGCCAGACCCAATGGAATTGTGAGAAAGGACCATAACCATAGAAGGCCAATCCCAAAGGGAAGATTCTATTCATACTAGACTGGACTAGACTGATTCAGGTTAGGATGGGTCTGGTGGGCTGGGTCTGACGTGGACCGAACACATCTCAATTTTTTTTAAAAAAATAGCAATAATTATCAAACATTGGGTCTATTTAATGAGGTGTTTGTGGTGTTGGGAAGCATGAGTCAAGAATTTACATTCATGATACTATTATTGAGTCTATATTGATGTTTTGTATAAAATATTGTCCTGAAGAGTTCGTTATTTTAGAACAATAATAATATGAGTTGAATCCTCTGGCCGACTATTATTTTGAGATTGTGACCTTGAGAAAATGTGACATTATGTCAATGTGACTTTGGGGATGCATAAATTACTAAGACTCTGTATATTACCAAAACATCATATTTTACTAAGACGCACTGTCTTACAAAGACACCATGTCACACCGAGATTCTATGTCCTATCGATATTTTGTGACTTATCAAGAATTTGGGACTTATCGGTACTGGGTGTTTTGTAGACTATGTATAACAATTATTTTTTCCATTATATAGACTTATATATTTTCTAGATTATTTTGTTTTCAATTTTTAATATTTCATGTATTTCATTGTGAAATACAACATGTATTTATTTGTGTTTTACTAATTGTATTTCAGCATGGTGTTCATTTGTGGTTCTGGGTTGTCATATTGAGTATTTTTTTACAAAACCCTACACATGATTTTCTTAGAATTATCACATATTTTGTAGATGACTAGTTATTTTATTGAGTTCTAGGTGGACTAGGACCAGGTGGTTCTTAGAGTGATCGGACATATGAGGTGTGCTACTATGTATATAGAAAACTATCTTACACATACTTGTCAGGTAGCGAGTACTGGGGAAGAGGTTGATGAACATGTGTAGTTAATTTTCAAAACACTTTATATAGTGGTCTTGTACTCAATACCAATTTACATTATTTTTTCCACCAATGTCCTGAAGGCCTTAATTTTTATTGATTTTGATAATACACATTTCAAGGGGTGAGGTGGAACCCATACGACTCATGTATGGGTAAGTATTACATGGATAATAGTCTTTAGAGGAATTCATTACCATGAGGCTTCAAACATTACTTACAACCCAGACTAACTTCTTGGAACACCTCCTCCCCAGCATCTTCATCGTGAAATATGTCGTGACCCATCCCAGTGGGGCCCGAGCCACAACTCCCCAAGCCGGTCTCCAATAGGCTAGGGGCTGGTGAGTATCACCAAGTAGGCATGCTACTAACATGGGAGGAATTTCCTATAAACCATTACATATGCACACACATCTCCAAGCCCAAAAAGATGAAAAGTAAAAACTACAAAAATTAAAAGATGCATGCATACACTAAAACCCAACCATAGAGTACAACAGGGAAGTAATTTACAGTAATGTAAAACCCTTGTCCAAAAGTACAAGACTACCAAAAAGGAAGTATTCAACAAATTCCAACCTGTAGAAAAAGGTACTGAGACTGCAACCCGTCGCTGAAGGAACACACCTCGGCCGGTCTGATCTCACTGATCACCATCTGGTCCTGGTCCGCCTAGAATCCGGTCAGAGGCTCCCTTTTCTACACAAGACACGACACGTGTGGGCAAAGACCGTTCATGGGTGAGTATAACAATAACCAGTAGGACACCCCAAAAATTACAAAGGAAATACAACAAGGAAAATACCACAAAGGCAAGTACACTCAGCTCTACACAATATATGTCTAGGCAACATATAACAAGAATATCCATATATACTCATACACAAACAACCATCACGAAAACCACCACTAGGATACAGCTCGAAGATTCCACTAAGAACACCATCGGGAGGACATACTCTTTGTTCTGAAGAGAGAAGCACGCAGTACTCATTCTGAGAGAACACACTCCACAAGTACCATGGGAACAAGATACTCAGATGAGGATCACAGCTAAGTCATGGGGTGATTCTGAAAACTCAGTCGGAGCCAATCCGCTAAGTAGAGGATCAGAACCCTGGTAATGTTGGTCACATTGATACAAAGAACTCTACCTAGGGTTCCAGGAATGAACAGAGGATCCAGATCTAAGTCTCACAGAGGGGATTCCAACAACTCTATTCAGGGAGGCCTGCTGAAGGGATCATACCCAAGTATAAAAGAGTTGATGACAAAACCTTTAGCGGATTACCTAGGGTACAAACCCTAAGAACTAGTCCAAGTCACAAAAGGACAGTGGATCAAGCCATGAAGAAAATGTTACACAGCGTGTAGTATGGTTACACGCTCTGTTCCTTGACCACGGGTACATCCCGTGTGAACGGCCCATGTCCTTCATTCATGCCATGCAAAACCAAACTACACGGTTTGTAGAAAAGGTACACATCGTGTTCCTTGACCCCTGGTGATGCTCGTGTAACCGGCCCGTGTCACTCAGCATGTCGGATAGAAAACAACTACACGGAGTGTAGAAGAAATCACATGCCGTGTTTGAGAACCTGGGCTCGCTCCGTATACACTGGCCATGTGCCCGTACATGGTATCTTCCCATGTATGTGTCACCTACATGTGTACCAGTACACGGGGTACCCTGTATATCTGGATGGGTCTGGTCGGGGAGGGATATACATGGTGTGTTCATGGCCATGTATCCTACCTGTGTCCGTGTACTCCCAGAGTACATGCCGGATAACCCTACCGACGAACACACGCCGTGTAGCCGATACTACACGGCGTGTAGTCGAGAAAATTTCCAAAACGGCGTCTTCCTCCACGTGCCTCAGCTGATCTTACGGATCTGGATTCTGTCGTCCGTTCGTCCAGAAACTCCAGATACTAGGTCACCTTATCTCTATGAAGCCGAATCCGTGGGTTTCAGGTCTTTAATCGACTCCAAAATCACATTCTGGCCATCCGAGCGGAAATCATCCGAAGAACGATTTCTTCCCATCCGCTTCAATCTGTCTACCAAAACCGTCGTCGCACCTCCTCAACACCGTCACAGTGTTGATCATTCAATTTGTGATAGTTGCGTCGCAGAACGGATGTGAAACGATCCGTTGTTCATAGCCCCATGAAGAACGTGAAGAACACTCACAAACAACGTGAGAATTTGGGGAAGAACACACAACAAATCTAGAGGGACGTACCTCGATCGATGTTCATGTTGATCATGGTTCATCACTGTTAGAAGGTTGAAAAAAACCGAATAAAATGCAAGAATCAATTCCCCAAAAATCCTCGCAAAATCCCATCCCGCAAGAAAAATAGAACCGCGGGCTAATCTGTTCATGGATTAGTCTGTGTTCGTCATGAATATCAAAAACTGGGAAGAATTAAAATCACAACCATATCCTACCTGGATTCGCTGTGTTTTCTGAAAAATATCCGCTCGTCGCGTCGTCGAAATCTGTTAAGAACGCCGTCGCCGCCGTGTTGGTGGATTCCTTCAGAGCTGCCAAGGGTTTTCAGAGTTATGGGGTTTGTCACCCCGGACCCTAGTACAAGCCTCTATTTAATGTGGAAAAAAGAAAAAATATTTAAAAGATCTTGCTACAGAAATAAAATATTTTTATTAAATATTTTATTACCGTTGCGTCCAAAAACTAGATTTCACCATTGACCCACTTCTGCCAAAGTTAGGCCTCGCCTAAAATAAAATCGATGTTCTGAATGCAACGGTTCCCTCAGGATTCTGATCCGATCACCTGTTCGGGAGTTATCAACTTTTTCAGGAAAAACGCACGCACGCGTAATTTAATTATTAAAATAAATTCAAACATTTGTTCTGGGCTCACTGGGCCTCGGAACTACGCGCTGTCTTAGAGCCTGGTCTTGAAATAATACCTATATAATATTAAAATAATACATGGAAAAATCCGGGACATTACATCACACCCACCTTAGGGCTTTTAAGTCCTCGAAAAGCCAAAACAAGGTCTACTAAAAAAGATGTGGGTACTGCACGGGAATCAGAGCCACCCGCTCCCACATGCTCTCCTGGAGATTCCCATACCGCCATCGGACACGCAACAAGGTAATAGATCATCCACGAAGGATCTTCTCCTACAGATCCTCGATCTCCACTGGGTACTCAGCAAAGGTCACTCCATCGTCGATGTCTAGCTCTCCCACATCGATGGCGTGCGATGGATCGTGAACGTACATCCATATTTGTGACACATAGAAGACATTGTCTACCCGGTCCATCTATTGAGGTAGAGCCAAGCGATACGCCACCTCGCCATCTCTACTCAAAATCTGAAAAGGGCCAACAAACCTTGGAGATAGCATGTCGCCCCGACCTAATCTCTGCAATCCCTGTCGAGGTGAGACCCGAAGGAACACATGGTCTCCTTCCTCGAACTACAAGGTCCTCCGTCTCTGGTCGGGATATGACTTTTTATAACTCTGTGCAGTTTTCATCCGATCCTGGATGACCTTCACCTTCTCTGTAGTAGCTGTCACCATCTCGGGGCCCATGAGTGCTGACTCCCCTGGGTCAGTCCAGCAAATTGGCAACCTTCAAGGTCTCCTGTATAGAGCCTCAAATGGTTCCATACCCATAGAGGAATAATAACTATTGTTATAAACCAATTCCACCAGTGGTAGGTGATCCTCCTAGCTATGACCAAAGTCATGTATGCAAGCTCATAGCATATCCTCCAAGACCTGGATGGTCCGCTATGTCTGACCATATGTCTTGGGATGAAATGTTGTGCTCAAGTGTAACCGAGTCCCAAAAGCTTCCTGCAATCCCTTCCACAACTGGGATGTGAAACGAGCATCACGATCTGAGATGATCATGGATGGTACTCCATGAAGCCAAACTATATCCTACATGTAGAGGCATCCGAAGCTCTGTACCGAACTCTACTCCCGTATGTCTAGGAAGTGGGCCGACATGGTGAGTCTATCAACAATCACCCAGAAGGCATCTTTTCCTCTGGACGTACGTGGTAAACCTGTCACGATGTCCATGGATATCACATCCCACTTCCACTCTGGCACCTAAAGGGGCTAAGTCAAACCTACTGGCACCTGGTGCTCAGCCTTTACTTGCTGACAAGTAAGGCACCGAGAAACAGACTCTGCCACACTCTTCTTCATCCCTAGCCACCAGAACTGACGTCAGAGTTCTTGGTACATTTTGTCCATGCCTGGATGCACCGCCAAACGGGATGTATGGAACTCCCTCAAGACCTCCTCCCGCAATTTCACTGGTACTACCGTGTGCCCTCTGAAAAGGACAACATGCTCCCCTCCTTCTGAATATCCATTAGCAGCATCACCAGCAGATATCTGAGAACGTAGAGTCTCACAACAAGAATCCTCACGTTGTGCATCCCTGACTCGGTGTATGAGTGGAGGGGTAACAACCATCGACTGAAGGTAAGCTCCCTCATCTCCATCTACGAAGGATAACTGCAAAGAGGGCAACTTCCATGTCGCCTCATCCAGAAACTGCGAACTGGATTTCCTAATTAGAGAATATGCCACCATGTTCCCCTTCCCAAGAGAGTAATTGATCTCAAAGTCATAATCCTGGAGGAACTCAAGCCATTGACTCTTTCTCAAATTCAGATCCTTCTGAGAAAAGATGTATCTAATACTCTTGTGATCAGAGTAGACGGTAAACCGCTCACCCATCAGGTAGTGCCGCCACATATTCAATGTGAAGACTACCACTGAAAACTCAAGATCATGGGTTGCGTAGTTCTGCTCGTGTGGCCTCAACAAATGTGAGCCATAGGCAATCACAGCTTGCCTCTAGATTAGGAAATAACCAATCCCAGTTCCTGATGCGTCGCAAAACATTATGTACCTGGCACCCTCCTCCAGTAATCTCAATATCGGGGTACTCGTCAGACTCTGTCTCAACTGCTGGAATTACAGCTGGCATTTCTTAGTCCATACGAAAGGTTGTACCTATCAGTTCAACGCTATCATGGGTGCTTCAATCATGGAGAAATCATGGATGAATCTCCGATAGTATCCTGCCATCCCAAGGAAACTCCACACCTCCGTCACGCTCTGGGGTGGCTCCCATGCTAGCACTGCCTCCACCTTTGCTAGTTCCACTACTACACCATCCGCTGAGATAATGTGTCCCAGAAAGTGGACCTCCTGTAACCAGAACTGACACTTCCAGATCTTCCTATACAACTAGTGCTCTCGGAGTGTGTCCAGAACCATCCTTAGGTGTCTCGCGTGGTCCTACTCGGACACAGAGTACACAAGAATATCATCGATGAAGACCACCACAAACCGGTCTAGATAAGGCCGAAAGATCCGGTTCATGAGTCCCATGAACTCTGCTAGGGAGTTTGTCATGCCGAAGGGAATCAGCAAGTACACACAGTGACCGTAGTGACATCTTAAAGCCATCTTCGGTATATCCTCTTCCTGTACACGCAACTGGTGATTGCTTAATCGTATATCAACCTTCAAGACCCATCATGACCCTCTAAACTGGTCGAAGACGTCATCGATCCTCATTAGTGGATACCGGTTCTTCACGATCACCTGATTTGAGCGCCGGTAATCCACACACAACCTCAAGCCCCCATCCACCTTCTTGGAAAACAGCACTGGGGACGCCCAGGGTGAAACGCTGGGTCTCACAAATACCTTAACCTGCAGGTCATCAAGCTGCACCCTCAGCTCACGAAGCTCTGCAGGAGCCATCCGATAAGCTGATGCTAATATCGGGGTCATCCTGGGTTGCAACTCAATGCAGAAATCTGTCTCCCGATGGGGAGGTAGCCTGGGGAAATCCTCCGGAAAGCCGTCGTCGTACTCAGCCACCACTGCTCGAAAATAGAAACTTGTAACATCTACAGCCCCAAGGGCTAGGCTTTCCAACTGATGTGAAATTGGTTGTGCCCTCCTACGCACAAGTCCAACCTGCACTGTCTGGGTATCTCTTTCACCGAAAAAAGAGAACCTCGTTCCATTACTGTGGACACACCACACCCTTCGCCTAGAACAATCAATCTGGGCATGAACTGTTGATAAATAATACATGCCAAGAATGACATCGTAAGGCCTCGACGCTACTACCAAGAGGTTATAACCGAAACTCTCACCTCAAAGTTCAGGCCACACTGCCTGCAAAGGTGTGTGATTCTTGAATCTTCTTTGGTCTGTGTTTCTAAGGGTAAGGGTCAAGTCAACGGCTCAACTGGAATCTCAAGGAATCGAACAAGATAAGCAGCCAGAAAAGGAATGAATAGCACCTGTGTCTATCAAAACGGAAGCCAAGGTAGAAAATACATAGATAGTACCTCTAATAATTCTGGGAGTACCTGGCTCATAAGCCGATGCTGCCTGCAGCTGTCCCTGGCTCTGTCCACCAGCTCTCTGAGCCTGGGGTGGACCTCCTGGGGGT
This sequence comes from Viscum album, assembly GCA_963277665.1. NCBI lineage: Eukaryota > Viridiplantae > Streptophyta > Magnoliopsida > Santalales > Viscaceae > Viscum > Viscum album. The sequence continues at coordinate 1,765,749,152 of OY728152.1, forward strand.
GGTGGTGGTAAAGGGTCAAAACTCCAACCACCTCCAGCTGCTCTCCCAGATCCTCTACCACATCCTCCGCCACGTGGATTTGACTGATCCACACATTGCCTCTGCCTCGGTGGTCCATTCACTGCTCCCGTGTCAGTATCACGGCGGGTCGGACAAATATCGAGTGAGATTCCCCCTACCCTCACATGAGTAACATCGCCTCTCTTGAGGCTGGTTGGAAGCTCCCTGTGAACCATGCACAGCCGATCCCATGTACTGGGATCTCCTCTAGAAACGTCTCCCAGGCCTGGGTCCCTGACATCGGCTCCCGGCCGCTAAGGTCTCTGCTCCAGCTCACCCACTACTGACAATTGTCAGTTGTCCCTGCTCTTCCAGGAAGCTCTCGACCACCAAAGCCCACTCGATCACCCCATCAAAAGTATGAATACTAATAGGGTTGATGCTTTCTCAGAAATCTCTGCGCAAGCCCCACTCAAAAGTCCGAGATCTGATGTACTGATCACTGACCATATCCATCGAGTACCACGAGAGGTCGGTAAACCTTGATGAATAGTCAGCCACCGACAGGGTTCCCTGCTGGAGATGAAGGAGCTCTTATATACGTAGTACTCTCAGGGTAACTGGTGAAAAATCCTCTACGAAGAGACGCTCAAACTCCGACCATGCAAGAGTCGCCTCGTCGTGAGTCTGGATGACAAAACTACACCATCACCATTCTGAGCCCTGCAGAAGGCTCGCTTCTAGGATCACCATTTGGTCCGCTGGTGTCCTGACCAAACAAAAGACTCTGGTCACTATCTCAAGCCAGTCCTCTGCAGCCTGAGGGACAGGCTCACCTTGAAACCTGAGGGGTCTCTATCTCTGAAACTCGTGGAGTGCGCTCATCCTGCGCTCCTCCTCCACTGGTATGACAGGCGCTAAACACTGCTCCACAGGGGGAGGGATAACTGGAACGCCAATTGGTGGTAGAACTGGGGTATCTGGTCCTTGTATCAAAGTTTCATCACTGATGGGATCATCCTCGTGATCGAGCTACTGGATCCTAGCGGGTGTGCGTCGCAGAGGCATCCGGGTCAAGAATCAAGATGTATCACAGTAAGTGACTATATATGGAGAGCTGACTCATGAAGGACACGAAAACCAAAACCCATTCTTATATGATGCATGTACCATTATTTTCCCCCATGGAACTAGTGTTTTCATGTTCTGAGTTGAAAAGAAAGTTATTAGAGTCTTGTTGTATGGATATGTCGGCTGCCGCACCAACACTAGGGTCCCTAGCCTGAGATACGAACTCAAAACACTTAACCCTGTTGACCCAAACCAACTCGCAGACTCTCGGTCCTAAGGTAGAACTGAACTGGCTCTGATACCACTCTATCGCGACCCATCCCAGTGGGGCATGAGCTGCAACTCCCCTAGCCCGCCTCCAATAGGCCAGGGGCTGGTGACTAGCACCAAGTAGGAATGCTACTATCATGGGAGGCATTTCCTATAAATCTGTACACACGCACACACATCTCCAATTCCACAAAGCTGGAAAAAAAATTACAAAAAAAGAAAAGATGCATGCATACACTAAAACCCAACCACAGAGTACAACAGGGAAGTAATGTACAGTAAAGTAAAACCCTGGGTCAAAAGTAAAAGCCCACCAAAAAGGAAGTCTACAACAAAGTCCTACCTGTAGAAAAGGTTACTGAGAATGAGACCCGTCGCTGAAGGAACACACCTCAGCCTGTCTAATCTCACTGAACACCGTCCGGTCCTGGTCCACCTAGAATCCTTTCAAAGGCTCGCTCGTCTGCACAAGACACGACCTGTGCGGGCAAAGCCCGTGCAGAGTTATGTATAACAATACCCAGTAGGACACACTGGAAACCACAACGGAAATACAATAAGGAAAATACCACAAAGAAAGGTACAATCAGCTCTATAAAGTATATGTCTATGGAACATATAACAGAATATCTAGATATACTCATACACAAACGACCATCGCGAAAACCGCCACTAGCAACCAGCTCAAAGATTCCACTAAGCACACCATCAGGATGACATAATCCTAGGTCTGAAGAGAGAGGCATGAAGTACTTATTTCAGGTGAACACACTCTACAAGTACCTTGGGAACAAGATGCTCAGATGGGGATAACAACCATGTCATGGGGTGATTCCGACAACTCATTCTGAGCTAATCCTCTTGGTAGAGGATCAGTGCACGGGTAAAGTTGGTCATGTCGATACCAAGAACTCTACCTAGGGTTCCATGAATGAATAGAGGATCAAAAACCTTAAGGGGATTACCAAGGGTACGAACCCTAAGAACTAGTCCAAGTCACAGAAGGAAAGTGGCTCAAGCCATGAAAAAAAATTTACACGGCATGTAGTATGGTTACCCACTATGTTCCTTGACTTCGGGTACTGCCTGTGTGAATGCCCAGTGTCCTTCATTCAAGCTGTGAAAAACCAAACTACACGGCGTGTATAAAAGGTACACGCCATGTTACTTGACCCCAGGTGCTGCTGGTGTAACCGACCCATGTCACTCGGCTTGTCAGATAGAAAACAACTACACGGTGTGTAGAAGAAGTCACACGCCGTGTTTGAGCACCTGGGCTCGCTCCGTGTACGCTGGACATGTGCCCATACACGGTCTATGCGAATGTCCGTGTCACCTGCCCGTGTACCAGTACACAGGGTAACCCGTGTATCTGGATGAGTCTGGCCGGGGTGGGGTATACACGGCATGTCCGTGGCCATGTATCATGCTCGTGTATGTGTACTCTCGGAGTACACGTTAGGTAACCCTACCGACAAACACACGCCATGTAGCCCATACTACACGGTGTGTAGTCGGGAAAATTTTCAAAACCGCGTTTTCCACCGAGCGCCTCGACCAATCTTCTGGATCTCGATTATGTCATTAGTTCGCCGTAAAACTCTAGATATCAGGTTGCCTCGTATCCGTGAAGTCGAATCCATGGGTTTCAGGTCTTCAATCGACTCCAATATCCGATTCTGGCCATCCAGGAAGAAATCGTCCGAAGAATAATTTCTTCCGATCCGCTTCAATCCGTCCACTGAAACCGTCATCACACCACATCAAGACCGCCGCGGTGTTGATCCTTCAATTTGGGATAGTTGCGTCACACAACGGATGCGCAACGATCCGTTGTTCATCACCCCACGACTAACACGAAGAATTCTCAGGAAGAACGTGATAATTTGGGGAAGAACACACAACAAATCGAGAAGGAAGAACCTAGATCTATGTTCGTGTTGATCTTGGTTCATCACCGTTAGAAGGATGAACGAAACCAAACAAAATTCAAGAATAAACTCCCCACAAATCCCCGAAAAATCCCATCCCACAAGAACGATAGATCAGAGGGCTAATATGTTCATGGATTAGTCTGTGTTCATCGTGGAAATAAAAAACGGGGAAGAATTAAAATCAAAACAACATCCTACCTCGATTCGTTGCGTTTTCCGGCGAAGATCCGATCGCCGCATCGTCGTCGCCGTCAAAATCCATTAAGAACGTCACTACCGCTGCGTTGGGGGTTTCCTCCAGAGCCGCCAAGGGTTTTCAGAGTTATGGGGTTTGTAACCCTGGACCCTGGCGTAAGCCCTTATTTAAATAGGATAAAAGAAAAAAGATTTAAAATATCTCGCTATAGAAATACAATATTTTAATTAAATATTTATTTACCGTTGCGTCCAAAAACTAGAGTTCACCACCGTCCCACGCTGGCTGATGTTAGGCCTTGCCTAAGGAAAAATCACTGTTCTGAACCCAACAGTACCCTCAGATTTCTGATCTGAGAAACCTTTCGGGAGTTATCCACTTTTTCTGGAAACACGCACGCGTGCATAATTTAATTATTAAATTAAATTCAAACATTTGTTCCGGGCTCACTGGGCCTCGGAACTGCACGCCGTCTCATAGCATGGTCTCGAAATATTTCCCATATAATATTAAAATAATAAATGGAAAAATCCGCGACATTAAAAAATCAACTATCCACCTTCGCATGGCTGTTATTCTTGTTTTTCAAGTGCATACACTTGCTTTTCCCGAGGGTAGGTGCAATAACCTTTAATTCTTGCAATATGGTTTGCATCTGATGTGGTGAATGCTCTTTTCTCATCCTTCGTCTGAGGCTTGTTCCTTGTAGGTTATTTGTTTTGAATATGGACTTATGGTTTCCCGATGGCCTTGAGGTGGCCCAAATGCCTTACTAACCCTAAGGATTGGGTGGCCCGAGGGTCTTAATGGACTCAGGGAAAAAATCTATTGCTCAAAGGCCCAAATGGGGGAATATTCCTTACTGTATAGTGCCAAACCTTGTTTGTTATAGTACCTCTTACAGTACTACTACAGTACCTCATACAGTGCAACTACAATACCTCATTCAGTACTACTACAGTTCCCTGAAATATGCCTCTTATTGGATTTGCTCTTGTGTCTCCATGATGCACTTAAATTGTCCTCACCAACCGGGATGTGACTCTTGTGCTTTGAAAAATATATTCTTATTGTCATACTATGTGGTTGGAATATCAGTGAATACATGCAATGGCTAATCATTATTTTTACAGTTCAGAATTTATGGCTTGAAGGTTATGTCCATGTGTATAGGTACTCAGGAAAATGGACAAATTTTTGGTATATTCCTTCTTTGTTCTAGTCTTCATCCCCATGCCAATTGGTTGAAGGATTGGGGTAGTCGTGACACAAGACCCTATGAGATGGTTTGTGACAGGTTTAGAAATGAATCTGAGATAGGTATGTACCTAGAAACAATAATGTCTTATACACAAATTATTTTTAATACATGAATGGTTGTGAAATTTATTATATTCCCATTAATATGGAATATTATAGGATCTATGTATTACCTAATGATGTGAGGATTATATCTAATATAAATTGATTCATTATACATATATTAATGTTTCTTACTGAGTTATTTTTGTCAAAAATATTTTACTATTTAATAATAGTAATTTGGATTATATGACTCATTACTCTAATGATAATTTGAAACGTTACTTCAAAGAAATAGAAAAATATATTAAATGGTATTAAAAAACTTAAATATTTATTTCATATAAATGTTTTGTATTTTAACTAATGAGGAACACATGATTCTATAATGGATAATTTGGTATTATTAATCGATTAATAATATTTTCAAATATGTTCAAATTATTTATCTGTTATAATATATAGCATCTAGATTGTGTCTTTATAAAATAATTGTTAGTACCATTATATTTTTATGGATAAATTTAGTTTTTGGAGGAGTATATAATATATTTGTTTAATTAATGTAATGGAGACTAAAATAGGGTTTTAGAAAGGTACATTATTGAGATTATATTGTTGTATGAATGGGTAATGTTTTTTGATGATGTGTAATTTGGGTTTTGAGGCCCTAAATTTCAAATATAATTTGATATTTTTTGAGATAGTTTTTTATATCAATTTTAATAATATGGTTAATATGTATGAAAAAATAAAACATAAAATACCCTGGGTCAAAACAATAATAATATATGGTAAAATATGACAGATATAAGTATAATAGTGTCTCATACAAGTTGATTTGTAATATATATAGGCTATCATGAGAGCACAATAATGTTAGGAATCAGTTGGGAAAATTTCTATAGGAATCTTTATTATAATTCACTTATAATAATATCCAATCTTGTTTAAAAATTTATTAATATTAATGGAAAAAATTGGAATGAATCATTCATTTTAGGGATAGATTATAGATTTTCCCTAATGAAAAACTAATCAAGATGTGAGTTGGGTGGTGAAACCGTATGATTTTTTCAAGCTAGTTATCCAGAAATACAACTAACAATGTGGTTATATTGGATGTACTAAATACAAATTTGAAGATAATGGAAGAGTATAGTGACAAATTATGTGATGAAGATGACTATGTAAATAGGATTTAATTTTCAATATGTTATAAATTTAGGAATAATCTTGGTGGAAATTACCTTACAGGGAAAAGTAAATGTTATTTACATGTATTTTAATGCCAGTAGACTCAAAATTGTATTGGTAAGAAAAATATTATTAAAAACAACATTTTATTTAATTTCATGCTATTTTGTAATTACTGGACACAATGTCAGTATACAATGTTCAATGGGGTTGATATCCACCCACAAACATGAAAAAAAATGAAAACCATATACAAGAACTACACATCAATTAGATTGATAGTTTTCATTATAGTGTCTCTATGGCCTAATATCATATAAATTTTGATAAAAAACCACATGTTGAGTAAAAAATAAAATCCCATAGTGGTATTGTTATCATATAAATAAATTTCAGGTTTCATGGGATGATATTCCTTCTCTATATATATCTCCATACCAATATATTAATTCTATGTCATATAAACAATGTATTATATCTCATCATAATGATCTTATACCATTTTTTTAATTGTTAGAAAACTGTTTCACCCTCCACAATAATCCCATGATTATCTTGATATGTATGATTTAATTATTAGTTCCCTATTGAAATTAGTACGAATTAAATTTAGAGGATCCAATTTTTTTAATGGGGTAGATTTAATGACATATTAATCAAAATATATGATTACCTATAAATAAGTGAACATGTTCAATTGAAATAACTTCACTGAACATAAAAAATTTACCCAATAATTGATTTAATTAGATACAATATTAATATTTATGTATAACTTTTTAAAACCTAGTCATTTATTTTGTGCGAATGAATTTGAGAAACAGTGTTTTTCTAAAATATATAATAATGTCAAATTTTAATATAATTTATTTTAAATTAGGATTCCTAAAATGACTAATAATATTTTTTATGGTTTAGAAATATATATTCATAAAAACATATTTTATGATATATCCAAACGATTTCACAAAACATAAAATTATTGGAAAATTATGTTTGATATTAATAACATGTTCAAACTTATTCAGTATGTAGATGATATGAAATAAGAATAATAATAAATTATTTACGAATATAAATTTTTCTAATTAAGTAGTTATTAAATTATACTATATGATTTTATTAAAAATTATATGTGTTTTTGTATTTGGTTAAATTATAAAAAACATTATTTATGAATTCCCATTATTTAAATCTACTATATATATTTTTTTAACATTTTCTGAACATATATATTTTTAGTTGGAAAACATGGTTTTCAGGAAGAATGAATTTTTTTAATTCAATGTTATAATAATTATATATATATATATAAATTTATAAAACATCTTATGAAATTAAATATTAATTTAATTATTAAATTTATTTATTTTGAAATATTTTTTTAACAAATAAACCCCTCAGAAAGAATTTCATTAACTAATTAAAATGTTCCAATAATAAAAATATTGTTTTTAATAACACCTTGTAATCCAGTAATTTTTATGGGTGATTATTTATTTGGAATTCAATGGAAGACTCATATCAATAAATGATTAATATAAAATTAATTTGAATATATTAAATCATAATCAATGAATAATTTATCTTATATAAACATTTATTTCATAAAAATAATTTTTCTCTAAAATTATTTTATTAATTTATAAAATTTTATTTAGAATAATTTTTTTTAAATATGTATAAATATTATATGAAAAAATGGGTTTCAAATTTTAATCAAATGTTTTGAATTAAAAAAATCAAATTAATGTTTTTGGAAATTAAAAATATTTACTATAAATTAAAATTAGGTACCTCTGGAAATCATTAAAATGGTAGATTGTCATTATTACAGGGGAAATTAAAAAGAAATTTTTTTATTAAAAATGAATATTTGTGATGGGGATCGACAGATCCATAAAACCTTTCCGCGACATTCCCTTAATTTTCACCTAAAATATGAATAATGATGTCAAATTACTAAAATTAAATGGGTATTTTAGAAACTAATCATATCATCAATTAGAAATGGGTAAAAGATTCAACAAATTATGAATCTCTAACAGTTTTAATTTTTTATTGAAACCGTTTACCTTTTGAACCTCTAGGAAAATATTAAACTTTTAAAAAATTATAGTAACCAATAGATAATACATTTTATCCTTTACATAGTGGATCCAATTTAAAATCATGTCCCCAACATTAGTATTATAAAAAGATTCATTTTATATTTATTTCCCTAAACTAAAATTTATTTTACCAAAAATAATATAATTAAATTTATATCATGTTTTTCCTTTATTGATGCAACATTATGTGTTTTTTCATTTAATACTCATATACCCTATCCACTATGATGAAATTCTATTGTTATTGTGTTGTTCTAATTTCTATCTCGATGTCATGACATTTTCAATTTTACTATACATGATTATAATATTGGATCAATGTATATTAATAATAGTTAAATAATATTTTTTAATGTCATTAGTTTTCTACATAGATAAATTATTGAACTAATTAATGAAATGATCAATAAAGAATAATCATTAATTTAATCATTTATAATAATGGTTCGCTAAGTATAACATATTTTCCAAATGTTTAATATTTCAATATGTATTTAATCTACATCAATATTCATAAAATATGATATATCACACTAGAAAAATAATATCATCATACCACTAAAATAATTATTCTATAGAAACCTCCTCCTAAAAATTCATTAATTAAAGGTATATCCCTTATTTGGATGGTTTAACCACCTAATTGAATAATTTTAATATATATCATGAATTAGTATGGTCACATTATTACTATTATAACAAAATGTAATTTTATAAATATATTTTTTTCAATCGATTATATACAAATATCTATTTAGTTAAATAAATGAACAAAATTCAATTATTATGAATCATCGATAATTGCATCTTATCAATTTCATTATAAAATATTAATAGTAGAACACTTTAAGAAATCATCAAACATCATACATAATTATAAATTCTATTTTAGTAACCATAATTATTATGTTCTAGTTATCTTTGCATGAAATTCAATGAAATTCAATGATATTATAAAACTAGAGTATATGATCAATAACCTAAAAACCTAATGTCAAAAATCAATCTTATTTATATAATGAATGGATATTTATATATAGGATTGAGGAAAATGTATATGGGTAGGTTTCTGAATTAAATGATTATTTTGGAAGTTTTCATGATCATGGAGTTCAAGGTATGTTTATGAATGTTTGAAAGGGTTATGATTTTCCCCTCAAATTCTTCTATTATATATATATATTTCTCTATAATCCATATTTTTTTATTTATTTTATATATTTCTAGAAAGATACCATGTTTTGTTTAGTTATAGATATATTTTTTTTGGTTAAATGTGGATTTAACTTATCATTTTTGGATTTGACCTTATGCAGGGTCGTGGTCCATTTTGTTGAGCTTCAGAATGAAGATGCTTGAAAGAGGAACACTGGCTGTAGGCTTATTACACGACATGAAAGCATCATACATAGTGTGTAATTCCATTTCACGCTGTGTAAAGTTAAATATTGGACCATTCGAAACATGTCATATTTTCATCATTAAGGAAACATAGGCCATTAATCACATTCTGATGAACTTACACATCATGTACTTTCCCTTCATGTTATTTAAAGAAGTGATAGTAGACAATATTTTATGCACATAAGTTGTTTTTGACTATTTTGAATACAAAAACTGCAGAAAACATTTTTTTTCATATCTATTTTTTCTCCAAACTCCAAATAATCCACAATTAATCATGTCAGAACCACATCTTTGAGTAACCAGTTCCTTATCATCCATTCATGATTTATTGTAACAACAACTACACTATTAGGATTTTTCCTCATATGACATAATTTCTTGATCTTCATCATATATTCATATTTCTCCAATGATGAGGTGAATTAGGACTTGATAAAATATGATAACTATACTACTGAGATATGGTATGAAGAATATACATTTCTTTCATCATATGGTACATTTTTATATTGATCATCTGATATGCCAATTTTAAGAAATTCCGTTGTAGCCCGGTTTTTGACTGGGTTACAAGTAGTAGATCTAATCAATCCTATTGAGGATTCCCATTGGTTCTATTATAGTTATTTCCCTACCATTATCGAAATTAAAGTCACACATGGGGTTAGGTTATCAATATTTTTGTAAGTAATCCACGTTTAGTTGAAAAAAGGCTTAAATGGAATTATTTTTATTAGTTGGTATACCCATGTTTTCTACGTAGTATGCGATTGGGCATAATCATGTTGTGTGTGTTTCATGTGAGTGGTAACACTCACTAAATTAACTACTTATTTAGAGGGGTGGGTATACCCTAATGCTAATGTTTAATTCATTATTTATACATGGGTTTATTGGGTGGGTAATCCCATGGTGTATGATTATGTGGTTGATATGAGTGGGTAGAATCATATGTAATGGAGTTGAATTTTTTTTATATTAGAGTGTTTACTCATATGGATGTTAAGTGGTTTATATGAGTGTCTATACACATATGGTATACATTTAATGAATGAATGATATATTCTATGGAATTCTCTCCATGGATTTTTAATGTTGTAGTGGTTTCCATGGGTTGATTAGGAACCACGAGTATTCATTCCATGGGATTCCTTATGTATTTCTACCTTATATATCTAGAATTCATGGAATCAAATAGGACATGTTGGTAGACATTCTCCTAGGACTCTAACAAGTTCCTATACCATGTTTCATCTGGGATTTCCACAGGACTCGATAAGGATTACTTGGTATTCTACACCACAGATCATGCCCATAGTGGTATAAAATTAATTATATGATAAGATTGTGGGTTAGGTTTGTGACATATTTATACATAGAGGTTTGGGGATACTCAAATTTTTAATATTCCAATGTTGTGTTCTTTTAATACATATAACTATATGATGTGGATGTGGGATTTCAATATAAATTGATGAATGGAGTGGTCACGTTACTTGTTTTGTTTTCATATACATACCTTATTTGAAGTTAACACTTATTGTATTGGTCCTTGAGAGTCTAACTAATATTACTTATTGTAGTATACTAATTCCATGGGAACTAATAGATACTTTAATTCATTATTAAACATTCTAGCATGCCACCTATTTTTATTTAGAACTATATTTATCTAGGCATGGAATCCTATTGGGATTTTTATCTCACAACTTATTTATTCCTCACAAGGGACACATATAGAATACATGGATGAAGGTTTTGATAGTGGATAGCACCCTAACACAGGTTGTTGACTATTTGTTCATAGTAGTGGAGCATGGTACCAAGATGTGTCTTGTGATTCAACATGGATTTTTTGGTCTTTTTGTTATATTTGAATATTTTTATTGCATTGTTTTTACATGTACCAATCTGGATACTTTTTAGGTATGTGTATCATCTAGATTATCGTATATGAGACCTTACTCACTTGATGTATTTACATCTACATTTTTTCATATTTATTTATTGTCTTATTATTGTATTTTCTTAAGCAATTTAATGTATCTAACTACTGTTGTGATATATTCTGGTTATTTGGTCATACTATCACCAATGAATCACCTTGTCCAACACTACTAGTCATAAGTATCTAGTATTTTTGGATATGAGAATGAGGCCGTTTATCCAACTGGGGTCGAGGAACTATTGAATGGAATTTGGGTTCTTGACATTACAACATGATGTAAGAGGAGTCTTTTTGTGTTGAAAAAAATGTTTTGCGCTGATAGAGAATAATTAGATAGAAATTTGATTTGGTAAAAATATGTGCACATGTATAGCTCCCTGAAATATAGGGTGAAACCATATTTTCTAAAATAGAATTTTGATTTTCTGGGTTTTGACAATTATAGTTGGTTGTAATTCACCATTGGGTGACACACATGATTTATTCTATTACTATTGATATTATTTGGGTTCTATTTATATTTAAACAATATGAGATGAGGTTTTTCCATATTATTCATCATAAAAAAATTCATACATTACGCATTTCCATTTAGGAGGCATTACATATTTCATGTTGTTCAGATAGATGTTGTGATAGTTTATCACGTTTTTGTGACAGTATAAGTGCACTGAAGAAAAAAATAATTTCATATTACAATTCATATATAGTATTGGACCCTATAGATTGGGAATTGATTCACCAAGTTAATGAGAAGGCTAATGTGATTTTGAAATTTTTGAATTGAATAGGAACTGTGTTTCCAGTTCATGATGAGTTATGGGCCCCCAGGGATTCAAGATTGGTAAACCCATGGTTGAATTTTAAGAATAATTAAAACATGAAACTGAAAATGAATAAAGTGGAAAATTGATACGTGAATTAAAACTGGGTTTGGAGTGGGAAATAGTCCTATTTTATAGTAATTTATTGACAATTCTTTATGAATTTTTGGATTTAGGATAAAGCTATTGGTTGACCTGGTTTTTAAGAGTGTTTAAAAAATCCAATTCTTTTGAGTGGTGAATTTGAAATCATTCTATTCTAAGGCATGAGTTTGGATGTTTATAGTAATTACACCATGAAAATATATAGTTGTACACCAGGATGGTGGCAGATACCACTACCCGGAGGTAGTGAGACATGGGATATCAGGTGATCCTCTATTTGTGGAAATTATGACACAATAGTATTTTTCAGACATAGGTGTTGAGTAACTATTATGTGAAGGCTTCTTTCTCTGTATATAGAAATATTTGTGTGCACTATAGCATTCAATTACTATGGGTGAGATAATAAAGCTGAACTTGCAGCATCTACGTCAAACTTCTTCATAGTATTGTGGTCCATTGGCTAAAAAAATATTTCTTTATATCTTCTTATAAATTTTATATAATATAGAAAAGCATCTTTAGAGGGGTGTCAATATTAGGAATTCTATGAGATATGGAGCATCATTGCACTGGTTGGATGTTATGAAAAATGATGATGGGTTTATAGATATGGGTTGGATTATTTTCTAGTCTAGTTTTTATTGGAACATTTACCCTATGAGTCTATGGATAGATCATGATTGTGATTTCATGTTTATGGTGCATGGTGTGATAACTGTTAGGGATTACTCAGAAAAAATTCAAACTGGTAGCTTTTTCACCGATATACCTTGATGATGAGCTATTTATTGAGAGACACTTCAAGGAAGGTCATAAACATTCAATCAATTTATATATCAGTGTGTTTAGATTAACTGCTATCACTAAGATTGTGAGGCAAGAAATGATTACAAAGATGAACATGATAACTGTTGGGGGCACAGAAAAGGGGAGTGATGTTCATCAACCTAGGGTATCCACATCATCATGTAGGAAGTAACATTTTGAGGTTTCCCATGAGATAACTTCTAGTAGGGCTATCAGTAATGGTTGATTGGTTTTCTTTCGCCAGTGGGGTATATGAGGCCACATGAATAAGCAGTGTAATCGTTACCCCTTTGAGTGTCGATATTACAGTAGGATGGGTCAAGAGAAGTATTTTTGTTGGGATTTCCCTCCAACTGTTAGTGGTATGTGGGTCAAATATGACATCGAGATCAGGATAATTTTCCTCAGCTCCACATCATATAGGGATATGGATCAGTGTTGGCTAGTCAGGGTGAGGAAGTGGTAGTCATGGTAGAGGTGGTGAGAAGAAAATTACACCTAGGAATCCGTGTGGACCTACTCTGATTAGTGAGGTTATGTCAAATAGCCATGTTTTAGGTTAACACTATTCCATAAATCCTACTACTCAGTGGCAGTGTGTTGGACCTTCTACAGTGAGAGGTATGATCTTAGTAGCATCTTTTATTTCATCTTAATTTTTTGATATAGTGGTATCACATAGTTTCATATATGCAGCAATGATGAAAATAAAAAGTCTTGTTTTGGGTTATTCTAAGGGAATTATTACATAGGAAATCCCACTGGGAATCAAAATATATGATATACGATAGTTCATATTTTTTCCCGTTGAGGTTGATGAGTGTCACTTCATCTATTGTTTTTATATCATTCATATGAAATGTTTTTACTTCATTCCCCTGATGGAATAGATAGTATAATATTGAGAGTATTTAGAATCTATCTTCGGAGGGTGACATTAATATAACCAGAGGGTGAAGAGGTTACTCACAAAAGATAATGGAATGTCCAAGTGTGTCATTCTGGACTAGAGCATCGTGGGATTGGCGGGATGAAAACACACATTACTAGTGTATTTTTGGTTGATTATGTAGTGAGTTTGAAATAAATTCTTTCATTGGTAGACCATTTCAAAGATTTGTTCTTGGAAAAACAATTTATTCTGCCTTTTGAGAGATATGTTGAGTTCTCCGTCGAAATAGTACCTTGAATTCACTAGTATCTAGTAATCCTTATATGATGGTTATGTCAGAATTATAAGAGCTCAAGAATAATATATAAGATATGGAGTATAAGGGCCTTAATCAACCCAATAATTTAGTATGGGGTTCATTGGTCCTTTTCTGAAAATGTCAAATGGAACTCATAGGCTCTGTGTTGATTAACGGAAAATAAAGATGATAATGGTTAAAAACAGATATCCTTATCCATGGATTGAAGATCTGTTTGATAAAATTTAAGGAGAAAGGGTGTTCTAAAAATTTAATTTGGGGTACTATTATCATTGAGTTTGCATTCGACCTGTAATCATAACCCCTAATAACTTTTGTAGAATGTATGTGTTGTTTGAGTATCTAGCTATGTCGTTATGTCTCATGATTGCACTATCTGTTTTCATGGTGCTGATGAACCGAGTGTTCCATCATTACATGGATTCTTTTCAAGTGGTTTTCACGGATGATTTATTGGTGTATTATCTCTATAGATATGACCATTCCATCCACCATGAGATTGTTTTGAATACATTTTGAGAGCATCAGTTATATGTTTATCTTATAATGTGCCATTTGGGATCGATAAAATTCACTACCTCTGTCACATCATCTCGTAGACAGAAGTATCAGAAGACAAAATAAGGTGATAGCTATATTTTTCTGGGAATATCCCAAGTACGTTTTTTTACATATGATGTATCATTGGGATATATGGTTACAAAGTTTATTTTATATAGGAATTATCACGATTAACTACACTATTGACATGATTGAATAATAAGGTTGTGATGTTTGAATGGTCAGATTCTAGCAACATAGCCTTTCATGAGTTCAATAGATTGTTAACATCAGAACCAATTTTGATACTACCAGAATAAGAAAAGAGATAGATTTTTTATTGTGAAGAATCCTATAATTATCTAGGAGATGTGTTAATGTGGGGAGATATATTCCTGGTGTACGGGTCTCAACAGCTAAGTAAAAACTAGAGGAATTACCAAATACACAATCTCTAGTTCGATTTAGTTTTTCTTGAATTACCATATCAGATACATTACTTACCAGAAGTGTGATTTGTTTTATACCTAAACCATATGGAGATAATGAATATTTTTACATACTATGATCTGATTATGAGGCTATATAGGTGGGTGGAGTACCTATAGTCTTTTGACATTGACCTTTATGAAATAACTGGTATAAGTAATTTAGTAGTTGATACCCTAAGTATGAGGACTTAGATACAGGAAGTGCATAAAGCCCACACTAAGTGGAAGCTTATGGAATTGTTCTATCTGATGTATATGGAGGTGAAAGATAGTCAGGTACACACATATCTAGCATCTATAACTATGACCTCTACCCTACATTATAGAGTAAGTATGATGCAGCTATATGATTATAAAGGACTTATTCTACCAGAGTGTATGGAAAGGGAGGATCCACCCCCTGATTGGATTGTAGGAAAGGATGACATCCAACATACCCAGATATGTTTTGGGATTTTAAGGGAGGAATTCAACAAGATGATGTAATATTTTCATGATTTCTCTTGGGTAATGAACCCATGTGTCACCAAGATGTACCGTGAATTGCAACATCAGTACATGGGGTAGGGAATAAATCATGGGAGAGCTACTTTTGTTATAGAGTGTTTCACCTATCTGTAGGTGAAGGCGGAACATCAATGACCAGTTTGGATTTTAAAACTGTTACATATTCTAAAGTGGGAATGGGATGATATCACAATGGATTTCACGACTAGTTTACTTCGTCCACTTTGAGGTAACGATTCCGTGTGTGTCATTATTGACAGGCTCATGAAGGATTCTCATTTCATGATGATAAAGGGTAGCATAATTATAGGTGATCTAGGAATGTTTTATACCTAATTGATAATATGAATACATGGGATTCCCCATTCTTTTATTTTAGATAGGAATGGCCACATTAAATCACATTTAAGTCAGTGTTTTCAGAGGGAATTGGGTACACAGGTGCTTCGGAGCACAAAGTACCACCCTCAGACTAATGTCCAGTCTGAGCATACGATATAGGTGCTCGAGGGAATTATTTGAGCGTGCATACATGATTTTTGGGTATTTTCAGAGAGGAATATTCCTTTCATTGATATTTCTTATAATGTTAGTATTCAAGGGATGATAAATATGACACTATAAGAGGCTTTTTATGACAGGCCATTCCGATCACACATGTGCTTGTTAGTGGAAGGTGATTAAACATTACTGGGACTGTGTCTTTTGAATCTATCTTCTGAGATGGGTCAGTTAATTTAGAAGAATATGGATTGTTCATAGTAACATTAAAAATAATATGTTGATCACAGAAAATGACATATAGAGGTCATGGTCAGGGATCTGGGTTACATTAATGTTTCACTGAGGTTGGGACATAGACAGATTAGGAGATGGGGTAAGATTTCACCTAGATATGATAGTATATTTAACATTATGGGTATATTTGGGACGTTATTCAATTGGTTTCAGTTACCATAGTTGTATTAATCACTCATCCATGTCTTCCATGTATCTCACATATTCCACAATATTTCAGAACCACCTCATGTTTTTCATCCTGAGGAGGTGGATATTCAAGGTGATGCATCCTTTGATAAGAATACAGTTCATTTCATTGACAAGATCATGAAATATCTCTGGGGCCTATCAGTTCTTTATTATGGTTTCTATAACTGCAAGACCATTTATAGTATAATACTTTTAAGAGGGAGTATGATTTACGTGATATATTTTTGGAGATGATTTTCATATGAATCATGACCACCATTGAGTTGGAATTTCAAGGATAAAATTTTATAATGGGGAATATTGTAATATCCTGGTTTTTATTTAGGAACAAGTATATTATTTTTTAGGGTAGATTTTAGTTTATCATTCCATTTTGGTATTGAACCTCTGTCGGGATGTCGTCCAGTTGGTTGAGCTTGGTAATGAGGAAGCTAAAAGGATGTATGTTGAATATATGAATATTTTAGAATTTGATGGGGGGGGGGGTACACATATGGTAATCCCATTTCAGGAAGTATAATTTTCTAGTGAGGAACATTCATGATGTGTGTGGAATTTTCCATAGGGAGGTAATATTGGTAATTACATGTTGTGTCCTACAATTAAATGTTATTTCATATTCAATTTTTTTTAAAATAATGATCTATTGGAATATATTTTATGCATTCATGTTTGGTTCCTCCCTTTCAAATCCTAAAACCAATATTTTTTTTCAGATCTTGTACCCATCCAGTCTCAAATTCATCCATTGTCTGTAACATTGTGACCACATTAGTAATTACTCTATTCCATTTTTGTATTTCATGGTTGTTTAGAAAAACAGATTGGATATATTGATTTCGGATTATTTTCCCTATTTTTTCATTCATCATCCAATGTTCAAATTTTTACTAAGACGAGGAGAAATGCGACATGATACTAGATGAGAAATATACTAAATATCTATAGAATTTGGTCTATATAGATATTTTGCCTTCTGGTGGTTTTTAGAGGGATCCGTCGATACTCCGCCCATTAAATGTTCTAGTGTGGCCCCATTTTTTAGCATGTTTCTTGTAAAATATGTAATCAGAATCAGTGAGGATGCACATAGGATCCTTTGTGGTGATATATAACACATTAACTAAATAAAATCAGCATTGGTGTGGGCC
This sequence comes from Viscum album, assembly GCA_963277665.1. Classification (NCBI taxonomy): domain Eukaryota; kingdom Viridiplantae; phylum Streptophyta; class Magnoliopsida; order Santalales; family Viscaceae; genus Viscum; species Viscum album. Next base: position 1,765,767,217 of record OY728152.1, read on the forward strand.
TATTGAATATCCATTTAGTATTCTTTGATTAAGATGCTTAAATGGAATTGTTTATTAAAGTGATTATACACATGTTGTGTGTTGTGTATTTGAGAGGGTATAATCATGTTGTCTTTGATGTATGTGAGTGGGTATACTCACTAAAAAAATTACCTTATATATAGGGGTTGCTATACCCTTATGCTTATGTTTAATTATATGTTTAATCAAATGGTCATTGGGTGGAAAACCCATGGTGTATGATTTAATGGATGATATTAGAGGGAATAATCATATGGGATAGAATTGTAAATTTTTTATATGAACTACTATACTATTATGGAAATGAAATTGATTAAATGAGTGGGTATAATCAAATGGTTTAAATTGAATGAATGATTTATAGATGATATGGACTTATCTATGTGGATCTGTGACATGGTAGTGGATTCCTTAGGTAAACTAAGACCTTTTGGTCTTGATTCCATGGGATGAATCCAGCCTTCCTATCTTCTGGATCTGTCTTTCTTGTAAAGTCACAGCACCTGTCAGTGCCCATAATCCTTGGATATTAGCCTATTCCTAGCCTGAGTTTCCACTAGGAATCTCATCAAACTCAATGAGGATTACCTAATCATCTACACCTCGTATGCCTCCTTTTGTGAACTACACTTCATTACATAGTAAGGACATTGATTTATTTTGTGACATCGTTATACAACGAGGCCATAGGATACCTGAATTCTTATTAAATTAATGTCATGGATTTTTTATACACTTCACTATACAGTATGTCATTGGGTTTTTAATAAAGATGGATAAATGGAAAGGTTTTCCTACTTGTTTACAATTATTATATATTCTTCATTAGGATCTAACACTAATTTCAGGGAGAATTGAGAGGTTGTTTAGTATTACATGTTTTAGTAGTCTTATGACATCATAATTTAACCATATATTATTCTATTACTTACATATTCTCGCATGCTTCGTATTTGAATTTAGAACTGTATAGATCATTAGGTGGAAAACTACAATTATTTTAATCTCACCCCATATTTGGGCCTCATTGGGGACCCAAATAGAATATTTGGATTCATATGATGATAGGGGAAATAAACCTAATAGATTTTTTTAACTATTTAGATTAGAGAAGGGGAGTTTTCGACCAAGCTGAAGAATGTGATGGTGCATGAAATTTTTTTCATTTTTGTTATTTTTGGAAACTTTTGTTGTATTTTATTTCCATTTACAATTTTGGATGCTTTCAGGAAACATGTATCATCTCTATAATTGTATACGATACCTTGAAATATTTTTATATATACTCACGTCTTACTTGTCTATTTATCTATAGTCTTCTTATTGCATATGATTACACTATTTAATTTAATTAACATGATTTATGATATACTATAGTAATGAGGGAATAGTAACCCCAATGAGTCACCTAGGACCTCACTACTGGATGGTATTGTATGGTATTTAGGGAGTTGAGCATAAGGCCACATATCCAACCTATCTGGGGGAATTATTGAGTTTCATTTGGTGTCAGGATGTTACACTTCCTATTTGAAATAACATCACAGGTATTATATTTTTATTCATTTTTTATGATCAATTTGAATATATATTTTTCTAGTTTTTTTACTGCAGAACACAATTCACTAAATATTTCACATTCCCAAATATGATTCCCTATAACATGTTAAATGATACGTACCATGTTATCTGAGTATGGTGTTTTCAATTAATGTGTATATAATTTTATTATAATCAATATAAATAATTTTATTTTCATTCAAAATATTGTTCCATTATTCATGCAGTTATTTTTACATTTATTTAACAAATAGTCATGAATTTTTGTGAGACAAAACCCTTTCGTTATGTTATATAGTTTTATATTGAACATTTATTATCAATGTTTTTCTTCTCCAACCTTAATATTTTATGGTATTTGATAAAAAATGGAAAAACATGTTCTAATAATGAGAATTTGTTTTTTATTATTGGTATATTTTTGAAATTTATTAATTGAATTTTAATATATTTAAAATGACACATTCATTATAAAATGTTTTTGGATCCATAATATCAATTGAAAAGATTATTTCATTTTCAATACTCTGAAATTATAAATTATTTTAAAAGTAAATGCTTTAACTTATTTTTCTCTACTAATATTGAAAAAGAATTTTGGAAGTGACCCGTAACATTCTCAGTTTTATCAATGATATAAATTTTTTCAAAAAATACTTTTTTGTTCTAAATTACAAATCCCTTTCAATAATAATTTTTTCCCCAAATAGGTTTAATGTCTCAATATTTATACTATAATATATATGTGTTTATATTTTTTTGGGGCCAAAATAATGATACAAATAATTATTTATATGAACTATTTATTGATTGTATCGTTCATTCATTTTTTTACGATTGTATTAAATTTACAACAACATCGTTATTGGATACCCAAATTACATTAGGGATATGTTTTATTATATCCATGATCCATGTTTCTCTATAAATTTTATAATAATGATTTAGGTATTATTTAATTTTTTTTAATGAATTCCCTATACAATGTGATAAAGTCATCTGACAAATTTTATTTTGGATAATGTATACCATGAAATAATGTTCAATAATTTAAATCGGAAAGTGTATTTGAATTTCATATGTTTATATTCCAGAATATATGTTTATTAGCATCTAACATAAGATGATCATATATAAATATTATTAATTATTTTTTATACATAAAACTATGTTTTCAATCATGAAATTGTTCATTATGGTATACGAGGAAAGGTCTTGTTTACACCTATGGTGAATTCATTGGAAATAATGTAGTCAATAGTGGGACATGAAATTATATAACACCTTGATGAATCTATAATCCTCAAATTATAAAACAATATTTTTTATTTGAATTTATATTTACTAATTATGAAAAATGAATTATCTATGGTGTCTATGACATGTAAGTTGTTTTAGAACAAGGCTGTCACATCATGATTTCAATAGCACCTCATGTTTTAGGTACATGACCCCTTATTTATTTCTTATAGGTATATAAAATGATCACGTTATGTATAAGATGGTTTGATGGTGTTTTTTAATAATTTTCGTCTTTTATTAAGGATATTGTCTTGAGCATGGTTACTAGAAACCATGAAACACTACCTTGAAACTGTGAATGTGAAAATAGTTACTATTAGTTGTGTCCATGTTTTGAACATTGTATGGCCAAACTGAGATGATTATAAAAAGAACCCATAATATTTGAGACAATGTGGAAAATTATTCATATCCCATGTTTTTTCATACCATGTGAGCCAACCATGTTTGTGGTAGCTTGATATAGTATCACTAGAAAAGTTGGTTCATTGTTTGTATAATAGTGGCCCCATACCATAAAATGTGTATTTATGATCTTAAAATTACAGAAATAATTTGAATTAAATCCTTTAGTATCGATTTATCCCCTATTAATAAATTAACATGAATTTATTTTCCAGAAATGTCTTGATAATATATTCCCTATGATCTATGAAATTTTTTTTAGACAAATAATGTTAGTTGGAAATATTGATTTTCTGGTATGTTATTTTTATTCAATATTTTTCTTAGACATATTCTCTTCAATTACCTCAAAACATTTATATGTAATTCATTGAGGAATGGAACAAGGAGTTTTATTTGGATTTATTTATGAGATTGTTTTAATTTTAATATGGTAACAATATTAATATTTCCAAATAGAATGTCTGGTATGGGTTGTTGGTGTTCTGGTGTCGTTCTTAATTTTTACCAATGATTGAGAGGTAGTTGGATTATCTCTATATATATATTGTTTAGACAAAAAATTATTATCATTAAATAAATATTCTTGAATTAATTATTAAATTAATGTGTGGTTCCTCTTTGATACATTTTATTTATTATTTTTTTAGAAATTGTTGAGGGTGGATGTATTTGAGGGGATAGATTCTTAGAATTTATTTTTAAAATGGATAATTCATAACTATGGTCTTGAAGTGATACATTTAAAATGATTTTTAAAATTTTTTTGATGACAGGATAATTTTATGTGAAATGGTTTGTTATAGGATTTTCAATTTTGTATTGGAGTGTGTTGATTTTAATTTGATGCGACCCTATGAGGAGTCATGTGCCATTGGGGCTCCTACAATTAGTTACATGTGATGAATTGTTAGAATTAAATTAGAAAAATCATGAGTATGGTACTATCATATGTATATTCATATTTACATGTATGTATTTATAGATGTGTTGATACACCAGATTGTATGAGAAATGGGTTTTTGAAGGGATTATGTCACATCTAACGATTTCATCCCATGAAAACTATATTAATATTCACATAAACTTTATATGATTATATTTAACTATTTTATATAATTTTTATTACTTTTTTTCCATGATGTATGTGTTGGGAAGTCATGGGAAAATCATACAGAGTTTAGAAATAGACCCTAATTGGATGTTTTTGTGTTTTTTCAGATGTAATCTATCGGAACAAAGGTAAATAAATTTTATCTTACTGAATTAGGGATTATTATTCATAACATGGGATTTGATTTTCAAACTTGTGCATGGATATGGGAAGGATATGGGGTTTCATGTTTATGTGTTGTTGGGTTTGGGGGGGGGGGTTCCTTTGGTTATGTTATTTGGTCTTCCCTTTTACTCTGATATGGTTTTTTTGGTTTGGGTATATATTGTTTGAGTTTCTTTTTGTAATCATGCATCATATAATTGTTTTTTATTTTGATTATAATATTTTGGACATTTTATATTGTAATGCAGAAATCATGACCCAACTATTTTTGATTCTAATATATTATATTGTGATCCTTTTGGTGTCTTGTGGATGACACCTAATGCCTATAACACCCACTACCTCTCCAAAATATGATGAGGGATGAGTAATATGTAACTAATTAATTATGTTATTTGATACTTGTGTTTCAGTTCTGTTCAGTCCTGAAGATAGAAATGGTAGTTGTTTGGTTATTTGATTATATTTATTTTGAATGGTAGAATGGAGATATTATAGTTTATCGTGAAATTTAGAGTATAAAATGGAATATATAACATATTTATACTAAACATTAAATTAACAAGGTGTTCTAGTACATGATTTTTATAAGATGTATCATGTTGAATTTTCACCTTGATGTCAGGACTTTAGCTTCTTCAAGTTTAAGGAAATAAATGATTAGTATAACATCTCGCTAAGACAGAATTGTTCATTACCAAGTGAATAATTTATGTAAATGGATATATGTAATAGTTTTTTAAATTATTCTCAAATGTATTCAAATGGGATATATTTAAAATGCTTGATCTAAGTAATTTGAACATATTTAAAACCTATTAATATGCATAAGCATTACCATGGAATTTTTTAAAAGGTAATTATAAATAATTATGCCTTTGGTTTCATGAAAGGGAGAATAAATGGGTTTTGTGTTGGTTAGTGATAATAGTAATGGGTGGGCGCTGTATGAACATACAAGATGAGATTATATAGAAAATGGAAACTCTGGAGCTATCTCTAATCCAATCTTTGGTCCATAGAGTTGCCTTGGATTTTAATTCCATGAATAGTAGTAATAGAAAGGATGAATGGAGGAAAGTGGATCATTTGGTACAACTCCAAATGAATATGCGTCACATCATTCTAGGTGATTCAGAACCAGAAAAAATAATTTTGGATGCATTGTATGAATCATATTTTCAATTAATTCCGCAAACCAGATTAGAAGAATTTGAAGTTAGAAACATATATGATATAGGATATATCTCATTCGTAGTGGGATTTATTAGTTCATTCTAATTTGTGCCAAGGCATGACAATGGTGGACATTGAATATATTTTAAAAGAGTAATTCCATCACCAAAAATTCATTATTTATAAAATTATGAGAATATTAAATTGAAAAAAAGAAAATCTATGGTTAAAAGTGTTTTCACAAAAATTTGTAATTTTAGGTCACTTTACTCTAGAATTTTTAGTTAGAACATCCTTAAAAGAAAACAAAATTCATTTTGGGTTGAAACCAAAAGTTCAATAAAATGTTAATGTTGCTTATATTATTTGTTATACAATAATATTTAGTTTATTGATACTAGATAAAATAGAAATATTAGGTAATACGTTGATATAAATTGTGTTTATTCTTATGTAAACATAGAAGATCTCCAAATCCAAAAACATGAGAATGGGGTACGCCAATTCGTAACGCTTAACATATTCCTGTATTAGAAATTATGTTTGGTCAACTTACCTCACCAACTGAAGAGTAATCCTAAATGATTTTAGTATAGTAATTTTTTTAACATTAAATTCCTTTGTACAGTTCCTCCTTGGTCCTTACACAATTTAATCCAGATGGAAAATATCATCGCTATTGTCACAGTGCTTCATGGTAGGGATCTAAAGACACATCACATTCTTCTCATGAATTGTATCATTCAATGTGATGAGTTTATAGAATAAATAGTTTTATTAGAAATGAGAATGTTATTGTGATATGAGGAATACTATGACTCCATAGTTAGTGAAATCTCAACATGAAAATAAATTGAAATGTGTAGTTGGAATGAAGTAATATAGATCTGAGGGAGTTATGTGGATAATCATCCAAGGCCATTGATGGTGAGAGGAATGAATATTTTGAATTTTACCCTTATATAATATTTTTCTAGATATCCATGTTTCCCATTCATTTATTGATTCTAATGTTATTGATCTAATGGGTTTTTATTTGGAGATGTTTCCTTCAATTATGAAACTCCAAACAACCTAGGGATAATGAGAGTGTCGTTTATTGAAATATTCATCATGATGTACATAAATCAAGGGAATTAATATAGTATGTGGTTTCACTGTGATATATATGGATTTCATTGACATGATTCTTATAATAGAATAGATAATAAACATTGTGTCCCATATAGATTTTTTTTCATTGAATGTGAGTATCATACTTTCAAATAGTGTTATACATCTCTTTCATAGATATTGTGTAGTGGAAACAAGTGATGAAGAACCCTTAGTAGTAGTTGTTGGATGTAAATCATTAAAATTGATTGATGATTCTTTTTTATCAGTATATGAGATTGTAAACTGATATTTTCTACCATAGAATATATGTTACAAGATGTTTATCATGAAATGTTATTAGGGTTTACCCCCAAAAGAAAACTATATTTTTTTTATCATCTGCTGGGAAGACATCATTTTTCACATATATCATATCACGTGTCACTAGAAACTTTGATGGGATTGAACGATTAGTTAGGACAGATGTAATATAAATGGTTCATTAGAATAATTATTCAACTAAAGGATGTATCAATAATTATTTTGCGTAAATAGGTTAAAACTCATACGAGTTAGGTAGATTATTGTAATATTAACCATGAAATGATAAATAATTAGTACCCCCCCCCCTCCACACAAGAAATGCTTTATAAATTGTGTGGATCCCAATGGTTCTATAAAGTTTTCATTTATTCATTATATTACTATATGAAATTATAGAAGGTGGATATTTGAAAGAAATATTTTATAAGAATATATGGAAATTATGAGTTTTCTATTTTCACATTTGTGATTATAAAATAACTACATATCATTATAATATCGATGAATATGATATTTCAATTAAATGTAGATTCCACTATGGTGGTGTTTTTAATGATATAATGTTCTATTCAAGTATAAAGGTATATCAAGAGAGAATGTTGGATATAATGTAGTGTATCTAGTGACATAATCATCTCTCTGAAAAAAATTAAGTTTGGATTTATAGACCCAAGTGGTACATTTCCTTGGAAATTTCAATGTTATAAATGGAAATTTTATAGATTTGGTACTGATAGAAGTTGATATCTATTGGAAATCAATGAAGAATTAATTTGAAATATGAATTTTCATGGGCTTGGTGGGATACAATTAAATTATTTACGTGACTCTTCACATTTAGAATCATCCTTGATATATTTCCTGAGAGATGGAATTCCTTTCTTGGGGAATTATGAATATCAATAATCCTTCTAATAGCGTAAGGCTACACAGACATCAGTACTTTTATCAATATTTATAGAGTTTGTACATGGATATGTATTTTATTTTTATGTATCAATATCTATATTTGGATGTGTTCTCAAAGATAGATATCATTGTATTTCATAAGGATCAGATAGGTAAAATTTCATGAGAATAACATAAAAACACAATATATTGAAATCAATGATATAGACCTAGCATTTAAAAGATATATTCATTATATTTTTGGTTAGAAAATAACGGTATTTGTTAAACATATTAACATGAAACTATGTTTATCAAAAAGTGATTTCAACTTACAGGATATAATATGTAAACAATACATTCATAATTTTTACATAAACATGATATATAAACTAAGTAATAAAAAATTTGTAGCATATTCATAAAGTCAAAACACATATAATTAGTTATATAATTATGATTTGGGTAAGTTATAGCTATTTTTTTATAAGACACGAACCTATATTATAATGACCAGGGTGATGTTACAGTTGTCTTACCATTCTTGTTTTCTCCATATTTTGTTCATCATGTATAAGAGGTGTATATATATAATTATAAAATTTTTCTTATGATATCAATCCTAAATAGTGGGGAGACCATTTACGGATGGATGATTGATCAAATTTTGGTTTTCTTTTTTAAGACATTGATAATGGAACGTTTTGGTTTCTAAGAACATATTACTAAATCATACAACCATTAGAAATGGTAATTTTGAATATAGTGATTCAAAATATGTATAGATCATTGAAATAATTGTTTTGGTTTGTTTTCAAGGAAAGGGATATGTAATTGTTTTCTTTGAGATGCCTCAAATGTCAGATGGTCAAGGAGGAAAATCAAAGACAAATATGAATTTTTCATTCATTAATGATTCCTATATGGAAATGGTAATATATATCAATTACTTTTGGGAGAATGTTATCATTATTGGTATAAAACATTAATCCATATAAGAAATAATCAATTAGATCAAAATTTCAGATTATTTTTTCTTTATTAGTGTATTAAATATGGTTTGGACTTTTCTTAATCTAAATATAAGTTGTTTTGATTTGGCATAGAGTTCTAGTACCAATTTTATCTGATCAAGACACTATGTTTTAATCTAATTTATATAATTCATTATGGAAATCCCTTGTGACACAATTCAATAGGTTCATGGAATTTCTTCCTCAAATGGTTGAAAATCACAGAGAATTATCCAATCATTATTGGAAATGATTAGGTCATGTGTATTGGATTTTTGTTTTTTTGGGATGAGAAAATACCATTAGTAATGTTTTTAGAAAAAATAGTTATCTTGCCTTAAAACATATGGATCATTTTAATAAATTTAAATGAAATCATTCTCATTAAACTATTTGTAAAGTGGATGAATGTGAGACTTTACTTGTTCGATTATGATTTATACAAGAGAATACAGAGATGATTGGGTTGGTAAAGAATTAATTTTTATGGTTTAGAGTCATCATAAAAAAGTATAAAGATCATTTTTATGTTTTTTTGTCCATGGTGAGTGATAATTTGTTTTTTGAATCCTTCAATATAGTGGTAAACCTCTTTCTAGTATGGATGGAATGTTTTCATCTCTATACATAGGCCGTTTTGAGATAATATAACGAGCTTCTGAGGTGGGGTGTCAGTTAAAATTACAAACAAGTTTCAGATTAGTTCATAATGTAATACTTTTATCTCATTTAAATGAAATCAACTTGATCCTCACCTTGTGATTTTATGGTATCTTATTAATTGTGAGATATATTTTTTGCAGGTTCATATGCTAGTATAGATTTTGGATAAGAAATAGAATGTCATGAATGATAAAATAGTAAATTTAGTGTGGGTATTATGCATATTTTTTTTTTGTTTAAGATGATATGTTAGAGTTTTAAATTGAAATTTTTAATTAGTGGCTAGAAATCATCCACGACAACCACAATTTTCTACATTATAGGGTTGAAATAACCTATTGTGTGAGGAATTTACCTCCAAAAAACTAATGAAATTTACCCATTTAGTATTTTTATGTTTGTATATAATGAAAATTTTATGATTCAATGAGTTCATGTAATTTTTTTCATGCATTGGACTATTTTATGGAGGATCTTGGTTTTATAAATAATATGAGAAATCGTGAAACAAAAAAAAATCCCTAAATAGAAAATATTAATTATTTGGATTTTTTGTGGTTGGAGAACAGTTTATGAAAACAATGTGGAAGACATCGAGATTCCATTCTCATTGAGGTAGTTGGAAGAAATGTTTTTACGATGTTTTTTCCAATTAGGCATGCCAATCCAATGAGGTTGTGCATGAGAGAGAATCTGATTAATGGTTAGAACACAATTTATCTAAATGTTTTACCTAAACATGAGTCATGTAGTTTTATATACAAAAACACTAGATCAAATTCCTGTTAGACCCTTAAGAACTCATCATTCCACTAATACTCCCTAATCATGAATGACATTTCATTATAAGTCTTTAGGAGTGATTATCAATACTCAGATTGAAATTTTTATGTTATATAACAGCCATTGGATTTCTAGATTACTCTATAAGTGAACATTCATCATCATTTTCATTCAATATATTATCCTCATCTCTCATGAAATGTTATTTATAATTATCTAGGAAAAACATCATGCCATTTGTGAGATTACATGATGAGATCATTTTGAATTGGATGAATAGAACAATATATAGTATTGGATATAGTTTATTTATGGTGGGTTGTGAAATTGTTGGTGTTTCTCCTCATTGTTTCCATTATTTTATTGGCACGTGGATTCTTTATTGATTCAACTTGATTGGAATATTAGTTTTTAGCATGAATTTAATTTTTTTTCTTTAATTGATTTTGGCATTGATCTATGATTATTGTTTTGAAAAATCATTAGAGATTCATTGTGGTATTTTTTTATAATATATAGATTACATTGATGATAGTCATAAATTATATAATTAAAATTCTTAATTTAAAATAAATTATTTTATTAGATACATATAAAATAATTATTTAATTGGTATAATATATGAATATTTTTATGTTAAGTATTTTTTATTGGTTTTGGCATAAATGATTTTCCCATGTTCATTTGCATTAGACATGACCTCATGGACGAGGTTTCTACAATTGGGGATCCTAGTATTGGTATCCTTTTGAGGACTTGGTAGATTTAAGAGAAAATTCTCATAAGTATGAAACTTTCAACTATGTGTGTCTTTGTGGATATTTAGATATGTGTATGTGTGGATTCATGGGACTGGTATTCGAAATGGGATTGTGGAATTTTTTAGGTATATTTTGTTTTAATCCAAAAAAACTATTTTGGATTTTGTATAAAATATTTAAAAAAAAATTACACTATATTTTATAATTATAATATCATGTTCTATATTAGTAGAATGAGTTGATAAAACATTAAGGGAATCCTACAATGTTTATAAGCACCCTATTATTGTGAAATATTTTTTATTTTCCAATTTTATGTATTTGGAAATAATTATAGGGAATTTAGATAATTTTTTTTGTGACTCTTCATGACAATGTGGTCATGTTTTTTCATGTTGGATCATGGAGAAGATCAAGAGATACATTACTTTTGTCTAGAAATTGTGGTAATTTTTTTTGGTTTTTTATTCCATTCTTTATTTATCATGGTTTTTTTGTACTGTGAGATGGTTGGGTGGGTTTTTTTAGAATTTTATTTTTTACTCATACATCATATAGTGTTATGGTTATTATTATTATCTTTTCATGTTTTTTATATTGGAAAATTTTTCAACAAATATTTATGAAGAACATGGAATTTATTTATATTATTTGGTGTCTTTGGGAATTCTCCAAACACTAGTAACACCCATTTCATCTTCTATAGAAAATTGTAGAGGTGTGGGATGAAATTTCATTCGATTTTCAACATTATTCATTTACTTAGTATGAGTTCAGTTTTTTTGAAAACCATATTTACATTTATATTTATATATAAACAATTGTACCATTTTCATTTTTATTATGACTTAATGTCTTTTCATATTCAATCTATAATATATAAGTCATGTTTTCGTGATAATTACTTATGTTATATCTTTTCATTAAAATGTATTTGAGATTAAGAATTGTTTTTTTCCAAATTTCATTTGTTATGGAGAAATGAATTACAGATGATATTTATAAAGGGATAATACATATGTAATCATTTATTGGAGGTGATTAAGACTCATAAATGATTAAGTAGATTCATATGTATTGGAAAGTAAATTTACACAATATAGAATTAATAGGGAATTATTAGGATATGATGTGTAATAATTACATAAAGATATTGTAACATCCCAGTTAAAAAAATAATAAGAAATATTTCATATTTATAATTTTTTTGTAAATTTAAAATAAATTTAACTTTAAAATGGTTTCTATGTTTGATAGAGTACTCGATACACAACAACTAGTTTTATTTGAAATCTTACGTTGTACACTAATAATACAATATTATTATTTTAAATGGTAGTTAACTTTTAGCCATTTTATTGGAAAGAATGAAGAAAACTAACTATACTATTATTATACACGTTTTTTAAATGTATTTACATTTATCCAATGAAATTTATAGTCTTAAAATTTGAATAAATCTAATTTTAATAACAATTCACATTAAAATTTCGATTTTCCGCCATTTAATGGAGAACCCTCATTAAATATAGTTTTGGTCACATTAATACATTATATATGACAATATATGATCCATATTTAGAATGGGGAAATCAAAATTTATATTGTGTAAATTGTTTGAATTTTTCCGATAAAGATCTTTTTTAATGAATAGTGAAAAATATTGTATTTTAATTCAAAACTGTGTTTTAATATAATTTATTTATATAGATTGATTATATTTTTAATTTTATTTATAGTGTAATTATAATATATTTTTACCATTTAATCCAATTTTGGTCATTGATATTAATTTCACTTTGACATTGGACATAAACAAGTGTTAATCATTCGATGGTTATTGTTTCTTAAAAACACGTTATTTGTTTTAACAACGAGAATTAATTTTAAAAAAAATTAAATACACTTCTATGTTTTTAATTTTAAAAAATAGACATCATTTTTGATTTCAAAATATCAAATAAATATTAGGCTGATTTTTTGGTATTTTTCTGAAAAACTTTAATTTTTGATTAATAGTGAAACAACATAGTAGTAGATAAAAAACTAAGTATTTCATTTAAATGTAATTTTACAACTTCTGTGAATTGAATTTCAAAAATCTGTCATACATGTTTGTTATTATTAAATAAAATTTTGTTCATAAAGAAGAAAATAATTTTTGGGGAATAGTAATTTTTGACTTTTATTTAACACGGTTAATGGTTAATAGTGTAATTCATGGTAAAATAATATTATAATAATTAAAAATTACCTTAACACTTGTACTATCCTTTTTTTTTGAGTAATGGCCGACCATTTTAATCCTTATGTTGATTTTGGGACCCCATGGAGCCACTTATGAATGATAATGACACTTTAGATTAATTAATTTAATGTAAAGACAAAAATTACATAAACAGAAATCATTTAGTAAATTAATTTTTATATGGTGTTATATATTTCATATTCTCAAAAATAAATATTCACCAAAATTCTAAAGAGATATCCTACATTATAGTATTTTTTTTAAAAAAATTAGTGATTGAATAAATTAAATTATTTAACACACAATAATGATGCAGTATTTACCACATTAATAAATGATTTAAATAAATATGATTATAATTATAAATATATTATCCAAACTTGTCCAATTCCTATTGAATGATTTTATTTAGACCATTATTATTTTTATATTAGAATCTAATGATTTATGTACCTTTATAAATAGAAAATCATTATATAATAAAATGATATTTTCACACGTTCCTAAAGAGCCCCTCCTCTCCCTTATAAAAGGAGACCACTTCTAACCAATTCTTCACACCTCTCAAGCCTTTAGGATCATCCAAACTCTACCCAATTAATCTCACTACATACCTATTCTTATCTTAGAAGCCTTAACTTCAACAGAAGGTACTTCATGAATTCTTTTTTGTTCAAACCAAAAAATCTACCCACATTAAATGAGATTATAGAACAATCGAGTCAAGTCGGACACAAGGTAAGGCACATCGTCTCAATCTCTATTCATTGAGCCATATTTATATAATATATATACCTTTTTCATTTATATGTTTTATAGTAAAACCATTTTAATTTTACTTTCATTCAAAGGGAATCGTTTTCTATAAAGCGTTTTATTAAAATACAGACGGATGTTTTTTAACATTTTTGTTGACAATGACCTCTCCGCCACTGTAATCTTTATTTGGATTTTTCTATAAGCTATAATGTTTTCTAAAATGAAAAGGAAATCAATTATTCTCTTTTTGGGTGTTTTTGTATTTAAAATGGTTTTTGAAATGGGTTGGTTATTTCAATATCTTTAAATTATTTATTGTGATTGCAAATTAAATGTTATTAGAGAAAATAATATATTTGCAATTTTTTTATGTGTTATGAATTTATAATGGTAATTGTAAATTTTATGGGTGGATCCATGATAAACAAAATTATGGGTGGCGCTGTGATAAACCAGGATGGGTGGTTAAATTATAACCTCCAGTGCATTGGGTATGGAAGTCAGCCATATGGCTATTCCATTTAGTGATATGTGTGGAAGTTGACCGTATGGTTATTCCATTTATGTTTGTTTATGTCCCAAGTATCCTTTATATGTTATGTGTTCTTTATATGGGTTTTATGATAATATTTTGGTTACAAATGGGTAAGGAGTGTCCTTTAATTCAGTGAAGAGTATTTACTTCTTCATAATGGTGAAAATTATTGCTTATGTTAATGTATTCATGGTTTACTTGTTGTTTAAAGAAACTAACAGTTTACATTCTTTGTGTATCCCTATTTATCTTTTAGGCTCATCCCAAGTTTTTTTAAATTTTTTTCACAAGACATAATGTTTAATAGGTTCAATGATGGGATCATGGAAAAGACATTCTTTCAAAAACATGGAACTAGACATGAATCTTTTTTTAAAGAGTTCTTGTTATGTGAAAAAATGGAAACTGAGTAGATGTGTCTACATTAATTTGAAATTAAATGTAATAGTTATGGACTAATTCACTAAAACTATAAACCTGAAAATATCCTCAATGTGAATTATTCGTTTAATTCAATATTATGTAATGTTTTAAGGTCGGGACCTTGTATTTGGTATCATTGGTCTGTTTAGACAACATTAGGAGTTAGGGTATTGTTTAATAAATGTTCATAAATTAATTTATTGTAATATTAAAATGATATAGCATTAAAAGATTACCATGTTTCTTCACCTAAGATATTTCTATGTTTAGAATGGTTTTCCGTAGAGGAACCAGGGTAGGAATGTTGGGACGACATCAAGAGGAAGGAAACCTTCCAAATCAGCAACCTGAGATGGTCAGAATCATAACTAAATAGTATGTTGTATTAATGGCATAGTTGACTGAAGATATAAATGTTTGGGGTATCTATGAATAGGATCATCCAGATCAACCGCAGAGGATCATGTTAGTAATGGATCATTTCATGAGGAAACATCCCCCATCATTCAGACGATCATCTGACCATGTGCTAGTAGAAGGGCGGATTAAAGCACTGGAAAATATTTTTGATGTCATGGGTTGTCTAGAACATCAAATGGTTAGTCTTTTTATTTACCATTTTGAAGGTGAAGCTGATCAGTGGTGGTCGATAGTGAAAAATATCAGGGATTGTGACGAGATTGATGATCTTCATTGGGATGAATTCAAAGGTACGTTTCTTAAGAAATACATTCCTATTGTGTTTTCTCATATAATGGAAATAAAATTCCAGGAATTGTGGTATGATGATGATTCACTGGCTTCTTATGAAGAAAAATTCCCTAGACCATCAAGGTATGCCACAAATTTCATCCGAGATCTTGATAGTAAGAAAAAAAATATTTTACTCAGGACTGAAGCAACAATATCATAGAGAATTAGCTTCTCGTGAGTTCAAAAGTTATGACAAACTTGTTCGGTGTGCAGAGAAGGTGGAAATTGAGTTTTCCAATCATCATATGTTCATTGAAAAACAACAGAATAAGAGGTCCATTTGGTAGGAAAAGGGAAAGAATTCACCAAAGATTCCTGGAGGAAAGAAACAGAAATATCCAACTTGTGAGTAGTGTGGTAAAAAGCATCATGGATAATGTTTATCAAAGACTGTAAAGTGCATCCAGTGTAGTAAGTTGGGTCATAATGATTGTAACTGTAAGGAATATGATCAAGAAGGTAACGAAAATCCATCGGTAAGATGTTTTATGTTTAATGAAATGGGACATTATTCAAGTGAGTGTCCGGAAAAGAACTCAACTAAGGGAGAGGAGCCAGTCTACAAGAAGAAAGGGGTGGTGAAATCCTTTGAAACTACTTTATCAGATGTTGTGCCATCAAACGAAGTTGTATGAGGTACACTATTTGTTTGTTCAGATTATGCCAATGTGTTGTTTGATTCAGGGTCTACATAGTCATTCATTTCTCAGAATTTTTCTACTAAATTGGGAATTCCATCTCAAAATATGAATATTGAACTTGTTGTAAAAAACATGGAGGAAATGTTGAGACAAAAATAAAACATAATAACCATCATGTCCTTGTGTGTGGGAATAAACTACCTGCAAACTTTATTATTTTTCCTCTATTAGAATTTGATTTTATTTTGGGCATGGGTTGGATATCTATTTATCATTATATGATTTAATGAATAGATAAAGAGGTTTATTTTCAGAAATATTTACTGTTTGTGTACAAGAATGAACCCTTCCTTTTGATAACATATCAGGAAGCTGAGAAACTAGTAAAAAATGGAAATGAATGTTACCTTGCACATATTGTTGAAAATAATGTAACTGTTCAGATTAAAGATGTGCCATTGGTAAATGAGTACCTTGAGGTTTTTTATGATGAGTTTTTTGCTATTATACCTGATGGGGAAGTTTAATTTACTATTGACATAGTTCCTAATTCTAAACTAATTTTCAAACCCCCTTATCAAATGGCTGAAATTGAACTTTTAGAGTTAATGAAGCAATTGCAGAAGTTATTAGATAAAGGTTTCATTTGACCTAGCAAATCACAATGGGGTTATCATGTATTGTTTGTTAAAAAGAGAAATGGTTCAATGAGAATTTGCATTGATTATAGAGAATTGAATAACATTACTGTTAAAAATAAGTATCCTTTGCCTCATATCTAGGATTTTCTTTATCACCTCCAGGGAGCTCAATATTTTTGGAATATTGACTTGAGATCGGGGTTCCATTAGTAGAAAGTAAAGGAAGAAGACATTGTGAAGACCACATTTCATACTAGATATGGCCCTTATGTATTTGTAGTTATTCCTTTTTGTTTCACCAATTCACCTGCAATATTCATGGATCTTATGAATAGAATTTTCTGTGAGTTCTTAGATAAGTTTGTGGTTGTGTTAATTGATGATGTTTTGGATTATTCAAAAAGTAAATAGGAACATGAAATTCTTTTAAGGGTTGTATTTCAAACATTAAATGAAAATAAATTGTGTGGAAAATTCAAAAAGTGTGAATTTTGGTTGCAACAAATTTCTTTCCTTGGTCACATTGTTTCAAAATATCTCATAACATTTGATCCTGTAAAAACAAAAGTTGTTGAAGAATGGCCAAGACACACAAATATAACCGAGATCCATAGTATTCTTATTTTTGGTATGTTATTACTGCTGGTTTATTGGAAATTTTTCACGTTTATCTAGTCCAATGACTATGTTAACTCAAAAAGGTGTTACCTTCATCTGGACAAAAGAATGTGATGATTGTTTTTAGGAATGAAAAGAATATTGGTGAATTATCTTGTTTTGGAACTGCCTTCCAGAAATGGTGAGTTTTTTATTTACAGTGATGCTTCATTGAAAGGACTTGGATGTTTCCTTATGAAGAATGATCAGGTAATTTCTTATGCTTCATGTTATTTGAAACCTCATTAGTTAAATTACCCTACACATGATTTGGAATTAGCTTTTGTTGTTTTTGCTTAAGCAATTTGGAGGAATAATTTGTATCAAGTAAAATCTGAAATATATACTGACCACCAAAGTTTAATGTATTTATTCAGTAAAAAATAATTGAACATGTGACAGAGGAGATGTTTGGGATTAATCAAGGAATATGTTTTCACGATCCATTACCATCCGGAAAATAAAATAAAGTGTCTGATTCGTTGAGTTGAAAAATTAATTCTTCATTAACCATGTTACGTTTGGAAGAAGATCCTTTGGTTTTTGATAAGATGAAGTTCGGAATATAAGTTGTCGGTAAAAGAACTTCGTCTGTTTTGTTCCAGGTGTCAGTGAAATCATCTATATCAAATAGAATAAAGTAATCATAGAAAAAAGATAGTGAGTTACAGAAAAAGGTAGAGTTTTTTCAGAAGTCAATGTTGTCTGAATTTATCATTGATAATGTTTGTGTTATGAGATTTGGAAAGAGATTATGTGTTCCTTCTTTTTCACAGTTGAAGAATGAGTTGTTATGTGAAGCTCATAGTTCCCCGTTTTCCTTTCTTCTGGGAAGTACTAAGATGTACAGAGATCTTCATGAGTTTTACAAGTGGGATGGAATGAAATGAGATATTTCTGATTTTACTGTGAAGTGTTTGACTTGTCAGCAGGTTAAAGTAGAGTGTCAGTTACTGAAAGGGATGCCTCGGCCTTTACTGGTCCCAGTGTGGAAATGGGAAAATATATCCATGGACCTTTTTGTGGGATTATAGAATATATCTCGAGGTAATAATGTACTATGGGTTATAGTTTATCGATTGACTAAATCTACTCATTTCCTACCTATTCGAGATACATTGTATCTAAATCAACATTCTCGATTGTATGTTAAAGAGTTAGTTATGATTCATGGTGGTCCCCTCTCCTTTGTATCTGATCATGATCCCAGTTTACTTCTAACATATGGAAAGGCCATCAGAAGTCGTTGGGTACTGAATTAAATTTTAGTACAACTTTTCATCCTCAATCAGATGGGCAGTCAGAACAAACAATTCAGACCATGGAGGATATGATACGATCTTGTTCACTAGATTACCGGGGATGTTTGTACCAAAAAATTTCTTGGGTTGAATTTTCATATAATAACAGTTTTCATTCTTGTATACAGATGTCTCCATTTGAGGCATTATATAGAAAGATTTGTCGAAATCCATCTTTTTTGGGATGAAGTAGGTGAAAAGAAGCAGATAGGACTAGAATTGGTAGAAGAGATGATAGAGAATTCTCAGTCGATTCAAAAGAACATGAGAATAGTTCAGATCAAACAAAAAAGTTATGCGGATAACCGAAGGAAGGATAGTTCTTTTGAGGTAGGTGATCATGTCTTTCTTAATGGTTTTCTATGGAAATGTGTGATGCGTTTTGGTATGAAGGGAATGTTGAGACCCCGATTCATTGGACCTTATGAAAACCTAGAGAAAGTTGGATCAGATTCATAAATTTTGGATTTACCTAAATCTTTGTCCCAGGTACAAAGTTTTTTTTCATGTTTTGATGTTGAAAAATTATATTCCAGATCCATCTAATGTATTGATTCCAGAGGTAGTTTAGTTGGAAGAGAATTTCTCTTATGATGAACAACCAATCCAGATTCTTTACCAAAAAGTGATAGTGTTTCATAATAAGGTAATTCATTCGGTAATGTTTTTGTGAAAAAACCATATGTTTGAAGAGGGAACGTGGAAATATGAAAATTCTATGAGGGATAAATACCCCCACTTATTTTGATAAGTAAAATTGTGAGGACACAATTCCCATAAAGGGGAAATATGTAACATCCCAGGTAAATAAAGAATAAGACATATTTCATATTTATTATTATTTGTGAATTAAATATTAATTTTACATTAAAAGGGTTTCTATTTTCGATAGTGTACCCGATATTCAACAACAGGTTTCTTTGAAATCATGCGTAGCACAAAAATAAAATAATAATATTATTTTAAATGGTAGTTAACTGCAAGAAATTGTATTGGAAGGAATGAACGAAAATAACTACTATACGATTATACATGTTTGATAAATTATTTTACATTTATCAACAAAATGTTAGAGGCTTAAAATGTGAATGAATCTAATTTTAAGCATTATTTACATTAAAAGGTCGATTTACCATCTTTTAATGGAGATCCCACTTTAAATCTATTTTTGTTCACATTAATACATTATATATGTCTAAATAAAATCCTTCTTTTGTATAGGGACAACAAAATTTTCTTTGTGTAAATTTTCTAATTTTTTCCGATAAAGTTCATTTTTTAATTAATAGTGAAAAGTATTGTATTTTAATTCAAAAGGATGTTTTAATCTAACTTGTTTATGTAGTTATATTATATTTTAATTTGGTTTTAATGTTTAATTAGAATATATTTTTACCATTTAATCCAATGATGGTCTTTGGAATTAATTTCAATTTGAAATTGGACATAAACAAGAGTAAATCTTTTTATAGTTACTGTATCTTAAAAACACGATATTTGTTTTAACAATGGGAATAAAGTTTTAAATTAATTAATTCCACTTCTATGTCTTGAATTTGAAAAAATAGACCTTTTTTTTTAATTCTGAATATTAAATAAATCTTAGGATAAATTTCAGGTATTTTTCTATAAAACTTCTATGTTTGATGAATAGTGAAAACCACTTAGAAGTAGTTAAAAAACTGAATTTTTCATTTAAATGATATTTTACCACTTCTGTGAATTGAATTTCGAAAATCTGACAAACATGGTTGTTATTATTAAGTAAAATGTGGTTCAATACGTTATAAATATTTATTGTGAATAGTAACTTTTGACTATTATTTCGCACGGTTAAAGGTCAATACGGTAATTCATGGTAAAAAGAATATTATAATAATTAAAAAAACATTAACACTTTTCCTAACCTTATAGGATCAGTAATGGCCAACCATGGGATCCTTGGGTGGATTTTGGGACCCCATGGAGCCACTTATGAATGATAATGACACTTCAGATTAATTTATTTAATGTAATGGAAAAAATGACATAAACAAAAATCTTTTTGTAAATTAATTTTTATATAGTGTTATATAAGTCATATTTTCGACTATAACTATTATTTAATGATCTAAATATATTTTATACATTATTTTATTTTATTTTATAATTTTTATAAATCTAATATATTAAATTATTTATGACACAATAATGATGCATTATTTATCTAATTAATAAGTGATTTAAATAAATAATAATATAATAATTAAAATATTATACAAACCTATCCAATTACTATTGGATGATTTTAGTCTGACCTTGAGTCATCTTATGTTCAGCTATAATTTTTTTGGCCATTTACAAACTAAGTATCATTATTTAATAAAATAATATTTTCACACTTTCCTAAAGTGCCCCTCCTGTACCATATAAAAGGAGACCACTTCTATCCAATTTCTCACACCTCTCAAAACTTTAGGCTCATTCAAAATCAAACCAATTAAGCTCCCTACATACCTATGCTCCTCCTATAAGCCATAACTTATGACGAAGGTAGATCAATAATTCATTTTTCTTCAAACCAATGAAAGTTACCCAAATTAAATGATATTAAAGAACGATCGAGTCAAGTCGGACACGAGGTAATGGAAACTGTCTCAATATCCATTCATTGATGCATATTTCGATAATATGTATCTTCTTCTTTTACATATTGTATAGTAAAACCCTTTTACTTTTACGTTCATTCAAATAAAATCTTTTTCAATAAATCATTTTACTAAAAGGAAAACAGAATGTATTTAACGTTTGCGGTGAAAATTACCTTTCTGCCACCGAAATTGTTATTTGGATTATTCTATAAGACTTAATGTTTTATAAAATGAAAATTAAATCCCTTATTCTATATTTGGGTGTTCTGGTATTGAAAATGGTTTTTGAAATGGATTGATTATTTCAATATCTTGAAATTATTTCTTGTTATTGCAAATTAAATGTTATTAGTGAAATGATTATATTTGTAATATTTTATGTTTCATTATTTTATAATGGTACTTGGACATTTTATGGGTGGTTACATGATAAACCCAATGATGGGTGGTGCCGTGATAAACCAGGATGGGTGGTTACATTATAACTTCCAATGCATTGGGTATGGAAGTCGACCGTATGGCTTTTCCATTTAGTGATATGTGTGTTAGTAGACCTTATGGTTATTCCATTTAAGTATGTTAAAGTACCATGTTACATTTATATTTTATGGGTTCATTATATGGGTTTTATGGTAATCTTTTGGTTACAAAAGGGTACGTAGTGATCTTTTACTCAGTGAAGAATATTTACTACATCATAAAGGTGAAAAGTATTACTTATGTCAATGTATTAATGGTTTACTTTTTATATTGAAAAACTAATAGTTTTACTTCTTTTTTTATCCCTTGATGAGAATTTTGTGCTCATCCCATGTTTTTTGAAATTATTTTCACATGACCTAATGAGGAATAGGGTAAAGGATGGATCAAAGAAATGTCATACTATGTAAAACATGGAACTAGACATGACTCTTTTTTTCAGGATTTCATGTTTTGTGAAAAAAATGGAAACTAAGTAGAAGTGTCTACATTGTTTATGTAATGAAATGTAATATTTATGGCCTAATTCTCTAAAACACTAATCCTGAAATGATCTTCAATGTGAATTATTCGTTTAATTCTATATTATGTAATGTTTGAAGTGCGGGTCCTTATAGATATAATTCTAGAAATATCCTTCACATTTAAGAGATTCTAACATCGTTATTGATTTATAAATTAAGGATAGTAATGTACTATAATTTATCACCAGCATTAATGAATTTATGTAATATATTTGTGTGTCAGTAACAATTCTATGTGTACTTTTATGGGGTATCAATATTATTCTTATTGGGGTGGTCTATTTAGAAGACCAAAAACTATTTTAGGTGGCTCAGAATGTGTTGTAGAGTGTTATGGATTGTTTGGGCTGAAAATATTGGGTTATAGGATAATGAGAATTGAGAAGAGTGGTGTACCCTTTATAAGTGGTAATAAGTAATATTTTATTATATATACAATAAAATTAAATTAATAGAAGTCACCCTTAAATATAGTGGATCAAAAATAGTGAAATTATGTAGCAGAGAAGTTATAATCTCCAGAAACACCTCTACAACATAATAAAAAACATATCATAAATATTATAAATTATTTACATCTAATGATTCTATTTTTAAAGGTATATTTTTTCACATATATATATATATTTTTAACATATGTAATTCATTCCTTATTCCCAAATAAAAATTTCCACAAATTATATAATTTTGACATAATGATTCAAAATTTCAAATTAATATTGACTGATTTCATTTCTAATTGTGATATTAAATAAATATAAAATACTAAATATATTATGTAAAAATAAATATTTTTGAAATATATGCCTTAAGTTAATAAGTGTAAAATATGTGTCACAACCCATCCTATTGTGGTCTATCCTATTATTACCATGTTCCCTCCTCCAATAGGTAAGGGGACGGTGACCAATGCTGAGTGGGTATATCCAAAAAGTAGAAGGCATTAGAAAAAAGTACATATAGACAAGCACACTACTACATTCCCACATAATGATGAAATGAAGAACAAATGAAACAATTAAAAAATTCATCTAATATCCAAAAAATAAACTCTAAATGTAATATACTTAATGTGGGAATATATGAAAAATACAATCCAAATAACTGTGATGATTCAAATGTACTCCAACGTAAATGACAATTTAAAATGAAATTGCCTTATACATCCCCTAAATCGAACATGATCCATCTATGATCCTCCTTCTCTTTATCCTCCTAGGTCCAAATCAAATGGTCTATCATCTATAAAAGACATAACACATGTGTGAATAACAAATTTATGGGTGAGTATAACAATACCTAGTAAGAGACCCAAAAAACAATAAACATGAAACACCAATTATATGAATATCAATCTAATATATAATAATATATTCCGAAAAATGCCAAGATATAACTTGGGAAACACAATATCATCATGAAGTCATAACCAACTGACATCCATAAAATTCTGCAGAATGAAACACTCATTAAGGGAGAATTCACTACACATGCTATTCCATAATTGGATACATTTGATAAAGAGGTATAGATAATTTTTCACAACCCATGAAATCTGAGTAATATATGAAGACCATAAAACACAAATACAAGGTCATTTCCCGAATCACTAGGTAATACCATTATCCTAATCGAGATCCAATCCTTATGTAGGGGATCATATATCAATTATACAACTTAACCGATCAATACGAAATTATTTATGGAGGATCAAATCCATGCTTATGTAGGACTATATAGTTCTACAAACCCCATCTAGGGAAATACTATGAAAGAGGATCACAATATGATTTATTCTAATGGAAACAACGGCACTATATGATTCTTGACCTCTAGAGGGAATCATAATCCTGTGATGTGGAATTAATTTCTATTTGTAACCATTTGGAAAAGTCCCATGGGAAAAATCTCAACATAAAGTAGTCCAAAATCAGAAAATTAGTCTCTTTAAGCAGTCTTGAATGGGTACCCATCACGTACTAGACGGTAGACAATGAATCCATTTATCCATATGCCTTACCTTTATTATTATATTGACACGTCGTTCGTGTGTAATAATAACTAGCATGTAGTAAGTGTATAAGGAATTTGGGACATATTAAACCCCTATTGTGTCACTTGGTCATGTTCATGTATGGTGGCTATGTCAGTGTACCCATCTGTGTACCCCATGCAATGTTTTTGTCTAAGTAAACAGTATGACACATGGTTGTGTACATATTCCATGGTCCATGTACTTATCGTGGTACACATCAAGCCTCACTAAAGGATCACGATGTGTTTTACAGAGTCCCAAATCATGTGATGTATAGTAGTATCCAAATCCAAAACACTATAACCAGAGGACCCACATGGTATTTAATACCAAAAGGCATGACATGTTGTTCTAGATTATCCAGAACAATGGAATTATCTTCTACATGAATCATCAAGTTTTCTGAAACCAAATATATCATCAAATTGTATATATCATGGGTCGCCTAACCCATGGAATCCTCCCTCAATATGATCCAATTTTAAATATACTTGATAATCACAATTGATGCACCATCAGTCACAAAGCATCAATACCTAGTTGACGAGACACCATAATTATTTTCTAATCCACATATAGTATTCAAAAACATTTATAACACCTTGATCACCCCATTGATCATGAACCACACACATGGTATTTATTTATTGTGTTGATTAAAGGTTTAAAAATAACTAATTACATGGTATTCATAGAAATATGTTCTAAAATAAAATTCACATGATGAACATGAAATGAATAGGGGAAGAAATCCAAAATCCAAGAAATAAGGTCAATAGTGAACAATAATATTTTAGATGTCCTTGAACCATTTTCATAGAAGAATAATAACTAATAAGGATATATCAATGAAAAAAAAAATTCTATAAAATTGAATCTTCTGATGATCCACATAGAATTTTTTTTGTTTATTTGATATGCGGTGTATATTGGCATGAAATAAAAATAAAATCAGAAAAAAAATATCATACAACGTCTTTGGATCAATCATTGATGTTAATCAGTTGTGTTTAAATCATCTACAACATCCAAGGACTCTATTTTTATAATGATCCATGATATAATCTCAATCCATCACCATTCACCATGTTATCTCTCTAACAATTGTCTAAAATATATAATTATTGAGGGGTAAAATAGATTAATTTACAAAACAATATAATTATTAGATATATCATGTCATAGATTCATAGAAAAATTCATACAAAAAATTATTTAATTTATCTCATTCATTTATGGCCATTACTAATTTTTCAAATCTAACATGTAATGACAAAGGTTATGTTACATCAAGGTGAAAAATGACCTCTAAAATAAACGGTTCACATGAGTTTCAAATCTAGGACCATGTTTATTATATATTTACTAATTTTATGAAAATTAATTTCACAAGCTATGTAATATGTTCTATTTATTTTAAACATTTTTTTTTTCTAAAGTGGGCCTAAGAATGATATGTCGTCTTATCACCTGGTTTAAAAAATAATCCATATAATATCAAAAAATCTTACATAGAAAATAAAATTATTTAAAGTATTCCCACATTAGTATTTTTCTTCCATAAATAACGTAAATAATTATGAGGGTACTAGGATCCCATCTGGGTCTCCTACTCTTAGTTTCTCGATTGAGATTCATGTGTTTCTATTAGACATGCATAGGTGTACTCGGTCTCCCGTAAATTATCCTTTCCTACTAATCCTCAACACCCAAAGGGTAATTGACAACATTATCACCATCATGGAATTCTAGATCAACCTAGTCAATAATGTCTGATGGGTCATGCGTATACCTCATCAACTATTTCACAAGGAAGACTCTATGTACACGATCAAACTACAGTGGTAGAGAAGAGAGGTACAATGCCTTATAAAGACTACACAATATCTTTAAGGGAGTACTGAATCTCATATATATCTTGTCGGTCTGGAAAAATATACACAATCCACATCAAGGTGATACACTCAATAACGCATGCCCTCACTCTTCATACTCTATAGGCCTCCATCTCTAGACAATATAATACTCTTGATATCACTCTCTTTCAAAACCTAGACGATCTGTACCTTATATGTGTTATCTCTAATGATCTCTAGGACCATTCCTTCTTCCCTTTCATGATCGGTCAAAAAAGTGGCGAACAAGATGTTTTTCGATAAAAATTATCAAATGGTTTTATACCAATCATGAATTGATTGATGCTTCTCTTTGAAAAATCCCCCAAGTGTACTTGATCCTTCTAACAATAACAAATGTACAATATATAAGCATTAATCAAGTCCAACAGAACTAAATAATCGTCAAAGTATGGATGCCATTCAAGGGAAGAAACAATGTTCTCATGTTCAAATGAGTGCCGAAAACCTCCAAAAATACCTTCCATAATTTAGATGTGAAGATTCCATCATGGTCGGACACAATCATCAAGGTAACTCTATTATGTCGGATAGTCTCCTATATGTAGAGGAATCCAAACATCCCTATTAAACTCTACTATCAAATGTATATGAATTGGGATGAAATTGTGAGTCATCAAATGATCACCAAAATTGAATAAACTCCCCTGGATATACGTTGTAAGCCTATCATGAGTTACTTTGATATCTTATACCACTTTATCTACCGATCCTTCTAGGGTTATGTTAAACCCACTAAAAACATTTTTTCATCATTCACCTACTGACCAGTTAGTCATTCTGGGCAAAATTAAGAGACAAATTTCATTATTCATAGCCACCGAAACTGTCATCAATTGTCATGGCCAATATTTTAGACATATATATGTACCTTCATATGGGATGAATGAAACTCAAGAAACCCCTCCTCTAAAAATTTCATTGGTACCAAATTATTTATTCTTATAAGGATATCATTTTACAAACCATTAGAATAACCATCAATAGGATATACAGTAAATATATATGTATATAAGGTACCATAGTTGTTATCTACCAACTATGACTCCCTGGAAAAATGAACGAGTGGTTGGATAACAACCATCAAATAAAGACATTAATTAAACACTATCATTTCCCCTGAAGGAAAAATATAGAGAGGCTAACTGATCTGACCCATCTCCCAAAAAATAAGTTCAAGACCTCCATCATAGATAATTTTCCACTATTTTCTCCATCCTAAGACTATAGAAAATATAAAATCCATAGTCATAAAGTAAATTTATCCATAATCTATATAAAATGATAAGATAATAATATGGGATGATATAATTGAGACTTTTTTGATTATATTAAATGATATTCCTATCCCACATCAGTTAGAGTCACACCATCCTCGATGTGAAGACTATCGTTGAAAACTCAATATTATGGGTCACATAGTTTTACTAATGTTGTTTCAACTAATATGAACCATATGTAATAAATGCATAATTTTTCAGTAGAACAAAAACCCATTCTGTTCCTTGATGCATCATAGAACACATCGTACTAGACATCGTTGTTGGATAATCTCAATACGGGATCACTCTTCAGCACATCCTCATATCTGGAAAGTGCTGAAGGAACCTTTTCCACAAATTGAAAAGATTCCCCTTTTGATTCATTGATGTTAAGGGAGTAACACTCTAGAGAAATTGGGTTCAATCATCTGTTAGTAACCAAACAACCGAAGTAAACTCCACACCTCGGAAATGCAATTTGATGTATCCCATACGATCACTACCACAACCTTTGCTGGATCCACAAACATTCCTGCCTATGATATGACATGTCCTAGAAATTTGACCCCTTGAATACAAAACTAAATCTTTTCTATCAATCAACAATGATATTTCTCTCAAAGTGTACATATGGCCATCCATAATTGTCTCGTGTGCTCCTCTTCATATATCAACTACACTATGACGTCTTCAATTAAAACTACAAGAAATTTTTATAAGAAAGGCATAATGATCTCGTTATAGAGTCCAATTAACACAACGAGGGAATTTTTCACAATAAACGACATCTATATATAATCATAGTGACTATAATGACATTGAAATTTCCAATTCTCTATATCATTGTCTCATACACATAGATGGTGATATCCTGCTCTATTTTCAATCATTGAGAACTACGACATGCCACTCTATTAATCAAAGAGGTCATTGATCCTCAATAGTGGATACTTATTCATCATCATCACATGATTCAAGTTCCATTATTACATTCATGACCTCAATTTCCAATCAGACTCCCTGGAGAAAAAAGGGGGCTTCCCAGATAGAATCAATGGCTCTCCCAAAGTCATTCCCCAAAAAGAATGACAAATGCATCCTTGGATGTTGATGCTCTATGATAACCATATGATATGATGTTTTAGATATAGGTTCCTTCCCCATATAAATTTTTATGAAGATGTACATTTTATTTTATGTAGGTACAACTAGTATGTCATTAAAGAAAGATTTCCTCACACACCACCAGCACTATAGGAAACCAATATATGAAAGTCTCCACTACTCCAAGAGTCATGTAAGAAAACTAGCATGTAATCGATTTCTAAATCCTATACCAGATCTCATCTTGCTATTTCCCGGTTTCTGTTTCACCCGAAATGGAAAATATCATTCCATCACAGTGGACACACTACATCATCTACCTAAAGCTACCAATTAGGGCATAGACTGTGGATATTCATCCCATACATAGGATGGCATTATAAGGAATCATCCCATCAATGAAGAGAACCTAAACAAAACTATACCATCTATTATTCGGATTTCCCAAGTTTAACAAGTACATATTAACCAAGTCACTAACATTTAGAGATTTGAATTTCAATGGTCACTCCATTGTCCAACCAGAATCCCCATTTCTCGAACTGAATAAGTATAAATGAAGGAATGACTCCAAAATATTTCTATAAATATTAAATACAATGTATAAAAGAAAGATATTATACCTCCTATCATCTATGGGTCATTGGGGTCATATTCCTCTATAGATTAGGGTTGGGAACATAGTTATTTAATAGACCAATGAGCATGGTGGTGACCACCTAAGAGTAGTGGTTATAATGGTACAAACCTCTAACCACCTCCTACTTCCATTCTGGTCCATATTGGAATTTTGCAAGAATTCATACCACACTGATCCTATCTTTATCACTACATATATGGTCCCTTAATCATATCTTGATCGATTGTATGACATGTGAGAATATCCAAATCCAGATGTATACAACCATTACAAGAAAAATAACACCGCTCTCATGGCTGATTTGTGCCACCCTAGGATCCATGCACCACTGATACTGTATCCTTGGAGATTTCCCTAAAGCAGCTGACAAGCTTGTATCTGTGTGACTACCAATAGATATCTATTTATATTGTCCTATATACAAGGTTACCAACACTAGCTCCAATTTCTAGTATCTTATCGTCCTATAATATCTTATCTAGAAAGGATCACTGAAAAACGATACAATAAGAAGGAATGAAACGAGGTACCACTAAATCCTTGATGTAGACGCTCAAACCCTTCTCAGAGTTCTAAGCTATGATGAACCGACCCCACACAATATAAATGGATTTACACAAGATATTACTAGAAATCACTAGGTACACTTAAATAGTTATGATAAATTATTGTGTATAAATAAGATCATGTATGCATTAATTATGGAATGTGGCTTGATTGAACGTCTCTCTATAGGGATGTTCAATGTATGTGTAGAGGAGATTTGTCTCATTATGTGACTAATTCACTATGATCCACAATCACCCATAATATCTCTGAAGAAGACACTCCTTGAGGATCCCCATATAATCTGTAGGCACCCCCCTAATGTGAAAAACATTATTGACATCATCTATAAAGTCATCAGGCACCTGGGAGACTGGGCCACACTTAATCATGTGAGGAAACTACCTCTAAAAATCATGTAACACACTTAGCGGAAGAGAACCTTCACTTGGTAATGCATTTCATGATGATGATAAAAGGGTTGTGGTCAAGATTGCATGAGACCCGCTATTTCTATATATGATACATGACCTTGAATTATTTCCCCATCACTAGAAAGATCATTTTCATGACCCCAATGTGTAATCCAAGTGAGAGGCCTTCTTGGACCCATTATAAAATAAAGCAATATGTACAATGATTAATTGATAATAAATTGGTAGATGGATCTAGAAGGAAGTTTAAAACACAACAATTAAACTACGAGGAGCGTATAAAAAATCACCATGTATCAAAATTTTATATGTACCATGTAGGAAAAAAGTTGATTGGAGAGGTTGTGTATGGATATGTTAGAGACTAAACTGACACTAGAGTCCCTATCCTGAAATTTGAAGTCAAAAAACTAAAAAATATTTCAAAAAACTAATCATACTGACATTGATACTATGATAGAATACAATTCGCAGATACAACTCATTATGGACCCATCGTTCCATGGTCCGACCCATGACAACCCCAAACATGCCTCTAAAATGAAAACTACTAGTGAACAATGCTGAGTAAGAATAACTAAAAAATGGGAGGCATTAGCCATCTATACCTACAATCATGCACAAATCTCAAATCCCGCATGATGATGAAATGTAAAACAATTTATATAATCCATTAATAAATGTATTATCCCATAATAGAGTAAAATTGTAATGTATTGATTGTTGGAAAAGTGGATAAATACAAGACCATCCATAGAAAATATAGAGTCCAAACTACTCTAAGGGTGAGGGATGGGATAAAGGAAATATCTCTATAAAAAACATCAGATTGAAAGGATTCATCTATACTCCACCTACTCTAATTCCTCTAAGGACACCATCAAATGGGCCGTTGACTGCATAAGACATGATACATGCAGGCCTAACCCAGGAATAGGTGAGTATAAAAATAAAAAATAGAACAACCTAACAACCCTAAACATGAAGAACCATGTTTTGGAATCACAATAAAATATATACCAATAAATTAATAATAAGAATAGATAGATATAATCATAGAGGACACCATTCTACTATACAATCATAACCAACTACCAACCACAAAATTCTTCTCAACAAAATTCTTATTCTAGTATAATAAAATACATGAAATATTCTACCATCAGAGACACTATATTTTGAGTTCTAGAATAGTTGGATTATCTAAATAAATATCACTTGTCTATGATTTCCCTTCTACACAAATGGGGTATCACGCTTAGACCAAATGGTGTACATCAAGAAAAAAATATGGATCATCCAGTTATGTAGTATATCATATATTAATGATATTAAAATCCCTACTGATACAACTTTATTAATATACTAACAACACCCTACTAAGGGATGTCTGGATGATTCCAAAAACTGCATCTATGTAACAAGGATGATAAAAGATAAAACTGTAGTCTTGTGGATGGACAATACAACTTTATATTAGACTCATCCTTATGAGGGTATCCCAAACCTATTATGCGGATGTAATGACACAATGTACCACCTAGGGTATGGACCAATGGAACCTAATGAACCAATACATGTCCAAACTAATGAAATTAATAGAATAAAAACTCATGAAGGGGTTACATAGAATGATCCAGAGGTTACAAGACAGGACAACCTATTAGGATGATGGATCATTTAGAAGTTATTCAAATAGTATGTATATCGAAGACTATATGGAATGTAAAATTATAATGTATATTTTATAGATATATGGTATCCTGATCACATCACATGGACTTGTTTGTGCGTAGTGGTTGTGTCCATATACCATCCCATTTATATTAGGACATGTACATGTCTACGTTATTGACATGACACACATTGATGTAAATTTTCCCATGTTCAATTATTTCCTAGTCCATATTTTTATCCGTACATAAGTGTATCATGACATGTGACTATGTCACATAGATTTGGATATTTGACCCCATCAATATCCCTAGATCCACATCTAGGGGACACCTGATTTGAAATCCTAAATTACAAACCATGTTGTTCAGTATTTTCTAGTACCGTCTTGTTCTCTTCTTCGTTGATTTTCACATCCTCAATACCAATGATCTCAATGAAATAAATAAAACTATGGTTGATCGACCATTGAATCTCTCGATCTGTACGATCTGGGTATGTATTTTATTGTAAATCCCAACCATTATTCCTTCTACTATCCTTTATCAATATTGTGTTAAATAAACACAATGAATTCTTTCTGATCCACCTATAGTCATCCACCAACGCCTTCATAGCTCAATCACACCACCAATCATAAACAAAAAAATCCTTGATTTTTTCTATTTAATAATGGTCATGAAATAACAAATTACCATGTATTCATTGATCTACTGACAGAAGAAAATGTATGTCATTAATGTGTTATGAAAAAGTGATTTAACATAAAATCCAAAAAACATATGGAGAAAAATTCAACCATTAATTTTTATCCAAAGTTTTTTCATGTAATAATTTTAATAAAGATGTATGAGCCAACAAATATATAATTATATACATTAAATAAATTCTACTAATGATGCATGTCTCAATTCTAATCATGGAATTATTCTAAATTCGTCCAAGATTATGAAACTGGATGGAAATCACTAAAAAAAACTTTCTACCTAGATTTGGAATGATCATTAATGAAGAATGGTTGTTCTGACGTCATTGATGATATCTAAAAATTCTATTGGTGTAACAATCTATGACCCAATATTTATTAATTTTCATTCACCATAAATCCTCACCAACATTTTTCAGAAATCACCTGCATTTGAGTGGCTAAAAAAATATATTTTTTAACCATATAATTTATGGAGAATTTAGGTCACTAAAAATAAAAATAAATTAACTATTTAATTAAAATAAATAATTTAAGACTATGTCACTGCTTTGATAAATATTCAACATCGATGGTGGACATTTCATGGCTAGGGTAAATCCAATGCTCTGAACTCAATGTTTCCTTCATATTTCAAATCTGAGACCATGTTTTATAATTATCACATTTTTTCAGAAAAGATATGTGTGAATTATATTTTATATATTTAATATATTAAAAAACATTTATTCTGGGAACATCATCCACAAAATTGCATGTTTTCTCAATTCCTGGTTTTCATACTAATCCATATAATATCTAAAACTATTACATGGAAGATAATATTTATTACAATGTGGAGAAATAAATTGAAACCACCATTATTTAAATCATAAATTCAAATATAAAATATATAAAATTTCATAGAAATATGTTATATATATTTATAAATATTACTTATATATTAATCATGTCTTAAAATTCATTTACTTTTTCAATATGGTGTTTTCAACTATTCTCCTAAACATCGAATTTTTTAAAAAAACCAATAAAATCAACCTTATTCTGATATTTATATTCTTAATCAGTAAATTTTGTTTTTTTATTAAAATAAAGATTTTTATATTGAATAATCTAAAATATAAATAAAATCACAGAATAAAGTAGACGACAGTTATTATTGGATAATAGACTTCTAGGTTGTTATTTATTTATTTCTTCTTTTTTACTATCACATTCAAATTTATTTACAAATAATATAAAATTAATATTTAAATTTATATAATTTATAATAACTATTAATATACAATGTTTCTTGAATGAAATTATAAATTTTTTTAAAATATATTTTTAATCATAATGTTATTTATATTTATATTTTAGCTTTTAAAATTTCAATTAATTAGTTAAAAAACAATTAACTTTCAACATATATATATATATTTCGTAATTTCAAATATCATATTAAAAAAATATATTTCAAACTGTATGTTTTAATGGTTTTATTTATTATTCATAAAATATATTTTTCACATTTAATTAAGGATTCTTGTGAGAAACAGAATATTGAAAAAATATTTTTTTAAAGACAACGTATTGGTAAATACCAACGCATTGTATATATGTAGTTAAATTAATCGATGCCTTTTAATTTAATGTTTTACATACAAATTACGTCAGATATGGGAATCCAAATCATATTGATGACTGAATAAATAATATATTAACATATATCAACATTATAGTAGTGAGAATCGTATCCCATTGCACCAAACAGAATTATACCTAATGTTGATTTTCATCTATTAATTTTGGGAAGTGGTATTCCATTATTTGTTATAAATATCTACCTTAGATAATTTAATGGTAAATATTTTTTATTATCATTCTTCATTGAAACAATATCTTGTGATCATATGAAATGTATATACCTTTCTCTATATAGTTACTCCTATAATGAGATAGAATAAATCCATCACTAAAATTTTGTTAAATTTATAAAAATTTATAATAATATTATTTTTGTAGTTCACATTCATATAAATATCATATTGTAATATTGTAGAAATATATAAAAATTATCTTATTCATAAAAAAATAATTGGTGTGGTGATGTAATTATATTACAAAAAATCCTAGTAAAATTATTGTTCATGGAATGCATTTCTGACGAGATAGATAAATATATGGGTTTGAATGTATAAAAATTATAAATACCATAAATTACATTAGTTATAGTTATAGAGTACAGTTTCCATTGACCTTTTGGTCATTAAACATGGTTATACTCATCCTCATCTATATTCCTTAAATAAGATCATTAATACAGATACTTTGCAAGTTACCCACACATAAGACATGGAATTATTAAATGTTTCTTAGGTTGAAATCCATTGCAATCAATTTTATTAAACCAAAAATAACTTCCCAAAAATATTTTGAATATAGATAACCATCTCTTATATAATTAATGAATATTCAAGCTCAAATTATGAAATTACCAATGGAATTATTCAAAAACATTTGACATTAAATAAATTGAACATTCATTAAATTATAATCATCATCATATGATAAATCTCGAGAATATATCTATTTTATCATTATTGATACTTTGACATTAACTATATTTATATTTCCAATCATATTTAATTATATATTGGTTGTCTTAAAGAAAATAATTCATAATCTATCATCTAATCTTATTGGTGATACATTGAGGTAATCATCATGTAGTCCAACACAACCATGGTTATATTTAATTTAATTCCTTACTCAAAAATAAATTGTTGAAATTACTGGAAAATAAATACCAATATAGATGAATTATAATTATAAAAAAGGAAATAAACTTAACATAGTGTTGTACTTTTAAATTTTCATTTTGATCATTATTCCTTTTGTTAAACATTTATCTATCATAGATTGACATAAGACAAATTATGTTGTGTTGTATTAAAATTATTAACCTATTTACCTCATTTTTATTGTGAATGTATCAAATAACTGTAGTTTATAAATATTAAATAATCAACCAATGAACATTCTTCTAGTTTATATTGACATGTGTATATTTATGTCTCATTTCATGCCCCAATTAACAATTAGATTAATACCCAACACACTATATGTGGGGATATTAAACATAGCTTAAATTGTTCTAGATCCTAAATCCACTTTACAATATCAATGATGTGAAGAGTTTTCTAAAAAACACATACTAATTACATTAAAAATATTTCAATATATCATTATACATTAATACTTATAACTATCTATTTTATTAATTTATCTAAACCTGATATTGAATATAACTAAAATAACAATAAAAGTAAAATAATATTTACTCTGATTCAAAATCAAGTGATACAAACAAAATTGGATTAAATAGTATTCTAATATATTTATTTTAAAAAAATATTTCATAATAAATCACTCAACCTAGGAAATGAAAGGCATAATGTATTTGAAATTATAATTATTATAAGCTTATTTCATATCAATTACAAACATTTAATCCTAATCATGACCATATTTATACTTTTAAGACAAATATCCTAGTGTAATCTTATTTAAAATAGGGGTATTCCAAAAATATGACAGGTTTCAGAAGAGATTCATGGTAAGTAAAAAAATATCATAGTTTCTTATATTATAGGAAAAATGGAGAATATAATTACAGATTAAATATATTAAAAATATGTCATCAGACCTTAAAATGTATTTATAGATTATTAAGAGGATTATACGATCATAAAATATTACTAATGAAATAATAAAGGAAATTAAATGGATAATAATAAAAATAAATTATTATGTAACATATAAAAATTAAATAATGTGTGGAATACATCTAAATATAACACATATTCATGAAATCATTGATTTAATGGAAATCAAAATCATCTTTAGATTTTAGCATAAATTGAAATCCAATACGAGACCTTGGAATAATTGTAAGAATATAAAATATTTTAAAATAATATTTCTATTCCATGTTAAAAAATCATATAAACTAATCGTCCAAAATCTAATTAAAAAAATCATGTGATGAAAATGTCAAACATATAATGAAAACAAAAAAAATAATTTAATATTACTACTCTCATCGGAATATATTTTCACAAACAATATGATTTTAATTGTTAAAAATGAATATGGGGAGATTTAGGACCCCATCCATAATCATCCTTGAAAATTATGGAATCATATTTAATGTATATTGATAATAGAATTAATCCATTAATAAAGAATGTTTTTCCTATACATTACAAATCACTCACATAACATGAAATTAAATAATTATTAGATATAAAATATCACATTATAAACACTTAATCTCATCATAATAATATATAGAGGTTGATACAAAAAAATCATTAAATATAACCCTTGTATGGATAATCTACGTGAAAATAATGATACATTAAAAAATTAAAAAATTATTATATTTTAAACATTTTGAGAATAGAGGCAAGAGATATTTGACATAATTTTTATAATGATTTAAAAATGAATTAACCTTGTAAATACATATAGGATATCCATATATTAAATGTATTAATGATATCAAATTATATTTTCAATGTTTGGGGAATCAATTTGAATAATTTGAAATATCATTCTTCCAAACCCATATTGCTGAATGAATGGTAAAATCATTATTTGATGACTAATAATTTTTGGTAGTGTATCACTAGTGAGAGAAACCATCTTTGATTACCCATGTGAAAGGAGGAAAGTTTTTTTGAAGTAAAAACATCTATCTAGAGAAATAATACAAAAAAAATGATAATTATTCATAATAAAATTTCCCTTTCAAGAAAGAATAGAATAATTAATTATAAGTGATTGATTAGGTTTGAAACTAGATATCCCCAGAAAATTATACATAAATATAAAATATCATTTCATTCAATTTTAATATATTAATATTGAATAATTAATGAATATAAAAAGAAATAATTAACCATGGGAAATATTTTATTCAAGAAAACCCCCTTTCATTAACTACTACTTAGGCGAATAATCTTTTTCCACATAAATTATTTGATTATCTCTTCCTAGAAGAGTATTATACCATTTAGTGGTGGATCTATTATAAAATAGAACCTCCATTATGAATTTTAAATATGGAATGAGTGTTTTGGGTAATTTTCTAATTAATTTTATGATGTTTTGGTGCATATATAATTGAGTATAGGTTGATCCCTTTATAAGAGAAAATGTGTTTTATTTTTTAAGATAGCCCAAATTTCTCAATAATAGAAAGTCACACTCATGAAAAGTTGGTCCAAAAATGAGAAATAATGGAGTGGTGAATAAATAATGTTAATACAAACACAAAAAATTATTTTAGATACATGTTATAAAAATACTATTACTATTACCTATATGGTTACTCGTTATAAACGTTTTAGATTTCAAAATAATGACATGTTTTAACCTATGTAATTTATCCCTTATTTCTTAAAATAATATTTTACTTATAATATAATTTTTTAACTACTGATCTATAAATTTAAATCCATTAATTTTTTTCAATATAAAAAATGATTTTAAATAAATATAAAATATTATATGTATGAGGCATTGAATCATGTTTTTTGAAAAATATGAATTGAATTATAAAATTTAAAATTTGCAACAATAAATTAAGAAAAACATTTTAAAATTATATATTCACAAAAAATATAAATAGTATTTAAATAAATTTGATTTTATAAATTTCTAATGCATTCTTATATACTAATAATAGCATAAGGATCATTTAATTAATAAAAATAGTATTATTTATATTTGAATTCACAATCAATGGATTCAAAAAAATCAAGATCCTTGATAATAATCTTATATTTTTATCACTAATAAATAAAACCAAATAATTTTTTTTCAATTTTATTTCTAAAATATGAGAGTATAATGTTTATATAAAATAACAAAATATATCGAAACAATATTCCTATGGGATAATTTTTACCAATAATAGTATTTTCATACTATTATTTGAATTATTTTACTAATTAAGAAAGGGGTAATATATTATGAATCCAAAAAATCTATTTTATTAATATTTAATAAATATATAAATATGTTGTTGAAAAAAGATACAAAATTTTGAAAAATTTATTTAGAATTATGAAATTAATTCCACTATTCATATAGTTATAATAGTTACTTTGAATTTTTATTAAATGTATCAACATGAGATTTTGGATTCAGTTTATGTAAACACTAATATCTATAACTTATATTATTTGAAATTTTTTAAGGAAACTACATCACTTTGGGATGGATTGATTGTGAATGATATAATACACTCAAATTGGTGAATAAATAATAGTTATTTATTTTAGGTTGTAAATATTTGGTATGAGTTAAATTTGAAAATTTTATTTGAAATTAA
This sequence comes from Viscum album, assembly GCA_963277665.1. Taxonomy (NCBI): domain Eukaryota; kingdom Viridiplantae; phylum Streptophyta; class Magnoliopsida; order Santalales; family Viscaceae; genus Viscum; species Viscum album. The sequence continues at coordinate 1,765,806,781 of OY728152.1, forward strand.
ATTATTTCTTATAATATAACATATTTTACATTAAAAAAAGATAAAAATGTTTTTTTAATTTAAATATCATAATGAAATATTAATTTATGGACATATCCAAGAAAAATTATATTATGATGTATTTTCTAAATTTTTATAAAATAAATGGTTTTTAGGTTCATATAGTAAATATTGATTTTAATAATACGATAACATGTATGTAATTTTTCATTTTCTAAATAATTTCATATCAATTTTTTATAATACTATATATAAATTCAATTGAAAATGTAATTTTGAGTTTTTAAACCCATATTATACATTTTCTAAATTTTTATTTCATTAATAGAGATGACTATTTCATGGATCTTTCATTTTATTGATTATAAGTTGATGAGATGAATAAATTATATTTTCCTGTGGTTTTATAAATTAAATATTATTCATATTAATGATATTTAATTATTTAGAATCAATTTAATTGATAAATCCATGAAAATCATAAACAAATTTATAAAAAATATCTTTTTAAAAATGGAGTTATACATGATACAAGTATAATTATTGAATTGATTTTCCCTGGATAGTTAATGTATATTTTAATTAATTATTATATTATTTATGAGTATATTTTTTATTTAATTTAATATTACTAAATATTTTTTTGTATAATATTTATAATTTTATCGTTAATTCTAATTACCACAATGGTGACACAAGTATTTTATTGTCTTTGTTTTATTTTTATGAATGAATACATTTAAAATAAATTGAATTAATATTTTAAAATATTGATTCCAATATTATCTATTTTCACGTAAATTAATATATTAAATTAAATAGTATTTTAAATAATTAGAAAATAATATTCAGAATCCATAATGATTATTATATAATTATTATATTAATATAGTTTTACAGGACATTATATAGATTTATTTAAAAATATATTTAATAATTTTCATAAATATAATTTTATAAAATATAAATCAAGTCATTTTATAATACAACAATATATGGTTATAATTTTTATGTCAATGTTTAGTACAAAATGAATAAAAAAGTCAAAAAATATTTACAATGATGAAATATAAATGAATAATATTTAGAACACAAATGTTAAACAACATGATATTTTTAAAACATGTTCAAAAATACAAAGATTATTTTTCAACAAAAAAATAGTCAACCCAAATTTAATTATTTCTAATCATTGGAGTGATTTACCCTATAATAGTGTGTTTTTATTATTAAAATAAATTGGTGTTTCCCAATGTGCTAGTTTTCTGGCTTATAGAATCAGATCATGTATACCCATTTAATAACTATCATGAAAATATAAATCCTCTTTTAGAAATTATTATTTTACACAAATTAGAACCAAATATAAAAATATTCCCTATCTTATTCATATATGTGAGGACCTGGACCCTCACAGTTCATACCTTTACAAAATATTGGATCCTAGGGGTGACTTCTCGGTGGTAGGAAATCATATCGGTGTGCAACCGATCGGCGCGACCGATTGGTGTCACACAGCCTTGTCGGGTTTCACTTCTACAGTATTTCTCAAAACGCCACTTTTGGGCTTTTCATTCTTTTTTCAAGTGGTTCAAAGCCATTTAAAATCCCATAATTAATACCCAATAAATCCCGAGGGACCTCCTCAATGGATAATTATATAATAATTAATTCCATCGTGTGCAACCACCCAACCGCATGGGGAACCACGATCCGAATTTAAACCCGTTCAAATATCCATATCTCGTAACAACGTGATCTTATCTATATATCACACGAGCATTTATTCTTCCTTCTTCTTCCAATTGTCTGGATTTCTTTTCTTCTTTGTACATTTGGAGTTCCCAACATCCCTCCCCTGTGAGTCGCGCTTTTCCATTATCCTTGGCACATGGAGAAGAACATAGATCATTGATCATTCAAGTAGGGTTTTCCTTCACCTCTTTTTTCTGTGTATCATGCGGGGTGGGTATGCTTTTGTCTCAGGGGGAATTGACGAAAACAGACTTAATGAAGATAATGAATGGACTTATAATGAATGAAGGGAGGTTAGATCTATGTTTCTGTTGTACACCTATTATGTTGTTTGTGTTATGATTTGTGCGGGACTATGCTCACTGAAAATCATGGTCGTTAGTGGTCGTTCCTTTGGAACTAATGAACCACTGTCTTCTATGATGATTAAATGAATTAACCTTGAAATTGGTTAATCACATAAACCTAGTTGGTTCAAATGGATGTTAAGTAAAACAAGAACCCATGTGTGACTACCGTAGTTGACAAACAGAAAGTAGAACCTATTGAATGATGTGATTAAACCTGCATGTTTCCCACTCTGTTTGGTATGGGTGTGTTGTTCTACCTCGTACATATAATAAGATGTGAATGGGGATGGGATCCTCTGTTGTGGTACAGATGTTGGTTGTAAATCTAAAGCTGTGACACGAACTTGGGTGGGATCCTCTACTGTTGAGAAATCATTGGTTCTTGGTTTTGGGGACATGGGGCTGTCTCTCAGGGTTTTCTTTGTATCCAGTACTTCTAGGGATCTCATTTATATCTTTTATGAGGTTTTCTTTGGTTCCAGTACTTTGATGGATCTCACTAATCCCCTTTGTTGTTGTATCTTTACAAGAGAACTGGGTGTGAATGCATAACATGTTGTGTTCAGGATAATCTTGCAACCTGGTGCCTGTCTGATTTTGATGGCTGCCTAACGGAGAGCACCTTATGAATTGCAGAAGTTGCGTATCCAAATTGACGATCTAATCAAGATGGGTTTTGTTCGGCCAATTGCGTCACCATGGGATGCTCCGGTCTTGCTCACGGTAAAAGGCAGATGGTGGTCTAAGGCTATGCATAGACTACAGGAGGCTAGAATCAGGTGACGGTCAAGAATTGCTACCCTCTCTCGAGGATAGACTATCTCTTTGACTAGCTGAGGGGAGCAGGTTGGTTCTCGAAGATCGATCTGTGGTCTGGATATCACCAAATGAGGGTGAAGGAGGGGTAATCTCAAAGTCCCCCTTCAGGTGCAGATATGAGCACTTTGAGTTTGTAGTCATGTCGTTCGACATTAAGAATGCACCAAATTTATTCATGGAACTCATGAACTCTGTATTCCAGGAATATCTGGACTGGTTCGTAGTAGTGTTTATTGAAGATATCATGATTTACTCAAGATCAGAGGAGGATTACACTGAGCTCTTGAGAACAGTTTTGGAGGTTCTCTGAGAGCACCATCACTGTGGGAAGTTGTACAAGTGCATTTTCTGGACGTGAGAATTGCATTTCCATGGGAATGTGGTGTCCGGTCAGGGGATAGAATTGGACCCATCGACGGTCGAGGAGGTTGTTTCTGGGGCCTCACCCAATAATGTGGCGGAGGTTCGAAATTTCCTCGGGAAGGCAGGTTTCTACCAGAGGTTCGTTCCCAACTTCTCTCGAGTTGAAAAACCCTTGAAATCCATGACCAAGAAGGACCGGGATTTCGTACGGGATGATCAGTGCAAGGCATCTTTCATCTATCTAAAGGAGAAGTTGGTTAGTGCATCAATGCTTAGTTTTCTAGAAGAAGGGGCAGCGTATGATGTGTTCTGTGATGCTTCAGGGAAGTTCCTCAAATGTGTGTTGATGCAGCAGCAATGGGTTATCTCTTATGGGTCTAGGTAGTTACGTCCCCATGAACATAACTATGCCACCCATGACCTAGTGCTCGCGGCAGTTGTGTTTGCACTAAAGTTGTTGCAGCACTACATTGTTGGAGAGCGCTTCATGGTATTCACGGATCACAAAAGATGGAATTACATCTTCTCCCAGTGGGAGCTAAACTTACGGTAGAGGAGGTGGATTGAATTCCTTCAAGACTACGACTTGTAGATTTCCTACAACTCGGGAAAGGGGAATGTGGTGGAAGATTCATTTAGCAGGAATTCATGGAAGGATGCAGTTCGAGTGTCGATAAATACATGGAAGGTGATGGAGGAGTTCCCTGCCCTGCACTTGGAGGCTAGGATGGAAGGTGGTAGAGGTTGCCTGTATTAGATGACAGTGCAATATTCTTTTTTTGGTAGGTATAGGAGTCCCAATGGGGAGACTCATAAAGTGAAGTGATGTGTGATCGAGTTGACCAGGGCAATGCTCCAGAAGGGTGGATAGTGGATGGTCATAACCAGATGTTGTTCCAAGGAAATCTGTTTTTTCCAGAGGTAATGTGCATAAATTTTCTTAGTGAGTTCCACAAATCACCCCTAGCGGTACACCCGGGGGTTTCCAAGATGTACCAGGGACCGAGGAGACATTTTTGGTGGCCCGGGTGAAATGGGGAGTAGCAGAATTCATAGCAAAGTGCCTAGTGTGTTAGCATGTGAAGGCTGAACAACAAGTCCCAGGTAGGATGTTGCAACCATTTGATGTTCTCGAGTATAAGTGGGATGACATCTGGTTGGATTTCGTGTTGTGGCTACCCATGGTTCGAGGTGGAAATGAAACTATCTGGATAGTGGTGGATCGGTTGATGAAATCGGCACACATTCTGGCAATCAAGGAGTCGGGTGCAGTGGATGATTTAGCGCGAAGGTATGTGGATGAGGTGGTGTGGTTTCATGGAGTTCCGAGATCCATAGTCTCGGATAGATATGTGTTGTTTACCTCACGTGTATGGGGGGGATTGCAGCATGCTTTTGGCACCTAGCTACGTCTTAGAACTTCCCTCCATCCTTAGATATATGGACAAATAGAGAACACCATCCAGATGTTAGAGGACATGCTACGAGCATGTATTCTAGAATTTTAGGGATCGTGGGTGCGACACTTGCATATGGTAGAGTTTTCCTTCAATAATAGCTATCACTCTACCATTGACATGGATCTGTTTGAAGCCTTGTACAGGAGGCCACGTCTCTCACTTGTGTGCTGGACTGAGGTTGGGGAAGCGAGTGTTCTTGGCTCGGATGAAGTGAAGAGAACGACAGAGAGAGTTTAGCTTATACGAGAAAGGATGAATCCAACACAGGGCTGGAAGAAGTCATATGTCGATAATAGGAGGAGACCCTTAGAGTTCGGGGTTGGGGACCACATGTTCTTGATGGTCTCCCCTCGGCGTGGACAATGGAGGTATGGTAGGGGAGCAAGCTCTCTCCCAGATTCAGCAGACCCTTCGAAGTGTTGCAGCGGGTTGGAGAAGTGGCTTATCAGCTAGTGTTACCACCGTAGCTAATGAGGATACATGACGTCTTCCATGTGTTCCAATTCTGTCGGTATTTGCCTGATGATTCACACATCCTTGACTGGGGAGAGCTAGATATCGAAGACAATGAAATGTTTGTGGAGCGACCAGTGATGATCGAGGATTGTGAGGAGAAGGTGCTTCATGGAAGAACCATTATTTTGGTTCGTGTGTTTTGGAGGCATGGTGAGATTGAAGAATGTACTTGGAATGGGAAGCACATATGCGTGCCCAGTACCCATAGTTGTTTTGAGTTTTGTGTTGTTCTATTTCGTACTTGTTGTGACGGAACACTTTACCTTGTTAACTATGGAATGTGTGGTTTTCAATTTCTATTGATGTGTGTGATGTAACCTGAGATGTGGGGATGGGAGGACCTATTCCCTAGATGAGACGCATTAGAGTGGATGCGCATAAACCCGTGCGGGCAAGTCAAAGCCGCCCAAAGCGGATAGTATCTTAACATGGTGGAAGAAAAACCCCTCACCACATGACCAGACGGCTGAATCCTTTATTTTACGGTGATTGTAATGGTTCGGGTTCACTATTGAGGGGTATCTTCTGGGGAGGTTGTTCGGACCCCCTCCTATCATCAGGTCTGGTTTAAAATTCTCGAGGGTGGGAATGCTTTGAGAGGTATCTAATGTGATGACTCGGACTCTCACGGTCTATCCCTTTTCCAAATTATGGATCCTAAGGGTGACTTTTCGGTGGTATGACGTCATTTCAGCGTGCGAATGATCGACGAGACTGATCGGCACGACCAATCGGTGTCACCCAGCCTTATCGGGTTTCTCTTCTACAGTTATTCCGGTAACGCCTCTTTTAGGTTTTTCAATATATTTTTTCAAGTGGTTCAAAGAAATTTAACATCACATAATTAATACCCAATATATCCCGAGGGACATACTTAATAGAGAATTAAATAACAATTAATTATGTCTTCTGTAACCACCCAACCACGTGGGGAACCACGATCCGAATTTAAAGCCGTTTAAATCCCCATTTCCCATAACAATATGATCTTATCTATATATCACACATGAATTTCATCTTCCTTCTTCTTCCTATTCAACGGATTCCTTTCATCTTAGTACATATGTAGTTCTCGATGTCCCTCCCCAGAGAGTCACGCTTTTCCATGATCCTTGGCGTGTGGAGAAGAACTTCGATCTTTGATCAATCAAGTAGAGTTTCCTTCTCCTCTCATTTCTGTGTATCCTGTTGGGTGGGTATGCTTTTTTCTCTATGGGAATTGATGAAACCAAACATAATAAAGATAATGAATTGAATTTTAACGAATGATGGGGGGTGTGATCGATGTTTCTGTTTTACTACATTTATGTTGTATGTGTGATGAATTATGCGGGCCTATGCTCACAGAAAATCATAGCCATTTGTGGACATTCCTTGAAAACTATTGAACAATTGAATTCTATGATGATTAAATGACTTAACCTGGAAATTGTTTAGTCATGGAATCCCATTTGGTTCAAATAGAGTTTCAGTAAAACAAGAACCCATGTGTGACCACCCCAGTTAACAAATAGAAAGATGAACCTAATGAACGATGTTCTTGAACCTAGATGTTTCGCACTCTGTTTTGTGGTGGGTGTGTTGTTCTTCCTGGTGATTATGGGATGATGTGAATGGGGATGGGATCCTCTATTGTGGTACGGATGTTGGATGTGAATCTGAAGCTGTGTGGTTGCTCTGTTGTGACACGAACTCGGGTGGGATCCTCTATTGTTGAGAAATCGTTGGTTTCTGGTTTTGGGGTCATGGGGCTATGTCTTTGGGTTTTCATTGTATCAGGTACATTGAGGGATCTCACTTATCCCTTTTGTGAGGTTTTCTTTGGTTCCAGTACTTTGAGGGATCTCACTATTTCCCTTTTTTGTTGTAACATTACAAGAGATTCGGGTGTGAATTCTTAAATTGCTGTTTGACTGTTTCTCTTTTCCTGGCTTGTGTTTATGCCTATTAGTTTTCCGGTAGTGTATAATTCACCTAATGGGATAACTTGAACATGAAAACAAGAATGGCTGAGTGGGGAATTTGTTTGGGAGTGAGTTGTGAATTTTCCATGTGTTTCATGGTTTCTTTTGTGAATGATTAGAAACAAGGGTGTTTGTGCTTAGGTTTTGGAACCCCTAGGTTCGGATGAGTGCTTGGTACCTATACATATATCTGTATCTTTTATGTTTCTTATTATCGCCCCACCCAAGTTGACCACTTAGTTATAAACACCCCATTTCATGGGGAGGGTGTTTTTCTCAACAGTCATATTAGTGGCTGGTTATTAGCTCTTTTTCAGCTCCATTTCCCGAATATCCCAAGACTCTTAGGGGAGGCTGTGATTGCCTGATGTCCATTATTAGCCCAAGAACCTTAAGGTGGGGTAGTTATGGTTGTTAGACTAGGTGTCTATGGGCAGATTGTTTCCCAAGTGTTTTGGGATGTGGCACAGGTGTCTTTGGGCGTGGCAGGAGTTGTTCTGGCCCAAGTGTGTGCGGGGCAGGGTTTGGCAGTGGGATTGCTGTGAGAATGGCAGGATTGCTTCGATGCGTATGCTGTCTTAAATAACCAGTGGGAAAGTGGTCCCAGGTACCCATATATCGATGTCCAATTACTATAATTTACATGACATGCATTATTTGGGGAGTGTGCCTTGGTGAGAATTGGGTGGATAGTTTTTCATTTCTAGGCGTTTTGGTTTTTTTCTTTTCTCACAGGGAATTATAATCCCTCTCCACTTGTGAAAGATAGTCTTTGGATTTCCCTACTAAGTGTGCTTGTATGCTCACCCTACGTAGAAAAAATGATTTTAGGTTTCCAGGAGGACTTCACGGATAGTGTGGGACCGTATTAGCTCGAACCTTGGGACAGTTGCTATTGTAGTTTTCCTCTTTCTTGGTACTTTACCTTAAGAGTTTTATTTGTGGCCTCTATCATTTTCTTTTGAACATGCATATGGGAATGGGTTATTTTGGGATTTACCTTTACATTCAGCTTTGGTATTGTTGATGTTTCTATCATATCTCTCGATCCAATAAAAACAAAAACGGTAATGCCTTCCATTCTGTGTGGGATTCTATACCCTTGAAGCTGGTCGCCACTACGACACCTATTGAAGGCGGGTTTCGGGGGTCATTATCTCTCCTTAAACATAAAGAAGGAAGGTCCAGGCAATCTGCTGACCCTTCCGTTCTTTTGGTGAAGGTGGGTCATGAAAATATATGTCCCAATACATTCAGATTATGTGAACATCTAATGAAAAATCTTATCTCAAGCATATATATAATAAACTTTTAATGTTTTATTTTTAATTATAATATTCCATATATATAATCTGAAAATATTATATTATTTTTTGTATCATTAGAATATTTACATTTCTTTTTTGAATGATAAAATACATTTTTAATAATTTAAATTCACAGAAGAAATTAATGGAATGTTATTCGTGCTTTTGTGCAGAATATGACCACCATGTGGAGTCATTTTTTCATTTTTTTTCTTATGCTTTTTCATTGTTTATACACAATATTTAATGGGTATTTATTAATAAAAAATCATCAATATAATATTATATTTATCATTTAAAAACAATATTATGTCAATTGGAAAAAATTCTTATTTATACTCTCCAAATGAGATAATATATGTTTAAATTATGGATATTTTAACGACATATATGAATGATTCCTAAAAATAAAATAATGTATAACGTAAGATCAAAAAATATTATTATTATACAATAAAATATTATGGTTTTTACGTTATTATGAAAATATTATATTAAATATGTAAATATATTTTTATGTTATATTTTTCTTTAGCTAAAAACTCTAAAATAATTTGTTATGAATTCGGTATTCACATAATGCAACAAAAAATCATATGGAATTAAATTAGATAATTTCATAAATTATATGATTAAAATTAAAAATCTTAAAATTATATTTCAATAATATGATTTTTATCAAATGATGGGTGATGATATAAAAATTATTTAAAATGTTGAAATGTGTTAAAGATACCTAAACCTGATTGTTAAAATATTTTACAAATAATTAATGAAATATTCAAAAAAATTATGATTATGAATGGGTAAAATTAAATGGATGTTTTATAAAATATAATATTATTTATTTTATTTTTTCTTGAGTTATTATTATATATTGATCAATTGGACAATGAAAATGGATTTTTCCACAATTTTACTTCATTGATATAAACATCATATTTGTAGAAGAAATATTATTAAATTAGTGTGTATACTAATTATTTGATATAATATATCATGAATTATCTATTTTTTTGTTTAATACCTTTTTATCCCTACTATGTAATTTATTATTTAAATATTTTATGGATCAAAGGCATTTAATTGTTTGGAATTTTAATCTCTTAATGAATTTTTATACTATGTAGCATGTTTCCACATAAATTTTAGTAATAATTCCATTTTTCATTTTGTGTCAGCAATCTATAATATTTTATCATATATAGTTTTATCTTAAATTTAATAACTCTCAAGGACATTTTATTTATATGTTAAAAAGGTGGTAACATATTTTAAGGTATTTTAGTAAATTTTATAGGTCATTATACATGTTCTTCGGTCATTAAAAATTCATGATTCCAATATTAAATCCTTTTATTAGGTTATTATGTATTTAAAATATTTATTCCTCGAAAAGAATTATCGACAATAATTTATACTTACTTTATTATTTTATTAAATAGTTAAATTTAATTTTTGTTAAGAATATAAGTCTTTTACATTAAAATTACACACTTCTATGTCCAATTTTGACTTCCCATAAATGTTCATATCAAGCAAGTAGAAAACCATATTTTTTGTTCTCCAATACTCAATTAATTTCAATTTAGTGGGTTTTAAACATTGGACCTCCAATATTTTAATAATTTTATATTTCTACAATATATTTATAAATATAACAATAATTATTCCATATTTTCCAAATAAAAGTATTATTCCTTAACTCAGAATTTTATTTTGATAAACATATTGTATTTTTTATTATTGGGTTTAATAAAGAGTATTTTCATATAGAAATGTTTTCATATTAGTTTAAATATCAAATTTTGAAAACAGTATAAATTCATGGGGTTACAATTATTAAATTCTATTAGAAAAAAATAATTTTTTTAAAATTTTCATTTTAAAATTTTTTGACTATTTCATGTTTACATATTAATTTATTCCATTTATATTTTAAACTACTAAATTCATTATCACTTTCCCTATTTAAAAATATTATATCCATTTTAGGTTACCATTTTTAAATATTATTTTCAAAAGTAAAATTTTTCAATATATTCCCACTTATTCAATGTGGAAAAATTATTTATATTCAATTGTCATTTATTTAGAACTCATTATTGTATTTTTTATATATTTATCCTCTTTACCAAAACTATAATGTATATTATAAATCAATTATGACTTAAATATTTACAATGGTTTTTTGTAAGCATTTTTTTCCTCCAGTTATAATTATTTTTCATGGATTATCATTAATGAAATGATGTTCTCATCACACTTTATATGAAAAAATATTAATATTTATTTTGGATATTGGTTATTTTCGTATCCTATGATTTCTTATATTCATGTTTTGTGTTTTTTATTATTTTTCCAGAAACCTATTATTAATCTATTGTTTAATGTTGATATTTTTAAATTTTATTTTAAAACAGATCCAATTTTTATGGGAATTGACTGTTTGGATCATATACATCCCTTCAATAAATTGGATAGGTTATTATATTTAATGAGTAAATTATTTTAAGTGGTATATTGTTTTTTATTACCAATATGATGAGTAACTATGATATTTCTAATCACAATATGAAGTTGGGATACTTTTTTATCAAAAAAGGAAGCATGGGTGTTTTTATTGTTCAAAACAAGAATAATGGGAAATTAGTTTATTCACAAGGAAATTATTTCTATAAGATTATTCTTGTGACGTTATTCATCATTATATGACTTTTCATATTTATATATTCCTATGATGATTCCCATATACTAATGGTTATCTTCATAAATTCTTGTGAATATGATATAACCCAAGATGATTTGATGATATGTTTTCCCTTATTATTTGAAATCTCCCCATTCATAAGATTTTATTTATCCATGTTATTGTTATATGTTTTATTTTTGGCATTTCATAAAGGGTGTCTAGAAAGGTTCAATTGTAGAGAAAATGTTACATTTTATGTCGTTTATATATCAAAATACCAATTGATTAAACCATTCGAACAAAAAATTATAAAATTACTTATGATATTAATTATTTAAATATTTATATTAATGTATTATTTATGATATGATTATCCAGAGCCACTTTTTTTATTGTATAATGAATTTATATGTTCTCGTGATTATTTTATTCTTATATGGGTATAGGGTAATAAACTTTTTGATAAAAAATAGAGATTTTTATATCTAAAGGATTATATCATGAAATTTTGGTGATGACTTGTGTATATATTTATCTATTAAATACATCAAAATCTATATACTAAAAATGTTGGTTTTAGAGAAAAAAATTTAAGAGTAATACAATTAGAGTAGGTTGTTGATTATATCTGGGCTGTTACTCTAGTACATTGTGAATAGTCCCACAATTTATACAGAGTTTGGAACTCCCTATGGATCATATTTGGTTAATTGCATTTTTATTACAATAGATTAAGAAGGATATATTTTATTATTGATTCATAAAACACATAACGAATCCTAGTATAATGAATCCTATATTGAACCCAGAGTTATTTATATTAAAATAAATGAAAAATTTATGGTATCAAAATGTTATAAATTTAATGTCATATTGTCCCCTTGTGAAATAAATATCAATAACCAAGACTAATGTTTTATTTTTCTAGATCAATAGTTAAATGGGATTCTATGTCAATGGTGGAAGTGATGGAAAATTTAATAAAGGGGAATAAAGGGGATATAATTAGTATGTGAATCCTTAGAGTAAAACATATCTAACTATCTTATGTATTGATTAATACTATGAGTCATTATAGACATTAAAACTCACCAAAGATTAGAAGGATAATGTTTTATAAGATATGGGTGAAAAAATATAATGAATGAATAAAATATCTTGTTCATACTAATTAATTTTTTTGGAATATGTACCCAATAAAATGTCTAAAAGTATAATAATTTGATTCATATTTATATTTATTACCCATATACATCATGATTACTAGGGAAAGAAAGAAATCTGATCCATAAATAAATGTTGCAGAATTACTAAGGAATCAAATATTTTTTCTTTGTGAATTGTGATAAATGATTCTATAAGTTAAGCCCTTAAATGTTAAAACCCATTATGAACCAAATAATATAGTGAAACTACGGATGTCCTATACAATGGAACCAAAAAGACCCTAGGATATTTTCTAAAAGAATCCCATAAATAATCATTTTATATTATAATGTATTTTGTTGTTAATTTTTCATAATATAAATCTAATGGAATAATTTTTTCTTATCTTTTGGAGAAATTGAATTTCATTTTAGAAAAATATTAGTTATCTATTATATAAATCCATAATAATTAAAATATAAAAAAATAATATTTAAAATTCGCAACAAAAATTTATTCATTGATCAATACCAGGCTGACTATAAAAACAATAGGAATGAAAATTCTATTATATGAGTTTAGTGACAATATTATGAGGGATGATTAACCTAATTAGTTTAGAAATAACGTTGATATTTGAATATACCTATTCTTATGGAATAATTGTTTTTCATAGTCTCACAAAATTTTTTTATGTTTCTAACAAAATTGATAATTATTTCCTATGAAATAAGAATATTATTGGTACCCATAATTATATTTGAAAGCAAATAAAAATTAATATTTATAATGTGAAATTCATTTAATGGGGTAGAATGTCATTAAATAATGTTTTTTATTAAAATATATAATTTTCTATAATTTTTGTTACCCTCTACACCATAATATAAAACAAAAACAAATTATAAATATATTATAACATAAACTATAATAAACACTACGAAGGTAAACAATATATAATTATTACCATAAGATGAAAAATAATTAACATGAGTTTATACGGAAAATGTTATCTTAAATTAAAGAGATTACATTTTGTTATAGATTATCATTTAAAAACCCAATTTTTCCATTATAGAATATGAATTTGATATTTTCAAACTAATTTTTAGAATCATAAAAAAATTTATAAAAGGATGTGTCTTTTAGTTCTAAAAATTAATTTTTTTCTTAATAGGGAATAAATTAATTTTTTATAATAGACTATTTATAAGAAACAAATATTTGGAAATATTTTACTATAAATTATTAAATTATAATTTTTAATAATTAATTATAAAATACTATATTGACACAGTAAATCCATGTTCATAATTTTTCTAATTTATGTAGCATAATACATTAATAATTTTTCCTACGTATTTCATAAATTATATATTTGATAATGAAATGAAAATTTGTCACATTTATTGTTAAAAATTTAATATATTAATGATAATAAATTTTTTAATTCTTTATAGTTAATCTAATATATATTTATATAATGATAACAAATCATTTTTCATAAAAATTATTTTTTTTCAAAATGCTTTTCTACGTGTTAAATGACCTTGTATTAAAATTAATTTCTCATAAAAAGAAATTTATATTAATAAAATTGTTTCAATATTTGGGAAAATATTTTTTATATTATTTTGTTGTCAAAATATCAATCATATATATAAAATTTATAACATTAGGAATATTATGAATTGTAACGATAATGGTGAAGCATTAATTATAAAATTTTTGTGTAAGTAATATAACGTAATTTATATACAATAATCAAAAATTAAATAAATTAAAATTTTAAAATAATATTCGTTTTCTAAATAAAAAATTAAAAAAAATTACCCTAATTTAATTCTTAATCAATAATAAATAATAATAAGAATCTATAAGGGTAAAAATGAAATTGTAACACACATTATATTTTTTAATTAAATATATAATTTATAAATTTTTATAAATTTATATGTTTAAAATAAATGTTATATTTATTTATAGAACACCAATATTGTGTTTTATTTACTATTTTATATGTTTAATAAAACATAAAATCACTTTTTTGGATATCAATTACATAGTTTAAAAGGAAAATCAAAAAATATAAATAAGATATCATGAAGACTGAAAACCCCAATTTAGAAATTGGTGGAATGTATTGGTTTAGTATTTATTGAGCTAAATAAATTCCTCAATAAATTATATTTAATATTTGGATTCATTTAAATTGTAATAGTTTCAATGAATTTTTTAAAAAATATATAGTGTTATCAATAGTTACATTTTTCAATCATATAAAAGGGGATCATTAGCATCATTTCAAACACACATATAACCATTAACGTAGTCATTTAAAATATAAACATTTTACTTCTATATAACCCTCTCCGATAATAGTAATAATATATTTTTTAATCTTAATTTTTTTATTCCATTAAATTTCATTGTAACTTCCCAGGAGAAATGAAATCTTGAATATATGTATTATCTTCATCATAAGTTTTATTATTAGTATTCCTCTTAAATATATATTAATAACTTAATGATATGATAAAAAAAATTATAAATATTATTCAATAATTAAATTATATTAATTGAAAAACACTTATTCATTCAATTTCATCCACATATAAAAGATAATGATTGTCAAACATGGATGTTCAGGAATTAATATCACCATGATTAATCAGTTATAATTTTATATTCAATATTTTAATTATTTATAAAAATATCCAAATTACTACATCACCATAATAGAATTATAAAAATAATTTCATCACTCCCTGTTCAAAAAGGTATTATGTCTACAAAAACAAATCATCTACTGTGATCCCCAAACGATTCAACGCATGTTAATGATTGTGTTAGTCGAACTACATACATGATCAATTATATAAAATATGATTATAGATGAGAATGGTAAATTGAAAATTATTATAAATATATTCTAATAATCGAATATTTATTTTAATATCTTTTTGGAAATATTATATTATATATATAAACATGATTCTAATGAACCATTTTCATTTGATAAGATAACCGAAATAAGACATTATCAATTCTATTTTAAATAAATGTGAAAAAAATTAAAGGATAAAGTTTTATATAACTTTAGGATGTGTATTATTTAATGATAGATTATATGTAAATAATAAAATTTTACTGAAATTATTTTAAATTATATAAAAAATTATTAAACATGGGTATAAAATTAAACACATTAATAACAGATAGTTATAATTCAGTATAATTATTTTATGTAATCATTACAAAAAATGTAATAAGGATTATCAATTATTAATATAAATGAGAAAGATACTAGAATTTAATAAAATGTTAGTTATTAGTTTTATAATAGGATAGAGTGAGATTGGTATTGAATAGATACTTGGTGTGAGTTTGCTTCTCAATTTCATGTAATTGAGTCACATTTTGTAATTAAATTCCATTTTAAATGTAAATGGTATTTTATTTTACCTATTTGATATTAAATATAATTAATTACCTTATATTTTAATTTAATATTATTTCAATTAAATCCCTTCCATCATGGTTCTAATTTATTATTCCAAATT
The DNA here is from genome assembly GCA_963277665.1 of Viscum album. Classification (NCBI taxonomy): domain Eukaryota; kingdom Viridiplantae; phylum Streptophyta; class Magnoliopsida; order Santalales; family Viscaceae; genus Viscum; species Viscum album. Next base: position 1,765,822,716 of record OY728152.1, read on the forward strand.
CGTTAGGGTTTCATTATTAAAATTTGAATCAATTGAGACATGTTTATGTTTTACCATATGATTTAATTTCGATGGGGAAAATATTACTTTATTTTAATTTTTTTCATGACTCATTTATATTCCATGTAAATAAATTTTCTATTAAAATTTTTACATATTATGGGGTTTAAAATCAATATTTATAAATAATATAATGTTTTTTCATGACTCAAATATTTTCTATGGGTTCTAATAAATTATTGTTGGTTATAATCATTAAATATATATAAATTATAACCAATGGAAATGTTTTCATGTAGTCGATAATATTTCCAATGCAATGTAATGATACTCACAAAAAAATTCATCTAAGATGATTCTATTTTTTCATTAAAAGTTTTTCTTTATATTGATTAATATCAATTTATTTTATTTTATTTTATTCAAAGTACATGATTTTAAATCCCACAAATGATCAATTTTATATCATTTAATAAAATTTTATTTCATTAATGATCATATTATTTTTCATTATTGATTTTAAATTTATGGTTTCACTACCTTTTAAATTACATGAGTTTCAACATAGTTATTTATTCGTGATCAACTGGATCTACATAAATTTATGAAAATTCACATTATATTTTATATTGATAGACATTATTGGTTTTTTTAGGATTCCATTTTTATTATATATTCTTAGCTGTAAATGATTCAAATGAATTTACTCACTCTTTTTGAAAATATTATGTTTTTAAAAGATTCTATTATAAAATATTATTTTTAAAAGTATCATTTTAGATTTATTTTCAATTTTACATTTGATGACATATGGTTTCTTATGCTAATGTTTTTTTATATTTTTAATTTCTCTATGAAACAAATTCTATATAAATAGGTCATTATTATATATTTATGAATGATTTTTGAAATTGAAAAAATTAGTATTTGTGGTCATCAGTGTATGGACCTGGACTTATTCAATAAATATTCTATTATTATTATACTACAATTCAAATTCAATGATCCTATAAGGTTAGGGTTTTAGAAAAATATGACAAAATATTACCATGTAAACTCATATATTACAAGTGGACACTTATAATTTCTTCCATTTTTCACTATTAAAAACTATTTAATAATTATTATTTTGCTCAAGAAAACACTTCACAATTATCATAATGACATCATACATTCCCATACACATCTTGTAAAAAAAAATTTAATTTATAGGATATAGAATAATGTATAAAATTATTCAATTTAAATTCCTTACAAAACATTTTCATAAAAACATTTCATATTATTCATAAAAAGGACGAATCATTTAGAAATGATTAATATATGAAAATTTTAAAATCAATTACTTTTCATGAAAATTAATGTTACAGAATACAATAAATATATATGTAATCTGTTCCATCATATTATATATGACACATACAATAGAAATTATGGGATAACCGAAATATATATTGTTCACCCCATGTTAAGATACAATGAGCATACCTAACGCTATCTAATCCACTCCATGGTATTCTACAATGGGATTTCCAGGCAATATCTGGGCCACCAAATGTTAAATTATAAATTTCCATATAATTAATAAAAATATTTTATTCATGTAATTTTCTTCCATAAAGCCTTCCTAAATTTAATTTAAACACTTAAGGACATTACTTTTGAATATCAAAATACCCATTATTTTTTAAAAATAAATTTTAAAATCAAAACACTATATACATAATAATGAAAAAAATTATATGATAATAGGCATGAAAATATATAATATAATCATCAAATAATTAAATATTCACGGATGAGAAAAAATCCACTCTTACCTCAAAAGTTAAAAAAATATTACATCTAGTTTATTGGCGAAAAATTCCTAAAGATAAACCGTTATAAAATGAAAAAATAGATTAGATTAATTTTTTTAAAAAAATGATAGATGAATTTATCTGTCATTAAAAATAATATTATATTATTTAATAATTTTTTTTAATAATTTTAGAAAACATTTTCATTGAGAAAACAAATAATTTTAAGAAAAACATTTAAAATATAATTTTTAAAAGAATGTCCCTCATAAATAACATATCATTTATTTGGGAATTAATCAAATAACAAAAATATGGGAATCAAATGTAAATAAATCTAAAATAATTGGAAATGAAGTTTAATAAATTCATAATTTATATCCCAAATAATCCAATAAAAATATAATTATGATATATATATAACCTAGTTAATAGAAAGAGGGTTAATAAAACCATTACCATGAGTCTGAATTGTCATCTACATTCATTATATTCCTGAAGAATAAATTTAGGTAAATGATTGAATTTATTGAGAAAACATTTTATTTTAAATGTTAATTTTATATCATTTATTACCATTTCATAATTTTTACGTAATAAATAATGGTCACATCAAATGTTTTAATGATATTAGATACTTGAGTCCGAAATGACATTGACACAATGTGTATAATCAAAGTGGTTCTTTTTAAATATTATAAAAAATAATATTAATAGATTTCTTATCATATTTATATTCTAATTATACATTTAAATCAAACCATTATGTATGGTTATGAAAAAATGTTTATGTTATAATCATGTAGAATGTAGGTCGTACGTACAAATGTGTAAAAGTTCTACTTTTCAATGATCATTACATAAAGAATATAAGTTTTATTTTATAATCAATTACAAAACATAATATCATTATTCTCATATTAATAATTCAAATATACTTATATATGTAATCTATGTGATGTTGTGAATAAAAATGAATCCCATTCATTTGTAGAGGTTATAGTTCACATGTACACATCAACATCATTTTGATTTTTATATTCATGGAATGTTAAGAGAATAAAAAATATATTATTTATAATAACTAAAAATCATACATGAATATTATATATAATAATTAATTATTATCATTATAATATGTCTTGAAAAATAGTACTGGAAAACAAAATATAATAGTTCATGGGGTGGTAGTCACCTGTACACACGACCAATTAATTATTGACCTATTTGATGAAAGTGAAAATTAATTTATGTGATTATATTAAAACTAGAAGATGTAATTATATTTAGGATAATTTAGTTATTATTTTAACATGTTTGAATAAAAATTTAAGGAATTTTATAATAAAATAAACTAGAAATGTCTGATTAAAAATGGTGCCACTTATTTAGACTAACTATTTTTCATAACACCTTTAGACCACTAAGGATCATGTTGCACATAAAATTATTCCACTAAATTGAGGGAAGGGTTTCTAAGGAATTATTTTTTTATATCAAGGATATTACAAATATGTATTTTATTGTGAAAAAATGGAATAAGATGTGACCTTTTATATGAGAGGGTAGGCAAACTATCAGGATTTCACAAAATATTAAACAAATATTAATTAATTTTCTATTATAAATGGATTAAAGATTATTTATTTATAATATAGGATGAATATATTTTAAAATAAATTCATATAATTGAAATTGGAAATGTTTTAACCTTTTTTTAATCCTTACTAATTTTTAAATCATACATATCCTCCGTAATTATTACCATGAGAACGTGTTTTTTAAACATTGAATGATAATATCATTACTATATACCTCAAAAATAATAATATATGAATAATTTATTATATTTAAAACATTATCAAAATCATTTTACTTAATTATAATTTTTATAATGTTTATGTTTTATAAAGAAATATTATTTAATTTAAAATATCCTTATTTTCAATTTTGACACAATTCATTATAATAGTTTTTATTAAAATCATAAAAACAAGAAAAATTAGAACCAATTATTAAAAAAAACACTAAAATGTGAATGTAATAATTAAAATTAATTTATGGTATTAATTATATCATATTATATTTATTCATATAATTATATTACCATTTATTTGATATTTTTATTAAATAAACAATTACACATGATCATTTTATAATCCATTAGTGTTAGAACATCATTCCTAAAAATATAATATAAATATACATGGTTAATATAAATATATCATATTTCAAAATAATATTTATATTCTATCATAACCTATAAAAACAGGATATAAAAAGGTTTTAGTTGTAAAAAATAATAATGAATTATTTTATTTCTATGAAAAAAAAATTATGAAGTGTATAATGTCGTACTAGTGGATCATAGATGTCATGAAAAAAATGAAAATTACTCATTTTTTTTTATTTAAACAACACATAAAATTAGGATATGTTTTTGGGTATTTTAACATATTTATTATATTATTTCTACATATATTTAAACAATTTATCCTTAACCTGGGTAATAAAAAAATAAAAAGATACAATTAATATTTTTCAAAACTAATTGTTGTCTATTTACTAACATTGGAAATTGAGATTCCAAAAATGGAATTCATGACTAAAAATTCTAAACACATAACTGGCTTAAATTAAATTAAAATTAATCCAGGAGATGAAATGAGAAATTATGTTTTAAATGTTTGAAAGTTCAAAATATTTAAATGTTATATATAAGAAATTAATTTCAAATTGATTATAATTAAATTTTTTAAATTTAATAATATTAAATTGATCTAATTAGATTATAAAAATATTAAAATATATAATTTAAATCTATAAATTATTAAGGAGATGATTTTCTTTTCAATTGAATGAATTTACATTTCACTACCAAGTATAACATGATATTTATCAAAAAATAAAAAAAATTCTACAAAAGAAAATTTTTATATCAATCATTAATATAAGAAATATCGTTTTCAAATATATGTTTTTAAAGTGTCAAAAACAAAATTATATACAAGTGCACAATCAAAAAGTGAAGAATCATCATTTAAAGAAAATACTTATTTAGAGTAAAATTATATTTTTCTTATATCATATCTAGATAAAAATATATTTATTGTTAAAAATTAGAGTCAATATGTTATAAAATTAATTAATATAAATAATTATTATTTATTTACAAATTTTTAGTATATAACCCATCTTGGAAAATATAAATAATTTTCCATAAAAAATATAATTTTATTTTCAAAACTGTTTTCTTTTAATTTATAATTCAATAGAAAAATAATTAATTATATATACCTCATGAAACTAGATTTTAGTAATTTAGTTAATCCTATTCATACCTTCTATTATAATTCTTATCTAAAAATATTAATATTGAAAAAATAATATTTTGTTGTTCATTTATTCTTGATGTGGAATATCATGTACATTATCAAACATATGGAAGATTTTATAAATCATGGGATGTAAAATTTTCTCTTCATTTAACAAATTATATACATAGAATATGAACTCAATATAAAATACTAGGTTTTTAACTTTGGAAAATATATTTTAAAATCCGAAATCTTCAAAATGGTAAATGGAACATCCACATTGCAATAATTAATGGGACGTTAGAAGGTCACATGAGGCGACACATGTTAGAGTTACATGGTGGGAAACATGGACCTAAAATAGAGAATTATCTATAATTTTATGATAAATAGTGACATAGATTAAGATAATTATAATTTCATCAATCACATAACAATAAAAATATGTTAGGATAAAATTTAATTGACTTCTCATTAAGAAAACTAAATTAATAAAATTTTAGTATTATCATAATTTTCATATATTTATGTAATTATTTTTTATTGAAACTAAGAACAGATGAAAACATAAATAATTGAAATGTTTAGTTTCATCATTTACTAAAATTCTAGAGGACAATCATATTTTTCTCTAAATGATGAGGACTTCAGATGAATTTTCCATTCCATAAGCATTAGAATCAATATATAATGATAAAAAAATAAATATAATTAACACTATATATTCATCCTATCTTGAAATATTAACTAGAAACATAATGGTACGGAAAATATATGAGAATTACGAACAACAATAAAAACTTAAATGAATAAAAAACTATACAAATCTCATAATTTCAGTAGTAATAACCAAAGGTCAATATATAACATATAAATATCAACTATCATTATAATTACATGAAATTATATTAGAGTATGATTGAATCTCAAAATTAATAAGGACATTATCACATAGTCATTTAAGATAAATTTAACGATTATCTCTAAATAACATAATTTACCCTTGATGTCCCACATGATTAGAAAAAGTTTCTCGAAAAATAATCTTGATACTGTTATTATTTCATAAATAACATAAACAAAAATATAATGGAAATTTATGTTTAAATAATAATATACATTTAATACCGTAAAAAATACCACAATATTCTATTTCTTAAAATCATATAATGTTTCTGAAATATGAAATGTATTCATAAATAACAATAATCTCTTAATCACCAAAAAATATTCCAATCCCATAGAGATAACCATTACCTATTAGATATCTTATAAAACACATTTAATACTAACTAAGACATCACGTAAGCTTGTGGTATGCAATGCACCCATGTCATCATTTTTTTGTGGGTTCAATTTCAGTATCGATTTTTGACCCTATGGGTAGTCACATGGTTGGTGGGTTTTTTATTTTATAAATTTAGTTAATTCAAGTAAAATTCCAAACAAATGTGATAAAATCCTCCTTATATCATTAAAATGTTTTGACATCAAATTATATCTCATACCTTTAATTTGTTCACCAAAAAGGTGTCAACCCATAGTTACCGCTTAATGACTATCTAAAAAACTGTTAGTCACCTTAAAATTTCATAACATAATGCCTCAAATTTGGTTTCAATTTCACCAAAAATATGATAAACTAGATACTTATAAACCCATGACATTATCCATTAACTGTAATAATATATCGTAATATCCAATGCTGTCTACACAATACATGATACCAACTATAATGAACCAAACATTCACATTACATATTCGAGTGTCATTGTACTAGAATTAACATTCAATGATTATTTAGTTTAGTGTTTTATAGAATTGGAATAAAATCATACAAATTAAAACCATAAATCTATATTTGTGTCTTTATGTCAATATCTATTTTCTTCAATCATATAAAACTTATTAAATCCAAACATTATTACATTCAAGAAAACTCTTCTGAATCTAAACATGAAATTTCCCATTCTATGACACATTCAATTAAAATCATTTAAATAATTTATGAGAAAAATTCATAGTATGGGATATAATAGAAAAAAATATATTATTCCCTTTCAAATCCAAAAAAAATCCTAAAATCATACATTCTTAATGGAAAATGGGAATCATGTTTTAAAAGAAATAATACATATCCATTAGAAAATAAATATATTTTATTAAAAAAGTAATAATTAATATATTATATTAGTGGGTAAATTGGAGAATCATTTTACATATAAAATATACAAAACCTATTACTTTATTATCCATCAATATATGGGACACCACATGTTTATCTATAATGGTATTACATGATGTTATCTGTTCCACCCTTTGCTATGTTATAACAATATTTCTCATCACTCTCTACAACATAGAAAGTATAATGGTCAAGTAACATATAATGGATAATACAGTTTAATGTGTGTAATTTGTTATTATTAAGTGTTTTTAAAACACATTCATACTCATAAAACAATTACTCATGGATATCTATTTAAACATTACATATTAAAAATGAAATCTAAAATCAATAAATTATTCATATAATTAATAAATCATTTTCTATGAAAATAAACATTAAAATTTATTTAATAATCTATCAATTCATTAAAGCATCATGATACCGATAAAATTATATAATGAATAATATATTAAAATACATTACTTTAAATCCTTTTAAAAAAAGTCATAATGAACCTATTTTATAAAATTACTGAATGAATACATTAAACTATATTGTAAAAATTCAAATATTGAAAGGGCACAGATCCCTATTGATCGAACCATTGAATGTTTTTGATGACTAAGGTTCTTGGAGAAGGTAAAAATTAAGTCCAGAAAAGTATGGTCACAAACATATGGATGTAGTGGGGGTACTTGACATGACTATGGGGTACACGTTGTGACCCTTTCAGGATTTAGAAAAATAAAATAAGCATTGAAGCAATGAGTTTTTCCATGAAACTCGAACACAAGGTAATAAATGATGGTATGGGGTAGTACATGTCTTGTACTAAACCTACATTGTGTGTTTTAAAAACAAATGATTCATTAGGGTTTTTCAAAAACATTGGTGGAAGCTTCCTTTATTTTCATCGTGTGCGACCTAGCCAACACCTCCTGAGAATCTTAGATTTTTCATTGATAGGAATCCATCTAATGATTCCTTCATCAATATGTCTTATATCTGATGTATTATATATCTCTATTCATTTATTTTATATGATTATCCTTCTCATGTTCCTTATTTTTATTCTATGTCATTTGATCTATGTGATTCTAAGGGTGTTTTATTTGGTTGTTCTTGATGCAGTTATGTTGCAACTTCCATGGGTGGATGCAGTCTTTGTAGAGAATGTGGTGGTGATCTATTTGTTTGATCCACTCTCATGAAAATAATTTAAAAAAACTTTTGATGTAGGGGATTCATTTCATCTCAAATTGTTTATATGCAATACCAGAGTTAGCATGATTTATCCCATTGGATCACAATGGGATTGACCTAATTAAATACATGAAATGGATTAAATGAATTTGTTTGATCAAATGTTTTTCATTGTATTATGATAACAGTCTGCCTCTTGATTTTCATGACAGTGTGATACATATTCTTTTCATGTTAGCATGATGTTCTTCATGGAATTGGTAAATAATCTAATACTAGAATTAATTAATAACTCATAGCATGTTCATAAAAAGGAATGTAATTAAATCCAGTTTTTATGGTAAATATGTGGTTAATCAAACTGATTCTAATGTGGATTCATATTCTAGTTGGCTATTAAACCTGAATCATGTTGGTTCTTTTTGTTTAAAGGCATATCAAATTAATTATTTAATTAATTTATGGTAGCTATGATAGCTTGTAGTTTAGGTTTCCCATTTTCGGATCCTAATAATAAAGAATCATTTAAATCAATATGGATTAATGAACTGGTTGTTTGAATAAAGATAATGCATGGTTGAGTTATGAGGTACCCTCTTTCTTATATAGTCCAAAGATCCATACTCATTGAGCTATGAGTTCTCATAACATGTGAATGGTGAATGCCTTTTTTAGGGCTATGATCCCAGTATCCTTATTGTTTCCTGCTGCTTTCAATGTGAAGATAGACCGAATGGATTTCGTGAGATGTGGAGGAAGGGAGGTCCATTTGATGGGTAGTAGTTGGCACCTAGAGTGGTGAGATGAATCAGTTTATGCATGTGTTTATCAGGGAGGACCCACGAGATTATAAAATGGGTCAGATAGGAATGATTGGGTGATTTCTAAATCTTGTTGGTTTATTATCATTTTTATTTTCCACACATCTCAAGGAAACTAGTCTTACTTACCCTCTTTCCAAAATGGGTGATGACACATGGGGTATTCCACTTGATTTTTGCATTAATCATGTATATAGAGTATACGACTATTCTCTTGCTGTAGGTAGTAAAGACATGACATGTAGTTCACCTAATCACTGTGTTGAGACCCCTCTGTTTAGTATCATCGAATTTTTTTATCTAGAATTCAAAGGATTACGGTAATTTAACAATTCTATTAATACATTAATGAATAAAAGATGTCAAACCCATGTTATTGTAGAATGATTGGATGAAATACTAAGGTTATTTTTCAGAGGAACCATTTACTTGGTTTGTTTGTGTCTTTAGGGATATGGAAAATAGTTGTGGTGCTAATGAAATGAATTATGGAATTTTTTTAATGGGTAATTGATGGTTAATGATTTAATTATTGTAATATGAAACTGATTATAATTTATAAGATGATATCATAACATCTCATTAAATTTTTGTTGTATTTTAGGATGTCATGTCTTAACAGTGGCAGCTAGGAGGCTGAGAGACATTACCTGCATTTTTTTTCTAAGAAATTGTTTTCTCCATATTGTTGTGGTGAGCTGTATTATATCATGTACATTTGTGTTTTAATACACTAACCGAGTCTTTTAGTTTGATTAACTAACACAACGGGGATTCTAAACCATGGGGGTGTTCCCCATCATCGTGTAGGGAGGATAAATGGCTCACACCCCCCTTTGGCCATGCTCTCTTAGCATGGTAGTCACTTGTGCTGGTATGCATGATAGATAGTTTTTTCCATATATGATTGTAGTAGACTGTAATGGATTATGGATATTACGAACATACATATTCTATATATTGTTCTTACAGGTCACTATAGGTATAACATGAATAGTTTGGGCTGGATTGAGGATCCATACATTGTGTATGGTATGTAATTTCTTGAGTCATAATACTCTATAGATGATACACGTTATGAGGGATTCAATGGATCTCATGAACTAACTAGTTACTTAGGGTTGTGTGATGGGTTTGGTGTTTGTACTTGGTGTCTGTGAGAATGACTTTTCCTTGAACAAGGTGAATGTGGATTCTTCTTGTAATCCTTTTTAGAGAGATATGGATTACGACGTTTGACATTGGGGAAAATTGGAAAACTAGTGGGAAAGTGGTTTCATGGTACTCTTGATATTCCATATTATATTATACCTTCTTATATGTGATTATTTTTTAGAGTAACCTATGTGAGGCTAGCTTCATAAGATACATGTTTTGCTGATGTGTTAGTTTTATTTGTTTTTCATTGTTCTTTTGCACGTTTTCTTTGCATTTTCATTAGAGTCTCCAAGGAGGATGCTACAAGTTATACAGTTGTACTCACCCAATTCATATAAAAACTATTTTTTAGTTTACTTGGATATGGTTGGAGATCAGGCTGGTTACTAATATCATGGAGTTGTTCGAGCTATTTGGGCATCATGGTCGCTGTGGTTTTTTCTTTCTTTTGGTACTTTCAGTTTCCCATTCAGTTGTAGTAGTTCTTCAATGACATTAAATATTTGTTCATGGGTATTATTTTATATTTTGTTTTGAGTTGTAGTTGATTGGTGTTTGTCTTGTCTCTCTCTTTATCATGTTTTCTCATAGGAGGTAATGCCTCCCATTTCTGTCTTTACAATAAACACAGTTTAAGTCCCTAACCGATGGCATATAGGTGGTGGGGCTCGCCTTGTCACTATATCACTTCTCACATTTCCGTCCCCTGTGGGTTACACCATGTGGAGTGGGGGCATGAAAAATTAGTATTAGAGGCCATGTTTAGCGATAGGAAGAATTTTGGTGGTAGGAACAGGTGAGGTTTCATGTGTTGGTCGGATAGCAGTGTCAGTTATGTTTAGAAAGTCATGTAAACACTAAAGACCAGTTAAGAAATAGGTATTATCCACCCTGTGACCAAGTGAAAGGATCTTTAAGAATAGAGTTACTACTAAACAATGTGATACTGGTTGCAGTGTAGAGACATAGGAAATGATCATGCATCATTCTTTTTCGTTACTATGTTTTAATGGGTAGACCTTGGGATAGGTTAAACTAAAATAAATAAAATAAAACAATTAATTAATTATTGTTTATTCTTTTATATTCCAGGTTTAGGGGTTATAACTGTCATTTATTTGTAGTCATGACTTCAAATTTGCATCCTCTTATGGTTCTCATAGAATATATCCTACATGTTGTGCCAATATTTCACAGTAGGGTAGAGGTTGGAAATAATGACACCTAGAGGAGGACAATCTGTGAGATTCAACATCAGTGTCTACAGATGTACGAGGGCTCCGTTTCAGATGCATTCATAAAATATAGGTTGTAGGAGGTTGAAATAAACATCTATTCGATCCATTATCGGAAGGAGCACTAGGTCTCTTTGGTTGTGAAGACATTGATTGGGTTAGTGAGGTAATGGTGGTTCTTTTTCCTAGAGGATCACGAGGGGTCGGAGAAATCATTAGAGGAGTTTTGAGACATGTTTGGAGATGAGTTTATTTCATTGACCGTGAAGGTTTCTAGTTTCTTGGATCTACTTATTCTTCGATATGGGAGATCCAATGTTCATGATTTTGGAATCCGTTTCAGGTACGTTTTACGATATGCTTCAGACCTATTTCCAGTTGAGAATTCTAGGGTGAAGCATTTAGAGGGGGATTTGAAACCATAGATATCGTTCCAGGTTAACACATTAATGCTGAAGAAATATCTTTCAGTTTTAGATAGTGAAGAGTACATCAAGAGGATGTTAGCCTAAACTAGACCTTAATGACAGGGGAGTTATCCAGATTCCTCACCATGTAGAGCTATTCTCTGGGGTTCCTAGTTTTTAGGGAAGAAGAGTTTCCATTCAACCAGGGATGTTCCAAACCATTAACTCCTCATTAATTCTATTCAGTAGCTCTCATGACTATGATAACGGATCATATGTTTTTTTTTCTTATGATGTTTGAGGTCATTAGAATCCAGAGTGATCGACTATTCAAATTGGTCATCGTGAACCTAGTGTTCTTATCCTAGTTCTTCTATTGAGGAATTTCGTCCCAATGCATCAGGAGAAGTTTTACCAGCTCTAGATTAGTAGAGAGAAAATGGGGTAGTCAGAGGATAGCTCGGTGATTCTCCCCATCCTCATAGAGTAGAGTGCAGTCGTGGTGGTTCTCATCATCATAGCCTTGGAGGTCATGATGGAGGTCATCGTCTACATCAACCTTTATCATTGCTAGTGCTCGGTGAGCCAAACTTTATTCGAGGTTCCCTTTTTTCCTACATGGATTCATGCCTTTTTTATTTAGGAGTGACATAATCATTCACATAAACTACCATGGTCTATATTTTTAGACTTGAGGTAGAGAGGCTTCCAATATCCATAGAGTTTTTTACACCAGTTGGAGGTCGAGCTGGCTTGTTTGATGTATGTTGAGACTATGAGATACTTCTAGGGAAACACTACTCTTGGGAAGTTTTCCAATGTTTACAGATACACCAATATGATTAAATCCTCAGTATGGATTTGTTCTTTTTGGTGGAGGCTATCACTGATTTCATCAAGAGGTAGGTTGTGTTCTTCGATGTCAATGGAGAGATAGTATTTTTTTGTTAGTGAGAGAGACCCTCGAATGGGTCAGAGTCATGTTTCATCCTTGTCATCCATGATTGTTGATATGATTCTATGTTCTTCTGAGATTCAAGAGATGGAATTTACCAAGGTCATAGAATAGTACCATGATGTCTTTCTAGAAGATATCTATTTTTACCCACTCGGTGAGAAATCTAGTTTGGTATTTTTCTAATGATTGGAGCATCTTTTATCTATATGTATTCATATAGGATGGAACCATCTGAGTTACATGATTTATGTATACATCTCAATAGTCTGTTATAGTGCTATTTCGTTTAGCTGAGTATAGCAGTATGGGGCACACATGTTTTTTATCAAGTATGATGGTTTTTTTGAAAATTTGTATCAATTATTGTCATTTAAAAAAAGTGAAAATAAAGAATTTCTCTCCCCTTCCAAGGATTGAAATTTTTTTGATCAAATAAAGGGTGGATGTTGGTTCCTTATGATTGAATTTCGGTCATGATATCATCAGATGCATGTAAAAGACAAGGACATTAAGAAGACTATATTCTTTTGACATCATAGGCATTATGAGTTCATTGTAATGTTGTATGGTGTGATGAATTCTCTATAAATGTTCAAGGTTTTGTTGGTATCTGTGTTCTGTGAGTTCCTAGATAATTTAATAGTGGTTTTAATTAATGAAATACATGTGTAAAATGTGTCTAAGGTGAAGAATGCAGAGAATCTTCACACTATTTTGGGATTTCTTCGTCAATAGTAGATGTTTGGGATGTTTTCGGAGCTTGGGATTTGGGTTTGAGAAGTTCATTTATTGGGGAATGTGGTGTCATTATTGGAATTAGCTCTAGATCCCTCGAAAAAAGAAGCAATTTTGACTTGCGAAGCCCCCAAGATAGTGGTAGAGGTATAATGTTTTCTTGGTATTTTTGACTATTATAGGAGGATCATAGCTGATTTCACATGCATGGAGACTCCTCTAAAATCATTGACTTATAAGGATAAACCATTCGTTTATACTGATTAGTGTGAGGTAGATTTTGAGTATCTGACGTAGAATTTTGTAAGTTATACATTTCAATGTCTTCCAATAAGGGGAGTTCAGTTTGAGGTTTCCTATGAAAATTTTGTACTGGGGAAAGGTTTCAATGTAATGTAGTAGAGATTAGCCATTTATTATGGTTTGTAGAAGTTTCACCCCCATTAAATTAACTATTCCACCCATGATATAGAGTTAGATATAGTGGGGTTTTATCTAACGATATGGAGACATCACCTCATGGGAAATCACATTGTGGTTTCGATCTATCATAAGAGCCTGGGTTTTTTCTCCTAAAATTACATGAACATGGGGCAATGTTAGTGGATGGAGTTCTTACGAGAATATGACATCGAATTATCATATACCCATATAAAGGGGAATGATTTAGCTAATTCTCATAGAAATAAGTCTCTTAGTGTCACAACCTGACTTTTTGATTTTTTTTATTCCTTCATGTCTCTAGGTTGTCATGCGATGGCCCAGGGAGGGTCTCGACTTAAAATTTTTTTTCTTGAAAATTTTTTTACTGGGTTTTGGCCCCCTACGTCGTCACCATACAATAGGCGATAGCCACATTATTAGCCCGAGTAAGCATGTAAATTTATAACCATTAAAACAAATAATGTATTTTTCTAAATAAAATTGTAAAAATGATTAAATTGTATTCATAATAATAATGTTATTATTCAATTAATGATTTTGAAATTACTAAGGTGTTGTTGATTTTATAGTTTTTAATTATTATTATTATTATCATTCAAATTATTATTATTGTATTAATGATATTATTATTATATTTATTACTAATATTCTTAGTTATTATTATTTTTATTATTTTTATTATAAGTTGAAAAAAAGGAAAGAAAAACCCTAATTCATGTCCCCCCTTCCCCGTTCTAGTAAACCCCCCCCCCCCCCACACCTTTGTTGTCCCGTGCTACATGCCCCCTGTCCAAGGCCCTCAACTCCCAAATAATGTGGATAGGCCCTTTCCTAGCTTCCCATCCACCCAGCCACCTCGTCGGCACCCGCCTCCCTACTCACCCATTCATCCTTTCTCGTGACCTCTCCCATTGACGTGATCCGGCCCCCAACCACTAAGCTAACCTCCTCCCACATTTGGCCTCCACCAGTACTCCCAATCCATACGCCTGGTCCCAGCTAGCCTAGCCCTACCGTTCTGACCTGTCTGTGCTCTGCATGACCTCCACACCACACCCCCTTTCTTCTGGAAACGAGTAGCGGATAACCCGAAATACATGCACCTCTTAAATTCAACAGCATGAACCCCTTGTACACCTAACTTCTGACAGCCTGGATCCCTTGGACACCTTACTTACGGTAGCCCAAACCCCTTACACTCCTTGTTTCTAGTTGCCTTATCCCCTTGCACGCCATGTTTATGGCACCCCGGACCCCCTGCACCGCCCCTCCCAGCGCAGACTCCAATCCTATAGTATATTTTTATTACCATTTTGGTTTTTTCTTCAATTTAATCATACTTTTACATTTTGGATTGTGGTTTGTTATTTTCACCAGGACTAGAGTATATGATCAATGTATCAAAACCCATTGGCCCATGTTCTATTATCCGTAGCCAATGGCGAGGTGGATGGGATTGTCTCACAATGCCACAAATGTTTCAGGTTAGGTTTTATACCCTATTTTGGCATCAAAACTTTATTTAAAGGTGTTATGGTTTTTATGGTTTCTTAAAAATTTAGTTAGGGCTGCGTTGATCCTTGTCATTTAGTTTTTATGGTCCATATACTTGTTATAGCGATTTTTTTCCAACATTAATGGAGTATAAACACATATATTAATATATGTATATACAAAATATATATATGACCCCCCATGTACGTATTCCCTCTTGGAACAAGGAATAGATGTGTTGAATTATGGAAATATGTATATATATATATATATAGGTATGTGTGTGCAAGTTTGGGTTGGTTATGAGTGTTCGCAACCTGTTTCATCAGGTGCCCAAGTGATCAGCATGACCTGGTTCTCCTTTGAGGTATGTGTTTTCTTCCTTTCTCTCTTTCCAATTTTTTCCATAGGTACTTGGAAGATTTCATTTAAATTATAAATGTTATTCTCACCTTTATAAGCATGATATATTATTCCTTACAGTTTTTTAATCCTTGGAAACATTATTAGAAATAAATTCTTTTGTATTCAAATGGTATTGTTGGATGCCTTGAGTGGTATTTTCTTATAGAATCATTTGATTGAACTTGTTTTTCCTTTGATGGTTGGTTATATGGGACATAGTGGTTTTGGTAGGATTGATTTCATGTCTCTTTGAATTGGTATTTTCCTCGAAAGATAGGTTGTATAAGTGGTTGTTGTTTTCTAAATTTTGTGGGTATCTTTGTGTAGATCATTAAATTGGTTTGAAATGAAATACATGTATATATTCCTATTTATATTTTGGTGTATATACTTTTTTAAATTTTTGGTGTAATGAATTTTCATCCTTGTTACAATTAAAAAATGCAATATAATCACTATATAATTTTATTACAATGCTTGTGAAACCTAGAACCTAAGGGCCTGTATGGAATTTTTTAAATAAAAAATTGTTTCTTAGAGTATTTATAGAAGATCTTGTCCAATGTTTTTAGAAAAGACATTTGATTATGTAAAACTAAAGGCCTGATTTACAACTCCATGTGTTTAATAAAGTTGTTTTGAAAGCTAAATGATGCGATGGACCTGTTAGCACTATGTATGTTTGCCATGTATGCATGTATAAAACTATATCTTGAGCTCATATCTATGGTACCCCTCTATGGGTGAACGCATAAGAAGTGTTCGTGTATGGGGATGGCAAGTTCAGTAATATGAGTCATGCATGTGAGGGCCTCTTACATACACAATATTATTATAACCAATATGAGTTCATGGGCATCTTTTAGATGATCGAGTAATGCTTGCGGATCAACCCTCACTAGATGGGTTGGTACCCCCTAGATTGGTTATTAGGCTAGGTTGGCTCTGCCACTGGACTGATTAGTTATAGGGAAGCCAGCTGGTTATAGGCATAGTGGCTTTACCAGACATCGAATGGTGGTTCCAAACTGAGTACGTCCTAGGGTCTTTTAGGGATTTTTAGGATCACCCATGGTAACTATATTATTTACATTTTTTATGTTTTTGTTGTACTAGCTTATTTTTAGTTTGCTCTTTTTACTTGTTTTACTCAATCCCATCATTGGGAGAGTTTCTTTTAGATTTTATTCATAAAATTTCAAATGATTTTGAAAATGGTATGTTGCCTTTGTTGGGTTCCTAAATGGGAAAAATGTGTCTCTTATTTTTATATTTTAAAAACATACATTTATATTTGTGTTTCAAACTTGTTTCATTGGATTGTTTTGGGAAAATAAATGCATGGATTCTGTAGTTATATTTATAATACCTATTGAGAATCTCGGTGATCATGCATATAATATTAATTCAGTAGTTGGATTAATTCTTCTACAGGTTCCAGGTTCAGATCTTCAATCTTAGAGCAGGCTTGGGACTAAGCTGGGTGGTGCCCTAGAATGTCACAAGGTGGTATGTCTTGTTTTATTTTTCATTTCAATACTAGTTTTTTTATCTTAATAGTCAACATTATTTATCTATTTATGATTTTTTCATGAGAAAAATTGTTTCCAATGGTTAAATTTTGATGTCTGACATAGGTTTCTAGCCCATGGGGATCAAGAATGCTTTTCGGGTCATGCTGCGAACCAGCTCGGGTGACCGATTCTGGGTTGACCTGGTTTGGTTCATGACATAATGGTATCAAAGGAGGCCCTTGTTATTTGTTGTGTCCGGTAGATGGATATTAGGACTATCTGTACTCGAGAGGAATGTATGGGAAGGACTTCATGAACCCACACATGTTTCAAACCGCGAGTCGCCAGAGGTAGTTTGGGAATTGAGTTCTTGTCTGGTTTTGGTTTGTTTTAGATTGATGGATCACAACAGAATCAAGACGATGTTACATCCTGATATCAAAGAGGGTAGTGACCCATGTGGAGACTGAGTATGTGGTTTAAGTTCCTATTAGTTTCTGATGCATACATAGGGTATAGCCCACTACCATGTCTCCAGGTCGAGTGTGACAACTAGTCCCTCAATCAAGTAATTTAATTCAATTTGAATGTCACCTTGTTTCTGGTTGGTGTAAGTGTAATTTGGAAGATGAAAATAGGGTTTTTCGAAAAAGAAATGATTTATTTTAATTGGTTTTAAATTTGTTAAATGTATTTTAATATCGAATTGTCTTGGTCAAAAAATATGGTATTTTCTTAAAAATGGTAGAGAAATGGTTTG
The DNA here is from genome assembly GCA_963277665.1 of Viscum album. Classification (NCBI taxonomy): domain Eukaryota; kingdom Viridiplantae; phylum Streptophyta; class Magnoliopsida; order Santalales; family Viscaceae; genus Viscum; species Viscum album. Next base: position 1,765,841,136 of record OY728152.1, read on the forward strand.
GGTGAAACCTCAGTTTCTCATTATGAAAGTTCGTACATGTGGAGAAATGCATGGGATGTGTGTGTTGGTGTATATTAATGAAAATGGATGAAGACATGTGCAACTGTTCATGATATTATTGGGGTGTGTCCATTGAATTAAAGGCTTGACCATGTTTTTATAAACTGATTAAAAAAGGACAAATGATTTTGAAAAACTAAATTTTATTTGAAAAGAGGGTTTGGTATTTGGAAAGTGGAATATAAATGATAAGGTTTTGAACATTAAAATGAAAATTCGATGTATTTGTTATGTTTTTGTTTGTATGGTTTTTCAGCTTGTTGTTTTTGGATAAAGGCGTTTTCAATGATGATGCTTCGTCTTGATGTAGTTTTTGTTTTTTGTTTTATAAGTTCTGCAGAAAATGCCCTCAAGAAAGGCCACCAAAGTTTCTAATAAGTCATGACTACGAATTGATATTTTTTTGGACATTTCCTATCCTTCATGGTAATCAGGGTCCATTATAATCATTAGAGTGTCATGAAGTGGTCAAATGCTTTTTCAGGCGATTTTGAACTCCTGAAGCTATCATAGTGCCCACTGTCTTCGATTTGTTTGATGGTCTGGCTATTGACGAATGGAAGTTGTTCATCATGCCATCACTGCAAGTTTAGATGGCATGGGATGCCTTTAAATCCATCTTCATCTGATGGTTTATACCTAAATAAGTTAATAACAAAATAATGGAAGAACTCAAGCACATTCAACGAGGAAAACATACGGTGAAGAAATATGTTGACCATTTCAAGGAAATAGTGTCTTTTTATATATATGTAGCATCATCGGATTTGATGAAGACATCTCTCTTCATTGTGGGTCTTTCTCCTAAGATCAAGGAGCATGTCCTCCCTTTTAAGGACCATCATTTTGAAAAGCTGGTGGATGAGGCGTTCATTGCTTAGTTGGTCACCCGATCATAGATGGCTGGGAATCCATCATAACCAGTGGCTGGTAAAGGTCCCCCATATTTCGAGTAGGGTGTGCCATAGGGAGTTGTTTCTAAAGAGTCATCTATAGTGGTTATGGGTTCTAGATTGTTGGAATGTTCATTGTTGTGCCACCAGTGTGGCCGGTTCGGGCACATAAATCCTTCATGTCACATCCCTCCGAAGATGCATCGTCATTGCGGTTGTCTAGGTCATTTATAGATGATATATATGAAGCATCACCAAAATAAGATGTTGTGAATGGAGGAATTCCAATGCCTGACTATGAGAGAGGAGATGATTCAACCATCAGAGCCCCAGCCATAGTTCGTGGGGTGAATCTCGCGCATAGTCCAGGGTGTTTCCATGACTGTGAAGCCTCAATTAGGGTTTTGTGTTCTGTGTTGGAAATACAACATTTAGATACATTCCATTCTTGATATTATGGAGTAAATTTTTTTACATCATTGTATGTTCATTTTTTTATCATGTTGTTTTGATGGACATGTTCTATTGTAACCTAAACATTTTTGTTTCTCTAATCGTTTTTTTGAGTAATACATTTCATGTAACGCCCCGACCCCAGCTACCCAGATTCGGTGCATTACTTCGTAACATTGGCATGATCACAAGAAAGATCAAATCTCGAAAGACCGATTGGTTTAGTAGCCTTGGAAACACTAGATTTATTCATAAAGTTTTACATTACATTTCAAAGTGAAAAACTACAACAACAACAAAGTCTTCATATCCACACTATTAACCCCTCATAATATCCCTGCAAGTCAATCATAATTTACTTCTTCACTACCAGGAAAAAATAAAACATAGAAAAGGGGTGAGCTCAAATTCCCAGTAAGGATAACAATATAGCGGAACATTCAAAATAAGCATAAACATTTAAGGCAATGAATTACTAAAACAAAAGCCTTTTAAACATGAAAATCAACATAGTATGGCAAAAGTAAAATGAAATAATGCCATTTACTTATTCACATGGATATTCTACTAATCGAATAATCACATGCAAAATCAATAACCACTTTCATAATGTTGGAATGCATAATGCCAGACTATCATAACCACATAGCCAAGGCCTCGTGCCAAGACTACAAATAAGATTTTGTCAAGGCCTTGTGCCAGGAAACTAGTTTGTCTCATGAGACCTACCGATGCATCGAGGAGCTATAGCGGGCTCCACCCGTCACTTATTAAGTCCAATGCATTCCCATATGAAAAGGTTTAAACATAAAATAAACATTCGTATTAAAACTAGCATACGAAATGTCAATAATTTCACCATAAACTATGAATGGTATAAAAATAGCACATCCATAGTCAAACATATCACAAAACCTTCAATACGATATAGAAGTTTTGTATCATAATCAATTAACTTCAAATAATCTTAAAATCTGTCAAAGGATGTTGACATAGATGAAATCAAAATTCTTTTTAAAGAAATATCTCCTTTTATTTTGAAATCATTTAAGATCCATATAAAATAAAACATTTTCTTTGAAAATATTCTTATAAGATTCTAAGTAAAGCTTTGAAGATTTTATAACGGCGTAAAATTACTGCACCCGCCGTATAAGTTAAAAAAACATTCTTACCTCAATTCTGTCGAAAAGGTTAAAAAGGACCTTGTTTTGAAAACGACGGAAAGATTCCTTTATAAAACTCTTATAAAAAGTCAAACAAGGGTATAAATTACTTTAACCCATATTCTTGTAAATAGTAAAAATGTTTTGAAATACATTTTTAATAAACATGGATGTGGATGATAAAGATATCCCAATAGATTATTACGTATAAACAACCTCGAATAATGAAGAGATTGGGAAATAAAACCTTACCTTGTACTTTTCCTTGGTTGGGGTAGGTTAACCTCCTGTATAATGGTGAAATAATTGTTATTAAATTATAAAAGAATCATATACATTAATATGATATCATATATGATCTTTTAATATTGATTTGATAATATCTTAGTATTATCGTCGTTTCGTGTGTTAACTTACTCATTTTCTTTTATATGTTTTGTTACATAAGTCATGTTTGTTGTATCTTATTCATATCCAGAATGATATCAAGTCCTTAAACATCATTTTTAAATCATTAAATGATAATTATACTTGAATGGATACGATGGAGAATGAATCTCATCGCGTTCGTGGAGACGGTAGTCCGTACGTACGCACGAACGCTGCTTCCATTTAATTTTTATTTTAAAAGAATCGAATCCAAATGATACATAGGTATATTACAATTCCAGTATAATATAATATTTTATATATGTTACTTACGTTCATTAACACCATCCTTTATACGTTCCATGTGTGGTATGAACGAGTCATATCATTTTAAGGGGGCGGTAGTCCGCACTTCCTCAAATGAAATTATCGTATGTATATACAACATGAAACGAATAATGGTATGAAATAAAATGGAATTACATAAGCTTATATATAAAATATATATCATTAATATCATATTTAATTACAGTTCCATCATAATGGCCACCATGAGAGGCGGTAAGATGTATTTGAACAATCATCGTTTCGTGAGGCGTTAGTTTGCCATCCACAGAAACATTATGTTCATCATCCATTAGATGGAGTTGTGTGTATGTGTAGTTTGAATCCTTCTTATAACAACATCCTAATATATTGAGGATACTGGTTTTGTTACAAAAGAAAGGAAATAAAAAGAGTTTGGGGGTTGGAGAAGCAAAATAAATGAAAATAATTTAAGAGAAATCGTTACCTTTAATTTAGGTAACTCACTTTGGTTGGAACCAAAGGACTTCTTGAAATGCTTTCTGCCTAAGGGTAAGCTTCAAGGAGGAGGAGAGAGATGTGGGGAGCTTAGTTGGGCAGAGTTTGGGCGAGCCAAGTGGCTTGAGAGGTGTGAGGAATGAGTAGAAGTGGTCTCCTTTTATAAGGGAGAGGAGGGGCTCTTTAGGAAAGTGTGAAAGTATTACTTTATAATATATTTTTATTCGGTTTATAAAGGTCCAAAAATCATTGAGGTCGAAGATACGATGACTCATATTCTAAATAACATCAACCAATAAGAATTGGACAGGTTTTAGATAATATTTTAATCATTATAATCTTATTTATTTAAATGATTTATTAATGAGGTAAACATTACATCATTATTGTGTCATTAATAATTTAAATTATTTGATGTCTAAAAATTATAAATAAAATATCATTATGTAGTAAATCGTTTTATCTTTCTAATGAATATTTATAATCGAAAATCCAACATGTATAACCCTATGTAAAAATTGTTCTTCTAAAAGATGTAAGCTTATGCCATTTTTATTTTTATTTTAACTTTATTAATATAATGTGTCATTATCACTTACAAGTGGAACCATGGGGTCCCAAAACAGACCCAAATATGCCAATGGTCGACCATGTATCAACCAATAGGGTTAAGACACGTTTTAGGGTAATTTAGTATTATTATAATATTATTTTTTTAACCCTTATTTACCGGATTTACCCTTTAACCATGGTAAATAAAATATTTACCGCAGTAATTATTCAAAATGTGTAAAAATAAAAGTTACCTATTTACATAATTTGGACATCCTGATTCCAAATATGGAATCCATTTTCCTAAATTCAAAACACAGAAGTGGCAGAAATTAATTTAAAATTAATTCCCGCTGTCAAAACAAAAAGCGTGTTTTTAAGAGGTAATAACTATCAAAAGATTGACACTTGTTTATGTTCGGCTTAATTGTAAAATTATGTCCAATGACCAACATTATATTAAATGGTAAAAATATATTCTAAATATACATTAAAACCACTCAAATTCACAATTTATCACTATTAATTATTTTGATTAAAAAAGTTGTTTTTAATTAAAATTTAGTGATTTTCACTATTCATCAAAATATGAAAGTTATCCGAAATGTACCAAAATTTCACCCTAGGGTAATTTTGATATTCCGAATCCAAAAATGAAGTCCATTTTCAAATATAAAATATATATAATTTCAAAAAGTAGGTATTAGTATTCACAATGGCTAGTTTAATTAGTTGTGGTGTGTGTTAGAACTCGAGGTTGCGTACAACACACGCTATCGCATTATTCGAAGGGAAACGTACCGTGGAAGCTTGGGGTGTTACATTCTCCCCTCCTTCAAATAATTGCGTCCTCGCAATTTCTAGAATACTTATTACATGAAAAGACTCGGGTGGTTCTTCATCATAAGTTCCTCGGGTTCCCACGTTGCCTCTTCAATCTTATGGTTACTCCACAAAACTTTTACCAGACGCGTCATCCGGTTTCTCAGTACTTGTTCTCTTGTATCAAGAATCCTGACGGGCTCTTCACAATAGGAAAGATCAGGTTCCAGTTCTAATTCCTCATAGGTGAGTACATGCGTTGGGTCAGGCATGTATTTTCTCAACAGAGATACGTGGAACACATCGTGAACTTTGGAGAGACTTGGCGGCATTGCCAATCGGTAAGCTACAACCCCAATTCGTTCTAGAATTTCGAAAGGTCCGATGTACCTGGGACTCAATTTACCTTTCTTACCAAAACGTATGACTCCCTTCCATGGAAATACCTTTAGGAAAACATGATCACCGACCTGAAATTCCAAATCCTTCCTTCGATTATCGGCATAGCTCTTCTGCCTACTTTGAGCTGCTTTGATGTGATTTTGGATTACCTTCACCTTTTCCACCGTTTCCTCCACCAGTTCTGGGCCTACAAGTTTTCTTTCACCAACGTCATCCCAACAGGTTGGTGTACGACATCTCTTTTCATATAACGCTTCATATGGTGCCATCTGAATACTCGAATGGAAGCTATTGTTATAGGAAAATTCTACTAGTGGTAAATATTGATCCCACATACCCTGAAAATCAAGTGAGCAAGATCTAAACTTGTCTTCTAAGGTCTGAATAGTCCGTTCTGATTGTCCGTCTGTCTGAGGGTGGTAAGCAGTGCTCAAATGAAGTTCAGTATCCAGGGATTTCTGAAGACTTTTCCAAAATCATGAAGTAAAACGGGGATCACGATCAGAAACAATCGATAGGGGAATTCCATGAAGTCTCACAACTTCATTAATGTATAGTCTTGCTAGACGTTCCAGGGGTAGATCTTCTCTTATAGCAAGAAAATGTGCTGACTTGGTAAGACGATCAACAATAACCCATATTGCATCGTTCCTTCTAGGAGTCTTTGGTAGCCCCATGACAAAGTCCATCGTAATATTGTCCCATTTCCACTCCGGTATGGGAAGAGGTTGCATGACTCCTCCAGGCTGTTGCCTTCCAGCTTTCACTTGTTGACAAACCATACATCTTGACACAAAATCAGCAATCTCCCTCTTCATGTTGTCCCACCAAAAATGTTCCTTCAAATCTCTATACATTTTGGTGCTCCCAGGGTGTATAGAGAAATTGGAACTATGAGCGTCATCCAGCAATTCCCTTTTTAGATCAGGTATATTGGGAACACAAAGTCTCTTCCCGAATTTCAAAATTCCATCTTCATACACAAAGTCTCTCAATCTCCCATCATTCACAGCTTTAATCTTCTTCTGAAATTCTTCATCATCGGTCTGGGAACTCTTAATCCTTTCAAGTAAAGATGGTTTGGAAACCATTTGAAAAAGCATTGATGTTTCACCTTCCCTGGTTATTCCCATGTCCATCTTCTCTAGATCCACGAAAACTGGATCCCTTTCAATTCTCATCATGTTCAGAACTCCATGGTCTTTTCTGCTCAAAGCATCTTCTACTTTGTTTGCTTTCCCCAGGTGGTAGTGTATCGTGCAATCATAATCCTTGAGTAATTCAAGCCATCTCCTTTGCCTCATGTTGAGTTCTTTTTGTGAGAAAATATACTTTAGACTCTTGTGATAAGTATAAATATCACATTTTTCACCATAGAGGTAGTGCCTCCATATCTTCAAAGCAAAGATCACTGCTGCTAACTCAAGATCATGAGTAGGATAGTTTTGTTCATGAATTTTCAACTGTCGTGATGCATAGGCAATAACTCTATCATTCTGCATAAGGACACAACCAAGTCCTTTCTTTGATGCATCACTATAAATAACGAACCCATCATTCCCCGATGGTAGAGTCAATATAGGAGCATTGACTAATCTTCTCTTCAGTTCTTCGAAACATTCTTCACACTCTTTTGTCCAAACAAATTTAACCCCTTTACGTGTGAGCTTCGTTAATGGGTTAGCCAATCGGGAAAAATTCTGGACGAAACGTCGATAATAACCTGCCAAGCCAATAAAACTACGTACCTCAGTTATACTCGTAGGTGCTGGCCATTCTTGGATTGCTTTGGTCTTAGAAGGATCAACAGAGATTCCATCTTTAGAGACAATATGGCCAAGAAAAGAAATCTCCTGAAGCCAGAATTCACACTTGCTAAACTTTCCATATAATTCATGCCTCCTCAGAGTCTTCAAGATAATGCGCAAGTGATTTTCATGATCTTCGTAGGTTTTGGAGTATACCAAGATATCATCAATAAATACCACCACAAATTCATCGAGATACTCCTTGAAAACTCTATTCATCAGATCCATGAATACAGAGGGTGCATTAGTCAATCCAAACGGCATTACCGTAAACTCGTAATGCCCGTACCTGGTTCGAAATGCTATCTTCGGAATGTCTTCCTTCTTTACACACAACTGATGGTATCCAGATCGAAGGTCAATCTTTGAAAAGTATTGATCTCCATGCAGTTGGTCAAATAAATCATCAATACGAGGTAGGGGATACTTTTTCTTTATCGTTATAGCATTGATCTCCCTGTAGTCGATACATAACCTCATATATCCATCTTTCTTTTTAACAAAAAGAACAGGGGCTCCCCATGGAGAAACACTAGGGTGAATAAATCCCTTATTACTCAATTCCTCTAGTTGTTTCTTTAGTTCGACTAACTCTACAATGGCCATTCTATAAGGGGTCTTCGATATAGGCCTTGATCCAGGAATCAAATCAATGGAAAACTCAACTTCTCGTTCTGGAGGATGTCCAGGTAAATCTTCCGGAAATACATCTACAAATTCTTTCACAACAGGTACATCCTCTATTTGAACATTACTTTCCTCACCGATAGTTATTTCATTCTCTTCCTCCCCAATAATTGAATTATGTTGAGCTACTGGGGGTGGATCTAAATAAGAATTAGGTGGTGACGATTCTGCTCTAAAAATAAGGTGTTCCTTATCATTATCATCAAGAATCGTAACCTCTTTCTTCTTACAATAAATCTTCGCATCATAGTCCGAAAGCCAGTCCATACCGAGGATTATATCAAACTCAATCATAGGTATGAGGATGAGATCAGCAGATAAAGAAAATTTATGTGCTCTAATGGGGACAGATTCACAAAACTTTGTTGCAACGATACTTCCCTTAGGAGTTTTGACTGACAACTCCCTTATTAAATCAAATTGGAAATATCTAATTTTCTTAGCAAACTGTGAAGATATGAAACAATGCGATGATCCAGAATCAAATAATGCATTTTCTAAACTTGAGGAAACCATTAAATTACCTGCCACCACGTCTTTCGGAGCTTCTACCTCAGCAGTAGTGATAGCATAAGCCTGGCCTTGATCCCTTGGCATTTTCTGAGGTAATTTCTCCTGACGCTTAGGACATGCATTTGCATAATGCCCCATCTCCCTGTAATTGTAGCACTGAACGTTGGTAGCTTCCTTCTTCCCCTTGCAATCATGAGCTTGGTGGCCGTTTTCACCACACTTGTAACAGACTCCCATTCCCTTCAGGCAAGCACCGGGGTGTTTCTTCCCGCATTTACCACAAGATGGATATTCAACCTTTCCCTTCTTCCCCTTATTTCAATTCCCAGATTGACCAGCAGGTCTCTTATTCTCTTGCTTCGCTTTAAAGTCATAAGACTTAGAGAATTCCTTTTCGGTCTTGATAGCACATGAGACAATGTCTTCGTACGATGAAAAGGATTGTGAGACTAATGCTCGACGGAGAAATGGTTTTAACCCATCAATGAAACGATCAATCTTACTTCTTGGGTTGCGTATATAATCTCCAGCATACCTCGCTAACCTTGTAAAGTTAGCCTCATACTTTGTGACATTATCATCCTCCTTTTGTCTCAGACTTAGAAATTTCCTTTCCATATCCGCTCGATGGTCGCGAGGGAAGTATTTTTCTAAAAACAGATCTTTGAACTCCCTCCATTCCATATTTGATACTTCATCATCTTCCTTCATGTTTTGAATCAATGACCACCATTGATCAGCATCTCCAGTGAGGCGGTAAACTGCCATGATAACTTTTTCCCTTTCACTGCTCCCCAAAGCCTGAAATATTTTCTCTAGGGAAAATATCCATTTCTCAGCTACTAATGGATTTGTATTCCCATTGAATGTTGGTGGTTGTTGCCTCATGAATCGATCTAACATTGATCCTCCACGATGCGGATCAGGGTGCTCCATACGGGTAAGGTTATTATTCATAACCTGAGTAAGTTGTCCCAGTATGGTGATTCGCTGATCGGCACCAGTTGCATCACCAGCCCCTCTATAATTATCTTGAGCAGGAGGGAAATCCCTACATGGAGTGCGTGCATTGATACGGTTTCCATTTCTTCCACTAGGCGCCATTTCTAAACAATGGCATAAACTAGATCAGTTTATGAATCAAAATACATAATCCCATACTTATAAAACATTTAACATAAATTGAACTATTTATTGATATAATCCATAATCATAAAAATGTTTTCTTTGAGGAAGTATATACTCATAAACCCTTCATAATGATTTGTAAAGAAAATGAGAGTTATCCTAAGCATATCCCCCGGGAGTGTCGTAACCAAGAGTGCAGCAAGGCCCATTGTCGTGCACCAGTTCCCGTTCGAGTCTAGCTCGAAGCAGTGTTTTCGGGTTTTACCCCTAGGTACATCTGTGCTAGAGCCACCTCTACCTGCTCGTATCCAGACAGGGATGTATTGCTCGGAAAACTCACAAAATCTCTACAATACCAAAATTCTAGGAAGTTCTTCTATACTAATCCTCAAAGTTCATCTTAGGTCTACATGCTCTAATCAGAGTTTATCTAAATCTAGCTTCCAAGGTTTGTACTAAACTTCCTCTGATACCAACTGTAACGCCCCGACCCCAGCTACCCAGAGTCGGTGCATTACTTCGTAACATTGGCATGATCACAAGAAAGATCAAATCTCGAAAGACCGATTGGTTTAGTAGCCTTGGAAACACTAGATATATTCATAAAGTTTTACATTACATTTCAAAGTGAAAAACTACTACAACAACAAAGTCTTGATATCCACACTATTAACCGCTCATAATATCCCTGCAAGTCAATCATAATTTACTTCTTCACTACCTGGGAAAAATAAAACATAGAAAAGGGGTGAGCTCAAATGCCCAGTAAGGATAAAAATATCGCGGAACATTCAAAATAAGCATAAACATTTAAGGCAATGAATTACTAAAACAAAATCCTTTTAAACATGAACTTCAACATAGTATGGAAAAAGTAAAATGAAATAATTCCATTTACTTATTCACATGGATATTCTACTAATCGAATAATCACATGCAAAATCAATAACCACTTTCATAATGTTGGAATGCATAATGCCAGACTATCATAACCACATAGCCAAGGCCTCGTGCCAAGACTACAAATAAGATTCTGTCAAGGCCTTGTGCCAAGACACTAGTTTGTCTCATGAGTCCTACCGATGCATCGAGGAGCTATAGCGGGCTCCACCCGTCACTTATTAAGTCCAATGCATTCCCATATGAAAAGGTTTAAACATAACATAAACATTTGTATTAAAACTAGCATACGAAATGTCAATAATTTCACCATAAACTATGAATGGTATAAAAATAGCACATCCATAGTCAAACATATCACAAAACCTTCAATACAATATAGAAGTTTTGTATCATAATAAATTAACTTCAAATAATCTTAAAATCCGTCAAAGGATGTTGACATAGATGAAATCAAAATTCTTTTTAAAGAAATATATCCTTTTATTTTGAAATCATTTAAGATCCATATAAAATAAAACATTTTCTTTGAAAATATTCTTATAAGCTTCTAAGTAAAGCTTTGAAGATTTTATAACGGCGTAAAATTACCGCACCCGCCGTATAAGTTAAAAAAACATTCTTACCTCAATTCTGTCGAAAAGGTTAAAAAGGACCTTGTTTTGAAAACGACGGAAAGATTCCTTTATAAACCTCTTATAAAAAGTAAAACAAGGGTATAAATGACTTTAACCCATATTCTTGTAAATAGTAAAAATGTTTTGAAATATATTTTTAAGAAACATGGATGTGGATGATAAAGATATCCCAGTAGATTATTACGTATAAACAACCTCGAATAATGAAGAGATTGGGAAATAAACCCTTAACTTGTACTTTTCCTTGGTTGGGGTAGGTTAACCTCCTGTATAATGGTGAAATAATTGTTATTAAATTATAAAAGAATCATATACATTAATATGATATCATATATGATCTTTTAATATTGATTTGATAATATCTTAGTATTATCGTCGTTTCGTGTGTTAACTTACTAATTTTCTTTTATATGTTTTGTTACATAAGTCATGTTTGTTGTATCTTATTCATATCCAGAATGATATCAAGTCCTTAAACATCATTTTTAAATCATTAAATGATAATTATACTTGAATGGATACGATGGAGAATGAATCTCATCGCGTTCGTGGAGACGGTAGTCCGTACGTACGCACGAACGCTACTTCCATTTAATTTTTATTTTAAAAGAATCGAATCCAAATGATACATAGGTATATTACTATTCTAGTATAATATAATATTTTATATATGTTACTTACGTTCATTAACACCATCCTTTATACGTTCCATGTGTGGTATGAACGAGTCATATCATTTTAAGGGGGCGGTAGTCCGCACTTCCTCAAATGAAATTATCGTATGTATATACAACATGAAACGAATAATGGTATGAAATAAAATGGAATTACAGAAGCTTATATATAAAATATATATCATTAATATCATATTTAATTACAGTTCCATCATAATGGCCACCATGAGAGGCGGTAAGATGTATTTGAACAATCATCGTTTCGTGAGGCGTTAGTTTGCCATCCACAGAAACATTATGTTCATCATCCATTAGATGGAGTTGTGTGTATGTGTAGTTTGAATCCTTATTATAACAACATCCTAGTACATTGAGGATACTGGTGTTGTTACAAAAGAAAGGAAATAAAAAGAGTTTGGGGGTTGGAGAAGCAAAATAAATGAAAATAATTTAAGAGAAATCGTTACCTTTAATTTAGGTAACTCACTTTGGTTGGAACCAAAGGACTTCTTGAAATGCTTTCTGCCTAAGGGTAAGCTTAAAGGAGGAGGAGATGGATGTGGGGAGCTTAGTTGGGCAGAGTTTGGACGAGCCAAGTGGCTTGAGAGGTGTGAGGAATGAGTAGAAGTGGTCTCCTTTTATAAGGGAGAGGAGGGGCTCTTTAGGAAAGTGTGAAAGTATTACTTTATAATATATTTGTATTCGGTTTATAATGGTCCAAAAATCATTGAGGTCGAAGATAAAATGACTCATATTCTAAATAACATCAACCAATAAGAATTGGACAGGTTTTAGATAATATTTTAATCATTATAATCTTATTTATTTAAATGATTTATTAATGAGGTAAACATTGCATCATTATTGTGTCATTAATAAATTAAATTATTTGATGTCTAAAAATTATAAATAAAATATAATTATGTAGGAAATCTTTTTATATTTCTAATGAATATTTATAATCGAAAATCCAACATGTATAACCATATGTAAAAATTGTTCTTCTAAAAGATGTAAGCTTATGCCATTTTTATTTTTATTTTAACTTTATTAATATAATGTGTCATTATCACTTACAAGTGGATCCATGGGGTCCCAAAACAGACCCAAAGATGCCCATGGTCGACCATGTATCAACCAATAGGGTTAAGACACGTTTTAGGGTAATTTAGTATTATTATAATATTATTTTTTTAACCCTTATTTACCGGATTTACCCTTTAACCATGGTAAATAAAATATTTACCGCAGTAATTATTCAAAATGTGTAAAAATACAAGTTACCTATTTACATAATTTGGACATCCTGATTCCAAATATGGAATCCATTTTCCTAAATTCAAAACACAGAATTGGCAGAAATTAATTTAAAATTAATTCCCGCTGTCGAAACAAAAAGCGTGTTTTTAGGAGGTAATAACTATCAAAAGATTGACACTTGTTTATGTTCGGTTTAATTGTAAAATTTTGTCCAATGACCAACATTATATTAAATGGTAAAAATATATTCTAAATATACTTTAAAACCACTCAAATTCACAATTTATCACTATTAAGTATTTTGATTAAAAAAGTTGTTTTTAATTAAAATTTAGTAATTTTCACTATTCATCAAAATATGAAAGTTATCCGAAATGTACCAAAATTTCACCCTAGGCTAATTTTGATATTACGAATCCAAAAATGAAGTCCAGTTTCAAATATAAAATATATATAATTTTAAAAAGTAGGTATTAGTATTCACAACGGCTAGTTTAATTAGTTGTGGTGTGTGTTAGAACTCGCGGTTGCGTACAACACACGCTATCGCATTATTCGAAGGGAAACGTACCGTGGAAGCTTGGGGTGTTACATTTCATGTAAAGATGTGTTTGGACCTTATATGGTTTGATATTGGTTTAGATATTTTTGTTTGGAGATGTCTGTGCTTGTGGAAGAATCAATGTTTGTGGTTATGCTCGAGTTCACTGTTTGAGTTACGTTCTGCTAAGAGGATTTTCCCTAGTGGTCATGGTTTTTGGTTTTGGCTGAGAGTTCCATGGTTTAGCAGAGATGTTGTTTACTCATGCTATAGATGTTTGTTTGGATCGGTTGGGAGATCCTCTGTCACCCCCTTCCCGGGGTGGTATGTTTGGGTGTAAACATTTCCTCACTAGATGAGATCTTTTGGTGGGGGAGAACCCTCCCATGTTCTCTCTCTCTCTAGTATATTGTAATTTTTCGGTTTAAACTGGGAATGAACTCTATTGTGTCTATGGTTTGGCTGGGTGACTTTTTGGGGGATGAAAGTGTCTGTGGTAGGGATAATTTTCACACCCCGACTTTTTGATTTTTTTTATTTTATTCATTCTTGGATCTGGGTTCTCACACCATGGTCTATGTTGGGTCCGTGTTAAATTTTGTTATCGCTTAAATTATTTTAGTCGGTTTCAGACCCATGCACAGTCAACGAACAGTGGTTAGTAGCCGCGTCATTAGCCCTGGTACCCACGTAAATGTCTAATGATTTAAACAAATAATTTTTTATATAAATAAAATGGTTTAAATGTTTAAATTGTATTTATAATAATAATGCTATTATTTAATTAATGATATTAATATTACTAAGGATCTGTTATTTTTATTGTTATTTATTTTTATTATCATTTAAATTTTTATTATTGTGTTAATGATATTATTATTATTATTAATATTATTGATATTCTTATTTTTATTAATATAATTAAAAATAATAATATTATCATTCTTAATATAAAAAATAGAAAAAAGAAAAGAAAAAGACAAATTCCCATCACCCACTCCCTTCCTTGTCCACGAGCCACCCCCCCCCCCCCCAATTTGTTTTGCGCACTGCATGGCCCCTGTCCAAGACCCTCGCCTCTTGACCATCACGCCTAGGCCCTCACCTCACCTCATGTCACCCCAACCACCTCGCTGGATCATGCCTCCATTCTCACCCATTCGCGCTCGCCCAGGTCTTCCACCCTGTGCTACGATCCGACCCCCAACCACCCTGATGACCATCTCCTGCATCCAGCCACCACTACCACTCTCAATCCATATGCCTTGTCCTGGACAGGTTGGCCCTGCCATTCCGGACCATCCGCGCTCGTGATGACCTACTCAGAGCACCCCTTTTATCCAGTGGCATGGAGTAGAAAACCAAAGCCCTTATGCACCTTAGTTTCGATAGCCTGAACCCCATGCACATCGTACTACTATTAGCCTTAATCCCTTGAGTTCATTACTTACGGCAGCCCCAACCCCTTGTCGGACTAGTTCCCAGCATCCATAACCCCTTGTATGCCTTGTTTATGGAAACCTAGTCCCCCTGCACCGCCCCTCCGGGTGCAGACTATTCTCCTCTTATATTTTTTTTTTACAATTTTGGTGTTATCTTCATTTTAATCAAACATTGACATTTCATTTTGTGTTTCGTGATATTTTTTACCATGTCTAGAGTATTTTATTGTTGTATTGGGAGTCATTGGTCCATGTTCTAGCATCCCCATCCTTGGGCGAGGCATATGCACTTGTCTCGCTATGCCATCAATGTTTCAAGTGAGGTTTGAAAAAATATTTTTTGCATCACACATTTATTTATGGGGGTAAAAGTGTTTATGTTTTCTTAATACTTTATTTGGGTGTGCATTGATCCCTGTCCCTTGGTGTTTATGGTCCTTGTACTTGTTATATTGATTTTTGGCCAACTTTGAAGGTGTGCGGAAACATATATTAATATATGTATTATATATATATATATATGCCCTCCAAGTACATATTCCATCCTGTTGTGGGGAATACATGCATTGGATTATAGAAATAGGTATACATATAGGTTTGTGCATGCGAGTGTGGTCCAGTTATGAGTGGTCATCGCTTTTTTCATCAGGTTCCAATGTTTGATGCATGACCTGGTTCCCCATTGAGGGAGGTGTTTCCATCCATTCTCTCTTTCTTATGTTTTCTATAGGCACATGAATGATTTCATTTAATTTATAATGGTTATTTTCCCCATTATAAGAAAGATAGTTTATTCATTTCATCTTTTTATGCCTTGCCAACTTCCTTAGTACTAAATATCATTATCTTTAAATGGTATTAATGGATTTAATGAGTGATGTTTTCATATAGAAATATTTTATAGAACATTTTTGTTCGGCATTGGTTGGTTTTATAGGACATGGTGTTTTTTTTGTAGAAATTATTTCATGTCTCTTTGAATTTGTAGTTTCCATGAAATCCTTCGTTTTATATGCGGTTCTGGTTTTCTAAATGTTGTGGGTCTCCCTATGTGTATCTTTAAATTAGTTTGAAATGAAATATGTGTTTATATTCCCATTTTTCTTTTGGTGTATTTTATTTGTTGGTCTATTGTTTAATGAATAGTTTTGTTTGTTTCTAAAAATATTGAATATAGTATCACAATGGAATTTTATAACAATTCTTGTGAAACATAGAACCCAATTCCCCATTTGGTATTTTAAATACAAAAGTGGTGTCTCGAGTTGTTTTAGAAGTGCTTGTACAATGTTTTCATAAAGGCATTTTATTTTGTAAAACTAGAGGCACAATTTAGAACTCCAGGATTTTAATAAAGTTTTTTTTAAAATGAATTATGAGATTTCCTAGTTGGATTTTTTATGTTTTAAATTTAAACATATATATAAATATATGTGGCTCTCTTATCTAGGGTAACCATTTCTGGGTGAAGACATAGGAAGCATCCGTGGATGGGGTAGGCATGTGCAGTGATATGAGTCACATATGCGAGGGCCTACAACTTACACAATATTATTATAATAACCATGGGTTCATGGTTTTATTTTGGATTATCAAGTGATAGTTACTGATAAACCCTGATTAGATGGCTTGGTACCCCCTAGATTAGTTGTTATGACTAGAGGGCTCTAACACTAGATTGGTCGGCTATAGGGTGGCTAGATTGGTATAGGCATATGGGCTTCACCATATGCAAACATGTTCTCCCTAACCGAGTACGTACATGGGTCTTCTAGGGATGTTTAGGATCACCCATGGTTATAGGATTATATAAAATTATTGTTTACATTTTATTACACAAGTTAATTTTTAGTTTTCACATTTTACTTGTTTTACTCTATCCCAGCTTTGGTATATATTATTTTTAATTTTATTCATAAATTGAAAGATGATTATTAAAATAGTTTGTAGGGTGGGTTGGATTTTTAAATGTGGAAAACATTTTGCTTATTTTAAATTTTGAAACCACTAATTTTATATTTTTATTTCCTACTTGTTTCATTGTATTTTTTTCGAAACAGAATGTTAGGGTTCTGTGGTTATATTTGGCATCCCTACTAAGCATCTCAGTGCCCACACCTATCATATTCTTTAAGTTTTATGTTCAGTCATTGTTCATGTTCTTAGTTCAGCTGCTCTATGTCAGATCAGTCTTTATTCTGATTTGGGTGGTGACATAGAAGGTCACAAGGAGGTTTGTCCGATTTTATTTGTCTTTCTGCTGCTATATTTTTTATATTTATCATTAGTTTTATTTATCAATTTATCTTTTATTCATGGGAAAAATCATTCCCAATGGTTAAATTTTTATTCCCTACACTAGTTGACAACCCATGGGGATCGGGAGTGCCCCATAGGATATACAGCTAACCAACATGGTTGACCAGTACAGGGTCTACTCGGGTTGGTTCGCGAAACATTGTGATGTTGTACATGAATCTGGTGATTCATGTAGCATGGTGGAAGATCTTTTAACATTAAAAAACGATATCGGTGAATTTTTGGGAAATGATGTCTTTATTAGATGATTGTGTAGCCATATCTAGTGTAGCACGATAAAGAGTCCCGGTCGGGGGATCTAATGGTTGAGGTATGTTGAGACCAAGTTATTGGTGTCGAGACCCCTGATGGATGGCTTGTGGATGGAAAACACCAAGTGTTGTATTGGGGAAGTATTTTTGTTCTATTAGAGATGTATGATATTTATCTATGAGATATAAATATTTTTACTTTAGCGATGTATCCAATTGTGAAAAATATGTACCTATCCTTGATGAGTTTTTTTTTGAGGGCTGGGTTGAAACATGCAGTTGAATTTTTGGTGTATCAATGACTGGTCTTAATGAAGTTGGAGGATGAGCACCATGTCCTCGATTGTTTTCTCCAACCATTATATATTTCTCAATTACAAGGTGATGAAATCGTAATGGACCTTGTTACTAGTGTACCACATTCATACGGAATCCATGATAATATTTTGGTGGTAGTGGTTCGTTTAACCAAATCAGCACACATCATAGCTATCAATGAGTCAAGCTCAGTAGAGGTTTTGTCGATGCAGTATATGGAGGAAGTGGTGAGACTCTAGGGAGTCCCAAAAATGATCATATCCAATTGAGATCCTTGTTTTACATCCATGGTGTGAAGAGGTAACCAGTATGCTTTTGGTTCTCATCTATTCCATAACACCATTTTTCTTCAGCCAATGAATGGTCAGACAAAGCAGACCATCCTGACTCTTGAAGACATGTTTCACTCTTGAGTCATGTATTTTGGATGTTTTTAGATGAGTCACCTTACATTTGTGGATTTATCTTAAAATAAACTTCTTCACTCCACTATGAGTATAGTTCTGTTTGAAATATTGTATGAAAAACATTTCTATTTTCTGTTCTAGAGGACTGGTGTCCGTGAGTCACCAATTATCTGGTGGAAACATGTATGTAATTTGACTGATATGATTCAGGTGTTTCGGGATAGGATGAAGGCAGTGCATGATCATTATAAATCATATGTTGATCCAAGGAGGAGACATTTGTTGTTGGACATTGGGGATTACATGATTATGACAGTGCGTTCTAATCATGGGCAGAGAAGGTTTGTTTATGGGAGTAAGCATTCTCCCCTATTTTTTGGGGCTTTCGAGGTGTTGGCTCTTTTTTGAGTCTTGGCATGTCAAATATAATATCCCCAATAGATGATCTAGATACATGATGTGTTTCATGATTTATAGCTCTATTGTAATCCACCTGATGGATCTCACCTCATTGATTGAGGAGAGATCAATATTGACAATGATGAGACCTTTGAGGAGAGAAATTTGGAGATCTATAACCTCATGGAGAAGTTGTTTCTCAAGTGTTCTATCCCCATGGTTCATATCTTATGATGACATGATGGATTAGAGAAGAGTACACGGGAACATGATTCTAAAATACCTACATAGTACCCTGAGTAGTTTGATGTTTAGATGCTTCATTGAAACCATGTGTATTTTTTGGTTAATGACCATTCACATATATGAGTTGGATTTCTTTTGTTTCTTGTTATTGCTTTCTCTCAATGAGAGGAATCCCCCTTGAGAGAGCATCTATGAGACGGTTGTATTTTTCAAGAGGTGTCGCATAATTATTTTGATTCGTTTGAGACCCATTAGTGGGGAAAGCCTTAAGAGGTTTCTTGGGGGGTTGTTTTTTAGACAACCTCATTTATGTTTCCCCTCTATGTTGGTTTTAGATTTTTGATGACCATAATATTTTTTCTACTATCTGATAAAATGGAATTGATCTATTTTGATAGTCCTTTTTTATGTTTTTGATGATCAAGGTTCTTGAAAATGTCCCTGAATAATTCTTGGAGCGTTTAGTCATAGAATTCTTGATGTAGTATGGGTAGAAATCCTAACCACTGGGTACACATCATGACCCTTTTGGGTTTCATAATAATAAAATAAGCATTGTGGTGATGTGTTTTCGGTGGAAATCGAACTCAATGAAGTACACTATGTGATCTATTAGTACTCCTCATGTATTGAACTGCCCCTGGATGTCTCAAAAACATAAAGGCTTCTTAGGATTCGTAATCCCTAGGGATGTGGATTCATTTCTTATTGTCCCATGAGACCCACCTAACCCCATATGAGAATTTTATGGATTCCATCGATAAGAATTGATCTTAGGATTCGACCATTGATCTGTCTTCGATCCAACGTAGGATTTTCCTCTTTAAATTAATTTCTATGAATATTCCTCTCCATTTAAACAAATTCCATTCAATATAGTTTGATCTCCATAGTTTTAAAGGAAATTTTGTAGTTGTGGATGCAGTTGTGTTATGTCATCCTTGGGTGGATGTAGTTGTTGGGGGGAGGTGATCATGATCTGTTGGTTTGATTTATTCTATATTGTAGAATGTCAGAATCATTTTGAGGTAGGGGATACGTTGCTTATCTCATTCTTCATGTATTATAGTAGAGTTGGAATGATTTATCCCATTGGATCACAATGGAATTTACCTAAATAAATAGTTTAATTGGATTAAAACAAGTGGTTATCGCATGTTGTTTCTTTATACCATGATAACAGTTTTCCTCTTGATTTATCTGATAGTGTGATACCTATTATTTTCTTGTTAGTATTATATTATTTATGATATTTATATCTACCCTTCCTTTTATAACACAATTACAAATGATTTATTACATAGATAACATCACTTGATACAACAGAAAGGATCTATAGGTCTAGTGTCTTTGGGGATTTGAAACAATACATAACAACATAAAACATAAAACACAACAACTTATTTAAAACCTCCTTTACATGACCTCAACATTCCCTCATACTTAACATTGAATGGGATAACTTGAGGACGTGCATAAGAAATGGGTGATCTAAAAGCACAGCAATGGATTTAACAAGGCATAACATATAATATAAAATACATGTTTGGCAATAGGTATATCAATGGATCATAAGATAAAAATCAACTTAAATTCATGATATAACATGATTAACCTAACATGGAAATGTGGAAACACCATTTAACATGATCTTAGAATGATCCAAGGTCAATTGCACATGGGACTTGAGTAAACACTCATTTCACTTGAATTAGCATGATTAAACCCTAATTGAACATGATGTATCATGATACTAATCTTTATCCAATGGATTGGAGTTCTATTAGGGTGAACCATCTTAAACATTTCGTTTCATGTATAAGTGTTCCACATGGACCATGCAACATGGAATCAATAATCATCATTTATTCCATGATAAATAGACGTGGAATACATAAATTAATATTTATAATCAATATGTAAATGTGCATAATGGTGAATACCATTGATAGAGAAATGGTCCTAGAATTCACTACATAATGACATTGGCTCGGAAAATCATAGTGTAATATCTACAGTATAACGACGTGATATAAGAACTCATAAAAATGATTGATGAGAGGGAAATGGGTGTGTCATCATATTTACATGAAATTTACAATAAGGGGGGTCCAATAAATTCATGTACCAACAAACTTAATTGAATTTAGATTCATAATACAAATTAATTACTTCGATGTAAATTAGGAGAGAGAAATCCCTCACGGAAGTTCAACATGTTAATGGGTGTACATGGGAGTCGTTAAAGAGAAATAAAGGGGTCTCCAATCATCCAAAGATAACGTTGGTAGTATGGGGTAGGTTCTAAATCATACCCCAACATTTTTAATTGAAAATAATAGTGCATAGAAAGTTAAATAGAATTGGAAAAAATGAGAAAGAAACAAATCCATTACATGGAATTGTAACACCAAAGGCGTGGGAAAGGCTTTGTGGGAGCATGGTGCACATTGGGACGATTTTAGAGGGAGGAGGTTAGGGGTTGGTCAAACTCCAAAGGATTTGAGTGAAGAAGATGTGGGAGCTTGGGTGGGTGTTTATAGGAATGGAGAGGGAATTCTATATTATTTAGGGTTGGAACACCTCACATTAAAGTAATAAAAATCACACATTAGCCCATGGTTTTGGCCCATGGATTTTTCAAAAGGGGAGTGAAACAAAATATTCTATAAGGACAATGGAAGAACTTCTTAATAGAATTAGGTTGCTTGTGTGGAGGTGAGTCCCACTCTCGAGGAAAACAATTTAAAAAGAAAAAATGTTTTGTAATATTTGAAGGGTCAACTAATTCTTTGTAAAATAAATCAAAAAAACCCAAAATCGCATTATATAAATATGTGAATTTTTACATTTAAAATAGAAACCAACATTTACTAAATATTCATAGGTTTTGTAAAAAAACAACAATCAACCCATAATAAAAATTACAATTGCATTCCTAAAATTATATGATAAATTATATTTAATAAATTTAATTTATTAATAATAAAATTTTATTAATACATTATATAATTAAATATTCTATTATATATAAAAATATATTTCATCATTGAATATTGAATAAAAATACTACATTCTCTTTAAAAAATATTTACAAAGTAATAATAATAAAATGAAAGTATATTCCTTATTATATACAAAAATAATGCACAGATTCAGAGTTCTATGGTCATGTCACATAACCCCATATAACAATGGCATAAGGACAAAGGGTCAGTTACGCGATGTTGACAGAATCTTAGGATGGCTCAGATAACATCTCTTGGGTGGTAATCTCTATTAACTTCCACTTCTCCTGTAGTCAGTTCCTCTCAAGCTTATCATGTTCAAGCTCATGTTGGGAATGGTCAAGAGTGAAGCCCAATGAAGCCACCTCCTTTATATTCTCTGAAATGGGATTCATTCAGGGCATGTCTTCTGGGTGGGGCCCACACTTTCATTGTCTGATTAGAATGGATTTGTTGAAGCCTCATATTTACACTGATAATGTGATCACATATCAACTACTATATTAGAAATGGTTAAAATTAACAATATTATTTTAAAATATAGAAACATAAAACCAATGATTTGAGAATTTTATATAACCATAATAAGTCATTTAATTAAATCAAGTAGAATTTTCATTACTGAATGTTTGGGTCGTTACAATCTTCCCCCCTTAAGAAATTTTTCCCCTGAAATTTCCTTTTCCAACACTATAAAAGATGAGGGTAACTATGCTTTATCACTTCCTCTGATTCCCATGTTTCTTCTTCAAACTAGTGGTTTATCCACAACACCATCTGGAGGGGTATTGTCTTATTTCGTAGGAAGTTTTCCCTATGATCTATGATCTTCACTAGTTTCTCCTCATATGAAAGATAATCCTCTAATTGTACTACATATGAAGAGATTACATTTGAATGGTCTGGTATGTACTTTTTAAGAGGGATACAAGAAAGGAATCATGTAATTTGGCCACGGTAGGTGGGAGTGCAAGTAGATAGGCCACATCTATGGCACGATTAGGATTCTAAAAGGGGTCGATGTACCTATGACTTACCATCCCTTTCTATACAAACATAATGAATTTCCACCATGGGAATATGCGTTGGAATACCATTTCTCCAACTCTAAACTCAAGATATCGTCTATGGTTATCATCAAAACTCTTCTCCAGACTCTGGCCATCCTTGATATGCGGTTGAATGGTTTTTAACTTTTCCACCATTTTTGAGACTATTTATGGTCTTAGTAGCTTACGCTCACTGACTTCATCCAAACATGTCGGTGATCAGAACCACTTCCCATAAAGAGCATTATAAGGTGTCATTCAGATGTTCGTGTGGAAACTTATATTGTAGGAGAATTTATCCATAGGAAGTTGTTGTTCCCATCCACTATTAAAGTCCATTGAGCATGCTCTCAACATTTCCTCAAGAGTTTGTATAATCCAGTAGGATTGGTCAAAAGTTTCAAGATGATAAGCAGTACTGAAGATCAGTTCAGTATCCAGATAATGTTGAAGACTCTTCCAATGCATATATATAAATTTTGGATCTCAATTAGCTATAATTGATAGTGGTACCCCATGAAAACATACCACATCTCTGATATATATCTGTTCCAGTTGATCCAATGAGAAATCCTCCCAAATTGAAATTACATTTATAGAATTTGTAAGATGATAAAAAACAACCCATATATCATTGTTTCCTTTGTATGTATTTGTATGTCCTATGACAAAATATATGGTGACATTTATCTATATCCATGCTAGTAAGGGCAATGGTTGCATCATACCCTTAGATATATGCATCTCTACCTTCACATGATGACACAACATGCACTTTGACTCATACTCAGTGTTATCCTTCATCATATTATCCCACCAATAATGATCTTGAATATCATGATACATCATTGTGTTTCCTAGATGAACAGACAAATTTGACCTATGTTCATCATCGAAATGATCCTTCTTCCTCTCTAAACGTGATTAAACACATAGAATTTTCCCAAATAGCACAATACCTTCTTTATTTACATTGAACTCCAAGGATTTTACCTTTCTGATAGCTTCATCATTCTTCTGAATTCTCACATCATCCTTTTGAGAATTATATAAACTTTCCAAAACATATTAATGAGAAATCATTTGTGAATGGATTTATGATGTTACCTTCTTTATGATTCCCATTTCTATATTCATCAAATCTATGAAGATTGGATCCTCCTCAATTCTCATCAATGGTAGAATTGTTGGGTACTTTCAACTTAGAGGATCTTCCACTTTTTTCACTTTCCTAGGGTGGTAATGGATTGATCAGTAATAGTATTTGATCATATCTAACTATCTTCATTGGAACATGTTATACTGTTTCTGTGTGAATAAATACTTGAGGCCTTTGTGGTCAATATATATTTCACACTTCTCCCCAAAGAGATAATGCTGCCAAATTTTTAAAGTGAATATAACCGTAGCAAACGCCAGATCATTTCGTGAATAAATATTCTCATGAACATTCAATATCCTTGTAGCATTGACAATAACATTTTAACTTTTCATCCACACATAGCCATGTTCCTTATTCGAAGCATCACTAAATACCACAAAAATTTATCCATGTATGGGTAAAGTGAGAACATGTGCATTTATAAGCCTCTTTTTCAACTCCTTAATGTTTTCATCATATTTATCACTGCAAGAAAAATTTTCTCCCTTATGAGATAAATTGGTAAGAGGGTTGGAAAAAAGTGAGAAATTTCTAGCAAATCATCTATAATATCCTACTAACCCAAAGACGCTACAGATATCTATTACCAATGTTGGCCTTGACCATCCATTTATTGAATTTGTCTTGGAGGGATCCACATATATCCAATTGCTTCTAACGATATGGCCCACGAACAAGCCCTCTTACGACCACAAGTCACATGTGCTGTAATTTTTATAGAGATACTCCCTCTGCAAGGTCTCTATTACAGTTCTATGATTCTTCTTTTCATCCCCTTTGGTTTTAGAGTATATTAGAATATCATCTATAAATACTTCCCAAAAATTTTCAATGTAATCGCTAAAGACTATATTCCTCAATTCAATGATGATTTCTTGAGCATTAGTGTGTCTAAAAGGCATTACTATGAATTCATAGTGCCCGTATCTTGTATTAAAAGCCGTCTTGAGGATATCTTGCTTCATCACCCTAACTTGTTTACATCCCAACCACAAATCCACTTTGGAGTTGTATTTTTTCCCATGCAGCTAATCGAATAATTCATCAATTCATGTTAGAGTATACTATTCTATATCATGATTTTGTTAAGCTCATGATAATTGATGCAAAGGCCCATTGACACATCCTTCTTCTTGAGGAAGAGGACTGGTGCACACTATGGTGAAGCACATGGGCATATAATCCCTTTATCCAGATTATACAATAGTTGTTTATTTAGCTCCTCAAGATCCAAAATAGTCATTCAATATAGAGTTTTGGATATTTCCAACGCCCTAGGTGTAAGATCAATTGATTATTCAACATCTCTTTTAAGAGGATGTCCAGTCAATTCCTTGGGAAACACCTTAGCAAATTGCCTCAAAATATGAATGTCTTCAATGATAGATTCCTCATTAGACTAAATCATCCGATCTAGATACTCGTGTTCATAGGGAAGTAATATCCACACTTGAGATGATAGAGCTAATGACAATTATTCTTCCTCCTTGCACTTGCATCGAATCGTGGGTTGATTCTATACATAGTGAGTAATTTCCCTCTCTTAGCAATTTAGGTTATATTTATATAAGGAAATCTAATACATGAAAAGAATTGAATAAAATTCCACTAGAGGGAGTATGATGAGGGTCACTAGGATGTTCAATCCACCGATTCTG
The DNA here is from genome assembly GCA_963277665.1 of Viscum album. Taxonomy (NCBI): domain Eukaryota; kingdom Viridiplantae; phylum Streptophyta; class Magnoliopsida; order Santalales; family Viscaceae; genus Viscum; species Viscum album. The sequence goes on from OY728152.1 coordinate 1,765,867,065, forward strand.
ACAAGGGATGAGTTATATTCATGGGATGAAATGGTTGCCTCATTTCCGGTAATCAGCAACAACTTTATTTCCATGATTTGTGGTGGTGTTGGGATTATTATACTAATCTTTCAGGATATAAAATAATGTGTAGAACGTGAATCAAAAAGTTTTTTTGATATTCATGAATGAATTAGTAGTGTACCTGTCACTACATTGTTGTCGGGATTCACTTCAGCCGTAGTGATGGAAAAATCTTATTCTTGTTTACTTGGAGGTTTTTGGTCGACTCTGAAACCCCTCAGCTACGGGAACAGGTTTGAAAAGTGCTCGAGAAATTTGCAGTTGAAGCAATGAACAAAATGTTGAGGGTCGAGAGGTGCATTCCTCCCATTTTTCAATACTACAGGTTTTTCATTCTGACAGTTAATAGCCAGGAGACCTTCCCTTCCACACCTAAATCATTTCCTTACCCCCTTCAAGCAATTTCCTCAGTGCTTCTTTCCTCACCTTTGGCATTGGGGTGCTGGATTTTCTTAGAACCATTGGATTTATCCATCAAACTGCTATAATTGAAGTCCACCTTATGTTTTTTATCTCCATGATACCCCTATGATTCTTAGATATTCATTTTGACATTGAGGTCACATCGTACAATTTTCTCGTAGTCGTCGATCTGACGGATCACTAGAACTTTATGCTGGCTTTATTTTAGCCCCCCCCCAAAGAAGTAGTCAATATTGTATTCAGGGGTAATGAAAAATCCAATGGTGTATCATGAAATCCCTGAGAATTTTTCCTCGTACTATTTTATAGATTCATTGCCTTCTGGATAGATGGAAAGGAAGTCCCCTTACATCATATGCCGGAGGGTATGTGGAAAATATTTATGAAAAAACATCATCCAGGAATACTTCCATTTCAATGCCTCAATCTTCTACTCATGCTTCACATTTTTCACCAACGTCCACCATTGATCAGTTTCACCCTCCATACGATAAGCAGACAAGAGAACCTTATCTTGTTCAGAACATTGAAGAATGGAGATGATCATTTCAACGGATTTGATCTTTTGTTTGGTGATTGAATGATCACATGATCCATTAAAAGTAAGAGGCCTTATTCTCATTAAGATCTCCAGAGTGACATGTTCTTTCATTGGGGGGTGAATATTCCTCCTGGCCAATTTATCTATTTAAATATATAGTTAGCTATGATATAAGCTTGAAAATGTTCGCGATTATTTCTCCCATCGGATTGGGCATGTCATTAGAACAGTCATCAAATTGATCTTCACATCAGTTGTTATCCCAAGTAATCCTATTACTCTCCATTGGTTGGAATGAAAGGAATGTTAGGGGTAACACATAATGGGTAATCCAAGGAGAAAACTGATGACTAATAAATAACTTTTATTTCCTTAATTTATGAATCTATAGGCTTCAATATATGATATTCATGATCTCTTTTCTATCAAACATGCTTAAGGTAATATTTTAGTACCATAATAATGATTTATACTATGTTCATGAATTTGAAAAAATATATCCCCCAGGGACTTCGTAACCAAGAGTGTAGTAAGGCCCATTTTCATGCACCAATTCTCGTTTGAATCTAGATCAAATCGGTGTTTTCACGTTTTACCCCTATGATACATCTGTGCTAAAACCACCTCTACCTACTTTTATCCAGACAAGGATTTATTTTATTGATAAACCACTTAATAAATACTCTCTAGAACATAGGGATGTTTTATTATACACAATCATGTCTCTAAGGTCTCACTTGGGTTTTGTAATCCTAATCCCAAAATAAATAAACCTATCCATTGATACAAATTATAACAACCATTCCATTTATTAAACAATTAAACATTATTTATTACATAGAACACATCACTTGATACAACATATAATATCGACAGGTCTATTGTATTTGGGGTTTAGGAACATTACATATGAACATAAAACATAGGACACAACATCATATTGAAAATTTCATTTACATGACCACTACATTCACTCGTACATAGCAATGTATGGGATAACCTTAGGACATGCATAAGACAAGGGTGAGATATAAATCCAAATAAATGCATTAAAGGGGCATAAAATTAGTGATTAAATACATGTTAAGAAATAGTTATATCAATGGTGATTAAGATAAAATGAACATAAAGGGATGATATAACATGATTAACATAACATGGAAATGTGGCTACAACATTTAACATGATATTATCATGATCCAAGGTCCATTGCACATGGATGTTCATTAAAACATCATTACACTTGAATTAACATGATAAAACCTCATTACACTTCATGTATCATAATACTAATATTTACCTGATGCATTGGAGTTCTATCCGGGCGCACCCTTCTTAAACATTTAATTTCATGCATTAGTGTGCCACATGGAATATAAAACATGTAATCAATCATCATAATTTTTTCTAGTATAATGGTATTTGGAAAAAATACTTGAATCCTTATAATAAAAAATTAAATGAGCATAAAGGTGAATACCATTGATAGTTAAATGGGAATGCCATTCACTAAACAATGACATTGGCTTGGAAAATCGTAGTGCAATTTCAGAAGCATAATTGTTTGAGATAATAACTTATAAAAATTAGTTAATGAGAGAGAAATGGTTTATCATCACATTTACATGAAATGGAATGTAAGAGGGTCATATATATAAATGTCCAAAAAATGTAATGGAATTTAGATGCATAATACAATATAATTACTTGGATGTATATGAGGAGAGTGAAATACCTCACGGAATTTCGATATGGTTACAGGTATACATGGGAGGAATTAATGAATGATAAAGGGGTATCCCAACATCCAAACATAAAACGAGAATTATGGGGGAGGTGAAAAATCATACCCCAGCATTTCTAATTGAAAAAAAAGGAATTACCACTTATTGAAAATAGAATAATAATGTGAAAGGAAGAAATCCCATACTTGGAATTGTGATCCCAATGTCTTGGGAGAGACTTGAAAGAGGCTTCATGGGAGCTTCGAGCAACTTGGGAGGATTATAGAGAAAGGAGGAATGGGGTTGTTTGAACTCAAAAAGATTTTAGTGAATAGGAAGTGGGAGCTTGGATGGGTGTATATAGAAAAGGAGAGGTAATTCTTTATTATTTAGGTTTGGGACACCGCACGTTAAATGAATCAAAACCAAAAACCAGACCAAGGTATTTGCGAATGGTTTTTGCGAATAGTTTTTGACAAAGGGGAGTTAAAAAAATATTTTATAAGTCTAATGGACTAAATTCTTAAAATAAAAGGGTTTCTTATGTGGAGCTGAGTCACACTCTCAAGGAAAACAATTTAAAAAGTCTAAATTTTTTATAATCATTAAGGGTCCACTAATGCTTTGTAAAATTAAAAAAAACAAAAAATAAAATTATCTTAATTGTGAAACACATATTAGCTGAAGACATGTTTGAGGTATTTTATTACATTAAATTTGGGGCTTTATGATGTCATAAAACACATTATATATTTAAACGATATTTAATTTTTACCCAAAAATTCAACTATCTCAGAAAATAATGAAAAATTCACCATTGGATAATTTCGATATCCTAATTCCAAAAATAATTTTCATTTAATCTAAATAATTATCAAAATATGTGAATTTCTAATTTTAAAATAAAAACCGATATTTATCGAAAATTCACGGGTTTTGACAAAAACAGCCTTCAAACATTAATAAAATTTACCATTGCATTCATAAAATTATACGATAATTTATATTCAATAAATATTAATTAAATAATAATAACAATAAAATGAATGTATATTCATTGTTATATACAAAAATAATGAAAATATTCATAGTGACAATTTGTTGATACATAACCCCTTATAACACCCACATAAGACCAAAGGATAAAGTGTGCGATGGTGACAGACTCTTCGGGTGGCTCAGATAACATCGCTCGAGTGGTAATATCTACCAATTTTGACTTATCCCATAGTCAGTTCTACTAAAGCATAACGTGTTCAAGCTAGAATTGGGATTGGTCAAGAGTGAAGCCCAATGAAACCACCTCCTTTATGAGCTCTTACAAATGGGATTTTTACGGGGAAATTCTACTAGATGAGGCCATTGCGCCCTTTTATTGAGTAAATTGTATTAGTTAAAGTTTTATATTTATACTAAGAATGTGATCACTATTCAACGACTATATTAGAAGCAACCACAATTCCTTACAGTTTTTTAAATTCTAAAACATTAAAACAATGATGATGACATTTTATATAACCATAATAAGACATTTAATTAGATCAATAGGAATGTTCATTAATGAATGTTTGGGTGGTTCGAATATTGTAAAAGAAGGAAATGATGTTACTAATTCATAATTAATTGTCTAATGATAAAGAGTCATGTAAATGAATCTTGTTTTTTTTGTGAATACGATGTTAATGAAATTGATTCTGATGTTCATGCCTATTCTTGTGGGTTGTTACACCAAAAGCATGTTGGTTCTTGTTGTATAAAGTCATGTCAAATAACTTTTTTAATTATTTTTTTCTACATATGGTAGCTAGATGTTTTGGATTCCTATAGTTGGAACCTAATAATAACGAATCAATTAATTCAAGTTGGATTAAATATTTGGTTTTTGAAAATAGAAAATTTCTAGTGGGGTTTTGAGTTAGCATTTTGCTTGTATATGAAAAAGGGACTTTTGCTTGGATTTATGAGAGCCCATTGTATGTGAAGGTTGAATTCCTTTTTTGGTGCGAGGAACCCAATTTCAAAGTTGATTCATTGTTCTAGCAATGTGATGGGAGCTAGAATGCCAATTGTGAGATGTGGGGGTAGGGAGTGCAATTGTTTGTGGAAGCATTTGATTCCTAGAGTGGCGAGTTGCATTGGATTATACATGAGGGTGTCAGATATGAAATGTGAGATATTGAAATGGTTTGGAAGGGAATTTTTTGTTTCATTATGAATCATTGTAGTTGTTAATCTACATTAAATTCTCCAATACTGAAGGCATATGGTCCTGCATACCGTCATTCCAAAAGGGGGGATGATTTGTGGGGAATTCCAAATACCTTCATCATTTATCCTCTCGAGGGATGTTTGGTCTACAATATTTCTATAGGTGGAAAAGACATGATGAGTAGTTCGGATATTCATCATGTTAATCCCCTTATGATTAGTAGCATAGAATTTTTTTCTACAATGCCATGGATTATGGGAATTTAATAATGATATTAATAGTTTATTGAATAAATGATGTATAACACATGGGGTTAGAGATTGATGGGATGTAATACCGAGGTTATGTTTCTGAGGAACCATGGACTTAGTTTGGTTATGAAAGTAGGGAAAGTAACATTGTTGTGATTCTAATTAAATTAATTTTGTAAATTTATAATGGTTAATTAATGGTTAATGAGTTATTTAATGTAAAATAGAACTGATTAAAAGGGTTAATATGATTTAATAAAATATCTTTAATTTTTTGTGTACATTTAACATATATAGTATAACAGTGGCAACTGGGAGGCCGAGAGACATTAGCAGCAGTTGTGTATAACTCTAGGTTTTTCCAGTTTTTTTTCAGATATATTATATCATGTAATTGTGTGTTTCTATAAGATACCCACCCTATCAGTTATGGAGATTGAAACCCCGAGGATTATAATCCCTGGGGGTGATGTATACCCCAACATCTTATTGGTAGGATGGATGAATGACTTCCCCCTTTGGCCCCACTCTATTCTATGGGTAGCTACATGTGTTGGTATGGCCATCAGTTAGTTATCCCTATATAATTGGGTAGAGGGATTCCATGGATAGTGGTTATTTCACACACATATATTTTGGATATCGGTCATATGGGTTAATATACATTTATTGTGTATAGGTTGTGATGCCTTTATGATCCTTACATGGTCTATGGGTTGTAATAGCTTGAGACATAGTACTTGATGTATGGTGCACATTATTTTAGACGTGGTGGATCCAAAGAACTACCTTGTTACTTAATTTTGAGTGTTTGATGTGGGTTTTGTCCTAGGTTTCTGATGGTAAGACTTTGTGTTGTACAAGGATCATGTGGTAGTACTCGCCTGGGTGTCTTCGCACCTTCCTATTTGGGGATATGTGGCTTTGAAAGTGCGGCTTTGGAAGAAAGTGGAAAACTTGTGCAGAAGTTGGAGCACAATGACCTTGATATTATGTATTATATTATATACTCTCGTATGTGATGCTTCGTGATAGTATCCATGCTGAGGCTGGGATCTTAGTATACCTATTTATTTTACGAGTTAGTTTCACTTGTTTTTCACTATGCATTAGCATGATTTCTTTACAATTTCATGATAAGTTCTTGGGAAGATTTTACATTGTATATTGTTATACTCACCCTATTTATATATAAACTATTTTTTAGGTCACATGGATCAGGTTGGAGATCAAGCTAGTTACTATTATCTTGGGGTTTCATGAGTTGTTCAGGCTTGGTGGTTGCTACTATTTTTAATTTATTTTGGTACTTGATATTTTCCCTTTCTATTTTAGTAGTTCATGCATGATATTACATTTTTGAACTACTTTTTTACTTTATATTTATGTTTGAGTTAATGTTGTTCTATGTTTGTCTTATCTCTCTCTTCTGCATGTGTAACCTTAGAGGGTAATTCCTCCCATTTGGGGCTGTATTATACCTTTGTTTATAGTCGCAAACCTAGGCCCTACTGGTGGTGGGATTTGGGGGGTCATTATCTCTCTTCTCACATTGTCGACCAATGAGAGTTACACCTTGTGAGGAGGGGTCATGATAAATATGAGTATATATGAATTAAAGAAATCATAGAATAATATTAAAAATATTATTTAACTAATTTCATAAAACAACGATATTAAAATCCTGAGTTTTACTAGTGTCATTAAAATAATTATTAAATGAAAGTCCCTCGTAAATATCAAATCATTGATGTAGTAAATTATAAAATAAATAAAATATGGCATCAACCATATTTTAATATATTGCAAATGGTATGTAAAAAATATAGCATTAAAAATTTATATCATACATATTCTTAGGAAGACATAATTATGATGTTGTAGTTTAAACTAATGAATGGGAATTGGGTTAGAAATTCCTACTTGAGTCTGAATGTTCCATAGAAATCATTATATTCCAGAATAATAAACTTATATTAATTATCTAGATTTATTTGTAAGTTTCTCATGTTTAATATTCCTTTTATATCACTTTTTATCTTGTGATAGAAATTATTATATTATTTATATTCAGGTGAGACGTTTCGATGATATTTGATTTCTTTTAGTCCAAAATGACTGCGATATGATGTCGATAGTCAATGTTTTAATTATTAAATCACCTATATAATATAATTCATGAAATGGTAATAATTTTTATAGATGAATTAAAATTTAAAATAAAACCAATGTATATGGTTATGAATAATGGACAATGTTATAATCATGGAAACTCAATATTGTAAATACCCAAGGGTAGCATTTACATTTCCCAATGATCATCAGTGAAATTATGTAAGTTTTATATAATCATTCTAGAATGATATGAGTATAATAATTATTATATAATTAAATTAATTATACATAAATAGATCACCAATGTGATTTGATAATTGAAAAAAATAAAAACGCTTTTTGGAGGGGATAATTTACATGTACGCACGAAATGTGTTACCGTTTTCATGGAATGGTGTGAATTTAAATGATATTTCATTATTTAATAATGATTAATGTGTCGTTCATATAATATATAATCGTTAAATACCTCTTTATAAATAGTATTGAGAGATGATGATGGAAAAAAATTATATATATTCATGATGTTGTAGTCTACATTACTCACAAACAATTAATTATTTTCCCATTTGATGGACTTGTTGTAAATTTTTGGTGGTGAAATTAACATAAAAATATAAAATTAAATTTATTATAATGAATTTATTATTAAAACATGGTTGAAAATTAATGGAATTAATTGGATTATGATGTAAAAAAACATGTCATTAAAAAATTACACATCTACCTTGGAGAAAATATTTTACTTAGCTCCATAAGAACACTATGGTTTTTATGCCTAAAATAGATCATATATAATGTGTGGAGGGAAAATATGGATTTATTGTAAGAGATATGGGTTGATTCATATATTTTTTATGTCTGAATAAATGAGAAAAACTAGGTTTCATTTATAAATTATGTGAGAACTCTTGGAATTTTTCAAATTATTAAATAAAAATAAATTAGTTTTCAATTAAAAATTTATCAAAAATTATTCATTCATAATGTATTATTATTATGGGTATAAAATCATTTATAAAATTAATAATAGAAAAAATGTTGATCATTTTTTAATCCTCTTCTTTTTGTATTGACCATATTTATTCTCTTTAACTATCCTCCAGAAAACATTTTTTAAATATTTTAATGATTATATAGTAACAATAAAATTATAAATGAACCATTAATGAATAATTAATGAAATTTTATACCTTATCCCAATAATTTTGATGAATTTGATTTTTATATTTTTTTATAACTTAATAAAATAGTACTTATTTTCCTATATAAATATTGTCAACTTTGACACTATTTAATATGGGAATTGCTTTTTTTAAAATAAGGAAATGATAAATGAGATCCAAATATTATAACACATATATATCATTAAAAAATTATCTTAAAAAATATTGTAGGACATTAATTATCAGATATACTATTTATTTGAATATTATAATATCATTTATTTGATATTTCAATTAATTAAACAATTAATAAATCATTATTGTTTAATCTTTTATGTTAATAGAATCCTCCAAAAAATTAAAAATAAATTTTTATTATTAATATTTATAAAATTATATCTAAAAAATACTATTTATAGTATAATATATAATCTAAATAACACTATAATAAAAATACAATAGTCATTAAAACATTTATATGACATCATTGACTTTTTTAAAATAAAATACTATAAATGTATTAAAGTAATAAAAGAGGAATTATGTGGTCATAAAATCATTATAAAGATGATTTTGGTAGAAATAAACACATCCAAAAATTTCGCACAACCGTTTGGGTAATTTCATAATATTTATACTATTTTTTAACCCATAATCCCCTAATTTAGAATGAAATGTGGTAATAAAAATTACCATTTTTATTATTTATATTGTCCAAATATAATTATTCCCTAATTAATATAATTGGAAATTATGATTCCAAATATGGAATACATTTTAAAAAAATCAAATCAATGAATTGGATAAAATTATTTTAAAATCAATCTCATAGCTGGAATTCCATATAATGTATTTAATGTGAAATCTTCCAAAAGATTTAATTGAATTTATAAAAAATTTAAATTTAAAATTGACACAAATGTGCTAAATTTAATTAAATGATATAAAATTGATCTAATTATAAACTCTGACCAACAAAAAATATAATTTAACATTATATGTTAATTAGGAGAAAATGTTGTTTTCAATTAAAATTATTTATTCTCTATTATTGATCAAAACAAGAAACATATTAGAAAAATATCAAAAACACTACCAAAGTAAATTACTGTATTCTTATTTTACATATTTATTTTAATTTTTAAAATATAATTTATAAAATTTTCAATTACATGATTTAAAAAATATTCCCTATAAAAAGTGGGAAAGCTAGCTTTATAGAAAAACTGTCTTTTAAGAGTATAATTTAATTTATTATTATATAATGGTTAGAAAACACATATGATGTATGTTAAAGATAATATATATTATAATGAAAATTATATTTATATATTCCAAAATGAGTGATTTGTTTATTTATTGGTATAAAAAAGACATGTTCACATTTAAATTTTTTATCAAAATTTATTCCATTTAAATTTATTATAGGGTTTATTTAAATTTATAATTAAATTTTAAACGATATAATTATATATATATATATGTGTTAACCATATTTTTATAATTCAATTATTCAAGTTCATACACTTCATTATAAGGGGTAAGAAATAATATTAATATTTAAATTATAATATTTATTTGTTCAATTATACTCGAGGTGGTGTAACATGTTTTCTATCAAACATAGTGTATCATTTAAAAAACATTATATTTTAATATATATCCATTCTTATAAGATCCCATAACTTTCTTGTTATAGATTTATATCTCATTATAATTGGATTTTTTTTGTTGATTTTTTTCTTCAAAATATGAAGCATGAGTATTTTATTCAGAACATGTTGTATAATAATTTCATTTGTTCACAACATGAATGGTGGGAATTTTATATTCACTACATTAAAATGGAAATTTTGTCGGTTCATGACATGATGTGTGGGAATTTGATTTATTAACAATTCTATAATGTTAATATGCTAATATTTTTTACATTATTAATTTTTATAGGTAACATTAAATATCTACATTCCTATGATTATTCTCCATGAATAATGATTAATTTCTCAATATTCTTCACACTTTTCCAATTATATATGTTTTTGATATTTGAAATTAAATGAATGAATATCATCATTATAGTGAAACTAATTTTATTTTGTGTTGTTATTAATTATAAATTCCTTTTTTTCTCATAATTTATAATATTCATATTATCTAAACATTGATGAAATATTGATATGTTTTACATTACTGATTGTTTCATATCCCCAATTTATTATGTTTCTTATTCCCAAATTTATGATTATAATTTTAAATATTTGGATTTCTAAAAGGAATTTTAAGGATTATTTTTATTGGTCAAATATTATAAATTAATCTGAAAATGTAGCTAATCCACATGTCACTACACCGTATAATCATTTTGTAATATTACTATTTGTGACATATAATATTAAATTCACTATATCAAGGTATTCTTTATGATATGTTTATCATTGGAAACATAATTAAAATTATTCCTTCCATTCGGTATACAAATATTACACATTTTTATCTTATTCATTACATTTAATTCAACATTTACATTTTAACTATTATATTTTATATTCAAAATATATAATTGTTTTATATTTTATTATAGATTAACATTTGAAATAAATAATTGTGAAATTATTTATTTAAGTATTAAATATAGTGAAATATTTTATTCTTTAATTTAAAAATAGAAAACCATGTTCCAACCATGGATTCATAATTCTCTGATATTCAAGGATTTTGTGATGATACGATTCAGTTGTGTAAACTCAATAAATAATTTTCATTCATTGGAATATAGATTGAAAATTAAGTGACTCGTAGCATAAAAAGAAAATTTTTTATTTAAATTATTCACTAAGTGTAATAAAGGAAAATGTAACATATTTAACATCTCATCAATGAAAAATGTTCTATGGAATGAATAATTATATTTTATGAAAAGAATAAATTTTGTGATGAAATATATTTGTGATTATAGTTCTATTATATTATTTGAAGTGGAATTGATACACCATTTTTTTAAAAAAAATTAATTTTGACAGATTCATGAATACATTAGATGAGAAAATGTATTTTAACGAGTGATATAAATTTTTTGGATGTACAAAATTTTAATTTTTCAAAGAATATTTTCATAATAATGGGAGGGTGTTTTTTCATATAAGGATTTGATTAAGTCATGGAAATATTATTTATTCAAAAAGAAAAATATATAGATAACCATTAAAATAAAAATAAATATTTACAATGGTAACATGGTAATCAAGATGTAATATGATATCAAAAATTATTAGTAAAAAATGAGGAGATTCTATAGATAATTTTTCAAATGTGATATATCCCAATATCTATTTTTAATAACAATGGATATATCTAAATGGGTTCTGATGAATGGTCCATGAGATGTGTTATCACATTAGGTGTTGTAATTTTTCTCTTGATTTATGATAATATAAACAATGATATTTCGAAGGGAATATTGTGAAAATATATAGTTTGAAGGGAAATAAAATATTATATCTAATTAAAAAAATGTGAAAATATTATAACTCGGATATAAATAATTCAACATGAGTATATTTCACTATATATATATAAAATGAATGTTGTCATAGATAAATGGTTGTGTTGTAAACAAAAATACAAAGGGGTGGTGATATAACTATGAATGTCTTTGTCAGATGTTATGGAATTATCAATTGATTATAATCTATTATGGATATATTTTTTAAGGATGCATTCCAGAAACATATATGAGAATATAGATATTTCAAAATTCATTAGGGAATATTGGAATTAAGGTATTATAATTAGTGACTATGACATTATTGATCTAGTTTTTTAATAACTAGATGACAATAGTTGTTAAATAAATGTTATTGAGGAAGAATTGAAAAGGTCACATTGTTCGTTGATGGGATTTTTATTGATTTAAATTTATTTCACAAGAAACAATTTAAAGAAATAGATATCATAATTTAGATTTAGTTAATGGTTTTAATAATTTCGATTTGTAAGATTATTATGGACTAGGACTCCGTATATATGAATGGAAATATTGTTCCATCATTAGAACAATATAGAATTTAAATGAATTAAAAGAGATGAGGAAAATACAAGGGAAACCTATGATAATCTGAAATTATTCAAGTAATTGTTTATTTATAAGGTCAAAGAAGTTGTGAAATTGTACACATACAAATTCTATTTATAAGAATATTATATTGAAGTCAATAATAAGAAAATACATACACCTATAGATATATTTGGTTATATTCAAAATGATTTCAGATCATATTGATATACATAATGGTCACTCATGAAATGGTGATGTAATTTCATGGATTCGAAAATTTTGATTCATTTTAGATTAATGAATGAAGTATCATGAAACTAAAAACTTTTTAATTGGTGGGAATTTCATGGTGGAAATAATAATAGTGTAAAAATTATCTATTATTTCCATAGTTTGAAGAGTATGGGTTTTTATATATATAAAAACCTAGGAATGTGTGATTTATATTCAATATGTGAGGTTATAAAATTTTAGCAACAATGTGGGACAACATAAAGGATTCGTTCAACAAAACAGTTATATATGAACAATGGATGCAGGTAAAATTATCATGATGGTGTATGTGTGAAAATGGAATTATTATCATTTCATGAAAGGGATTAAATTTTTTAGATAAATAGAAAAACTAAAATATCATGTCATAAAATTAAAAGTAGAGGATTCTTGTGAATGAAAAACACTATCAATATCCCAATGTGATGTTTTGTAAAGTTGTTATGGGAACTACTTTTTTACAAGAGTTACTTATTCAGAAAATTATGTCCCATGAACATATATTCTGTTGAAATCATTGTATTTTGTAATGTTTAATCATTCATGATTGAACATACATAAACTGTGTTTACATAAAGGGACATAAAATCTATACATTAATTAATAAACATTATACTAATTTAATTAGCATTTCATACACAATAAGTGAACATAAAAAATAGAGAATATTATAAATTTATAAATATGATATCCTTGAACTAAAATAATAATGAGTGTCATTAAAATATACAATTACATGTGGAATTATAGATAGATTATAATTGATATAATTCCATTTCATATTTATAATATTATATAGTGATTTTATTCTACATTAATCTTTTAGGGGATATGTTTAAATGAAGTCATTGATGTTTTAACATTATTTTGAATAGAATAAGGATGTAATTTAAAAGTAATTTTAATATGACCAACCAATTATATGTTATAATGAAATAGACTTTATAGTTGAATAGATAGCGGAAATCATGTCCTTAATCTACTAGAGAGACACTTTTATCAATAAAATTTATATTTCATTCAGTGAATGAATCACCCCGACCCTACCTCCTTAGCATGAGGATGCAGCGAGGGTTACAGGGCCTTAAGAGACATTCACAAGGATCCAAAGGCTGGAAATAAATTCCAAGGGCATCATGAAATATTGGGGAACGATTTTCACTTGAGAAAAAACCGACCAACCAAATGATCAACTAACAACAAACTACATGATGCTTGTCAAAAAAACAACCAACTCATACATTACCAAAAGGGAACTGAATTATTCCACAATATAACCCACAAACCAATACAACCAACACAATATCAAAGTACTGCGCAGAAGACTAAAAAAATACCCAAAATAAGCCAAGACAGACCCCACATCTCCACACCAAGCTCCATGCTCCACGCACCACCATATATCCCAAGCATCACCATGAACCACTAGTAATGAGATGCTTTACCTTTACCTGTATCCTGTAATATGACATCTAAAAAAGCACTAAAGTGCCAAAGATGGGGGGTGACTACTAATACTCAGTTACTTTTTCCCAAATGACTTCCATACAAACACCACTATTATAAAACTGTTAAAAAATTTATATAAGGAAGTTTATATAAAATAATCATAAGTGAAACCAATACCATGAGCCAAACATACTCTTACCAAGCCACATCACCCAAACCAAGAACCAAAGGGAAAGCTAAACCATCAGGCCATAATCCATCTCACCATTTATCATTAGGACAATAATTTCCTTCTTACAAAGCAATTCACAACAAGACAACCAAAACAATGGGACTTCCACCCATCCTGTTCACCCCATTATCAGCTAGTGGTACTTCGTGACCACTACCCATAATGGTGGTTCATCCGACCACTACCCGTCAACATGTATATTGAGACATCCCACCAACATTCACATCACATTTCCGCAAGACATAACAATTATTATGACCCCCAAGGCCACAAAACATCCAAATAATCATTTCCATCACAAACAAAACAACATCGAATAAAACATATTCATTGAAAACCATCTTTCAAAAAACACTTTTCATAACCAAGCACTAATGATTTTAAAAACAAAATTTTAAAATCACACATCAAATCCCCATTTAGCTTCATTAACCCATTTTCCCCAAATTCCTCCAGACACCATTAATGAGATTTCCAATCAATTTCCCACATCAAAACACACAATTAATTTTAAGCAACAAAAATTAATTGTAACCAAAATTCAATTTCTAGCTATGTTGAGTCCAGAGAGATTCCACCTACCTTTAGGGTTATGGAAAAATTATCCCACAAGTAACCACACCCCAATCTGGGAAAAAACTTTATGAAAACCACTCTATATCGCCTTCCATATCATACACAATCCTTAAAATCATTACCCAAGAAACCCAAACACTAGATCTAAATGCTACATATGTAGATATAGAAAACATGATAGAGAGAGGGGGAGGAATATCAAGATGAAACTACCGAGAAAATAAGAGAAGAGACTTTCCATGGAGAAACCACCCTCAAAACACCAAGAAACCTCGTTGAATCGCTTCCAAAATTAGTCAAAGAGCACCTTACATCTCTGAGAACCCAAAATCTCGAGTGAGTCATGAGTGGGATAAGATTGGGATGAAATCGTTCATGTACGAAAGAGCACAAATTTAAAAACCCTTCATTTAATTGGTTGCGAGGTTTGTCTGCACAGTTTGTAAAACTGTGCGCTAACTGTGTGCATGCCACTTTCTTGAAAGAAGGGGTCAACATGATTTCCTCACACGGTTTGGAAAACCATGCGTAGTCCATGCGAATCCCACTACCTCCCCCTTTATGGTTTCTTAGAGAACCCGAATAGTTTTTCCTAACCGTGCTAAAACTATGCTCCCTAAGAAGAGCCTCCAATCTTATTCAAAACCATTCCAAACTCTCCCAAACTATTCTCAACTCATCCGATGGATATTAAACACATACAAAATAATAAAAAAGGCTAAATACCTCAAAATATGGGTACTAAATTCTCCTCACCATTGTACATGCCGTCCTCAGAAAGTAGTGAACCCAAACATTTCCAAAATAACATGGGACATTGCTCGACCTTCTCTTTCTCCAGTGCCCAAGTCTCCTCTTAGATCTAACCATGATACCACAAAACCCGAACAAGGACGTTGATTTTAACCCGAAAGAATTTCTCTTTCCTATCCACAACCTGCAATGGCACGTTCACCAATGAATCATTTGACTCTAGCTCAACATGATCCCATCAAATAACAAGGCCCAGATCCGGATGATACTTTTCAACTGCAACACATGAAACACATTTGGCACCGCACTGAACATAGGTGGAAAAACCAAACAATTAGCCACCTCACCAACCCACTAAAGAATCTAAAAAGGTCTAATATAACTCAGAGATAAGTTTCCTATATCCCAAACCAACGATGTCCCAACCTAGGAGAGATCCTCAATAAAACATGATCACTCACCATGAACAACAACGTCCGTCGACGATGATCTGCATACGATTTCTGATGACTCTGAGCCATCTCCATTTTCTTATTGATTAACTTTATCTTCTATGTAGTCTTCTGGACAAGGCTTGGTCCCACCACTGAGGACTCACCCATTTCCACACAGCATAGTGGAAAACGACGTGGTCCCCCATACAATGCTTCAAATAGATCCATATGTATGGATGCCTAATAACTGATATTGTAAGAGAACTCAACCAATAACAAGTGATCCTCTCACGTGCCACAAAAATCCATGACACAATGCCACAACATATCCTCCAATGTTTGGATCATCCTCTCAAATTGACCATCTGTCTAAGGGTGATCTGTCATGGTCATAGTAAATTGTGTCCTAAGGGTATGGGGAGAGGATTTCCAAAAATGAGATGTGAACATCAAATCTCTATCTGATAAAATCAAATATGGAACACCTAGCCTCTTTACCAACTCCCAGATATAGATTTTTGAAAGATCTTCCACTATACGAGTTTCACAAATTGGAATGAAATGGGCCAACTTAGTTATCCAATCCACTATCCCCCAAATGGAATCGTGCTTTTTGACCATTCTTGGGGGACTTGTGACAAAATAAATCAAAATTTTCTCCCACTTCCAAATACGTATTGGTAAAGACTGAAACATTCATACTGGTCTCTGATGCACTGCCTTGAAAGTCTGGCATGTCAAGCATCTCAAAAAAAAAACTCAACCACTCATCCTTTGATAATATCCCACCAGAACTGCGCTTTCAAAGAATTATACATTTATTGAATTCAAGGATGAACAACTCACCTAGGATGATAACATGCCCTTAGAATATCCTCCTAAAAATCAATATGTACAACCATCCAATTCCAAAAACCCAAAACTGAACCTCAATTCAGTTTCCAACCCTCAATGATCTCCCCACCATTGAGGTTCGACCTCATGGTCACACACTCAAAATCGGATATATGTGCCTCTTTAGCCAGGAAAACCTATTCAGGATTCAAAAATACTGGAAAGAAAACCACTTTATCGCCTTGGTCCTCACATTCCAACCACATGTCATCTTTAACCGACATCAACTGTCACTGGTCTGATTCCTATTTTAGAACTTCAGCTTATAATTTTCTACTCAATTCATATACCACCAAATTTCCCTTACCAGGTGTGTACATCATCTCAAAATCAATCATCTATAGATATTCCATTCATCTTCGTTACCTCAAGTTCAAATCCCTTTGTGAGAAAATGTCCGTCAAGCACTTATGATCTGTATATACCATGAATTTCTCAACGAAGAAATAATGACACCATAGTTTCAATGCATGGACAACTCCTGCCAATTCCAAATCATGAGTATGGTAGTTCTTCTCATGAACCCTCACCTGCCATGATCCATCTGCAACCACATGATTTCCTAGCATTCAAATGCACTCCAACCCAAATCCCGATTCATCTTAATACACCACATACCATTTTCCTGGTTTTAGAAAAACCAAGATTGGTGCTGATGTAAGGAGACCATTTATCTCTTAGAAACACTGCTGACAATTTTAATTCCACTGGAATGAAACATTATTTCATGTCAAAGCTATCATCAGTGAATCCAAATGTGAAAAATCACAAACAAAATGCTGATAATACCTAGTTAGACATAGGAAACTCCCTACCTAAAACACATTCTTTGGAATTTTCCATGAGATAACAACATATATATTTTTCGGATCCACTAAAACACCCTTTTCAGAAATCACATTGCCAAGAAAATAGACATGTTGTATCCAAAAGACTCACTTTGACAATTTGGCATACAAATTATGATCCCTCAATATCCCCCGCACAGTCGCTATGTGCTGATCACTCTCCACCCTTGTCTTTGAATACACCAAAATATCATCAACAAACACCACTACAAATGAATCCAGATATCTTTGAAAAAACTATTTCATCATTGCCATGAACATCGTTGGTGCATTCGTTAGACCAAAAAGAATAACCACATATTCATAATGGCCATATCTACTTCTTAATGCTATTTTAAGAATATCTTCCTTCTTCACCCCAATTGATGATATCCCGAACTCAGGTCGATCTTGTAGAACCACTGGGCTCCCCTCAACATTTTGAAAAAATAATCAATTTGTAGAAGTGGATATCTGTTCTTTTTAGTAACCTGATTATGTCTACGATAATCCATACATAGCCTCGATGTATGATCCTAATTTTTTACAAACAACACCTGGGATGCCCACGTAAATGTGCTAGGCTGGATAAAATAGTTGTTTTGTATCTCTTCCAACTGGTCTTTCAATTCCCGCAATTCTATAGGTGCCATTTGTTAAGACATAAGTGAGATAGGACTAGTCCCTGGAAAGAGATCAATCGTAAACTCCTCTTCTATTACAGGAGGGAACCGAAAGAATTATTCAGGAAAAACATTTATTATTTGATCTAACACTGTTTGAAGAACACTTTGATCAACACCCTCTACCGATTCCACCGACAACAATACCAACTGATACGATAATGTGCCCACAGCTGGTTCTAACAAACCCATTCCACCCTGTCTTTCATGCCTCTCTCCACTGAAGTGATATCTAATGCCATATTGTGCAAAAAATCCATAGTTCGCACATTACAATTAATGTGGGCCTTAATGTCCCCAAGCCAATTCTTTCCTAGGATCACATCATACCCATCCATCTCAACCATTGAGAAATTCCACATCAGCTCAACCTCGCACACAACGATACAACATGCTCTACACGAAAAGGCTCGACAATCTCTTCAACCCAAAAGAGTTTGATGTTTCAAAAATGAAGGCATCATTTCTACCCATAAACCCAGCAACTCAACCACAAGTGCAACAATAAAAGATTATGAAGCACCCAAATCAAACAACACATCCATCAGGGTAGATTTTAAAATAATAATACATTTCACCATGGATGGTCTCGATGGATCATCTACCACAACCTGCTCAGCTCTGAACAACGCCTTGATTTACACACTCTACTCTTTATTTTCCCTTATGAGGATTTGTGGTGTTTCGAGAATCTCCATGATTGACTTTACTCAGCTGACAAGGGGTATGCTGATGTCCCCATACCATCAAAGCATACGATGTATGCGATCCCTGAGTAGTTTCATGCACACCGGACCTTGGAGCATTCCTACAATAGTGCTGAAGATTTCCCATCTCCTTGCAACTGTGAAATTCTTAAAGTTATGTCGTATAGTCCTGCTTGATGTGTGCCATAGAGCCACAATAAAAACATCCTTCTTTGATGTAGAGATTCAGAGGAAGATTTACCGATCATTCCATTAGATTATGTTCCATACTCCCACACTAGGAATAATTGCCCCTCCTCCTCTTAAACCCATCTTTATAGTTAAAATTATTCCCCATTGGTACCACCATGCTTCCCCGACCTGGAGCTGCCAACAGATCCTGCTCAACCACCAATGCTCGATTAACCATCTCTGTGTAATCACTGATACACAACACTTCTATTTTTGAATAGATCTCTTGCCTTAACCCCACTTCAAAGATAATTTCCTTCAACAATGTTCTACCTGCCACCTTCGGTGGAAACCACACTAATCTCATAAACGTAGCTGCATAGTCTGTCATAGAAATATTCTCTTCTTCAGACTGATGAAATTTTCTGTGTGCTGAATTCTAAATGTATTTTGGTATAATATATTATTAAACAATTACTCAAAGCCTTACCATATCATACCATGGTATGTTCCTTCATGGAATATCCACTCCCACCACTGAAGAGAAATATCCTCTATCTTATATGTTGCTAGATTTACTTTCAACTCTACCGGTGTCCCCAAGAAATCGTAAATTCTATTCATTCTCGACTGCCATGCCTCTGCACTTTCTGGGTCCAAATCATCCCAAATGACTGGTGGATCCTGCTTTGGAAAATGAGTCGCATAATCAACATGCTTTGGCTCTTCCACTCTACTCACTTATCCCATATTTTGGAAATCTTGCAATATGTTGTACACTAACTGCTGGTTCACCTGGGGCTCCGGTGCAACCACATTCTCATCGGCCATATCCGGTTGGTCTATACGATGCCTACCCTATTCCATTTCTATAAACAGAAAACAAAAAACCCTGAGTCTCACTACCGTAGACATCATGTATTCCCATTTCAAATCGCATTACACAACACTATCACAACGAGGCTTTACACCTTTCCAATTTTTCATGTTTCAACATTTTTGAAAACCATACCATTTTCAAAATAAAGAATTTATTTTCATATAAATTTCACTCATCTGAAAAAAAAATTCTCAATTCATCCCATAAATCATTATTCCCAATGAAATATGAATCCTAGAGGGAATTCATTTATACGATATATGCAATGCACAGGTCATTGGCTACACCCATGATAATGAGATTGCTAATGCCTATAAGTGTCTTCAAAACTCTTATGTACCCAAATCCATGGTAAAAAGAAGTTCAACACAATAGGGATAGCTATATCCTTTTATGCTATACATTCCACATTCCGACATTCCTATGCCTAGATACCATCACGACTCAAGGAATATTCCACAACAAATGTGAACTGCAAATCAGAGAATCAACAACATAGGACCGAACATGTTGATACCACTTGTAACACCTCACCCATACCTCATTGTCTTGAGGAGGCGGTGAGGGTTATTTGTCCTTACGAGACATTCCCATGTTGCCAATGGCTGGAAAAAAATGCTGAGGGCTTGGAGAAACGATTTGGGAACGATATTCCCTTGAGACAAAACCAACCAAACAAATGATCCACTAACAACAAACTACACGATGCATTCCCACAAAAAACCAACTCATACATTACATAAAGGGAACTATATTATTCCACAATAATACCAAAAAACCCATAAAACAAACACAATATCAGAGTACCAAGTTGATGACTAAACAAAAGACCCAAAATAAGTTAAGAAACATTCCACAGCTCCACACCAAGATCCATGCTCCTTGTAACACCACATATCATAAGCATCACTACAAACCACTAGCAATGAGATAATTTAACATTACCTATATCCCGGAATACGACATCTACAAAAGCACAAAACTTCCAAAGTAGGGGGTGAGTACTAATACTCAGTAGGGTTTCCCCAAATGACTTCCCTACACAGGCCATAAAGATAAAACCGTTAGCATATTTAAATAAATAAGTTTATGTAAAATAATCACAAGTGAAACAAATACCATGATACAAACATACTCTTACCATGATACCTCCCCCAAACCAATAACCCAAGGGAATGCCAAAAAATAATGTCATAAGCCATCTCACCATTTAACATTAGCACACCAATTTCTATCTTGCAATGTAATGCACAACAAGAAAACCAAAACGATGGGACTTCCTCCCATCACGTTCACCCCATTCTCAGCTTGCGGTACTTCCCGACCACTACCCATTATGGTGGATCTTCCAACCACTATCCATCACCTTTTTTATGTGACTTCACACTCACATTCACTTCACATTTCTACAATCCATAACTAAGAATATGACACAAAAGGCCACACAACATGAAAATAATCATTTCCATCACATGCCAATCCACTTCAAATAAAACATCTTCATTGAAAAAAATCATTCACAAAACACTTTTCATAACCAAGCACTAATGATTTTAAATTCTACCTTTTAAAATCACACAACAAATACCCATTTAGCAACATTGACAAGTTTTTTCCAAAATCCAGAAAACACCTTCAAAGGGATTTCCAATAAATTTCTCACATCAAAAACACAATTAATTTTAAGCAAGAAAAATTAAATGTAACCGATATTCTTTTTCTAGAAATTTGGAGTCAATAGAGAATCCACCTACCTTTAGGGTTTTAGCGAAATCGATCCGCAAGATATTTCACCCCAATCCAAAAAACGCTTCATGAAAACCACTATAGATAACCTTTCCTATCGTCCACACGACATAAAATAAAATCCCAAGGCATCCCCAAAATTAGATCTACATGAAACAAATTAGATCTAGAAAATCGAGAGAGAGAGAGAGAGAGATGATGATGATCTTGAGGAAACCACAAACAAACCAAGAGGAGAGACTCACTCAGGATACAAAACCCTCAAAACATCAAGAAACCCTTTTTAATTGCTTCCAAAACAAGTGGGAGAGCACCTTCAACCTCTGAGATCCCAAAATCTTGAATGAGGCTCGAGTGGGAGAATATTGGGTGTGAAATTGGTCAAGCCTGATGGAGCCCGAAATTAAAAACCCTTCCTTTATGTGGCCTCACCGTTAGTCTTCACGGTTTGACAAACTGTGCATTAACCATGCGCACTCCACTGTTTTGAGAGGAGGGGTCCACATGGTTGCCTCAACATGTTTGGAAAACAATATACAGGCTGTGTGAAGCCTATTGCCTCCCCCTACATGGTTTCCTAGAGAACCCTCATGCTTTCCCCTAACCATGATTAAACTGTGCTACCAAAGAAAAGCCTCCAAACTTATTCAAAACCATTACAAACTCCCCAAAAATATTCTCAACTCATCCCATGAACATTAAACACATAAAAATGCATAAAAACGTCTACATACCTCAATCTGGGGGTAATATAGTGAAGCAATATGCGAGGTAGTGAGGTAGAAGTGAAAGATTACACACGATCATAAGTGCTCTATTAGAATAGTGTTTGTTAACATTATTGAAAAAAAATTAGTTTTTACATAGGGTTTTATATTTTTCACAATTTGTTATATGAAAAATAAACATATGAAATGTTGTAAATATTTTTTTAAAGATAATTATTAAAATTAATATTAAAAAATATTGATAATAATTAAAGTCCATTAATTTCTATTGTAATAATGACCGATGATAAAAGTGTCTAATTATTTTTTTAAAAAAATTAAATGTTCATTAATCTCTTGTAAGACACTAAATGATCAATAATTAATAAAATTACAGTGACCTGATGAAATAAATAAGAAAAAATTAATATTCTAATTAATTTCTATTCAACATATAGTGTACATCACCTGAATTACATTTTTATGGATAATTCATTAAGAATACATATATTCAACTTGTAAGTAATTATTGAATATAGCACATAGATGTAAGTAAAAAATTTCTATTCTTAACTTTATCTAAAAAAATATTCTTCATCATAAAAAATGAATCATTAAGGTTTATAGAAAATCATAAAACAAAAGATAAGGAAACTAGGCAATGATATAATAATTATAAATACCAAGATGAAATTTATGAACCCTGAAACATTTGAATAGATATGGGGATCAAAATAGTTTATATGAAATGAATATTAATTGATGGTTAAAGAATATGTATAAAGCTTGAAAATGATAATTATTATAGTGAGTGAGAAATTTCATATAATGATATCACATTTTATTAAATGTATATTCATTACATAAAATAAGGAGTAATGACATAATAATATCAATGTTTTGGTTTTGAAAAAAATGAAATTTAAACAACTGGTTGATAATTTACCTTTATCATCTCTATCTATGTTATTCTTAACAAGATTCCTTCATAGAAATATAATGTATAATATTATGACTCATAATTTATGGAATTTATGAATAATAAAGGATGATATAAAACTTATTGTAGGATAATAAAATTAGATATCAATGATCATGTTATATTTACATGGGAACAAGGGTATGAGACAAATACCATAACATATAAAAAACAAGCTCTATATAAAAAATATTATTATAATTTATCCTATAATATATCATGGATGTTCATAAGAGATTAATAATAAATAAACCACTTAACATAAGAAGTGATAATATAATATTACATATGAAATTGTTTTGTTTAATACCCATACACATAAAACATTGAGAACATGTATAAATATGAACATGTTAAATCATTAAATTATTTATTTTTTCTCATTCCCTATAAAAAATTTGTAGACATAATATAAGGATTGTATATATCATTATGAACAATAAATTAGGTGCACTCATAACCCTATAAACATGAATTTAGAACCATTAATAAATATATAGTCATGAATTTAGTCCCACACATAACCTTATGGACATAAAACCATGTCCTCATTTAAAATTATCAACACGAAATCAGGGTAACCCCAAACATAATTAACTCATGAGTTATTCACCATTACTTATGGAGTTTTAAATATATAAAATGGTCACTAATCCTCCTTTTAAAATTGTACCACCTATGAAATAATGAAAAAATATATGTATTTTCAATAAGAAAATAAAAAATGCAACATATTATAACTCACACAAAATGGGTTTCCTAACCATTTAAATACCAAATAAACTGTGGAAAAGAAATAGGTTTCATTAAAATAATGCTATAAAAAACATAAACTATCCATATAAAGAATACAGGTTATATCATTGGTTTATATCTCTAGTAAAGAATATGTAAAAACAATGGATTTATTATCAATTTGAAAATGACATCTAAATATTACATGGATAAATTTTAAAAGAAAATATACATTACAATTTTAAAAAACATCCTTAAAATCTAATAAAAATATTGATATTAAATAAACTTTCAAAATAGCCATACAATCTTGTAATGGAATCCATAAATAATTGATTATTAATTTTGGAGGGAAATACCATTCACGCCATATATATTAATATGATAATTCAAAACCAAAATATTTATTTTATTTTTATAAAAATACAATTTTAATTGGTTTAGTGGAAACCTAAAAAGAATACCCCTAACAAAAACATCACAAGATCAATAATGAAACCAAATATTAGAAGTTAGCTTCCAACTAACCAAATTAATATCAATGAATATAAGGTATCCAAGGGGAACACATATAAGGTGAATAAAAAATTGATTAAATTTTAATTGAATATATTTAGTTGAAAGGGATCCCACCTAAATTGCATGGTAATGAATGATAAATAATTTCCTAGATAAACCCATAGACTATCATTAATGTAAAATTAGATAAGGATTACAACTAGTAAATAGTCTACAATTGGGAAGTGGTCATAAATAAAATCCATAAAAATATAATGTATCATTGAATTAATCAAAAAACCTCATGATTCACCAGGATCCCAATGATATTTTTCATTGGAAATTATATCGAAGTCAATATTGGTTCGGATGGTGGTGATATTGACAATACGACATTCCTTAGGTGAAGCCTATCCAAATAGAATATAAAATGATATAATTTTTTTAATGAAATCATGGGGAAAAGAGAATTTACTCATTCCATAAATTATCAATATATAATTCCCTATAACTAGTTCTTTAATTGAATATTTCATCATGTCACCCTCCTATTCATGTAATGTATAACAACTAAACTCCACCATTTGATTTTAAAACTAAATATTAATGTCTTCCATTTGAAACTGGTAATGCATTTTGTATTTTCAATGAAATTCATTGATGATATGATCTTTTTATATAGACATATTTTTCATGGTTATAGTAATGTGTGGATTTTCATTACACCCTTTATATTTCCCCATTGATCACAGTATAGTTCACAGAGTCTTGATTTCCATTCTTCTCTTTTTTCTCATTGTGATACAAAGCCTATACCATGAATTTCATCTGAAAAATTCATTTAAAATTAATTTTATGTAATATAACCTGACTATGAATCCAATAATATAGGGAAAATAGTGTTTTCATCCTATATTAGAGGTTCTTGGATGAGATTACCTACCTTTGTTTAACATAAATTGATAATTCTTTTCCTATTTTCAATAAAATCCAATAGGGGATTGTTAGGAAAATTAAAAAAGTATTCCTTTATATCAATTTTTAAAAAGGATAAATATTATTAAAAATTTATTTAAATAATAACTGGAGAATATTAATGAACATTAATTTCATAATTTATATAAAAACACATATATAGAAAGGAAAAATGGTTCTCAACTGGAGAAAAAATTAATGTTTTCTTTTCATAAAAACATTTATTTTTATATTATTCCATAATGAGTTGAAAAAAATGATTATATATAATATCAATATACTAATGATTAATAATAACTGTTATGATGTTTCTTCTACATATATCGTAATATTTAATCATTATTATATAATTATAAAAAACCCTGATAAACAATGAGGTTGTTACGTAATGCACTTACAAATTTGGTATGTTTTGTATCATAACCACATGAAGGGAAGAAAATTATGTGGATATTTATATTCAATATTTTTTATGATATTATTCCTAAATTTCATTAATGGGAATTCTATAACCCACAAAAAAAAACAACTCATGAATATGGCATGTGTCTCTTAAATAGAAAAGTGATATGAAAATATATTACTATGAGTCTCGATTTCCATCATACACGTGAAATAATGCTACATAATAAATATTTATCTACGATAAATATATTAAATAACAATATATATATATATATATATATTACCATATGTTACATACAGCTGACATTTTTTTACGAATTTATTTAGAATCCCTTGATAAAATTACATTTCAGTTATGGGTTGCTTCATTTTTTACTATTTTTTTGGTTTTTATTCTAATTTATTTTACATTTATCATTGTTCCATAATGGGTAATAAAATACACTAATATTAGTATTATTTATATTAAATATAAATATATTCATATTAATTAAAAAAAATTATATATTTAAAATAAATTACAACATTCATGGATACAGAAGGCCACATGTAATATTGAATTTTGATACAATTTTATGATATATGGAAATAAATAAAGATAAATTGTAAACATTAAAGAATAATTTTTATATCATATATATCACACATATATATATTAAATATTTTATTATAAACAGGAATGTATAAATATAATAGAAATATATAGCATTGCATAATGAAGGAAGTACTCCACACGTATACATGAGTGATGTTATCATTATTCAATGTATTAGATGTTAATAAGGTATAAATTATATTATAATTCATAGCGTATAACTAATTAAAAAAAATAATATTTATATATTTATATTAAACTCATCATTATATCCATATGTTATTATCTGCGATGGAAATTGAATTACATCGGTTTGCAATGCATAATCCACTATACAAAAAATTTATCAGTTCATTACAAATTTTGGAAAAGAATATTGATATAGGGTATTCCTCCAACCTAATAGCCTATCATTATATAGGTGTAATGAATTTTATTATAACAATATAGTTAAATGAAATTACTATGTGTTGGAATAGGAAATACAATTAATAATCTCATTTATGGAAGGAAAATAATCTATAGAAAACCTCTTTTTGGTTGCATGAATTGCCTTCTTAGGATAGGTTCCTAGTAAAACCAAGGAATATATGACGTTTGAATGAATTTATGTAAAATATTTTTTTTTATGCAATGCATAAAAATAATTTTATTTCTATAGGGGTGGAGGTCATTCCCTTATTTAAATGTGGTGACTGAATACAATTAGAAATTTTAATAAGAAAAATTATAACCATGGGTTATAATTGACTGAAGGATAAATAATTGACAATTATATAATGTTACATAATATTTGGTTGAAATATGGCCAATAAATTTAAAATTGAAATGTTTTTACATCATTTTAACCTCTACTTATTTAACTTAAACCTCCATTAAACTTGTTTAAACCCAAACCATAATAATTAATTATAATAATTATTACTAATAATTATGAAAAAAAATTAATGTTCCATTATTATAGAATATTTTCTATTTATATTATAAATATGTAATCCATTTCTCTAAATAAAAATCACATAATTTGATGAATTTTACTTTTCATTAATCCTATATACATTATAGAAAATTATTTTTCAAATTGAAAGGTCTTCATAATATGGATTTCATATCAAAGTTCAATATGAAATTATATATATATATATCAATTGTCAGATAGAAAATAATATAATATATTTATTTTTACACATAAACCATATTAAAATCATATCTAACTTTGTAAATACATTAAACCAAAAAAGTAGTTTCTCATAAAAATAAATATATTTTACTATTAATAGATAAATTGATTTTTAAATAAAATTTTCAACAATTCAACATAAAATAATTTTGACTTTTTAAATCCAAAATAAGATTTTAATATTTTAAAATAAATATTTTAAAATTGGGTAAAATAAAATTTATAGTTTTTTCACAAAAAAATAATATCCATTATTTGTAAGAATTATGTTTTTTAAGAATAAAAAGACTTCCCATAGCATTAATTGACTTTATATAAATATTCTTAATTTAACATAAAAATTTAATATAATAATTAAATTTTGGTTATTCATATTTGTACCATCATGTTTAATTTATATTTTATATATTAACCTTTAAATAATACTATAAAATTATATTATTGTTTTTTACAACTATGAGTTATGTATAGTGAAAACTATTGAAGAAATTAAACATAATTGAAAAACAGTCATAAATTATCATGGTTTAATATTCAATCCACCATAATATAATTCTCACCCTATAAATAATGTCACAATGGTAAAAAAAAATTCATTATATATATTCTCAATCATATCCTTAGATTATATTATATATCAGTCAAGTTGTTGGTTTCACCCAAGCAAGTCACCAACAAACTTGTCTAGATTTTTAAATCTTTTTATAAATAATAATAATTTCATAAAAGTTACTATTAATTTTAAATATTATGATCATGTGGTAAAACCATTTAGTGAGAGACATGTGAAGGATCGGGTATGTACGCAGGTAAGATACGTAGAACATGTCATAACATTCAGAGAGGTTTGGTGGATGATCCAAATGATAATATTCCTTCCCAAAATGATTAAGAATAATAAATTGAATAATATGACTATGTATTAGAATTCCATTTATCCTAAATATTACAAACATAAAAAAAGATAAAATTTGGTGAAACAAATTCTCAGTAACTTTAAATTCATAATAATGATGATGATTCTCATCATAGTGTTACTTTGGATTGTGTTTCCTATTTTGTTTTTCTAAATAGATAAACCATTATATGAAATTTATTCCACTATATTAGGTCCTAATATTCTTATATATATTTATATATATATTATATCATCCAAAATAGTGTAGTTTTACATTTATTTCTATATTTGTATGATTAATATCCCATATGAATACAGAAGGGAAGCTATTGTTCCATGAATGTTTGTCTAGTAGAACACATTTATCTCATCCACCATTGAAATAAGTATAAATGTATCAAAAAAACCTTTTATTGTTTGAACTATTCTCTTAGAATAACCATATATCTGGGAATTATAATATGTGATGAAATTTTATTCTTTACCAAAATCATGTTTTAGGATTCACCAAAACATCTATGTAAATGCATATATCAATCATATATGATTGGATTTTTCACTCCATTAAACATTAAAAATTATTTGATATATATTATATTAATATGATCCAAAAAAACATTATGTGAAAAGAAATTAGATTACAAACAAATTTAGATGTTTGACAATGACCAATTTTGGATTATTACATTTTAATATTTGGGGGACTCGAAAAAATACATTGTCATGTTTTCTCATTTCATTTCTGTAATGAGTATTTTTTTTAATCCAATCAGTATTTTTTTCTATATATCTTAACATGATTATATTATAATAACTATTTTTTGTATTATGTTATATCTCTCTTAATTCCACCACAACTGAAATAATCTTTCATCACTCTCAATATAAATGTAATTTCTTAATAATAAGCAATGGAGAACAATAAGAATCCATTAGTCGGACCTTCATAATATCCAGTATCAATGGAACATATACATGGTTCCTAAACCTTATTATCATCTAATAATCAATTTTAATCTACAAAACATTTCAACCCATCTTCTAGAGTTCTAAATAACCATTCTAAACCTCTATAATATTACCATAGATTTATTGTTATCAGTAATTATATAATGAACATTTTTCTCCCCTTCCAAAAATATTCTCAGATCCATTCTATGAGAAAACATAGATATTAAATATTTCACAATCCTCATCTGGGATAAACTTTCATGACCCTTTAAACTCAAAGAATTGGTCACCTTGTTCACCTACCCATGGTGGATTTTTATTGATTTGTCTTAATATATAATTATCTACAACCATATTCTATAGAGCTAATATGACTCAATTTATGAGAATATATACATTAAATGTTTATAATTAGTATATATATCACACCATTATTAAAAAATATAATGCATCCATATCATTAATAGAAAATTGTTCATCAACTCAAAATCATGATTTCCGTAGTTTTTTCCATGATTCCTTAATTTTTGTGAGACATAATCCCTAATAATATAATCAATCCTGAAAATACTCTTTTTAACATCATTTATACATTATTATACACTATAAAACATTCTCTATTATGATATAATGGATCCATATGTTAATAAAATGATCATATTTTAGGTTTCATAAATGTGTCTCAGATAAATCTCTCTATTTTATCTTGGCTTCCTTTAGGGATAACTTATTGCATGGATATGAAGAATATGGAATTTTTTTTTACAATGCATCGATAATATCCATCAAAATAAATAAACTGGTAAATCTCAATGATTGTGGTTGTAATATAAAAACATTAAATAGTATAAATCATTTATGGACCCATCTTTATTCCCTTTAATTAAAGTATTATATGAAATAATGATTCCTTTATTGTAAAAAAATAGTCCATCGAAATTTATCATACAATTTCACATACATTTGGTTCATCAGTGAAATTCTGAAGTTATTGTTATTCTCTTCATTGAACATTGATTATATAATAATATATTCTATAAACGACACCATAATCACAATAAGGAAATATATAAAGAGTCTAGTCATTATATTTATGATGAATTATGGAATTATTAAGAACTAATTCAATAAATATATATTCATTGTGTTCGTACAATCTATAAAAATTTATTCTGGGTACATTTGCCTTTTTTACCCTCTATAAGGGATATCTAGAATGACGAATAATGTGTAAAAGTATTTTTTTTATACAATAAATAAAATGAGTCACCAATACACGGATGGAAATACATGATATTGATTTTAATCTTGATTGTCTCCCAATAATCTTGGCATAGTCCCATAAATCCATATTTTTTCTATTAAAAAAATTATGTTCCCACGTGGTGAAATTATTCAATGAATAAATAGTTTCTCAGGATTATTATTTAGCCACAACATCAATTACTACAAATATAAGAGGGATAGACAACATGGACATTTTGAAATTGATGTCACTATTGAATTGAGTTCTATTGAGAAATCAACATCATGATTTGGTTGATGAGTAGGAAAATCTTTTATAAGGATATTAAAATACCCCAATAAAATGGAAATATTATCAATGATTATTTTCACCCCAAAAATATATATGATAATAAACCATTTTGAATAAGAATGAAAACCCATTCAATGGATATGATATCAACTGAAATTTCTTATTAATTATCACATTGATTACTAATAATATATTACTATGGAATATTAAATTTGAAATTAAATTTATATTGATATAGTATTAATGTAGGTAAATCCAATACATTAATATGGTTACATCAAATTCAACAAAGAGAACAATGAAATTATTTTTAAGAGGAACATCTAAATGAAATTAAACCACATATGAATCATATACTTATGAATTGATCATCAATAAATTATGGGATTTTCCTATTTATTCAATGTGTAATAATATTATTATAATCATGATATCATTATAAAATTAATCATATATAATATAATTTATAGATAGAGAGAAAAATAAGACATTAGCAATTCTATAGTGGATAATAGGTGTACCTTTCACCACAATGTTATTATATCACACCTCATAAAAAGTTAGTGTGTGATATTTTTGATTGTTTCATTACATAATATATTATTGTCATTGATCATAATCATTAACTTTAATGTTTGGTAACATGATTACATAATGATTATAATTCTTATAGTTTTTAAACTTGAGTGTGGGTGGTACATCGTGTGGATCATTCTTAATATACACATCATTAACTACCATATTTTTATCACATCTTCATTCAACCACTCGGTAGCCATCATTTCAATAAATTAATTTTTTATGAGTCCTCATAAATAAATTTTCTTTCTGTTTCCATCAATACTCTAATCTTGATTGAAAAATCATTTTTTATCTATACTATTTTCAGGGTATTGTTGGAATTATATATTTCTTTTCTAAACAGAACAATGATATTCTGATATAAATACATTCTATATTTCCCCATTTATAAAACATGGAATGATTTATTCCTAATTAATGACGTCCCTTACAGCTAATACCCTTATATTATTTTTAAAATCCACAATATAATGAACCATCGTTACCATAATGGCAGTTTTTTATTCAATAAGGACAACCTTAGGGTCTGGAAAAATGTTTCTCATTGGATAAAAAAATTCATTATCCATTTACATTATCATAAAAATCCTTTCATATCATATTCATAATTAATGTGAGCAGTGTAATCATTAAAAAACATTCCATTAAACTAATCCTTCACCCATGATTCCTTTTAAACAACCTACCTCATATTTTAAATAGGTTTCAAAGAATGATTTGTTTCACAATATAGATAATAGAAAAATAAAAATAAAATTCCAAACATTAAACATTGTAGAATGATATGAATGTTATCAAGGATAGTGATACATAGCTTAGCATCATCTAGTTCAGTGGAATCACTAATAAATAGTTGACATTTTCTTATGAAGGAAACAATAAAATAGTTTCCCCTCCATTTTCTATTTGTATGTTCAATATGTTTCATTGATTGGTAATATTGTTTAATAAAAAATATGATATAAATCATTGCATATATAATAATATTTTGTATCTCGGAAGATAATCATTTCATTTTTCTCACATTCAAATGTAACACAATTAACTCATGTTATAACCCTATACAAAAACAAAAATCGTATTATGATCATTTATAATTATAGTGATAAAAATATATAATCCCTGGAAATCATTTATTGGACATATAAATAATGAAAATTTATATACAATATATTAAACAATTGTTTAAAAATGGTCCTTCAAGTTAATAATCATTTCAAATATTTCATAATGGATCATATAGATTTTAAAATTTTGAAAAGATATTCCCCAATATTGTTAAACAAGGATTGTGGTATATCCCATTTTCATGAACCTAGAGACAATGGAATCAAATCAAAATCAACAATATTTATAGTTATTACAGCTAGATACATCAATATAGATCTGAAACCAAATGAGGTATTTACATTTGGATTTAATTTATGGTTAGATAAACACTCTTTCCTTGTCCAATATTCCTTGAAATTATATTTTATGATGGCTGACCATTAGAAATTTTCAAGGGGTTCTTGCTAAGGTTTTCACATCCAACATTCCATCAAAAAATGAAATAAATCAACGATAACAATTCTAAATAAAAAATATTCATAAATTTATATTACATTGTAGTATATATATTAATTACATAACATAATAATCAAATTTATAATCCAATCGGTCGAGTGACATTGAATACATGGATACATAATACATTTGATATTTATGTAAATATATGACCTCCATAGAATTTACTAACAACTAGAACCATCCAATGAAATATTAAGTATTTCATATTTATATAAAATTTGGTGAAAGGAAACACAATAATGGGATATATAACATGACTTGTAAGGGTAAAAAAGGGATATATCAACCACCATAATAACAAAACATGGTCATTATGATGTGGAAACATTTTAAGAACATTTAAAAATCATAACATGTATAACATAGATAATTATCTATAGTCATTAATCAAAAAATGGTAGTTCAAAATTCATGAATCATAAATGAAATCAATGAAAATTATCTATTATAACATAAAATTTTCATGAGTCATTGATTGGAGGTACCGTTGTAGTCTTATAACATTTTCATCATGTATAAATATTTATATGTTAACTAATTATATTATGGACCTGAAATAAGTCCATCACATTAACTTATTAACATGAAATACAGTCTACACATAACCTTATGGACAAGAATGTGGGTGCACATATAACCTTATATATAGGAAAATTGTTTGATGAATATTGTAATAAACATGAAAACACAACCACACATAATTGAACCACCCATCACACAATATAATAATATATTTTTCTTTCCATGATTTCATAATACATTCAACATAATAGAATCCCAATCAAAATGGGGATAATAAAAATTTTCATTGAATTACCTATAGTAAAGAAATATGTTTGATATACATCATTTCGTAACAAATATAAACTATATAGAGATGAAATAAGGATTATACTATAGTTTTATGTCCCTAGTAGTTCTAATATGATATCAAAGAATGTCATCACAAATTTAAAATGGTTTGAGAAAATCAATTCGAATAATTTATTAAGAAAATATTATTTGTACAAAAATTAAAATTATTATAAAACAAAAAGAACAAAAATTTAGAAGAAAAAATATTAATTGATGATAATAATTTCAGGAAAAAATCTAAATATTAAATTATTAATAAAATATTATGGATTTAAATATAATTCATGTTTTATATGTTAAAATTATGTTCCTTTTCATATTTATGTAAAGGTAATAAATTCCATATTTAGAAAATTATAAGATCATTACATTTAAAGATACAAATAAAATGTTACAATATAGGTTAAAATGAATTTATACCATAATTAGAGATGATAACATAATTTCTCTGATATTTTTTAGGAATACATTAATAAGGTAGTGAAATGTTTTTTGACTGATGAGAGAAATAAAGATGGATTTTAAAAAAAAATTATATTAGTAAAATTTTTTCATAAAGGGAGTAAAATGAAATGAAAATATGTAATTTTTTAGTTACTAGGTGATATTAATGAAATCTTTTTTTCTTGAGGAATAAATCATAATATTTTATCCTCATATTATAGTCATAGACCACCCCGATAAACAATGAGGTCATAACATAGTATGCTTTCAAATTTTGTAACTTATGAATCATAACATATAGTAAATAAGGAAATTTATATTGATATTTTTAAAAAAAAATATAAAAAGCGAAATATAATATTATTTATTAATGTTAATCAAATAAACTATACAATATGAATAAGTGGTGAATATGTAATTTGGACCATGGAAGTAAATGTGATTGGAAAATCCCATATATTTTTTCATTGCCTCATAACTACATGTTAAGACCCCTATAAAATAAATATATGTCTAATATATATCTATTAAATAACTATAGTTATCAATTATATTCTATATAATATTTAATTATACCCTATTATTTAAAATTTATTAACATTTTCATGTTAAATTCACATTTATGGAAACGAATAGTCCATTATCATGCATTTTTTGGCTTTTTATTTTTTGGTACATTGAAATTTGTCATGGATAAATCATATTTAAAATTGTATGAATGATATTATTATATTTTTTATTAATTATATCTCTATCTCTATTGATTCATCAAATATTTTAATATAAATAGAATTACACTTTTCATGGATACGATGGGCCTACATATGCATAAACATAGTTTCAATTTTTTGGATGTATAGAAGAAAAGAATTGTAAAAAATAATTCACATTTCCTTAATAATTTTAATATCGCAGATATTTTATATATTCACTAAAGCTGACCTTATTACCATTCATGTTATCATATTATAACAATTATATTACATCACTTTATAGAGGTGGTAGTCCACATATACATGAAAATGATATTTTCATTCTTGAAAATATAGGATGTAAAGATGGTAGATGTTATAATATTTCCCATGTAGTATGATAAATTAATATAGATCATATATAAACATTAAATCCATCATTATCTCTATATAAGACAATTGGTGATGGTAAACGAATTACATCGATTCACAAGAAGGTAGTCAATCATACACATGATTTTTTGGTTTAATATCCATTTTGATAGAAGATGTGATGTATATAGATTATTTAATTAATGAAATATAATTCCCACATTTAATTTATATAATTAATGACCCTCCCATTTGAAAAATATATTTTTTTTCTTTTTTCTATGAGGAACTTCCTGGAATTTTATCCTCATCATCAAAAACATCATCATATTTCAATTTAAGGGAATTTTTTATTCAACTTCCAATAGCTCTAAATATTTAAAATTTTTGTTTAATTATTTCCTCAAATTCCATTTTTATCATATTATATGCCTCTAGGTGATTGTAATTATATTATATAAATTTATTTATATAATTAATTCATAAATATATTGATATTAATTATCATGAACTTATTATTTCTTTCACATCCATAATATTTTTAAATGATTTTTCACTGGTATCCTTACACATATTTAAAATTTCATCACTAAATATTGTAATATATGAATCATATATGAGATATTTAAATGTATAATTGTAACAATGTGTGGAAATATTTAAAAACCCCTTTGTGAAAATATACATATTATCATATCAATAATAAAATACTAATCCATCTATTAACAAAAACCAATATTAATATGAAAAAATTAATTAAAAATATTGAAGAATTAATTTATTTTCTAAACATACTTAATCATGAAATCATTATTCTTTGTTCTATAAAGGTAAATATTTTCATGATTCAGCTTTAAATTTCTTTAATAATTATATTTCATCATTTCAAAAACCATGATTCTTATAATAAAAAATTTAAACAGTAAGAGTTTTTTTATAAAGAGATGATAAAAAAAAATTTTTAGTACTACCAAAATTCTATAAATTCATTCTATTTAAAAAAATTATTTCAAGACATTCATAATAATCAATGAAACAATTGGGGGAAGACACCAATACATATATATTCATTTATAGACATTACGTGGAATGTGGTAATTGAAAAATATAATATTTATTAAAATTTAATATTGAAAGGAGTATACTATTCATTTATTTAATGTTTTCTATAACCATAATAAATATTTAGAGAATAATATTTAATTAGAAATAAATATTTTTCCCTCGAAAAAAACTGTTGATCGTTATTAAAGAAATCATTTTCTAAAACATCAAGATATTACCCAATATAAATGAATTATAAATTGGTGTATAATTAAATTAAAAAATTTAAATTACCTAAACTGTATGGATTTCAAATAAAATATACATTCTTTACCCATTAGATCGAATTATCAAACTATTGAACTTCATAGTATTTGAGGATAGATAAAAAAGTAAAACTAATGTAAAATGTTCAATACTGAAAATAAGTATTTTCTTCCATGGAATTATTTTGAAAGATAGTGAACAAAATATATATTATAAATACTATTTCATATAGAAAAACTATGGTTTATATTTTAAATTCTGTTATAACAGTGAAACAATGTATATTCCAAACATAAAAATTAAAGAATTAAAGCAAGATCAATATTATCCCTCATGTTGAATTTTCATCCATTTGGATGAGGTTATAATGTTCAAAAAAAGGTTATATTGTTATTACTCGTCATTCTACCACACTTATTCAGGATGGAAAATTGTATGGCGATATATACTCAATAATGCACACAACAATTGTGGTTTTCATATTATGACATATTTTTAAATTTCAAATTATTATTATTATTATTATTATTATTCTTATTATTCCTTTTTATATGGTCACTCTAAATTAACCTCATCCTACATCTATATAAATTTTCTTGATCCATAAAAAATCATGTTTCCAATAGTTTGACAAAATAAGTTACCCAACATCATGATTAAATGTCATTTTTAATTTCATATTGAATCTCAAAATATCTTTCAAATATTATTTAGAAACACTTAATTCTATTAATAATTGATATAATTTATAATATCTTATTATATTATTATGTATTTATAGACATTATATATTGATAATGGGTGTACCATGTGTTATTGAATGTGCTATGTCATAAAACACACTCGTAATATAGAATAATTATCATACAACGACATGATAACTTTAAATGTGGATTATTTTGTTTTTGTTCACTTCAACAACATTGAAATAAATTGTAATCATTTTTATAATGATTAATACCATGACACATTCTCCCTTAACAATTTTTAATATATAACATTTTCTCAGACAACATATTCATCAACTATATAAGAATCCCAAAATTGAGACTCATAAAAATAAAGAAAATCTATTTCACTTACCATTGTAGAATTAAACTAAACCTTTTGAAAATAGTAAAAAATCTCCCATTTGTTGACCAAGAAATGTTCACCACCATTATTATTTTTATAAAAATATGATTATATTTTCAGAAATTATTTATCACTCCATTCCATTTTCTTCTTCTATATGTTTAATCTCACACAACAAAATTTACTCCACTTTAATGATACATGTTCCACTATAATATGACACAAAATTTATAACTTCAATCAAGTTACTCATTTTTTGATATGTCAAATCATCAACTATAATGTTGATGACCCACATTATTTCTCGAGGGAAATTTATCAATGGGTAATCCATATGAAATTACCATTTCAGAAATGCTATTCTCAGTATACATGATATATAATGTACATTGATGTAAGATGATGTATCTTGATCGTGTTCGTAATAATATGAGACAAATAATTTTATTTTCCAAGAGAATACATGTATTTTGACTTTATAGACTTGAACCTAAATTTTTTGTACATGAAAATGATTTATTGATCTCTCAAGTACTTGAAAAAACATCAAAAACCAAACCGAAAAATACAAGTTACATAATTGTTCATTATATCACTCAAAAAACACTACACTAAATTCACCTAAATTGAATCACAGTGTAAATATTGAATCATAAAATGACTACACTATTTACAAATAAGAAAAACCATGAAATGTGTTAAATTATTTTTTAAAATTATTTAATCCTTTTTGATATTTTTCATTTGATGCATCACAAATGATAGAATATTTTATATTAATTCACTATGTTTGGATTTAAATATATGAAAAAAATATAATAGTTCATTATATGAAACAAAAACAGTGGATTCTTATACATGGAGAACAGAGTTTAACTTCTATTGTACGCAATATATGACTTTCTTCGGTGACTTGCGTAATGCACAAAACTGATGTTTAACGAATGATAATATATAATTAAAAGATGATTATATAATATAATAAGATAATTCCTTGAATTTGTATTAGTTTTTTTTGAATATTATTCACTAATTTATAAAAATATATTTTTTACACAATATAATATGAAATCATAGGATTCCGATTGAATATAAATAAATATGAAAGGTTATTGAATATAAAAGGTAACATTATTATGGTCACAATTATTCCTTACCCTAAAAAATTATATTTTCTATTAACTCTTTTGATTCCTCAAATAAAACATTCATTTCACAAGGAACTTCAAGATAACATAAGTTACATGCAATACCATGGTTTTATGACACAAAATTTTAATGTAATAATGGTTTATATAACTTATTTATAACCATGATATTAAAACATTAAAAAATAAATAGATAATACTACCTCTAAATTATTCTTACAATAGTTTTATATAAATAAAACATGATGGTAATTAATGATATGATTTTATTAAAGTATATTTTTGTTTTAATGTATTATTTTCTCAAATGAACAACTTTTATTGTCATTATATGAAAAATTAAAAATTTAATTATAGTCACATTTATAAATTTAATTTTATAACATATTCATTATTCTTAAAATTAGATCGTCTAAATTATACTAGGTTGAATTTTTAATATTCTTCTACATATCAATATTTTTTGAATAATAGTGATAACTATTGCATGTTAGTTAAAAATGAATTTTTAAATAATTATTATGTTAAATTATATTTAATATTTCGTTTTAAATTATCATTAGATTTATTTTTCATCTATTAACACAATTTAGTTCATTATAATCAATTTAACATTGAAATTTAATATAAAACCATAACATATAGTTCAAATAATTTATACATTAAAAATAGGTTATTTCATACTGTCTCCATGATTATGATTAATATTAATTTTCCCACTTCTGTGAATTGAATTTAAAAAAATTAACTTCAAACTCTAAATTAATTATAGTATTTAGATTTTAATAATATCATGTTTTTATTGATATCAAATATTAATTAAATTGATTGAATTTAATCCCAATGATTAATGTCAAATTAAGCTTAATTAGTGACTCAACCATAATCATAGGGCCCCAAATGGCCTAGACACAATTTGTTTTTATGACTTATGTTTGGTAATAACAAGTGAACACCAAAAATTTCTTAAACAATTCCATGCCATTCACCTTCCCTCCTTATCAAAGGATTCTACCTCTCTCACTTCTTCACACCTCAAAAACATATGAAATTTAGACATATTAAAGTATTTACACTTTTGTGAAATCATCCCTTCCTCTTATATTCCTTACTATGGGCATGAGGCTATCTAGTGAAGCCTTTTCGCACAAACCAAAATGATTTAACCGATTTAGAGGTATTATCTTCTCTCAATTCCATTTTTTTTTTCATATCCACCAAATAAAATATATTTCATGTAACACCCCAAGTAATTAAAATAAAATTTATGTTCATGAAACATTGTTTTAATTATATTGTAATATATATCCTTTAAACATAAATTTTTCACTTCTATGTTTTCAATTTTGAAAAACAGTCATATACAGTTATGATTAGTGTGTTACTTGGAGTCTGATAGAACAAACATGATTTTTTTGAAAAGTAATATACCCTTATGAATAGTAATATGACCCCTATGAAATTTAAATTATATTATTATTTTATTTTAATATGGTTTTAAGATAATTAATTCTTAATAATATTTTCATGGTGATATAAAATGATTTATTATTTTAAAAATATTAATTTTTGAATAAATATTGGCTTTTCTTATATATTAAATTAATCATGTTTAGAATAATATTTTATAAAAAAATGGAGTTCATTTTTTAATTCAACATTTCTGAAAATAGTTAGGGTTAATTTTTTGGATTTTTTAATTTTTTTTTTGAATAGAAAAATATGATAAATTACGATATATGTAAAATACTTGTTTTATTGCATCATATGTGATTTAAGGGTTATGTAAGACCCCCTGGATCAAACTCATAATAAATTATTACTATTTTGGGTAATAAGAGTTAATACTTTTCATACTCTTGTGAAAAATATAAAAAAAATTATTTAAATAATATAATGTACGTCCTCTCCTCAACTATAAATAACTCCCCCATTACCCTCATTATCTCAAACTTATAAAGATATGATAATTTTCTATGTTCTAACAAATCCTCTCCCCATGTATCTTCCCAACTACTATGAACTACTTGTCTCATCAAAAGGCCCAAACCAAAGGCCTTATGTTGCATCTCAAGAAGAAGAGATCTAGAGGTTAGAATCCTCTTCATTTTTCATGTGTTTTATTTTATATTTTTTCCTTTTCATATAATATCATCAAATATCCATATCCAGGAGGAAATAAATCTCCAAAATCATATATATTTTTTATTTTTTATTT
The DNA here is from genome assembly GCA_963277665.1 of Viscum album. NCBI lineage: Eukaryota > Viridiplantae > Streptophyta > Magnoliopsida > Santalales > Viscaceae > Viscum > Viscum album. Next base: position 1,765,908,961 of record OY728152.1, read on the forward strand.
TTTATCAAAAATATTCATCACCTATATTCCTATCTTCTCCCTCTCTTTATAAACATAAAAACTCCGCTCGTGATGTGTTTATTTACGAAAATAAAGGATGATCTATTTTTCATTTTCATTAGTTAAATAAATGATGATAATAAAGCTCATTAAATGGTTAAAAATGAATGTAAATTTTATTATGTGACCAATTTTATGTTCAGTATTGAACTTTTATGCATGTAATTAAATTATATAATGATTCTAGTTCATAATTATTAAAGAACAAATAAAAAGATCTAAACAAATATCATTAACACTTTATCTAATGATACATCATCATATATGTTATAAAAATGTATTATGGAATAATTTTATGTTATGGGAAAATATGAATACCATTTCATTTAAATTTTGGAATTTAATTTTTATAAGACAGGAAAATGAAATACAATCCGTCTAGGGAAGTCATGTAATGAAGGCACCCAAAACAATAGAAGCAAGAAATTACGAATAATTATATGGTGAAATGATTTTTCAAATTATCATAATTTGTATTATAAACATTAATATATTTCTATAAGATATTAATAATAGTCCATTATCCATTATAAAATAGGATTAAACGTGTTTTAAGTATGAAAAACTTGAGGTAAGGGAATATTTTATCATAATTTCAATTATATGAGTTAACATTCTATTTCATTTATTATGTTGTTTTAAGATCATTAATGAGATGATTTTTTGTTTATATTTTTATGTAAAATGGGTAATTTCCATGAAAACACATATTCTTATCGTTCATATGATTCTCATATCAATTATATGATATTAGTAAAGAAACATTCCTTTAAAATATTTTTCTAAAATACTATTTTTCAAAAATCAATAGAAATATTTTTATGAATTAAATACTGTTGAATTATTGTGTTATAGTTTTTGGAAATTATTTAGGATTAAGGTTGGGAACTATTAATCTTTCAAATTCATTAGTTATGTGTGAGATAGATGTCAGTTGTATGGTTTCTCCAAGTGTAACTGCGATGGTTACACAATAAAGAAATCATGAGGGTTACATAGTAAGGTAGACATGACTGTTACAATTTATAAGGTATCCAAGAGGGTTACAATATTATATAAGTAATTCCCCAATATATATTTATTGTTCTACTTATGTTTTATATGTTTTTTCGAAATTAGATGTATGTCTAATGTTTGACAATGTATGTTTATATGTGTGACAAGTAAAAAAAATTTGGAAAATGATTTACTAGATTACAAGTATTCATTGACTAATCTGTTTTCCTTATTTTTATATACCATAATTAGGTTTTAGTTCCCATCCCATGTTTTTAAATGATTTTCATTGGTTATATGGATTTTTATGTCAACTAATTATCCCAAGTAAAATGTTGTAAAGGATTGTTAAAGAAAAAATGTTTTATTTGAGAAGTTTATAATTTTAAATGAAATTGTTACAATTATTGTTATTTTTTATCTATAAAAATGTTGAATATCAGGTATGAGTTACATACATATTATCTAAAATTTTAATCATTAAAATATCCTCAATGTGAAAGGAAGTAATTTAATTACTAAAATCCAAGAATATGTAATAAAATAAGGATGTGTCATTATAGATGGTATCAGAGGATGGTTTAGATAACATTATGGGTTAAGATGATGTTAATAGAATAAGAAAAATGATATTTAATCTAAATTTAATTTTAAATTTTATTGAATTTAAAGATCAACTTGTTGATTTAACTAAGATATATTAGTTCAGAATCATTTTCCATAGAAGAACATGGAAGGTTGAGTGGAAAAGCACCGAATGAAAAATATCCTTCTGAAACTGAAGCCAATGATGGTAGGGATTGGAACTTATTAGATAGTGATTGTAATGAATCAGCTGATAGAGAACATAAATGATGGTGGAATCCACGAAAAAGAACAACCATAGGTACCACAATGAAACTTGATGATAATGGAACATTTTATGAGACAACAACCTCCTTCTATCAATGGATATTTTGACCCATTAGTAGGTGAATGGTATATTAAATACATTGAAATCATATTATATGTTATGGTATGTTCATATAATTAAAATTTATGTCTAACCATTTATTATTTTGAAGCTGAAGCTAATCAGTTGTGGTCAATGGTTAAAAATATCATAGATTAAGAGTATATTAATGCCTTAGAGTGGGGTGAATTTAAATTTATTTTCCTTGAAATATATTTTACTATGTTCATTAAACATAGGATGAAGATGAAATTACATTATTAAAGTAAATTGAGGATGATTCAGTGGTGGTGTATGAGGAAAACTTGACCCAAGTGGCGAGGAATGCTCTAAATCGTATTCTAAATCTTGAATGAAAAATAAACCTCTTTTACTCAGGATTGAAGGAATGTCATCCAAGAGCATTGGCCTCCTGTGAATTCAAATGCTATGAAAAACTTGTCAGCTATGATGGGAGGGTAGATATAGAGTATTTAGTATTATCAATTTCAAATTGAAAACAATGAGAAGAATGGATCTAGATGCAAAGCGATGTGTAATAATCAATAAATGAAATCTGATAGTAAGAAATTATATATTTCAGTTTACGAAATGTGTTCCATGATGTACCCTGGGGAATGTTTTCGATGTGTTATATTTGAACATATGAAATGTGATTGTATTTAAAATTATCATAAGACTAATCCTGATAATCAATCTATATTTTTTTAAATGTGGTGATATTTTCATGTTGTGTCCCCTAGGGCTCGTGTTGTGACAACCCCAATCCCACATTCCAAAGGCCATGGTCTATTGACTGGATCTATAAATCCATGTCCCAAAAATGTAGTCATTTCCTTTAATCATGTACAGACATATACATTTATTAATACACAAAACAAACCATAATGGACGGAATAATAGCAGATCCACCACAATGTACCACCACTGATAGAAAAAAATGCCAACTAAATATAAAGGGTATAGAATACAAGACTAAAAGAAATAAAAGTACAACAAAATATGTAAAATATCCAGATGTAATCCTCCAGGGATCCTACCAAAAGGGTAGGTAAAACACTCTGTAGGATTTCACTACATCACACCATGTTTGTCAATCCACCTCCAAGCACCGTCTCACCCGGGCTCCCCAATGTCACAATGAATGTTGTTCTTCATCTGCACGTGAAAAAATAGATGTAGTTGAATCTTGTAAAGGAGTGGTCATAACAATACTCAGTAGGGACCCCATGACCCTCGAAGGTCTCTCAGAAATCCGAATTAGAAATACCACACTATAGGATCTCAATGTAATAAAAAAAAAGACACAACGCAAATCATGTATACATCCTAAAGAACATCAATATAGATGATTATTCAAATTATAGCTAATCTTATATTGTTGTGAGGATAATATGATAATCCATGAATGGCTGCATCACTGCAAATCCATGATGTGTCGCTCCGTGGCTGGTCTATGGTGAGTCGTACTTCTCCGGATCCAAAGTGGGTCGCTCTACTGCTGATCCACATTGGGTAACTCTAAAGTCAATCCAAAGATGATCTCACTGATGTTTATCCATGGATGGTTTCTATCATGTTGATACGTAGAGGTTCGATCCATTGTAGGTTCACGGAGGGTTAATTTTTTCCAAATCCATAGTGGGTTGGTCTTTACATAACAAGCATCCATTGGACTCTCGTACCATGTGCATATTTTTTTCAATGGATTTTATCCTCAATCCATTGGTCATATATCAACCACTACACAGTCTAACATAGTGGTAACCAAATTTAATGTCTTTTCATAAGGGTTCTAATGCAATAGACAGTGCATCGATCAGACACCCGATCTATAAGATAATGATTTTTTAGTAAAAAGGGCCCAGTTAGATTCGAGTCTGAGCCAACCCGACCATACTCTAACATATTAGAAAAATTATGTAGAGTATCTCAAAATGAGTTACTTATCGCAAGGGTTATCTCATCGTTGAAAGTGGGTCAATCAGACATGATGTATGCACGATATGGGTGTTTTAGTATCATGGGGGTCAGTTGTGTTGGGGATAGGTCCGACCCAGTCTTACCGACCCGACCATCCTGGTCTAGGGGTCCCCAAATACCTTAACTCAATTGGACAGACTCAGCCTGACCCGGTTGGAGTCGGTGCCTGTCTCGTCAAGTCTGGCCAGTTGTCTAGGCATAATGGTCCACGCTAAACCCAACCTGGTTTGGCCAAGGGTCCAGCCCGTTTGGTCGCCCGTTGTCCCAGTCTCATTTGGCCAAGCCCGAAGAGCACAGTCCTGGACATCCAATGAAGTTACGACCCACTAGATGAATGTTCTTACTGCATGTGTGGGTCAGTCACTTCAGCCCGAGGCCGGATGCAAGGGCATCCGGTGGTACGTCGTCCAGCTGGGATGCAGTAGCCATGCCACATGTGGACCCCACTGGCCTCATGGATGTGGGGAATCCTGCAGCCACTATTGATGGACAGTGGCTTTCCATACAATAGGCAACCCAGATTCAGGTCGTCTATCCATGCGGAACGTCAACACCACTTCTCCTCATCATTGTGTCCATCTGGCTGTTGCTTCCTATAGTTGTGGCACATACCCACCCTCCACCTGTGACTACCACTAGCCATTTTTGGACACCATTGATGCATTTTATAGGACACCGTGATGCCTTAGAAATCACCTTTCATACAAGTTAACCGGTCGACATCGAATAACACACCAAGAAAAACTATGGAGGAGGGGTTGGTCCTTGTTCAAGTCACCTGTTCCCTCCACATTATAGTATAATCATGTGGTTAAACATGATGATAACCACACAGTATAAAAACCCCCAAATTAAAACACTTCTCAATATTCACTCGCATAAATGAGCGATTTAAAGATCGACGATATAGTTGGTTTATCCGTATATATCGTACATTTCAATAAAGAGGAAGAAATCATCAAATAAATATAACTCATAAACCTCTAACACTTTTATATTTGACGAAATGGAATTTTGTCTATATGGATTTAAAACATCGTTGTCGTTCATCGCTTCTAGTTCCAATCTTCAATGGGTGTTGAAGATGTTGACTTTCTGCAGTGTTCGTTATTCATTTTTGGAGAGGAAGTCAAACCAATGGTTCGCTAGATATTTTCTCATTTATTTTAATTCCATAACTCCAAAAATTTTCATTATTAAAAGAAATGTAAATTTCAGAGACGTTTTTCCCAATTGTGGTGCTCATTAAATGAGATGAATTTAATGATCCATTAATCTAATAGTGTCACAGTTTCAATCGAACCATTATTAACCATAGATTAATGAGCCTCATCACCGGCTAGTCGCTACACTTCCGGATCTCCATACACCACTCAATGGTGAGGAATGAAATAAAATAACAATTTTTAATTATTTAATTATTTTCTTGAAAATTGCAAAAAGTAACTTTTCTGCTCGACCCTTTCCGATAGTGGATAACTCATTTCTATGTGAATCTCGTCATTCTGAGTTCAATTGTGCCCTCATATTTTTGATCTGAGCATAATTTAAAAATTTAGAAAAACATGCTCGCCCTTTTACTTAACGTACCATAAAAACAGTTCCCAATTCCATTTTGGGCTCAATGGGCCTCAAAATCAAGTGTCGTCAGAGCATGTGGTCTCAGAATAATTCCATATAATTAAAAAAATCACACATAATTTCTGAGACATTAAATAATCCTTACCATAGGGATCTACCAACCTTATAACCAAAACTGAAAATAATCAAACAGATTGGGTTACTCAGCATGATTCTGAACATCCCTTGCCGATGATCTCTCTTGGATATTTTTGTTCATCCACAGAACGTGAACCAGAGGAATTAGCTGCCCACGTAATCCCCACTCCTTTCAATCCTCTATCTCTACTGGTAACTCCTCAAACATCACCCCATCGTCAATGTCGATATTTCCCCGGTCAAAGAGCAGCAATGGATCCTTCAAGTACCTCCTCAGCTATGACATGTAGAAAACATTATGCACTTGATGCATCTATGGGGGAAGAGAATGCTGGTATGACAGATCGCAAACTCTGCTCAGGATATGAAAATGTCTAATTAACCTCAGATATAGCTTTTCGCTCGGACAAAATATCTACAATCCTTGTCTATGAGAGACTTTAAGGAAACTTGATCATTGTCCTCAAACTCTAAGGGCCTCTATCTTCTATCGGCGTAACAGTTATGCCTCTTCTATGCAGTCCTTATATTCTCCTTGATGATCTATACCTTCTTGTTTGTAGCTCATACCAACACTGAAACCATGAGTGCTGACTCCCCTGGGTCTCTCAAGCATAGGGGTGATTTGAAAGGCTGCTTATACAAGTCCTCAAACTGTTCTATACCACTGGTGAAGTGATAGTTGTTGATGTATTCAAACTTCTCCAGAGGCAGGTGGTCCACCCAACAATATCCAAAATCTTGGATGCAATATAGCATGTACTACATGGTCGGTAAGGACTACTACGACTGAAAATCCATCTGGGGATGAAAATTTTTTCTAATGCACAACTGCATCTCGAACAATGAATGTAATCCCCTCAAGAATTGGTATGTAAAGTGAGTTTCATGATCTGAGACAATCATAGATAGAACCCCATGAAGCTGCACTATCTTATGGACGAATAGGCATCCAACATCCTCTATTGGTCCCTACTTCAAGATGTGTAAGAACTCTACTAGAATATTTCTCTATACCCATGGGTTAAAACTGTGGGTATAGACCATGAAACTGTGTGTATAGACTATACCCACGGTTTCATGAACCATTGGCTCTCACGATGTCATGATTTTCCTATGCCCATAGTTTTGAAGAAACTGTGGTTATAACACACTGAAATTTCATATTACCCATTGTTCTGTTAAACAATGGGTATAAATCTATACCCACAGTTTACAGAACCATGGGTATACATTTTCAAATTTCAAATTATATACCCATTTTTATGTAAACCATTAGTATAGATAGTTTCTTAAAAAAACATACCCACGGTACAATGAATTGTGGGTATAGATTGTTTTTCATAGCATATAGACCCATGATATAATGAATGTGTGTATATATGGTTTTCCCAAAAACAGAATCTGGCCACCATGGGATCAACTTATTCCAGAAAACCAAAATGAAAACCACTGTGAAACAACCGAAAAATTATTAATTGAAATAATGAACCACTATGAAACCACACCCCTCCACATTTCACTTATACACTCTACCCCTGGGCAAAACTCTCGTTCACTCCTTGGGATACCCCCTCCTATAAGACACCCCCTTGGACACCACCTCCCTCCAAATACACCCACCATAGACACCACCTTGAAACCCCCAGGGCACCCCCAGGGCACCCCCACTCCCCTCCAGCACCTCCTTCCCCCTAGAATGACCACCCCACATCACATCTCCTAGTACACCTCCAATATCTCCCAAGACATAACCACTTGGACAACCCCACTCTCCCACATGATAGAACCCCTATGAACCCCCCTAGACACCCCCTGGACACCTCCACTAGACACCCCTTTTAAGCCCCATGCTAGAACCCCTCAAACACCCCCCATGGACACCCCCTAGACAGCCCCACTGAACCCCCATGGACACCCCCACTAGACCCCCCCAGACAAAACACATGGACACTCCCTAGACACCCTGGACACCCCCACGACAACCCCCTAGACACCCCTTGGACACCCCCACTAAACCCCCTAGAAAACCCATGGACACCTCATGGAGACCCCCAGTTAGACACCTCTAGGACACCCCTCCCCCAATAACACCCTCCCCATGGACACCCCCCCATCGACCACCCACCCCACCCTGTAACCCCTATAAACTCCCCCTATTACCACCCTGTACTACCCCCTAAACCCCCTAGGCACCCCTACTAGATAGCCCTAGACACACCCCATGGACAACTTTCCCCCTTTAAACCCCTCCCCATATAGACACCCCTCTGGACACCCCCAAATTGACACCCTAGACACCCCCTAGAAACCCTCTCCTCCTAGATACCCCAAGGAATCCCCCTGGACACCCCCATGTAAGCATATACTTGGAAACATTCATATTTATAAAATGGGAAAAAGGAAAAGGGAAAATGAAAAATGTAAACTGTGAGAATGTATAAATGATTTTTTCTAAATAAATATAAAGTTATTGGATTCAAAAGTGCATAATTGGTTATAAAATATCAAACCATGATACAGAGAAATGTCTATAAGAACGAATATTGAACACTTAGGAGTAAAATCAATAAACTCAATTCTAAAATCATGGTGAATTCCATGTTAAATTGATTAAAAACACAAAAAATGGTAACTAATTCCTTGAAATATATTGTTATAAAATAACCATTACCTACGGAATTTTGTATTCACATCAATCTCTGTTTCATGTCGTGAAGAAAATAAATTGCATTGGCTATGTTTGGTTGTTGGTTCTCAGCATAGAAAGCATCCATATCATGCATACCAATAAAAGTCATAAAAATCAACAAATGATCGAAAAGGAACATCCATCAAGAAGACCAAAACATGAATCAAATATATCTTTTAAAATAATTCACCTTCATATACTCACATCCCCCCACATTTGGGAAAACCCCCTTCCCCCTCCAGTACCTTTTCACACTCCCCCCATTCCCCTTCACCCCTCTTGGAAATCCCCATTCCCCTGCACCCCACACCCCGTGCCCCCTCCCTACCCCCAAACCCCTTCACCCCCAAACACCCCCACCTGGACATCCCCACACCCACTACACCACCACGCCCCCTTTTCAACTCCCTGTGAACTTATGCACACACTACATACCTCCCACCTACATTACCCCTTCCCCTTACACCCACTACCCCTTCTTTTCCCATGCACACTAACCCCCGGAACCCTTCACCCCCCTCTTGGACGCCCTCTACCCCACCACCCCCACAACCCATGCCCCACTCCATTCCCTCCCTGACATCCCCCTGTATAGCCTCTCCCGCAAGACCCCTCCTCCTAAACAACCCCCTCCCCCTGAACCCCTCCCTTCACCCAGCCCGCTCCCCCTATACACCCTCCCTTCCCTAATCCCATTGCACCCCCACACCTTTCCCCCCCCTTTAACCCTACTACCCCCTCCCCCCTTCACCCAAATGTCCCCGAAAATTCACCCCCACTGCCCCCACCCACGTCTAGACCCCCACTGTTGGAGTGTTTGATAAAAAGTGAACTGTGGATAGATAAGAATTACCTCCTTGTGCATAAAAACATTCCATCAAATGTAAGGATTTATCACTAAAAACAATAGATACTGGAGGTTGACATTCAGCAACTATCTTATTGGAATCCTTAGAATCCAATGAAATACCCAAAAGGGATTTCCCCAAATTAGGGTTATATGAGAGATAAGACAAGTTTCAGGGTTTGGTCTTTGATTTCCCTGAAGTGGAAGCCACTATCTCGGATTTGGATTTCTGGTTCAATGATGAAATCATTTATTGTTCTTACCAGTAATTGGAATACACATTATCCTATGCATCATATCCCATTTCATATTGACTATTCTCAGGTTATTCTTCAATATATTCATTAGAGATGACCCTTGATATATCCTCTTTAAAATACATTACATCAAAATCCAGGTGAGACTCCTCTACTATATCATCCTGTAAGATAGTATTTTTCACCTTCTCTTGAATAGTAGGAATATGGAAACTATATTCTCTACAGAGGAAACTAATTCAAGAACAAAACCATCTAAATGGGTGATTGTTGAATCCAAAGCATGATGTGTTTGATATGTTGAAAATTCATGAGATGTTAATTTGGAATGTTTGATTAAAGAGTCGTGGGCTTTTTCAAGAAAAATGGAATGAAGATATATTGCTTGAAGATGAATTGAAAATATATAAATGAAGAGTTCATTATATTTGTTAACATAATGAATAATTCAAGGAATTGGAATGAGGGTTCTCGTATACATGGAATAACTTCATAATGAAATGAAATTAATGATTTTGTAGATATTAATATGTGTTTGGAGCATGGATAAATGTTGATAAAGGTTGGAAATTTGATATGGATATGGTTCACTAGATGGATTAAATTGACGGATGATATATTAAAGGTGGAATTGATCTTAATATATAAAATATATAACTAGTTTAAAATAAATTATTTCTAGAGAAAATGTTAACTTGATTAGTAGAGTGAGGTTACAAAATATTTTAATGGCCTAGATAAATATAATTGCACAGGGAGTCAAAATCATCCAAGAAGCTATTATAGAATGGTATCTATGGCTGTATGTGTGGAAAATCAGACTAACCAGTAGTGTTCATGATGAAAAACAAGTAGTATGTGAATGAAACTCATGCAATTTTCGAGATTTGATTTTAAGGAATGTTTTTAATGAAGACTCAGAAGACTATGTATATAAATAGAGATTGTTAAATAAATATTTAAATGTAAATATTATCAAGACTTCAAAAAAAGAGTTTCAATGTTGATATTTGTATATTTCATTTGATCACATATTTGACCATTATGAGGGTTTTTACGCCTATAAAACTAGAGTATAAAGAAGTATAACATGAAACCGTCTTTTATATGTGTTATGGGGCACTCCCTTTGGTGTCTCAGACAAAGAATTAATCACCCTTCTTGTATAGACCCAAGCATGACGTGCATGGACATTAAATTACATTTTCTTAGTAATTAATACATAATAAGAACCAACACTCAAGGACCGTAATTGTATAGTGTCTTTGGAAACTCAGAACATAATCTTCTAATCATGGTTAAAGATCTTCAACATCTCCCATAAAGATCATTCCCTTTTGTTTTCTTACGTAAAACCTTTATTTATATCCTGGGGAAATGAAAACATAGACAAGGCGAGGTCAAATACTCAGTAAGGGTAACCATAGAGAATATAAAACAATCCATAAACATTTGAATGGAAAAACTTGAACCAAAAATCTAAACATCAAAATCATTAGCAAATGCATAAATATTGGATGTACATAATGAATATATCGTAAAAGAACATCTATCATAATAAAATAGAATGGGAATAAAACATTTAATTGTGTCAAACCATTAAGCACATGATATGATTTCCATAGTAGCCAATGCATTGCTGCCAAGACCATCTTAGGGGACAAAGTCCCTTTCTGAATCGAGTTCACTCCTCGTTCTAGTACTGTATCACTAAACCTCGTTAACTTACAATTCAATCCATGTCAATATCATGAGATATAAATCTTTAGCCAATGGATTGGAGGGAGATATAGGTCCCACCAATGTCATAATGAAATCAATCTTACTTGTGCCACAATATATTCATAAATCATTCATCCTAACCCAAAGAATAAAAATCGATTTCATAAACATCATCCCATCATAATATAATCCATATAAAACAAATGGATAACATTTCATCATAAGAAAATTGAAACCATGTAAATCATTGAGATATTATACTTGAAACATACACATAAGAAATAATGTCATCATAGATGGAAAATGTTTTTGATAAAATACTTGAAAACAATTCTTAAGGAAAATATCATTTCTACTTAAAAATAATTTTTCTTTTCAAAAAATGTCACACAATTTTAAAAGGAAAGTATTTTATTGAAATTAAAAATGAAATCATGTATAGTTAACTTCAGGAAAATAAGGCATTATGAAACCGTAAAAGTCCATTCATTCCGTATAAGTTAAAAAACCATTCTCCACGTAATTTTTCCAGAAAAGTCAAAATGTTTTTCATATGGTAAAAAAAAGAAAGATTCCTTCCATAACACAATGTAAAAGTCAAAGGGGGGTCAAAATTTCTTTAAAAATACATGGAATAATATTCAAAACTTTTAAAAAAAACATTTTTATGGACATGGATGAAAAATATAACCCCGGTAAATACTTATGAATACACAATCTCAGATAAGAACGAGATTCGAATCGTTATCCCTTACCTTAGGTCCGATATGCTTCGTACGTATCCAGAAATCCTGTATAATGATTTAAATAATGTCATTGACTTATTACAGAATCATATTCATTGTTTTTTTATCATATATGGTTCACTTATGAATTTATATTACCCATTATTTTATAAATTCCATGTTAAAGCAGCATTTGGGGTAAAATCGTTTCATTTATCTTACGTGTTTAGACTTTTTGTTCTTGATATTATTATTACTTATTTCATGTATTAATAACTTCCAGAATGTATATCATGATTTATATATAATATATATTCATTATAAATATATATAATAGATAAATGAATGAAATGAAATACATCGTTCATGGAGATGGTAGGTCGTACGTACGCATTAACGATGTTTTCGTTTTCTTATTGACTTCAATTGAAGTAAGTAGATGACATCTATTATCTAAATAAAAACAGTATCTTTTTACTATCATATATTTCATTATTATTCGTTATATATAAATTATAATCATTCTTGAATGGAAACATGGAGAATGATTCTCATCGGGTCATGGAGACGGTAATCCGTATGTATGCACGAGCGATGATATTGTTGCCATAATTATTGAATTGGAGTGGAGTGGATGATACAGTATTTCAGAATCATTATAATGTTATAAAAACTACATATAGTTATTCTTTACACCATTATAGCCATCTATGTAAGGTGGTGGTGGAAAAACATATTACTGCACGACGTGGAGACAGTATTCCGAACGTACTAATGAGCGGTGATTTCATTTTCCGTAGGATGTATAAGAGGATAAATGAGATTTTTTCCTATTTATAATAACATAAATTTATATTAGTGATACTTATGTAATTAATTTATAATGAAACAACTAAATAACAGGATGTTGACGATGAAAGATACTTGAAAGAATCGGTAGAAGAGATTACCTCTTCTTTGACGCACCCCTTTTAAGCTTCCTATTAAGGAACTATAGATGGTCTTTTGAGGAGACTAGAACCTCTATAATTTTTATAGGGAAGTTGAGACGGAAAATGGTTGGGGTACTCAGATCATGAAGGCTCAAAATTTTGTAATGAGAAGAGGGTGGAGGTGCCCCTTTGTAATGGATGAGTGGGGCACCTTAGGAAAAACATAAAATATTAATTTATAATAAAGTCATATTCGGTTTATAATAGCTCCAAATTGATTTATATTTAAGATAAAGTGGTTATGGGTAGAATTAACTACAACCAATACGGTTTAGACAACTTTAGGTTACTATTATAAACTTATCATTTAGATTTAACTCTAAGTTAAATAATTTAACTTTTATCGTGTCTTCTAGTTTTCTTACACTATATGGTTAGTAAACTTACTATAACAATCCAAACAAACCCCATGTGGTTAAATATTTATATATATAACCATATATAAGTAATTTGACTGAACCATAGTTTTTTAGGAATATAATATCAATTAATAATATAATACTTTTTTAAAAACTATTTTATGTCAATTTTGACACTATTTTGTAATTGATTTTTTTGAAAATCATAACAGCATAATTAGTTCCAAAAAAGTTAACTAAATAAATCATAATATGTCATATTAAAATATAATTTTTTTTAATTCATAAAAAAGTCTCAAATTACATTTATTTGGAAATTTATAACATTCTTTATGTTAATATTTCATTAATATGGAAATTATTGAATCACCATTGTGTTATAATTAAATTAAATTAAATTATATATTGTCTAAAAATTATAAATAAAATACCATTATGTAAGAATGATTTTTATATTTTTAATTAATATTTATAGTCTAATTTATCTTAGGTATTGTCCTATATTAAAAATGTTTTAGTTATTAAACAATGATTTTAACTCTTTTAACTCTTCTTTGAATTAAATAATAAAAACATTCCTAGTCTAAACCATGTGGACCTAAATGATAATAATATATCCCTAAGGTTTTTTTGGTCGAATAATACTTATCCACTAGAATAAGGACATGTTTTAGGGTAATAATAATATCATTTTACCCTTAATTAAACTATTATTTTTAACCGTGGTACATAAAAGTAAAAAGTTACAATTCACAAAAAAATGATGTATCTTATTGAACCACATTTTACTCCTTGATATTAACAATGTCTCTCATATTTTCTAAATTCCACTCATAGAAGTGATAAAATCAACTTTTTTGTCAATTTGCAGATTCCCCTAGGAGGTGGGTAAAAGACGGTGAAAACTTCAATAAAATTTATATATATATTAAATTATTATAAAATGACTCCAATGAATTACATTGAACATATAGAGGTATTATGTATCAATTTTGACCTAAAATAAATATAAATAAAATAAATAATTATTTAAATAAAAGGTCGGTTTTAAATAGTATCCCAGTGTTTTAAGTATTCATAAAAAATTGAATGTTTTCAGAAATATACCAAAAATCACCCTAGGCTAATTTTGATATTCTGAATCCAAAAATGAAATACCTTTTGAATGTTAAAAATAATAAAATTTCAAAAAGTTGTTATTACTTTTCATAATGGCTAGTTTATATAATATTTTAACAACATAACATTTTTTAGTGAAACCCTATATTGCGTACTACATACGCTACCGAGGAAGGTAATGATTTCTTGTAATGAAATCCAAGTCAGGGCTGCATGTAGTACATGCTCCCTTTGGTGTTGTGTATAAAATAATCAAAACTTATTTTATTTATACATTAAACAAAATCTATACTTAATGTGGCGTAGAATAATTTCCACAACATGAACTTGATATTGTGTGTAACACGAGCCAAGAATAGTGTTGTATATACTGAAAGCTAATATGTCATTGTGTATTGTACAAGAAAATCTTGCTGTAGTGTACAAGACATCAATGAACTAAAAAAAATATTTCTCATAAAATCTCTAGGTGTTACATTTTACCCCACATAAAATGAATTTCGCCTTTGAAATTATATGGGGATATATATCATTTACTACTTGAAATTTTCATTCATAGAAACCCAAATCATAAAATCGAATAATAAAACATAATCCTAAAAACTAATGTATGAAATGAAACAATTACCTAAATTTACTTACCCTTGGGTTTCCACATAAGAGAACATATGTGAAAATTTGGATATGGAAGAGAAATCTAACTGTCAAGTACTGATGGAGTGTGGTAGAGAAAATGGCTATGAAAAAGCCAACAATCACAAAGCCATTAATTTGTGATGGGCTAAGGTACCATTTGATTTACCAGATATGAGGGAACTAGGACAACATTTTTGGTTTTCAAGATCATTTCCCTAAAGTTGAAAAAATTGAATTAGAGGAAATACTTTCTTGATTTTGGTACAATCTCACCGTTGGTCATTCTTCGAACAATTTCCAAATCATATCTTAATTAAATGAAGTGTAATTAGTCATTCATGAAGTGTTAGCAGATCATGTAATAAAATGATAGGTCATTTCATCTGTCTCAAACAAAAGGTTAGAAAATGTTATTAAATATACATAAGTCCATATATAGTGAGATTAATCATATATGGTTCCTAAAATGGACTTATACATCATATATCATACCACTTAATAAATTTAAATTAATTTATACTAACCAGGGACTTCTTATAGGACAGTGGTATACGATAAAGTTCTATCGCACTTCAGTTTTGGGTTCGATTCCCACAACCTTTTTCGACGCGACGGGTTGTCACCCATCCTACCAGTTGTTCTTTATTCTAAATCAACACTATTATAACAATCCATAAATAATATCGAATAAATTCATATCCTTAAACAATACTCTCTTATTTCCAACATAATACAATCCAATATTTAATCTTATCCATAATACATATGTCCAATCTCATAGTATAAAGAAAATTATTACTTGAAATGCCACATAACAAGCACGTGAATACATTCATTTATCCCCCTTATATCATAAGATATATCTTTTTGGTCTCATTCCATACATTTTAATACCTTAATCATGTATTACAATAGAACATTAGTGAAAAAATTAGTTATGTCAAAAGATAACACTTTCCCCATACCAAAATATATAAAAAAATTATACATAATCAATGATATCACTTTGTCCTTATATCAGTAATGAGTTCATGAATACTACCAAAAATTTCATTTTCACCTTATCCCTTCCTAATGCGCATATCATCTTCTTTCCAAAATATTTGAATCACTTTTCATGGTTATCGGTTCCATATAATTATTGAAAACCATAATAAACCAATAAATAGATATTCCAATATAGCATAAAAGTAACTCAACAACATTATTCTTTAATACCAATACATAAAAACATCAATCCATCCTCTTCAACGATTTTCATTGAATATGTACTTCCTTGATTTATAAGTAACCTCATAGGTTAGGGCATTGAGTTGGGTAATTCCCATGTTCTCCATAGATATAACATTGAACTCCATAACAGTCTGTCACTCTATGACCCTTCTCTCCACACAGATAACAGTTTCCCCTCCATTTGATCTACTCATCAAGGTTCTTGTTCGCTTCATTAGAAATATCAATCTTTCTTTCTCTATGCACCTCACCATGCTAATAGGCATAAAAGTACATCTACCTCTTATTTGATGAATTAGGAATACCACTAATGTTAACCTTGTTAATCATATATCACGATGACTGATTCGGCATAATCACAAAATCATTATTCCAGGAATTATGCAATTTCATTGCTCATAGTCACCAAATTGTCCACTATATTCAATGTTGACCCAATTACTTCTGGTTCCCTCCATTGACTCAAACCAAAAACCATGGTGTAAGAAACCCTTAAAATAACAAGGAACCACATAATCATAAAAAGTCACTTATGGGATGTATAACTTATCACACATTCTTTAATCCATGACACCCTAGGATCACTGTAGTTTATTCATGATTTTCAAAATAATTCTATGATTGTAACCTATTATTATACTAAACCTTAGGGACAACCCTAGACATACCCTAGAAATATATCTAGGGATCCCACTAAATTTCTCGCATCCTAGTTTCCAAAGGTTGACTAAATCTTTCCTATGATACCAACTATAGAGACCCAAGCTTGATGTACATGGACATTACAATACTTTTTCAGAATAATTATTACATAACAAGAACCAACATTCAAGGAATGTAATAGTTTAGTGTCTTTGGAAACTCAGAACAAAATCTTCTAATCATGGTGAAAGATCTTCAATATCACCCATAAAGATCTTCCCCTTTTGTTTTCATAACTAAAACATTTATTTATATCCTGAGGAAAATAAAACATAAAAAGTGTGAGATCAAATGCTCAATAAGGGTAAATATAGAGAACATAAAAAAATCCTTAAACCTTTGAATGAAAAAACATGAACATAAAATCTAAACATAAAAATCATTAGCAAAAACATAAATCATGGTAGTATGTAAGGCATATAGCATAGAGTAACATCAATCATGATAAAATAGAATGGGAAAACCACATGTAATTGTGTCAAACCATTACGCACATGATATGATTTCCATAGTATCCTAGGCATTTCTGCCAAGGCCATCTTAGTGGACAAAGTCCCTTTTTGAATTGAGTTCACTCCTCGTTCGAGTCTTCTATCACTGAAAGAGATTAACTTACTGTTCCAGCCATGTCTATATCATGAGATATAGATCATTAACCAATGTATTTATGGGATATATAGGTCTCACCCTTCTCATAATGCAATAATTATTACTTTTTCCACAACATAAACATAAATCATTTATCATATCCCAAAGAATAAAACTGTGTTTCATAAACATCATCTCATCATAACATAATCCATATGAAAAATGGGTATCATTTCAACATAAGAAAAGTGAAACCATGTAAATTATTGAGATATTATACTTGAATCATACACATATGAAATATTGTCATCTTATATGGAAAATTGATTCGATAAAAAAATTGAAAAATATTATTGAGGAAAATATCATTTCTTCTTAAAAATCATTTTTCTTTTCCCAAATTGCCTCAAAATTTTAAAAGAAATGGATTTTAATGAAATTAACCATGAAATATTTTATAGTAAACTTCATGAAAATAAGGCGTTATGAAAACGTAAAAATTATTTCATTCTGTATATTTTAAAAAAAACATTCTCCTCGTACTTTTGTCAGAAAAGTCAAAAAGTTCTTCATATGGTAAAAAAAGAATTATTCCTTCAATAACACAATGTAAAAGACAAAGATGGGTAAAAATGACTTTAAAAAAACACGAATGAATATGAAAAACGTAAAAAAATATTTTTATAGTCATGGTTGAAAAATATAACCCCAATAAATACTTACGAATACACAATCTAAGATAAGAACGAGATTGGAATAGTTATCCCTTACCTTAGGTCCGATATTCATCATACGTATCCGAAACTCCTATATAATGATTTAAATAATGTTATTTATTTATTAAAAAATAATTTTAATTATTATTATATCATATATGGTTCAGTTATGACATTACATTACGTGTTATTTTGTAAATTCGATGTTAAAGCAGCCTTTTGGGAAAAATCAATTCATTTATCGTACGTGTTTGGACTTGTGGTTCTTGTTATTATTATTACATATATCTTGTTTTACATACTTACAATATGTAAATCATGGTTTATATATCATATATATTCAGTATATATATATTTATAATAGATAGAGAAATGAAATGAAATACACCGTTCATTGAGACGGTAGGTTGTAGGTACACATGAATGATGTTTTCCATTCCATATTGACTTGAATAGAAGTATGTAGATGAAATATATATTTACATAAATCCAGTATCTTTTTCAAGTCATATATTTCATTATTATTCATAATTTATAGTTTATAATCATTCTTTAATGGTTAACATGGCGAATGAATCTCATCGCATCGTGGAGATGATATTCCATACGTACGAACGAGCGATTATATCATTCCCATAATTATTGAATTGAATTGGAGTTAATGATATAATATCTCATAATTAGTATGCTATTATAATAACTATATATAGTTATTATTTACACCATTATTCCTATCCAAATAAGGTGGTAGTGGAAAAACAAATTACACCACAACGTGGAGACGATATTCTGTATATACGCACATGTAGTGATTTCATTTTCTGTAGGATTGATAGAAGGTGAAATGGTGTTGTTTCATATTTATAATAACATATAAGTATATTATTGATACTTATGTTATTACTTTATAATTAATCAACTAAATAAGAAGATTTTGAAGAAGAAAGAAACATGAACGTATCAGTAGAAGATATTACCTCTTTTTCGACGCACCTCTTTTAGGCTTCCTCTAATAGCACTAGACTTGGTCTTTTAGGGAGAAAAAAACCAATATAATGTATCTATGTAAGTTTATAAGGGATATGGTCATGGGTTGTCTGAGCTTGAAGGCTCAAAATTGTGTAAAGAGTAGAGGGGTTAGGTTCCCTTTTATAATGGAGGAGAGGGGCACCTTAGGAAAAACAGAAAATATTATTTTATAATAAAGTCATATTCAGTGTATAATAGCTCCAAATTTATTTATTTAGAAGATAAAGTGTGTATGGGTAGAAATATTCTCAACAAATAGGTTTTATAAAATTTTAGGTTACTATTTTAACCTTATCATTTAGAATTAATTATATGTTAAATAATTTAACTTTTACTATGTCTTCTTGTTTTCTTACACTATATGGTTAATAAACATACTATAACATGCCAAAAGAACCCCAAGTGGTTAATTATTAATATATATAACATTATATAAGTAATTTGGACAATACTTATATTTTTATGAATATAATATCAATTAATAATTTTATATTTGTTCTAATACTATTTTATGTCAATTTTGACACTATTTGGTAATTGATTTTTGTGAAAATCATAAAATCATGATTAGTTCGAAAAAAGATAATGAAATCAATAATAATATGTCATAGTAACCTATAAAATTAGTTTAATTCATAAAAAGTCTTAAATTACATTTATTTGAGTATTTATAACATTAGTTATGTTAATATTTAATTTATAAGGTAATTACTGCATCACCTTTGTGTCAAAAATAAATTAAATCATTTAATGTATAAAAATTATAAATAAAATACTATTATGTAGGAAATATTTTTATATTTCTAATGAATATTTATAGTCAAATTTATCTTATGAATAAACCTATATCACAAATGTTTTACTTATTAAACATGGATTTTAACTCTTTTAACTCTTCATTGAATTAAATAATAATAAATGTCCTAATCTAATCCAAGTGGACCTAAATGATAATATTATATTACTAAGGTAGTTTTTTGTTGAATTTTAGTAATCCAAATGAATTAGGAAATGTGTTAGGGTAATAATAACATCATTTTTACCTTCAATTACTCTATTTACTTTTTACCGTGGTAAATAAAAGTAAAAAGTTAGTTATTCACCAAAAAAATCTTATTGAACAAAACAATACTCCTTGATATTAACCGTGTCTCTCAGATTTTCGAAATTCCACTCATAGAAGTGGTAAAATTATATTTTATGTAAATTTGCAAATTCCCCTAAGAGGTGGGTAAAAGTCGGTGAAAAAGTTCAATAAAATTTTTATATATCATAAATTATTATAAAATGAATCCAATGAATTACATTAAACATAAGTAGGTATTATGTATAAATTTTGACCTAACATAAATTTAAATAAAATAAAGAATTATTTAAATAAAAAGTCGGTTTTAAAATAGTAACCTAGTGTTTTCACTATTCATCAAAAATTGAATTTTTTCAGAAAAATAACAAAAATTCACCCTAGGATAATTTCAATATTCTGAATACAAAAAAGAAGTCCATTTTGAACGATAAAATTTATCAAATTTCAAAAATTTGTTATTACTATTCATAATGGTCAGTTTATATAATATTTTAATAAAATATCATTGTTTAGTGAAACCCAGTATTGCGTACTACACACGCTACCAAGGAAGGACGTGATTGCATGTAATTGAAGCCAAGTCAGGGCTGTGTGTAGTGAAACTTCCCTTTGGTGTTTCGTATAACATAATCAAAAAATATTTTATTTATACATTAAACAAAATCTATACATAATGTTGTTTAGAATAATTTTTAGAAAACGAACATGAAATTGTGTGTAACAAAAGACAAGAATAGTGTTTTGTATACTACAAGCTAATACGGTGTTGCGTATAGTACAAATAATATTGGTGTAGTATACATGACATCAATGGAATTAAAAATATATTTCTTATAAAATCTCTAGGTGTTACAATGCTTTTCAGTGTGATATGATTGAATGTTGAATGTAATATAATGGTCTTGTAGTTTTTTCCTACAGATATTAATATGTCAATCCAGAGAATCCAGTTATCTAGTGGAATTTACACTTCCTTTCCAAATGAGTAGAATTCCCTACAAAAATAATACAATGTGGGGTGGCTCTAAGAATGAACGAAATCTTCATAGACTAATTGGTTGGACGATTCACCATATTTCAGTCATTTTATTTGATAATGAATGTGGCCTTAGACAACCACATGTATTTATTTTGGGGATATTATTGTATTTAAATTATGTGGCACTCCACTCAGGGTATTTGATAATTCAATTCATTCCTTTCCCCAAGTTTTGATCTGCTAAGAAGTCTTGATCACTGCCATGAGGTCGATAAATGTATTATTGGGAGTTTCAAACCAATCTATCTTATGTTTGAAAGAGTAATTTTGGCACCATGGTATTTATATAGGTGAATTGGTATGGAGTGTAATCATTAACTCCATCAATGTACAATAACTTATGATATGATATTAGATTATCAAATTGGTTATGAATTTGAATTTCCATTTATTAGTCCCAGTGCATTATCATTTCACCACCTTTTATACCCACTGCATTTTCATAATTTATATATACTGCATAGTCTCTCATATCTTCTCATTATAAATTCCAATGTCCTCGATATTTATTCATGGTAATTCACAATTCATTCATAAGTATTATCAATCCCTCCCTATAATTTGGACATGACCCATTATTTTGTTGGACATCCACACCGAAAGATAATAAAATAAACATAAACAACACAATGCTCAGGTATAAAAAAATAATAGACACTAATTAATCCATCCACTAACCCAATATCCACCTCCTGCAAAGGAAACCACATAGCCTCATCTAGTGCCCTTCGGCCCCCCTTTGTAGAACATAACTACTTTTCATCCATGTAAATCAGTAAAAGGAATAAGGGGCCACTAAGATAAAGAAAATAGTAAAAAACTAAACTAGAAAATACCAATATTTTGTGAATATACATGTAACTTATCCAATATATGAACCACAACTCCCCATGTGTCAAAACATGTTTTAGCAGTATAAGAGGAAACAAATTATATTGGAAGGACTTTATAGAATATGAAAAATCACATCATACCTCTAACATGAGATTGTATATATACTCGGTAGAATTGTTTACATGTCTTTCGACAATAATAACATATTACATGGATGAAATTGAAAATATTTGATGAATAAATAATAAGAGAAATACACTTCCTCTAGCATCCAAATAGTGGATGAACCACATTAGAAAAACCCCAATTTCATTGACTATGTGAAATTAAAAAAAAACAACCTTAAGTACTCAATAAAATTAGTGACCAATTTTTTCCATTACAGTTGAGTCTTCAATGCCAATATAATACACCATTATTCTAATGGTTGCCAGAAAATATCGTGAAAATAATGCGGAAATAAATTTTTTTTTTCTATGAACTAGAAAAAAACATCTTTAGGAATCCATAACTGGTACCTTATGGTGGGGCTAATAATATGGAAGTGTATTCTAGTTTTAAGTAGATGTGTTCCTCTATTAAAGGAGTTACATATTCAGATTATGAAGTACCATCAGTTTCATTATGAGGAGTTATCAAGAATAATATCACAAATTAGAATTTTTAATGATATTATGACTAAGAATATTTAATAAAGAATTTATAGAAAATGTGAAAATACATGGCTAAAAAATTGGAGTATAGGGGACATTAGGGACATCAAAGAATTGATATTTATTGTTTGATTCGAAGGATTGAAGACATCATGAGAGGAATAATGAAGAAATAGTTTATAAAAGAGGCCCAAACTTCCCAAAACCTCATGTTTAGATGTACTTAGAGGATATTAGTGAAAAAATTCTCCCAAACCAATGATTTAATTGATTATGATGGTTTTTTGTTTTGGGACGAATTCAGATTTCTTTTATAGTGGAAAGTGTTGCAGAACATTTCCCCCAATGGCGATCAATATTAATTTTTTTTAAAACATTGGAACAAACAATGAATATGAAATTAACATTCCAATATACAAGATGAATTATTTCTCACATCAAATAAAATTTCCCAAACCTCCATTATTGGCTTGAGATAATATCAATTCACAATATGAGAAATAAAATACATTCAATGAATTTAACTAAGAAAAACAATATAGATAATGAAACGCGAAATTAACTAGGGAAACTACAATAAAATTGAAAACATTGATCCCCAATATATATATAAATTCTCATGTATAAAAATATATGTATTAGATTAATAGTAAAAATGAGAATAGTTAAAATAACATGCTTCTCGTTCTCTTTGAACTTCATCTATGTTGAAATTATAATATTACATAGTTAATTTTTAGTTAGAAAGTGAGTAATATGATAAATTAATTCTATGTTTATTTTAATTAACAAGGAAATGATAAATAATATTAAAATGAAATTAATACCACCCATTTCATCTAGATATAAATGTCTCATCATTAATTAATTAATCCAAGATTTAATTAAGAAAATTTTTCTGTAATTCAAACAAATTATTAACTATAATCAAAGGGGAATCCTCTAAAGCATATATCAATGATCCATAGAGAATGATTAATGCATATTTTGATGTTTTGAGAATCATGAATCTTTTCATTCAACACTACTTAAACCCCAAAATTGAATCACATCCAAAAGAATCCAATCATAGATCAAAATTTTTGACCAATATTTCTTTACCTCAAGGTATTATATTTTGAAATTTAAGAAATAATTATCAATTAAGTGAGGTAGGATTTTTATGCAATGGTTTGACCTACAGTGGAATAGAATTCATATCGTTGGAAACATGTCCACTTACAATATCATGACATGGAAGGCACCTCCAAGATCATGACAATAAAGGATCTAATATATCCACATCATCTTATACATACGAGAAAAAATATATAGGGTTAAAGATGGAATCAATAGAATGTTCATAAATATTTGGACATATCATCACAACTGCAAAGTATCAGGGGTCCCATGAATTGTGTTCCAGTATCTATTCCTCCTCTTCTAGGTAAGGAATTGATTATCAGGTAATAATAATAAAAAGTTCCATGTAAGAAGATGTAATTTCATAAATTAAAAACATATGAACTCCATAAAACCATTTTTAATGGACATAAAATATCATGAACCTAGAACACTAATCCACCCTTCATGGAGCTCATCGTTCATGGATAAACTATGAACTCACAACTGTCATCTTACAAGTGATATAGTAAACTTTATATAAACTTATCAATTGCGTGTTTTAAGGTCACAATGTAAACCCATGTCCTAGAAAACATTATGGTCACAAATCCCTAGTAAATTATCCTTCACAATCAATAGAGACTACCCTTAGTCTCAACTAGAAATCATAAATCATTTCACAAGTCATCATTCAATGTTTACATTATCCATATGAATCATTAATCTCATTTTTATACATGAGCCCCCCTAAGAAAAACACATCGTGCTGACAACCAAATAAATCTACCCAGGGTGTATTCACACCCATAGATACAGAAGACTACATAGGACTTTATATATGAATCACATTCTATACTCATAATTCATCATTATGAAATAACATATATTGTTAAAAATGCTTATCTTAAACCACCCAATAAATCATATGGATCCAAAATATTCATGAAGATCAAATCCTCAAATTATACCATACAATTTCTCCCTATTCTTAACATGTCAGCAGACACCCAACATGGGTCTATATTTTAATTTTTTTTATAACTCCCTTACAATTTATTAATCATTTGGAAACCTCAAATCCCAAGGTTCATTTTGTATAGAATATCTGTCATAGTTCAAATAAGCCATACCCACTAATGTTATTGGATCAATATTCATTCTATCATTTCCACATATCTAATGTAGACAATTATACATCACACGGAATGACATATAAAATGAGAGAAATTACAAGTGACCACTTTCTTCATGACCATATGGTTTTCCCACAATTATATTATATTATGATTTATCCATGTTCACATCAAATCGTAGAAATGAAAAAAAAACACAAATAAGGAATTTATGGAAAATCAATAAGAAGTGTAGATGGAAAACAATAATAAAACATTACATTTTATAAAAATTACATAGTTAAAATCACTAGCATAGGTGTTTCCACAATTGTAATTTGGAACAGGAGAAAAATCATGAAAAATACAAGGTAGAAGAGGGGATACTGAATGATGACTCCTAAAAACATTTTAAAAATTGATTTATAAAGTTGATGGGATAAATTTTATAAAATTTAACATGGAATGCACAAAATGGTCGTACGTAAATTAGGGGAATAAGGGCACCATCAGGACTTTGGTGGCCCTCACAGAAGTTTTAGTTGACCACTAGATCTCTAATTCCATAAACCGGGCTCTCAAAGGTGGGCCATTGACCAATTTGATTGATGTTGGAACTTATGCAGCCTCTATCCATGGTTCTTATGGCTTATACTAATGAAATCACAATGGTTTTTTGTTTCCCAAAACCCAGAAATTTTATTCAAGTATTTTCCATTTGTCCTGTCAGCTATGAAACATCACTTTAAACACTCCAAAACATCTTAAATATCCTTATTCCAAATTCATATTTGAAAATTAAAAACCACTTCATAACTACTCCATTGATATTTAAAACATTCACCTACTCCACTAACACAAAACATTATTCGTAATTAAAAATGTTATAGAATAATTTTTTGAACTATGGTTTTCATGTCGATAGCCATACCTCTAGACCTAAAAATAAGAGATTAATGGTATTTGAAATTAATAACTATTTATTTCTATGTTGATATGTTTGATAATTTTATATTTCATTCAAATAAAATGTATCTTTTAATGTAGATAAAATATTTATTCTATGATATGGACTACCATAAACACACTCACTTTGTATAAAGAAGTATTTTTTTGGATCAATTGTAGGATTATCCCCATGAAAAAAAAATCAATAGTTCATATATATAAAATATATTAAATGGTGTATGTATGTACTTGAAGTATTTAAAGGTGAAAAAATAAAAATTTACGCATCCTTTTATAAGAATCTTCAAAGGTAATTTCTTACAATTCCAAACAACAATTTAAGCATCAGTTTACCATGCCTTTCACCCCTTAATCATTTAAAATAACATATTGAGGGGGTCCATTATTAGTCATAAAAATATGGTCTTATTTTATGTTAGAAAAACATATTTACTGCTTTTTTTTGACAAAATCTATGAATATATAAAATAAAATCCCAATTATTAGAATCAAAATAATAGAAATGATACGCATTAAAGTTAAATTTATATGCATGGATTTCTTTTAAAAAATATCAATACATTTAGAATTAGTAAAAATTAGTATAAAATTTTTCTTTAAAAATGACCCAATATTAATTATATTATATAATTTTAATGACAAGTTAATCCCATCACAAAATCATTGTCTTTAATGTGGTAATAGAAATAATATTGATCAATGTATTATTTTAAAGTGTATTGATATCATGGATCCCATCATTTTAAATGCAATTGATTATATTTTTAATAAAATTCCAAAATCATAGGAAAAAAATTCACTAAGAATATTATAAAGAAAAATATGTGATACATGCTTAAAAAATGAAATGAATCTGGATCAAAAAATCTCCAAACATGGATTTGAGTTTCTTTAAATGTTATCCACCTTTTGTACCCCTTGATTAGTGATGGATCCTCTCCTTCTACAAATTGAACAAAGGGAGTAAGAGTTTAGGAAATTGAGGGAGATGAGACATGATTGGGGTAGAGAGGAGGAGTTTGGGACTTGGAGGTGGAGGCAGTGGCAGTGATGTTGTGGTAGTCGTAGAGGCCTGGAAATTGTGGTGGAGGCGGAGGTCGGGAGGTCATTGTCGGGGAGGGGAGGGGAGGGCTGGGAGGCCGAGGTTAGAGATGGGAGGAGAGGTTTTATGTGGTATATCCCGTTGAAAATGTAAAATATAGAGTGGTATCCCGATTGAATCATGAAATTGGGCCATTGTATACACACATTTTTAACAAAACTATAACTATAGAGAAATATATATCACCTAAACCGATGGTTTTTCTAAACCATTGGTATATATGAGTGGGGATAGACCTATTTTCAATTAGTGGAAGTGATCTGACATAGTGAGATAGTTTACGATCACCTAGATAGAGTCATGAACCCTGGATGTATGTGGTAACCTTGTAACAGAGTCCATCGAAATATCATCTCATTTTCATTCTAGTACCTCGAGTGGCTGGTACAAGCCTGTTGATACCTAATGCTCATCCTTCACTTGCAGATAGTTGAGGCATTATGAAATTATCATTGCTACATATTTATTCATCCATGGACATCTGTTTTGACATCAGAGGTCCTGGTTCATATTTTTCACTCTAGGAGATTCCGATAATGGAGATCTATGGAACTCACTCACCACATCCTCCCACAACATCACTGGAACTAATGTGTGACCTCTAAAAAGGGTGATGTGATCCCCCTAAAGAAACCCCATTAGGATCCTATCCTGAGGATAACATAGCTTTTCCGGACTAGCTGTCATCATCCTCCAGTACTGCCTCCCACACTCGATGTAATGGTTGGGGAGTAACAGACATCAAAAGAATGTAATCCACTTCACCATCATCTATAAAGGAGACCTACATCACCACCTACTACTTGGTCGCCTCTCTCATCAGCTAGAAACCGGACCTCCTACGAAGTGTGTATGCCACCACGTTCCCCTTTATAGGATTATAAACTATGTAAATGTCATAGTCCTGATGGAACTCTAGTCATCCACATTGTCTCAGGTTCAGGACATTCTGGAGGAATATATACATAATAAACTTGTGGTCAGAGTAAATCGTAAACCATTCACCCATAAAGTTGTGTGTCCACATCATCAAGTTAGATAGCACTGCTGCTAACTCCATGTCATGTTTTTCATAGTTCTACACATTATGTCTCAATATTTATGAGCAATAAGTGATCACTGCCTACTCTTGTATCAGGACACAAACTGGTCTGGTCCCTATCACGTCACTGTAAACGACATACCTAATGTCCTCTTCTAGTAGCCTCAATATGGGGGTAGTAGTAATTCTATGACTAATATATTCGTATCTCTACAGACATTTTTTCATCCATATGAAGATTTTTCATATATGTGTCAAATACGATAAGGGTTTTACCACTTTAGAGAAGTCAGACACAATCCTTTGATATTAACCATTGAACCCCAAGATACTCTGCACCTCTGTCATGCTGTTGGGTAAGTCCCAATAATTCAATGCCTCTATAATTTCTAGATCCACTATAACTTCAGCCATTGAGATGACATTCCTTAGAAATTGGACTTCCCAAATCAAAAACTGACACTTTGAGATCATTTCATAAAACTGGTTTTCTCAGAGTGTATTCAGTACTATCCCAATGTGTGTAGTGTGATCCTCCTCTAACACTGAGTACACAAAGATGTTTTCAATGAAGACCAAAAAAAACCAGTCAAGGTAAGGATGGAATACAATGTTCTTGATTCCCATGATCACTAATGGGGCATTAGTCATGCCGAAATTCTTTACCAGGAAATCTTATTGGATGTATCAACACCTAAAGGTTGTCTTCCGCACATCCTCATCTCATAACCAAACCTAGTGATAGCCTAATCTGAGGTATATCCTTGAGAACCACCACACACCCTTCACCTGGTTGACGAGTTCATTGTTCCACGTTAGTGGATAATTGTTCTTCATGATCGCCTGGTTCAGGTGTTGGAAGACCATACACTACCTCAAACTCTCATCTGCCTTCTTCAAAAAATGTATCGGGGCTACCCATGGTTAAATGATGGGCCTTATGAACCCCTTATCATAAAATTCATATAGTTGTACCCACTTCTTGTGAAGCATCACAGTGACCATATGATATTCCAATGTGGGTATCGATGCCATCTCGGGGTACAAGTCTATGAGGAAAACTACCTCCCTGTGAAGAGGTAGCCCCAGAACATCTTCAAGAAAAACATCCACATACAAGTCCACCACTATAGGATATCATGGACTCCTATCATCCACTACTCTGAGGGTGATGCTAGAAAACTGGTGAGTAATCAGCTACACCCTCCTCCAAGAATTTTTGTCTTTTTCTTCAAGGGTTTCCTTATCACAGGTGAAGGATATCCTAGTTCCATATCCACAGCCAGACCGCACTGTACGCCAAAAATAGTCGATATGACCCTGTACTGTGGATATCTAATCTATACCAAATATTGATTTGTAAGGCCTCAATTCTACTATTATGAGATCCCAGCTGAAACTATTTCCTCCTTGAGTAATCTCACACTACCGAAACCGGTGTGTAATCATTGAATCCCTTATAGTATGTGTCTATATCCATAAGAATTGAGCCAATGACTCTAGCAGATTCATTGAGACTAGAACAAGAGTTTTGGAAAGAAAGGAGTGACTAGAACCTATGTCTATAAGAACTACATCTAGGGTGGAGATGACATAGATCATAATTCAGATCATATCTAGAGTTTTTTGGTCATAAGCCTCTACCGCCTGATGTTTTTCTCTCCCCTGTCCCCCGGCTCCCTGAGGTTAGAATGGACCACTGTGGGTGGTGGCAGTAACACCTCAAAACATCACCCACCGCCTATTGCTCGACCTTCTCACATCCAATGTCCACCCCTATGCATACCTCCTCTCTCAAACTGCATCCTCTACCTTGGAGTACCCAAGACTATCTGATGATAATAAGATGAGATGTTCAGACCGTCGTGAGCCTTGTCACCTTTCCTGCTGCATGAATAGAACAATCTTCTCTTTTTCTGACCTCCTCTGTCATTGAAGATCTGTACCTCTGACCCAACACTCTTGGGTTATCCTCATGAAGGAATGGCTTAGTTTGTCCTTTATGTCATCTACATAAGTCCTGCTGTAGATGAATCAACTACCTATCATCTGGTTGTGGTTGTCACTGTCAGGGCCTAATCGGTAAGAACTATCTTCACTAGTAGTGGTCTCTCTAGCACTCCATACTACATTGGGATGTTGAGTGAAATTATTGACACCCTTTTCTCCCATCGGAGTCCCTGCTCAAATTTTTGGGCCCTATAGAAAGGGTCACACACCATGTTGATGTAGTAGCGGGACATGTCGTTAATCATTGCAATGTACTGGGACACAGTCACACTGACCTACTATAGGTGCAGTAGCTATTAAATATGAAATGTGTGTCATCTCACTGGTATAAAAATTACCTTGAAAATGCCATCAAAGTCCAACCAAAAAAGGGTTTCCACCACATGTTCCTTGAGCATCATTCTGCACCATCTCCCTTTCCTTCCCTAAAAAAGGCTAGCAACTCGGATCACCATATGATATGTTGGTGTCTCTACCAAGAAAAAACATCATGGAACAACATCTAGAATGTTTACAACAGCATGAGGATTTTTCTACCTTCAGAACCTCAGGGGCCTCAATCTCTTTAATTCATACATCATGCTCAGTCAACATGCATTGTCTGCTAGTGGGGTTGGTAGAATTTGATGCTCTACTGGTGGTGGTGTTGCTGGCACACCACTGGTAAGTTCTACTATCATATGTGGTCCCTATACCGATGCATCATCACACAGTGGTCCGTCATCATGATTTCTTATAACACCCCATGATTTCATAACACGTTTCCTCTTTAATATAATTAAATATTTTGTGTCACACGAAACACTGAGTTAGAGTGCACCACGAATTACCAAACTAGAAATTCAAAAAAGTGGTTATGAATAGTATTAACTAAATTTTGAATTTTATATACTCCATATAATTTTAACATCAATTTAATTTGTTTCGTATACACAATATAATAACAAATTCTATTTTTTAGATAAAGGAAGTATTTTTTAGAAAAAGAAATTTTATCACCTTTTAAGGGAGAACACTTTTTAAATCAATTATTTTTTTCTTTTATTTATTCAATTTGAAATAATAAAAATCTTTTTTATAATAGGGACATGAAAATTTATTTTGGATAAATTTTTCGTGTTTTTCTGATATGTTTTCTATTTGGTTGAATCGTGATAAATACTAAATTTTAATTGAAAAAAAAAATATTCAATAGAATTAATTTATAGTGTTAAATTATACATTTGAATGGGTTTGAATTATAATTAGATTATATATTTATCATTAATCCAATATTGATTATTGGAAGTACGTTTACATTTAAATTGGACCTAAACACATATCAATATTTTGATTGTTTTTAATTTTCAAAAACACATTTTAAAATTTTTTACAATAGGAATAAAATTTAAATTTATTAACGCAACTAATATGATTTGAATTTGGTAAAATAGAAATAATTTTTGTATTTGAAATATCAAAATTAACATACAGTTAATTTTTGTTATTTTTATGTAATCATTAAATTTCCAATGAATAGTGTAAATACTCCATAGTACATAAAACCCGACATTTTCAATTAAATGATTATATTTAATTAAACAAATTTATCTTAAAATAAATAAATATTACATATATTATTAAAATTTAGGTCATTGGAATAATTTTAGAATAAGATTAGATATATAAAATTTTATTGAACGATTTTAACGTTTTTTTACCGACCTCCTAATTTTTTTTCAATTTTGCATAAAACGTAATTTTACTGCTACTGTGAATTGAATTTAAGAAATTAGAGAGACAACATTGACAACAGTAAGTAATTTTTTTTTGATTAATTTTAACTTTTGAATTTTATTTACCAAGGTTAAAAGTATGCACGGTAGTTAAAGGTAACAATAATATTAAAATTACCCCAACAGATGTCCTAATTTTATTGTATAATTTTATTTAGGCCAAAATCATTCTTAAAACAAAAATAAGATACTTTTTATTCATTTGTGTTAGATAACGGCATTTATAATATTTTACTTAATGAAAAGTTAAAAGTGTTAAATTTAAAGTTTAATAATTATACCATTATTAATATTGGTTTATGAAAAATATTAATTTGACTATAAATATTAATTAGAAGTAAAAAATATTTCCTACCACATGGTGTTGTATTTATAATTTTTGGACATAAAATAAATAAATTTATTTATGATACAATTATGAAGTTGTAATTAACTTATTAATGAAAGATTAAAATAATGGATATTATAAATTTGAAAATTAATTTTAATTGACACTTATGATGCCACACACTAATTTTAATGAAGAAAATGTCATGTTAGAGTTTATTTAATTTATTTTTTAAAAATTAATTATTAGGTTTTGAATTTCCCAGAAATGAAATACCAAAAAGTGTCAAAATTGACATAAATGAGTATTTAAAACATGTATTATATTATTTAAATATATAATATTCATAAAAATATAAGTATTGGGAAATAAACTTATATAACGATAGATATGTAATTAATTAACCATTTTAGGTCTTTCTTGAATATTATGGTCGGTTTATTTACCATGTATTATAAGTATACAAGAGGAAATGGTAAATAATGAACTATTTAACTAAGGGTTAAATTTAACTATAATGGTATTATGGTTACCTAAACGTATCTAAATCCAATTTTTGGAGGTTTTGTCAAAACATCCCCACCATATCTTCCAAAATAAATCATTTTTGCGATATTAGGAACCAAAACTCATTTTAGAATAAATTAATATTTCAAGATTTTCCTAAAGTGCCCATGACCTCTCTTATAAAAGGGTACTTCCCCATATCTCAATTTCACACCTCCAATGCCATTTGGATCAGCCATAACCATCTCAAAAATCATTCAAACTACCCACACATCAACCTAGTGTCATTAGTTTGATAATAAAGCCAACCTAATGATCCATCTTGTTCAAATCAAAATTATTCTTCTAATAAGAGGTAATTATTTCATCACCTCTTTCATAGTTCTTTTCTTATTCTTCCATATCCTCTTTCTTTGTTTTACCCATACTAAAATAATAACTCTCGTACCCGATATATACTAATAACATATTAAATATATTTTATAACCATATTGATTATATTACCCATCTTATGAATGACAATGTCACCATACGTGGGTATGTACGGCTTACCGACACAATGTCATGGTGTAGTTTTTTATTCAACATTAAATTATTCGGATGGGTATAATAATGATTATAATTAATTTTGAATAATGAATATAAAATTTAAATGACACTTTATATGTAATATAACCTCAAATTGAATACCTTTTACCATCGATAGAATGATATTGTCGCTCGTGCGTACATTCGACTTTACATCTGCACAAGATGATGAGAATAATTTTCAATGATCACAATTCAAGATATATATATATATAATATGTATGAGATATATGAAATAATATTTATAATATTACAATATTTATTTATGTAGATAAATATATGTTGTTTACATACTTCTATACTATAAGATGAGAAAACAAGAACAATGTTCATGCGTAGATACGGACTACTGTCTCACTGAACTGTGTTTCCATATCATATATCAATGTATTATAAATATTTATATTCATAATATATATGATATATAAATCATGTTTTGTATTATGGACTTATTTGAGTCATGATCTATGTGATACAATCAAGAATAACAAGTTAAAGCATGTACTATAATGAAAGCGATTATTACCGGAAATGTTATATTAACATGTAAATTATTATTAAATGGGTAGTATATGGTAATAAATGAATAATATATGTTATCATAAATATTAATATGGATATGTTATAATTTAATAACATTCTATGGTCATTATAGAAGAGCTTAAACGTACCCTCATCAAAAGTAATGTACATGGAGAGGGTTAATTCCTCAACATAATTATTATCTGAGATTGTTTATTGGGACATTTTTATCATCCATGCCCATGTTTCATAAGAATGATTTCAAAATGAATATTTTAAGGTATTGTGGAAAGGAATCAATGGGAATATCATCATATTATTTGTTTTAATGATTTATTTTTTTACATATTTTTATTTAATGTCCATATTTTAGAAATGATTTAAATGTATAATTTATATGTACACAATTGTTTGAAAAATTTATTTCCTTTCAAAAGATTCGAATTTGGATGTGAAACTCGGATAAAAAAACCTATTTTAAACAACACCCTTTATAAATTTGTTAAATTTAAATGATTTTACAAAAAAGGATATTTCTCTCAAACAGTTTTAATGATCATTTTCTACTATGTCAACATCATTTACTGGATATTATTATTGATTGAGATTTATCTATAATAATACAATATTCATTAATGTATTCAATGATTAATGTTATATTTGAATGTAGATGTTCAATTCTCATACCGTTCACAGTTTATGGTAAATGTATTTACATTTCGTATTTTAGTTTTTATCTGAATGTTTATGTTTTGTTTCAACATTTTCATTTTAGGAATGCATTAAACGTAGTCAGTGATGACAGGAGCCCTCTATATATCCTCCTTGAATTGGTATGGATCATGAGAAAAATTAGTGTCTTTGCATAATGACTTGAAAAAATTATTGTTATCAGTCTTGGAACGAGGCCTTGAAAAGGTGGTTATGTTGTCTGACATTATGCATTTTCTCATTAATAAATTAGTTATTATATTTGATTATTAAACTAGAATATTATCTTTATGCCTGATTATATGGAAATGTTTGACTTATTTATAGCTTATTATGTTCTAGTTTTTTGTTTAAATGGATGATGTTTTTATTATACATATTTCTTCAAAATGTTATAGCTTTCACTGAGTGATTTACACTTACTGAGATTCTGATCTCACCCCATTCTTATGTTTTCTTTTCCTAGGATTCCATGAAGTGTTTTACGATTGATATGTAGCATTAGGCTAAGGTAAAAATGGATTTCACAAAGGATTTTTTATTTTGTGTTTTATGTTATAATGTGTAGTGTAATGTTTATCTATGTAATCTATTTTCTAAGACTACTAAACAGATTGGTCCATCGGGACTTGACTCATTGTAATAATTCCAATGTAATAAATAATGCACTAGATCCGGGTTTTAGGGGTACATGTGTTATAGTTGGTATTAGAGAATATTTAGTACAATCCTTGGAAACTATATATAGAAAAACTATAAATAGTGATAATTACACTAAGATAAACTTGGACAATTATTATAGATGAACATCCTATATTTTAGTAAATGTAGATATTTTGTAAATTTTCATGAAATACATCATTGTCCAGATATGGGCAAGTGGAGGTGGATCTGACATACATGTATCTTGGGGTAAAACCCAAAAATAGTGCTTTGAGCTTGACTCAAATGAGAACTGGTGAATGATAATAGGCCTTGCAGCACTTTTTTATGTCACTTATGGGGGATATTCTTAGGATAATTCATATTTTTCTTTACCAACCATTATTAATTATTTATAAGTAAAAATGCCAGAAAAGAAAACATTATAATGATTATGAGACTAGATGTGTGAAAATTTTCAATTAATGATGATATTTTTCTTAGAATTGCGATTATACATTATGATATGATCTAACATATTGTATTTAGTCATTTATTAATGGATCCTAGTAGATGGAATTAGTACTCCAGCAATACACATGATCCAAAGAGTAAAAAGGATCATAAATTTCGATGTCAGAAGTCAACATGTAAAATGGAAATAGTCTCCAATGTATTATCTTCATATGAATAATTTATATTATGTGTTAATAAGTTAAGTAATGAATTCCATGATTCTAATGGCATTTAAGGGAAGCCAAAGAAGAAGAGGATCGTAGAGTGACATATGGATAAAGGGAAGAAGGGAAATAAGGATTTTCCCATATATGATAAATGTGTAAAAAAACACCCTAGGATGTACGTGGAAGAAATTATAATTTATTAAACGTGTGGAGAAAAATAAATCCATGTTCGTGATTGCAAGGGCAAGAAAATGGTTTCAAAAGTATAATTATTCTTCTACAAGGAGTGGGGACACTATGCGAATCAATGTCCCAATCATTATATTATACCACAAATGTTGATATTGTATAATAATCCAGTTATGATACTACCTCAAATAAAGAGTAATTATAGGTGTTATTTGGTTGTTATTAAATAATTGTGTCATTTCAGTCGTGTATTAATGATTTACAAGTTATAAAAATTATAATTCATATTAGGGATTAATGACGATTTGTTTTCATAAAAAAATTGAGATTTTATGGTACTAATAAAAGTGATACAGTTTCAATTATTCGTATTGGAAAATATATGATTGGGGGAAATATAACCCTTAATATGTTTATAAATCTGAGATAATGATTTTGGAATAATATATTTTATATTTAGACAAATTATATTGGATATTTTTTTCTACCGTGAATCTAATTAATTGTTACTTTATTCTATCTTTGATGGAGATTAAATGTTTTTTTAATATAAGGTGTATATCTAGTAATCTGTAAGTAATAAGAGATAATGAATGTAATTAATAAGATTTTATTGTAATTAAGGGTTTTACCATGTTTTGATAGAATACACGATAAAGGTATTCAAATTTATGTTATATGAAATTCTTTATAAATTTTGGATTGTGCATTTGGACAGAATTATTTTGGATACATTTAATGGTTTGAATGAATTAAGATAGACATTGGATACTATTTATTTAGATTAAAACATTTATTAGAATTATTTTTGGATGTTTATAAAAAGGACAACCTGAAGGTTGGGTGATAACCCGTCACATCTAGAAATGCAGTGAGACTTTAACCCGCATCCAAAGGGCGACAAGGTTTCATCACATACCACTTTCCTACATGATGTCTTGGTTTTCATATTATATTTTTTTGTTAAAATGTTTCTGACAAACAAATTTTAAATTCATTTATATTAAATCCTGAATTATTTAGACAAAGTGAATATTATTGTGTTCTATTATCCTTTGGAGTGAAAAAAGAGTTTGTGGTAGAAATTAGTTAAAGGATGGAACACTAATTATCTTATTTTTTTGATATAAATAAATTTATTCACAATCATTAGGGAAAGTATCATAAACCCAAAAATGTGTTAAACTAATACCTTGTTTTATGTTTACCCGATGATATTTTAAATCATCATTGATTTTTGGCATTGAGGCACTCAATATTCAATTTATTATTCACTTTTTTTGATTGATGACTTCAATCACTCCCTATATATATTTATGGTTTCCTATAATTATTTTTCTATAATTTAAACCAATGTTCTCTTTTTTGTTATCATAATTTGGTGGTGAGTTTTTCATTTGCATTTCCCTCTTATTAAGACTAAATTATATTAGCCCTATTTCCAATGTGGGTTTTCCACGAAGGTATTTTCTGTATTCAACATTTTATTTTTGGAAAAAAATTTCATATTTCAAGTAAACTATTTATTTATGTAGGGGATAATGTAACTCCCTAGAGTTTCATAATGTGTTATCTCACTTATGCAATTCAACGGCCTGTGCCACACGCAACATCGTGGTCGAGTGAACCACGACATATCAAACTAGATGTTCAAATAGCGGGTTTTAATATTATTAATTTAATTTTAAATTTTATATAATCTATATAATTTTAACATCCATATAATGTGTTTTTAGACATAATATAAGAATATAATAAACTTTTCAAATATATGATATTTTTTCCAAAAAAATGCAATTTTACTACCTTTTAATGGAGAACCATTTTTTATCTAATATTTGACACTATTATAAATTAAATTTGAAAAAAAAAATTCTTCATTAGAATATGGTATAATAATATTTTGAATAAATTATTGTTGTTTTTATGATAAATTTTATATTTTGATGAATATTTAAAAATACAAAATTTTAAATAAAATAGTTTTTAAATAAAAGTAATTTATACTGTTAAATTATACATTTTAATTGTTTGGATTTAAAATTAAATAATATTTAAATAATTTAATAAAATATTTCTCACTGAAGTAATTTTACATTTAAATTGGACATAAAAACATATCAATCTTTTGATAGTATTAAATTAAAAAAACATGCTTTTTGGTTATGAAAACTAAAATTAATTTTAAATTAACTAATTATTCTTATGTGATGTTTTTTTGGAAATATACAAATCATTTTTGAATTCATAATTTCAATATTTTCTTAGGGTTATTTTTTGGTAATTTTCTGAAAACACACAATTTTTGACGAATAGAGTAAACTACATCATAATACATTAATTTGTTTTGTTTAAATAAATTTTTTAATTAAAAATTATTTCTTAAAATAGATACATAATATAGATATTATCATAGTTTATGTAATTTTAGTTATTTGATAATATGATTAGACATATAAAATTTTATTGAACCATTTTATCATCATTTAGTCACATTCTAGGAACATTTCAGAAATTGCATAAAACATAATTTTACTTCTTCTGGGAAATGAATTTCAAAAATATGAGAGACATTGTTGACATGAACAAGTAAAATGAGGTTCTATAGGGTGATAGCATTTATTTGTGAATAATAACTTTTAAATATTTTTTTCCACTATAATAAGTAAATAAGTTAATTAATGGTAAAAATAATATAAATTTACCCAAAACATGATCTAATTCTATTGGATATGTTTCTTTCAACAAAAATCAATTTTAGGATGGAGATAATACTCTTATTTTTTATTTGGGTTATATTACGACATTTATTATATTTTATTTATAGAAGAGTTAATGTATTAAATTCAATGATTAATAACTAAACCATTTTAATATAGGGTTACACATAAGATAAATTAGACTCTAAATATTAATTATAACGATAAAATTATTTCCTACAAAATGGAATTTTATTTATAAAATTTAGACATTAAATAATTAAATTTATGTATGAAACAATGATGATGCAGTTATTGCGTTTTTAATGAATATTTAAAATAATTGATATTATAAATAACAAAATAAATGTAAAGTGATATTTTGGATGGAATCCACGAAATTTTGATAAGAATATGACATGTTAGTATTGATTTAATGTATTTTTTTTAGAATTAAAAACATGTTACAAATTTCACAAAAACCAATTACTATATAGTGTCAAAATTAACATTAATGAGTTTTTAAAAAATAATATACTATTAAATGATATAATATTCCTAAAATTATATGGCTCAGTAAAAGTAATTATATAATTATAGATGTTTCATTAAATAACCACTTTAGGTTCTATTGTTATTTTATAGTATGTTTATTAACTATGAATTGTAATAATACATGAAGACATGGTAAAAGATTCACTATTTAACTAGTGGTTAAATATAAACGATAAGGTTAATATGGTGACCTAAACGTGCCTAAAACCTCTTGTATGAGATGAGTTCAACCCATCCCCATCTTAGATTCGAAATAAATCATTTTTGTGCTGTTATAAACAGAAAATAATTTTAGAATAAATTAATAATTCAACCTTTTCCTAATGTGCCTCTCTCATCTAATATAAATGGGTACACCCCTTTCTCTAAATTTTTCACCTCCAGAGACATTTGGCTCAGAAAAACCAAGACAAAATATCTAATATAATATTCTATATTCATAATAGAGTACATATTTTGATAATAATTTCAACTTATGTATCCCTTTTGATAAAATCAAAAGAATGCACCTGAATAAAAGGTAATTATTTCATCACCTCATTCAAAGTACATTTCTTCTACTTGATGTTCCTCTTTATTTTTTTTCCCCATAATAAAATAATTAAAATATTATTTTATACATTCTAAGAGGTTACTATATATATGGTAAAACCCTATTCATTATTCTACCCATCATATGAATGACAATGTCACCATACATGCGTACGTACGGCTTACAGTCTCAACGTCGTGGTGTAGTTTTTTATTTAACGCTACATTATTTTTATCGGTATGATATTGAGTATGAATTATTTCAATAATGAATATAACATTATAATGATTCTTTATATAATATAACATTCAATTAAACAGATTTTTACTATTCATAGAATGATATTGTTGCTCGTTTGTATGTACGGATTACCGTCTCCACGACCTGAGGAGATTCATCTTAAACGATCGCCATTCAAGAATTTTTATAATATATATATATTTATATTGAGTAATTATGATATATATGAAATAATATATCTATCAGAATAATATATATTTATGTGGATAAATATATATCATTTACTTACATCCATATTATACGATAAAAAAATAGACACAATGTTCCTGTGTACGTATGGAATACCGTCTACATAAATGGTGTTCCCAATTCATATATCTATTTATTATAAATATTTAAAATATTAAAATATATGAAATATAAATTAATTTTAATTTTTTTGAATTATTTAAACAATTTTTGTGTGTTATATGATCATGAATAAAATGTTAAAACAAATTCGATAAAGAAATCGATTATTACCTGAAATGTTACTTTAACTTGGAAATTATTATTAAATGGTTAGTATAAAGTAATAAATGAATCATATTTGATATCATAAATATTAATATGGTTCTGGATTAATTTAATATCAAACTATGGTCATTATAAAAGATGATAAATGTACCCTTGACTAAATGAAATTACAAGGTAAGGGTTAATTCCTCAATCTCATTGTTATCTGAGACTGTTTATTGGGACATTTTTTCCATCCATGTCCATGTTTCATATAAATGGTATCAAAATTAGTATTTTAATGTTTTGTGGAATAGACACATTATAAATATCAGAATTTTACATTTTTTAATCAATTGCATTTCTAAATCGTTTAAACTAATATCAATGTTTTAAAAATGATTTTAATGATTTATTTCTATAGAAATGACTATTTAAAAATTTTAATTCATTTCAGACATTTGAAAGTGGTATGGGACACTTTGATTCAAAAATATCTTTTACATTAAATCCTTTATAAATTAATGACATTAAAATGATTTCACAAAAAAGATATTTCTTTCAAGCTGTTTTACTGATCATTTTCAACTATGTCATCATCATTTACTAGATATTATTTTATATTGAAGTTGATTTATTATAATTGAATCTCTTATATGTTATATATTATTTTTTTCTATGTTTGACCGTGGATGTGCAATTTTTATACAAATTTTTTATGTTTAATGTATTGTCATTTCATATGACTGGTTTAATACAAATTTTTATGTTATGTTTCAAGATTTTCATATGAGGAATGCATTGAACATTGTATGTGACGGGTGGAGCCCGTTATAGATCCTTGATAAATTGATAGGTTTCATGTGACAAATTAGTGTCTTTATTGAATTCCATGGAAAAATTATTATTTTTAGTCTTGGCCATAGTCCCTGACTATGTAGTTATGATGTATGGCATTATGCATTTGTCATTAGGAAATTAGTTATTAAATGTGATTATTCCACTAGTAGAATATCGATGTGCTTGTTTATATGGTAATGTTTGAATTATTTCTCACTTATTATGTTTAGATGGAATTTGTTTTTATGATACATCTTGCCTTAATTGTTTATAGCTTCTACTGAATTACATACCCTTACTAAGCAACTAAGATCACCCCTTTCTTATGTTTTAATTTTTACAAAGATTCTAATAAGTGTTTAATTATTGATATGTAGGTTTATGCTAAGGGAATAATGGTATTATCAAAGGA
This sequence comes from Viscum album, assembly GCA_963277665.1. Lineage (NCBI taxonomy): Eukaryota > Viridiplantae > Streptophyta > Magnoliopsida > Santalales > Viscaceae > Viscum > Viscum album. Next base: position 1,765,950,958 of record OY728152.1, read on the forward strand.
TTATTTATGTTTTGATGTATGATAGAAAGTGTAATGTAATGATTAAGTATGTAATCTATTTTACAACACAGTTAATATTTTCTGTATTTGGGACTTCATTCCTTGTAATAATGACAATGTATTAAAATAATGCATCATCTCTGGGCTTATGGGGTTGCGGTGTTACATTTCACACTGGATTCATGGATGATTTTTTGTGTGGAGGCATCCTGTATTGAAATAGTTGTTCCAGAGTCAATAAGTTATATTTGATATGATAACTAAAAAGAGATCAAGAGAAAATATTTCTGAAACACACTCAACCCGTGTTTTCATGCACTTAGTAGGAAAATAGAACACATGGTCCTGGTGTATGGATATGTCTTCCCCCACAGAAACACTAGAATCCCAAAAATTAAATCCATACTGAAGACACTAAACATTATTTCTTCATTGAAAAATTTTGGACTCATTGTTATTATGTTTGAACTGACATTCCCTTAATTCCATTTTTCATGACTCGTCCCCCAGAGCTCGTGTTGGAACTACCCCAATCCCACCTTCCATTGGCCAGGGGTTGGAGACTAGCATTAGAAAATAATATCCCAAATCCGTAAGGTGTTTCCATTAAACCCATACACTTGTAGATAAGGAATACTGCACAAAAAACCATAAAATAATGAAAAATAGTAAAACCACCAAATTGTACCGACACTGAATGAAAATGGTGTATCCTGAATGTAAAGGGGATAAAAAATAATCCCAACATAAATGAATGTGAAAAAATATATACAGGATCTAGAGTTCATCTGCCATGGATCTGACTTCATGGGTCTGTACACCACCTTGTTGGATGTCACTGCAACACAACACATCTATTGATCCACCTCCAATAACATTTTAGCCCTAGCAACCCAATATCCCAGTGAATGTTTTTTGTCAACTGCACAAGACAAAAAAGTGAGAAAAAATCCCATTAAGGGATAGACATAAAAATAAACATTAGGGACCCTAAGACCCCTGAATGTCTTTTAGAATCCACAATGGAAATAACACAATGAATTATCTCAATGTAAAGCACAATGAAAAATACACATCTCACACTAGGTATAAAACATAATTAAAAGGAATAAGGGTGATTATTCATAAGCTAGATAATTTTATTTTGTTAAGAGGCTATACAGCTAATATGTGAAGGGTATATCCACTACTGATCCACAAAGCATCCTTCTTCCACCGATCCACAATGGATCACTCTATAGCTGGTCCCCGATGTGTCATGATACTGCTGATCCACATATGCTCATACTAATTCATATTCAAGTAGGGTGGATGTCATGCCGATCCACATATGGTTGCACTATTTTCAATCCATGAATGTCCATTCTACTACTGCTTCATGGATTTTCACTCTCACTAATATCCAAAAAGGGCCGCATCATCTCCTATCACAAGAGGGTCTCTATCTTGTCTATCCAAGGAGGGTCGCTCATTACATGACAGCCAGCCACTGGATTCCTTTACCTAGTACATATGATATTCGAAGGTCCTCCTCTTCAATGAATCAGTCATATATCAACCCAAATTAATTCTTAACAGAGGTATCCCAAAAGACCATCTTGTTTTAAGGGTTCTAACACAATAGACAGTATGTCGATCAGACAAACGATCTGTAAGTTATAGGCATTTAGTAATATTTTTATGATTATATTCATGTCTAATCCTACCCTGATGTACTCTAAAAACTTCAAATGATCATGTGGTTTATTTCAAAATTACCGCCTCTTTTCAAGGGTCCTCGTGCTGTCAGCAATGCTTTAATTAGACTCGTGGTTCACAAGAAACCGATGTTTTAGTAAATAAGGGGCCAATTTTGACTTGACCTAGTCCAAAGAGGTCAGACTAGCCTGACCAACCTAGCCCGGGGTCCCAAAATACCCCATCATAATTAGAAATACTCGACCAAACCCGGTTCGGGTCATGGTTACTCTGATCCATCATAGAATGTTGTTCAGGCCTAATGGGCCTCACTGGACCCGGCTCGGTTTGGCCAAGGGTCCAGCCTGTCAAGTCGCATGGAGACCTGGCCTCATCCAGACTATCCTGAAGGGCATGAGTCATGCCTACAATTACCGGTCCAGCCGGCTTGCTGGGGCCAAAACAAACCGGCTAGAGGCCTAGCTGTAGGGGTAGCTAGTGGTGCATCGTCCAACTGGTAGTGGTAGTCGCCACGTGTTCGACCATAGTTGGTCTCGTGGACAGATCACCTCCACTACACGTGGTTGATAGACCGTGGCTTACCCACCAATGAGAATCCTGGACGTAGTTCGTCCCTCTATTTGACCCTTAGTGGTGCGTCTCCTCGCCACTGCCATCTGGATATTGAAACCTACTATTACAATGCCCCGACGGGCACACCACCACCTTTTGCTCGCAGCCCACCACCGGCCGCTGGTGCTGGCGTCTTCTTTGGGCCACCAGAGTAACACTAGTGGTCCTTTATTGGAGTTTTCTCCACTTACTATCTTTGTAGGGTTCCACCTTCACTGCTACGAATTGGAATTTTCCTTACTGTGAAGTTGACTGGTCGACTTTGAAGAATGCACAAAGAACAATTATAGAGGAGGGATCAGGACTTGTTCTATTTGGCCTATTCTCTCCATGTTAATGTTTAATCATGTTGATCAATATAATTATAACCACATAGCTTTAAATATCCCAAATCAAAACTTTTCAAAATATACACCTCCAAGAACTAGTAATTCTCATATAATCCCATTAGTCGGTTAGTCTATGTTCGTCATAAATTTCAATAACATGTAAGAAATAATCAAATAAATATAATGCATAAACCCCCACCTCTTTGACCATTGAAGCCAAGACAATTTTTCCGATAAGTTTCAAGTCATCGACATCATTCGTCACTTCTGTCTCTGATCTTCTATGGGAATCGAAGATGTTGACATTGATCGGCATTCTTTTTTCTTAATTATAGAGTAACTCTACCGGTGGTTTGTTTGATAATTACCTATGTTTCTTAATTCCCATTCTCTTATATGTTGGATTAATAACTGAAATAAAAAGTTCATGAATGTTTCTCCCAAAAACGATGCTCATTAAATAAGACACATTTAATGAGAAATAATGATAAAAAAATCACAATTTTAAATGAGCCATAATTGTCCCCCCATTAATGTGTGCCATCACCACCTCGTCTCTGCAGAAAAGTGTCGCTATTCTCTACACAATGTTGAGTAATGATATAAAATCATTTTTTAATTTATTTTATTAACTTTTTCAATGATTCTAAAAAACGAAATTTCACTCGGCCCTTTGTAGCCAAGATTTTGTCATTTCAAATTGAAACCTGATGTTCCTTTTCCAACGGTATCCTCAAAATATCGATCCAAGAACCATTTCAAAATCTAGAAAAAACTGCTCACATGTTTACTAAATGTACTTTAAATAAATATTGAATTTATTTTATGGATAAATGGGCATTGGAATCATGTATCATCAGAGTGTGTGGTTGTAAAATAATTCCATATAATTAAAAACAATTACATGTTATTTTTGAGACATTAAAGAGACAGTTCATTATGGAAATTCCTTACTAAAGAGAGATCTAAATGATACAATGATGCCTGATTATTAGTAGAAATATATAATGAGATACTATGTGACTATGAAAATAGACGTTGGTCCATCCAATGATGTTGTATCAGGTACCTTATTTGTTTATATAGGGTTTTATAATGTTTTTTTGATACAAGGTTTAAAGATATTCTTATTAATGAGAAATATTATATTAAATTGATAATATTACCTCAGGAAATGAGATAAAATATTATTGTTAGATCACTAGAATGAAATATTATAAAAAATATGTGTTATTCTAATATTTATATTTTCGTTTGTGGAATGATATTTCTTTTAAAAAATTTTGTTTTTCCCTTTGTAGAGTTTGATTTCATTCTAGTAATGGATTGGTTTTCTGGTTATCCTCCTATGATAGACTATATAGCTAAATAAGATGTAGTTTCAAAAGAGATTCATTTTTATACAAGAACAAATTGATATAATTGATAAATGTCAGAATGCTGATTATATATTGATATATGGAAATGAAATTTATCCTGATCATATTATTGAAAACAAGGGAACTATTCAGATTAATGATGTCCATTGTTAATTGAATACCTTGATATTTTTCTGGAGGAGTTACCCAGTGTCACACCTGATCTGGAAGTATAATAAAAAATAGATATTGTTACTGAAGCCTAGCGAATTTCAAAACCACAATACCAAAGGGCTTAAATGAAACATTTATAGTTGAAAAATATATTGAAGGATTTCCTTGATAAGGGCTTCATTCATACTAGAACATCACCTTAGGGTGCTCTGATTTTGTTCATTAAAAAGAAATATAGTTCCATGATACTTTTCATTTACTATATATTATTGAATAAAATCATTATTAAAAACATGTATCCTTTTCTTCATATCAATGACTTAATTGATCAGATCTAGATATATTATTAATTTTCAATGTTTGACTTGAGAACCAAATATCATCGGCTCAATGTAAAGGAGGATGACATCCAGAAAACAGATTTTCTAACTTGATATGGGCACAGTGAATTTTTTTATACTGTTTGGGGTATATAATGAACCTGATGTATTGATGGATCATATGAATAGAATATATTAAGTGTTCATGGAAATGTTTTCGGCATTTTTTTTAAGAATTTTAAGTTATTTACAAAATTCATTAGTCTTTAAGAAATTTTGGAGAATGTTTGACCACTCGCCTACCGAGTAGCTTTGAATCCATTTTTATCTTATGAACACAATGTTTTTCATGTTTAAATGTTGATAAATTACATTATACATTCATCTCCTATCATGAGCCTAGATATAGTTCATATGTATGAGAACCTTTCTTATGAAGATGAATAAGAGAAGACTCTTGATTGTAGTGAACATGTACTGTGTAACAAGATAATCCACTGGGTAATGGGTTTTTTGGGAAAAACACATAGTTTAAGAAGCTACATGGGTGTCTGATAATACATTTAGGGAATGGTAACCTTAATTGTTTAATATATAAATAAAATTGGGAGGACACAATTTCCAGAAGGTGGGTATAATTTTACACCACAGTGTTTTAAAAAATCAATTAAAACCAATAAAACATTTTTTTAATTATATAGTTATAAGTAACATTTTAAAATAATTATATCGCTTCTATGTATTGAATTTAAAAAAAAGGTCATCTAGAATTTTGATCTGTAAGTTATTTGGAGTCAGATGGAAGCAACACGATTTATGTTGAATAGTAACATACAATTAGGAATAGTAAAATGAGCAGTAAAATGAAACTATTGAATATAATATTTTAATATTTAATTTTTTTTGTTTTTACGATATTGAAAACATGATAAAATTTTCAAGGTGATATAAAATTATATATAATATTAAAATTATTAATTGATTATTAAAGTATAATTATATTTAAAAATAAAATTAATCATATTAAGATAATGATATTCATAAAATTGGTTTCATGTAAGAATTATACATATTGATAAATGGTTACAGTGATTTTTTGGGATTTTTGTGAAATTATTGAATTATCCATGACCAATAATATAAAATAAAATATGATAAATAAAAATATTTAATTTTCTACATCCTATTTGATTCATGTCTGATATAATCCCACATGGTTCAAACTCATATGTGATTAATAATATTTGGGGTCACATGAATCAATACTATTCATAGTCTTGACAAAATATATTAAATAAATGATTAAAATAATTTAAAATCCCTCCTCTCCTCCACTATAAATACCACACTCATTTCCCTCTTCCTATCAGACCTCTCAATCCTTGAGAATTGTCTATGTTCTACCAAATCATCTCCCCAAGGCTCTTCCCCATGTTAATGACCTCTTTATCTCACCGAAAGGCTAAATCCAAAGGCCTTAATGAGGATCTGAAGGAGAAGAGATCAACATGTAAGAATCAAGTTCCTTTTTCATGTGTTTTCTTTTTTATTCCTCTATTATCTTATACGATCTTCCCTTACATTATCCAAGAGGTAAAAAATCTCTGAAATATTATATATTATGTATTTTTTTCATTTTTATGTAATATATTCATCATATTTCTTCATATCATCTCCAACTTATGAAAAAAATTAAAACACAGTCTGCGATGTGCAGATTTACCAAAATCATGGATGATGTGTTTTCAATTTCCATTAAATACTTAAAAAATTATCATAAAACCCATTTAATGGTTGAAATGGAATAGAAATTTTACGATGTGACCTGTTTTATTTTTTGGAATGAACTTTTATGTATGACATTATATTATATAATCAAACAAGTTTATAATTATCGAGGAACTTCCAAAACTGATGTAAACAAATATCATTAATATTTAATCTCATGATCCATCATCATATATGAAATATAGGTGATTTATGATATCATTATATATTATATAAAAATATCAATACCAATTCATTCCACTCCAGGAATTTTATTTCCATCGGAAATAAATAAAATACAAACAGTCCTTCGAAATCATGTAAAGAATGCACACAAACCAATGGAATGAGAAAAATAAAAATGATTATATAGTGAAATGACATTATTAAATGATCATATAAGGTATTATAGACATTATTATGTTTTTAAGATATTAATAATACTCTTTTAACTATTATATAGTAGTTTAATATAATTTTGAAGTAAAAACCCCTAGGTAGAGGAATTATTTACCTGATTTTCATTAATTGGGTCAACCTTAAACTAAATTAATTTTTTTGTTTTAAGATCAGTTACATGATGAATTTTTTAATATTATGTTGTATAATTTTTATTAAATTAAATCTCCATGAATCATTTATGGTTATATTTATGTTCATTATGTTTTTTTGGAAATCATGAAGAAGTCTCAAGTTTTACAAAGTACGTTTATATGGGTGACAACTAAGTCTTTTTTTAATTGATTTCATACGGTACAGGTTTTCATGGACTAATATTTTCTTTACTTATTTTTATATACCATAATGATATTTTTTGGTCTCATTACATGTATTTAAATGATATTCAATAGTTATAAGGATGTGTAAGAAAATGAAAGAATCCATGTTAATTGTTATGATGATTTTTCAATGGAAACACGTTTTCATTGAAATGTATTATATTTTGGAATAAATGGATATTGTATTTGTGGTATCTGATCTATATAAAAGTATAATGTTATGTATTTTTATACCGCAATTATAAATAACTCTAAATACAAAATGATCCATATTGTGAAAAGGAAGTGTTTTCATGACTAAAATTCAATATTATGTAATATAATAAGGTTGGTTCTTTATATTTATTAGATGCTTCTATAAAAAAAATTTCCTCCTTATACTAGTAAGTTATCATGTAAATTTTTTGACTTTAACAAACACACACCTCCACCAAGTGGGTAACAAACATATTGTTTCTTTGTATGGTGAACAACTACCTCATAAAAAGATTATTGTTCATTTTTCAATTACCACTTATCATGGTGGCTATTATAATAGATAATATATTTTTATGTGATGTATATAATATTTAAAATGTCTTTATACATTGGTAATTTGTATTTTAATTATACTTTTATTCATTCCACCTCATGTAAATATGATAATTTTGTTTGAGGAATTCTGGACTACTGCCCCCTTAATGTTATATTATTCGTTCATACAATACATGGATTATAAAAAGTACGATTTTAGTGAATATATATGAAATATATAATATCATAATTATACTCTATTAATGATATATATATATATATAAACATATTTTCCTTTTACATTCTATCTCTCAACATGATACATAAATTGATATAGCGTTCAAGTTTACATATGACCTACAATCTCCATTAACAATGTATTCAGTTTCCTACTTATGTAATATATTGATAATATTAATTCACATATAATTTATATAATTGAAATTTATATCATTTTTTACATTTTTTAATCATGATATATGTATAATTTCAAGCAATATAACAAATTAAGAAACATACGAAAAAAGGAATATTACCCAATGTGAAACCTTAACATAGCCTTAATAAAAAGAGGGTAATATAAAGTCACAATAAAACAATATATGGAATTATATTTATGAATTTGGTTCTGTAAAAAATTATAAAAAAAATTATATATATTATACTGGTGTTTTGAAGGAGAACGATGAGAGTCAAGACATATGGTATCATAATTTCATCTCACTTATATGTTTTTGGGGATACATGCTTCAATAACCACACACTTCATGACGTGGTGTACATACTATCCATTAGTATATCATATTACTTATATAATTAAATTTCTCGTTATTAACATATCCATTTTATGATTTCTCCTTCATGGGGTTTATGCTTCAATAGTTAGAAAATTGGTGAAATTGTATTGTCTAAATCTTCGGTCATTGAGACTTATATTTTGTTACGCATATAAATTCTATTTCAAGGTGTATATATTACATTTTAAAATATTATATGGGGAATATCATTATATTCATGAGATTTTCTGTCTCATTTAATTTACTTTTCATACATAGAGAAAATGATCTAATGTTACCATGTTATAAAAATTTATGGAAATAATATCCTCTCTTTTCGAAATTGTTTCTGTATATGCTTTAATTGAAGAAATATAATGATAAATATTTTAAAAAAATTAATCAATTTTCTTATAATATAGATATTAATAATATAATCATTTACTGGCACCATTTTTATAAACTTTGGTAAATATTATAATAAATATTGTGTTTTTATGAAATCCATACTATACCCTCTGTTTGAAAAGATAACCGTGTTATTTAAAAAAATGTTTTCTCAAAAGTCATTCCAATAATATTATACTCATATCCTATTAAATGTAAATGATATTTTATCCATATTTTACTTTTACGAATTATCATATTAATAATTTTATTTCTTTCAAATCATGGAATTTTTTAACATTATTACTATCAAAAAAGAATATTCATTTTACCTCGTATTACATGTATGGTTTTACCCAACATCATTTATTTGTATCCTAAATTTTTTGTTTAAAGATAATATTTTTAATAAGGTGTTTTTGAATTTATTCTTAAGAAAATTAAATTTCAACCTAATTTAAATCTCATTTTATATTTTTTCATGAATATGGGTTTTCGAGATGATCTCAAGTATTCTTCATATGTTTTCCTATTATTTTTTATGAAATTAAATTTTTAAATGTTTTAATATATTTTAAAAACATTTACAAATAAGAAACTCTAACTTATTGACGTAATGTTTTTAAAAATGATTCAAAATTATTTTCCATTAGAGATTACATCCATTGATGTTAATCATGAACCTCTTTGAAATAATCTATATGTTTCATTTATAACCATTCTATTAATGTGATAGGATCAATTTCATGGTCTTATTGAAACCCATTTATCTTTATTGGTTATAGGATTATGGAATACATTTCTCCTCAAAATGTTATATGTTAAAGAAATAATTTTCATTTCAAACAGTTATATGCATTTGACTCATGCTTATTTTCATGGGTAATTCTTATATGAAATGATTATGAAGCTTGTCTATTTTACATAGGTTATATTGTGATAAAATTTTAGTGATACCCAATTCAATTCTTTGGATATGATTTTATATTTATAGAACCCCTCACTTTTCATCGGTAATGATATGATTATTGTTTTTGAAACATGCATGTATGATATCATTATATAAGGATTGAGACCAGTATCTCCCGCAAATGCATTTGGTAATGATAAATATGTTATGATTTGAAAGGGTAAACTAGAGGACATCCAATTCCTGACACAAAAGGGTACATGATATAAAATCCCAATGACCAAATATTATGGTTCCCAAGAGAACATCCCATTCCTAAAATGATTGGGTATATATAAGGTAATTTCAAGATCAATACAAGAGGAAAATAGGAGGAAATAGAAATCCTGATACAGGATGGTAAAATAAAATACATCCCATGCCTAAAACATGAGGGTAGACAATAAGACATCCCACCCCCAAAACAAGAGGGTGCTCAGGATGAAATCCCTATATTGATGCTGGTATATGGGGATTATCCTAATCTTTACATGTTACAAAATCCTTTCTAATCCAGTTTAATATATGGTTTTTGTATTACAAATTGTTTTCCACAATTACATGATTTATTACTACGTTATTATATCATGGATTATGGTCATTATTTCCCTACATTTAATGTAAAATAAACGTCTAATATATATTATGATCTCTAATATGTAGGGTATGATCTTAAAATATTATCCACATCTTGCAAACACTTTTTTTCATGTTATGCATTAAATTTTTCATTATTTATCATTAATGAGCATATGAACTCACCACATTCTTTTGTTTCCTTTCTCTAGGTTATGAAGAAATTTTATAGGTAGATGTAAGAAAATTGTTTTTATTTATGGGAAATTTTGAATATCTTTTACTATGATAGATTATTTTATTTACAAGATTCCAAGTACACTAACCTGTTATAGTCTTCGGGAACATATTTTTCAAATGTACTAAATATTTATAAAAAATAATGTGAAAACCTGTATAGTAATCCAGGGTTATTATAGTTCATATAAATGTTATTCTTTAGATATCCTTTCTAAAAGAGGATGGGAAAACATTAGAGATACCCCTATGTATTTTTCTAAGGATTTGTCTACGGATGATACTAAGGATAATAATAATGGTGAGTAAAAATTTCGGAAAATGTACATGAATTTTGTTAAATTAGAGAGTGATTTGTTTCCTAGAAATAAATCTAGGTCTCGATAATACAAGTGGAAATGTATTTTTCATAGATGTAACTAGTAGTAACAACTATAACATGATGTTCCAGGACTGACTTGGGGTAATCTAGTACAATATTACATTCATTACTACACAATTAGCTTGACACTCCAAGGGGATATGATTTGTTTATTCACAATCACATTATAAACCATCATTAAGTATTTAAATATAAGATTACAATGAATGAAATTGGATAAACTATTGGTATCATATATCAAATAAGTATGATCTAAAATCTAGGCATCCTATAATTATATTTCATGATTATATGGTATACAATTATGTTAATTTTTTTTAATACTATGATTTACTGTTTTAGTTAATAGTGATAATTTGAAGGAACATAGTTAATATTGAATGTTTTGGATGTGTGGAATGTTTTGGAATTTTGAGAATTTATTTCCATGTTGAAATCTTATCAAGATAATTAGAAAATTAGTAGGTGTATTTTATATATATATGTAGATAATGAGACTAAAAACAACATGTGAAAGGTATTTGATTCTATTCTAGTAGTGTTTACATTAATCATAAGAAACATGACTCAATTGAGGTTGATGGAACATAATAAATGATTCATATTTCAGATTATTGTAATAATATTTTATGGAATAAGATTATGAAGACTATGAAATGGTTTAAAAATAATATTCGATGAATACAATTTTTTTTGAATTTGACTATTATGATGTGTATACGTATATTCACTATATGTTTTTTATAAAGGTTGAAATGTATATATTTAATAATGATAAATATATAGAAACATGTTTTAATTTAATGGTGATATTTTTATATAGGTATGATTATCCTTAATTAATTCATGGCTTTGTAATAACGATCTCCTGATAATGATATATTGGATATGAGTAAGTAAATAGGATGGTAAGGATTTCCTAGGATCTGATTATTGAAAAATTGTTATATTTCATCAATGATGTGGTTTATAACCTATTGTATTTAATGAATACATCCAGTAATCATTGAAATAATGAATCATATATGTTTTCTAAAAGGATTTTTGGTAATAAATATTTTTACAATTTTTCATGGGAATATATGATGAGTGTATTCACATGTTTCAAATGATACAACTAATCTATTCACAATGATATATGGGGCATCAATGTTAAGAAAATGTCATGTCATTAATTATAAACATATTATTTTTTGGAATGGTTATATGGTTTACCATTTTTGGAATTTTTATGTAAATATATAATTACTGTTTTTGAAATAAATGTATTATCTCACTAGATGAGGACATCTGAATATTCGATGTCCTATTTGTGATGAAGGTAACTAAAAATAGATGGGTTAATATATCATGGATTTCATGCTATATTAGTACAAAAAAAATATCATTAATTTTATAATATAAGAGATTAATAGGGAATCAATCATGACATAACCAAGGGTTCTTATTGTCCATATTATTGGGAGTAACATCATCTAAGAATATTTCAATATATTCTTGGTCTATAGAATAATTTACTCAATGATATGATAATGATCAAAAATGTGTTGTCCTTATTCAATAATTTTCATTGAGTTGTTGTCCCTTTAAATAATCATAGGTTTATAAATTTGAGTCCCTCATCTTCTCATTAGCCATTAACATGTTTATGATTGATGAACATATTCACTCCATTTAAATATTTATGCCTTTCCCCCACATCAAATCCTGACTCCAAAGATATGTTCTCATATGAAGAAACATAGAAATATATTTCATTGGGTAACCATTATGGATACAACTATCTATTTTATGGGATGTTTGGGTATTCATTTTTATGTAGTGGTATTAACATAATTATGTTTTTAATTAATAAACTATTGATAACACATACACATTTTTAGGGTGAAATTCATTTTCAAGGTGGTATAATGAAACACCATTAAACTATGTGACTTAGTTTTTATAGAATTAATTTATTCATTATGATATTTATTTATTTATTGAAATACAAAAGGTAACATATTTTTTATTAATGAACTATGTTTGGATTGAATATATGAAACCACATGTTAATCGTGCACTTAATGCCACATAAATGTTGGATTTCTCTACACGGATCACTGAGGTTAACATATTCTATATGGAATAATTTCATTCTTCGATAACTTGCATAACATTCAAGACCAAGGATTACTGAACAATACTATTTTATAAGTATGATTAAATAATATAATAAGATAAAAAAATGAAAATAAATTATTTTTTATGAATATTATTAAATAATTTCTGAAAATATATGGTTTACAGAATATAATATGATCTTATAGGATTACAATTAATTATAAATGAATATGAAAACCGATTGAATATAAAAAAAGGACATATTAATATCATCACAATGATGTTTTACCCTAAAAAAATTAAATTTTTATTTATGCATACGTTTTCACAAAGTCAAACCTTTTGTTTAAACAAAACATTGACTCTACATACATTACATGCAATACAAAGTTTCAACATAACATAATTTTCCATTATAATTATCCAAACATGTTAGTTATAACCTAGATATTAAATTATAGTAATATGAGGAGTAATAAATTCTTTTCAAAAATTTATATTATATATATATAATATTTATAATGATATATATGATATTTGATAATGTCTACATATATTTAAAAACATTGACTTCTTCATTGACTTATTTTTAAGTTCCTTCTATGAAAATAAATATTAATAATTCCAAAAAAAAATAAAAAATTTTATTTTTTAAAAAAATTTACATCACAATGTCAAAATTATAATAGGGTGAATTTTATGTCTTTTTATGAAAAACATCAATTTTGATGAAAAGTGAAAACGACTACAATTTAGATAAAAACAAACTTTATGTTTAAATAATTATAAATAATAGATTATATTTTAAATTTTATTAAATAAATATAATGTTAATTATACATATATTAATATAATTTATTTATTTTGCATCAATTTAAATTCGATGTTCATTATAAATCTGTAAGAAATATTTGAAACAAAATCAACTTTTAAAACTCATTATTTTTCCCTGTCTATATGATTTTCATTAATATTAATATTAAAAAATATTTATATGAACATTGAAATACTACATAATCCAATTTAAGAAGTATAATATTTATATTCTAATATGATCATATTAATTTATGAACAACAATATTTGTGAAATTTATTTAAATTAATCGATGTTTTTAAGGTCAAATTTAACCCTAAATAGAGAGTGATAATTATTCTTTTGGGGATAAATGACCAAGGCGCTTGAAAAAAAATTAAATAGAAATTATTAATACATAAAACATCCATTATTTATTTATTTTTGTTTTTCATATATTTTGTTATGTAATAACATGTGTACACCTATATTGTTTTCAAGAATTTCATGGGAGTCCATTTCCATACTTATAAAAGGCCACCACCTATCTTACTTCCTCACACATCTCAAACTCATTATTTGGTTCCAATAACTACATAATACACATTCCATAAATCATCCCCTTCTCTTTGAATCATAAACAAGGGATGAGGGCAATCAATGAATCCATTTTCCCGAAACCAAAATGAGTTACCTAATTTTGAGATAACATCTTCTCTCAAGTAACTTATTTTATATTCCTTCACATCCACTCAAAATATTATTAATATATTATTATATAAGGAATAAATTATCAGAAAGTATAAACCAAAAATTACACACAACACCATATATTGGGTAATAAACATCCATTATTTATGTATGGGGAACTACAACCTCAAAAAATGATGATTGATAATTTCTATATTACCACCTATCATAGTGAAAATTATGATGAAAAATATATTTATATATTTTATATATTATTAATATAATGTATTTATTCTTTTTTCATTTTTATTTAGAACATAACTTTATTCATTGATGAAATGATTATGAAAACAATCTATTTTCCATAGGTTATGATTTGATAAAATGAAAATAACACCAATTTCATTTCATAGGTTTTGATTTGACATTAATAGAACCCATCTATTTTCTTGGGTCATGATATGATTATTTTTTTATTGCTCATATATGTATGATTTAATTACATGAGGTTAGTCCCTATATCTCCGTCCAACACATTGGTTAAAGATAAATGTTTTATGAGCACAAAGGGTAAACTAGAGGACATCAAAATCCGGAAACAAGAGGCTACAAAGGAGAACATCTCTACCCGAAAAAAAGAGGATTAGAATAAGAATGTACCAAGACCAAAAAAAGATGGAACATTTGTGGAAATACCAACCCCTAGACAAGATTGTAAATGTGAGAATATCCAAATCATGAAACAAGAGGGTAAACACAAGGACACCCGAAGCCCAAAACAAGAGTGTACAGATAAGGACATCCAATGCATAACATAATAGGGTTCACATGAGTGCATCCCAATCTATTTGTAGGTACATAGGTGATTATCCAAATCCTACCATGTTGTAAATGCTTTGGTAGGTCAACTTGGCATAGGGTTTTTATATGAATGTGATTTTCCACAGTTCCATGTTTTATTTATAAGGTATTATTTCAAGACTTATGTCCATTATTTACATATGTGTACTGTATTATTAACATAAAATATTTATAATGATCTCTATTATGAATTTTATTACATTAAAATGTTATACTCATGTTCCAAGCCATTTGGTTCACGTTATGATTACATAGTTTTTTATCTACCATTACTATGCATCTGATATCACACATTTCTTATGTTTCCTTTCTCCGGGTTATAAAGAATGGTTTTAGGTATAACTTAAAAAGATTCACATATTTATTGAATATATTTATGATAATTCCCTAGGATAGAATATTTTGTGTATAGGTTTCCAAATATGGAAAATTATTACAGCCCTTGGGAAAATATTTTTTGCAATATACTAAATATTCATTTAAATGAAATAATATCCATGCATGTTAAGTCTTGTTTGTTATATAATATCATCATAATTTCTCCCCAAATCCACCTTCTTTATATTATCATCCTAATAAAATACCATTATGTTACTAAAATATACCCATGGTCCCATCCACTCATGATCTCTCCATCTTCTTCATTTCAATTCTCAACTACTCAAACAACTATTTATCAAAACATCAATATAGTATGCTAGAAAATGTAAAATAATAGGTACTTATTTATTAATATCCTAAAAAATATTAAATCCATGAATTAGAATTCTATTAAATGATTGATAAAATACCTCATCATCTAGATATTCCTTTATCCAAATTTAAATATTCAAAATTTATATTTTTTCTTAAAATTTAATTGAGATTTTTCAATTAATTTCTATATAAAACCATATGATATCTCTATTTACATCTCCTAGTATCAAAAAAATAATGAATAAAATAAAAATATAAATCATTTATTACTAAAAATATTATAAATTTACGTCTCTTTCAATTATGTATTCTACAAAACGACATTAGGGGATGCATCCAATATTATTATTTTGTTAAATTCTAACGATATAAACTCTTTATATTATCTATCATCATCATTTCAATATCATTTATATAAACCATTTTAAATAAACTAAAATAATCTACATCAGATAATTTTCTTGTATTCAACCCAACATAGATGTTATAACTAAAATCGAAATATACTTTATTTATTGCATATATTTTAATAAATTTCTTTCAAATTAAATTTATCATGAACATATTATCTCAATAAAAAATATTACAAGTGAAATTTATATAATTGAGTTTCCACTCCAATTAAATTATTACCAATATATTGGAATTATTGTAGAAGTACATTATGTAAATATGATACTCTCATAAACTAATAACCCGTTTTTGTAAGACACATAGGTATGGTATGGTTACATCACCAAGACCTTAGTAAAAAATATGTGTAATTATATTACGAGAATACCTAATATAGAATAGTGTATAGGATACTTCACAATATAAAAAACATTAATATTAAAAAACTAAACATTATAGAAATTACCAGCCTTAAAATTGAGAATATGACCCTGATATATCACATAAAACCATCAACTTATCATTTTTCCTCCATCTAATCCATGGATATTCCCAGTTTAATGATCTGGTAAACAGATCTCCCACGCAATTTTCAAAATCCCATTGATAGATCGACATTATCTCCAAATGAAAATTAAAATCCTGCTACAATAGAATTTTAATGTAATTATTCTCACCTATAACAATTTTATCCCATATTACCATATTTCGTGATTGTTGAACCATAATATAAATTTTAAATATATTTCATATCGCATTATATCATATCACATACTTATAATTGGCACAATTTTTTATATCAAATAGTTATGAAAATATCAAAAAAATAATGTAACAACATTGGGTAACCTTATTTAATACATTATTGAATTGGAAATTTATGTTCCTTTGGTTATGATATATTATAATATAAAAATAATACTCATTTTATATTCCACATTTTAACTATCACATTACATTCTATGAGTTTGATAACAATATCCACTTCCTCTAAATATATTATTTCTATATCATCTGTATGATCACTCAATGATGTATTGTTGATCAAATAAATCTATCCCATCCAAATGAACCCTTTTTTGTTACTTATCCACGTTTACCCCTTAATTATTATAAACATAACTTGCAATATTTTTTCATTCTCTTACATTTGTTTTTTTTAATTTCATCACATTAATGGATTATTATCCTATAAAATTTGAAACACTTATAATTATATATCATTAATTTATGATCCATCACATATCATAGAAATACATATTATTCTCATCATTTACAATATATTGATTATCAATATCCCTTGAGGGTGTACTGCACATCCCATCTATCTAGTATATCACATGGTTAATTAGAATAGAAAATTCAATAAAATTAAAAACCTATATTTTAAATTATCAATTAATAAGATCAAATTTACCATCATATATGTTTATGTGAAAATTTAATAACACATGTATTAATTTTATATAGAATTCTCAATATATATTGATTTTTACTCTAAGGTATCTCTTAATAGAACAATCCCTCAATGGGTCCATCAAATATCCTTGAGGAATTTTTCAATGACTAGTCTATATATTAAAATCTGTATATCATCAAATTAATAAAATCTTAGATATAACATATATCTTATAGGAAAAAAACGATTTTATTTTTATATAATAGGACAATTATTCATCATGAAGACATGTGACAAAAAAGATTAAATCTTTATTTCAATATTATACAGTATTCAATGATTAATAATATGGATTCATATCAATCTCCATATCCAATTCATTATGATATGTATAACTATAATTAAGAACCTATGGAAATGAAAATATCATTCAATGAGGAACTTACTATGTGATTCTCATTAAATTAAAAATTTCCCCCACCAATAATATTTATTATTTATCATGCATTTTTGTCATCAATATCATTTTAGGGGTTTAATAATTTATTTCATTAATTTTGTTATTTGAATTTTCTATGAGGATATGGAAAATGTGTTTTAAAATAGAATTTTTTTGATATAAATATTTTTTGAAGTTTATTTTGCGGTTGTAAGAGTATATAATAATTATGTGGAATTTGAGGAAAAAATGAAAAATAACATGGTTGGAATTATTGTATTTAGAGGATTCATTACTAATAAATTTATATTTTTTATTTGTTTACAAAAGTGAATGATGGTAGTGAATCCTATTTTTACCATTGTTTTTTGGGAATTTTTATTTTCTTCCTAATATAACTATTAAATTTTTTTATATTATTATCATTCGTAATTATATAGACTATCCAATAAAAATAAACCCTTTAATAATGAATTTATCAAGTCCAAATATGGGGTACTATGAGAAGGAAATTAATTTTTAGTTGATATGATCTATTCCATTTGAATAGTAGTATAGAAGATTTTTTTCTATATATTAAAAAATATCCTAAAATTATTTTCAATATTCAAAATATGTCCCGTTTGTGTATTAGATTGTTTCTATGATTCCACTATTGATAACAGGTCAACAAA
Organism: Viscum album; assembly: GCA_963277665.1. Lineage (NCBI taxonomy): Eukaryota > Viridiplantae > Streptophyta > Magnoliopsida > Santalales > Viscaceae > Viscum > Viscum album. The sequence goes on from OY728152.1 coordinate 1,765,969,863, forward strand.
ATATCTCATATAGAATCCAGAACATAATAATTATTGATGATTAAATCATATTTACGATACTATAGATACATTTGATTCTATGGTTTAATCAAAATATATTTTTCAAAAATGTGGTGGTAGTCGGAATAAATCATTTTATAATCTATTGTAATAGTTTTATATTTTATTATATAATATATGAGTGGATTTTGATCTTGAATTTACCCAGAAAATGATTATTTTATGGGATATTCTATTAACTTTTTACTTATATATTTTATCCAATTGATCCAATTCACTCTTTCTATGTATTGATACATTCTATATTGGTCATATACATATGGTGGATTTTAGGGAATACTATATGAAATGATATGATTATTTTTTACGTATGGACATCCATTATATAAATAAAATATTTTCTATTTTCTATAACATCAATTAATAAGATATAATTATATCATATTACAACTAAATTATCCAATAATCATGTTTGATTGGGATATTTTGCAAGGAAGTGCTATATAAATAATAATATTTTTTGATTAACATGAAAAATTATGATTAATAATATGATTTATAATGTTATGGATAAATAATTGGTATATTTCCACATAAAGGATTTCAATAATGTTTCCAAGGATAAATTGTATATCCGAATATAGAAAAATATAAAGTGATAAATTTATTCACACTTTGAAAAATATATACAATTTTCATTTAAATGATTTAATACAATAAAAACATTATTAGCATTTTAGTAAATTCCTTGAATTATCAAATATTATAAACAAGGTATATATAAAAAACTAATATTTCTAGTTAAATATAACTTTTTATTCATAATGATTATCCATTGGAAATCCCACATCCTTTTTGTCCTTATATCACTAAAAAAATAGAATATAATGGTTGAATGTATAATCATGTTTAAATGTTTGGGTTATTAAAATTTATTCTAGGATAAATCACAATGGAATTATATTATTCATTTCCTTTAATAGATATTCATCAATAATACTTTTGATGTCAATTGTGTATACCTTATTCAATGTAAGGTACATAAATTATACATATATTATAGTATAAATTAATTGTATATCTAATATAATTATTAATATAAAACATTTAGGTCTATTAATTGTTTTATAATATATTAATATCAAAATCAATATAGAAAAAACTTTTTATTTTCCAGAAAAAATTATTTTCCTCTTAAAAAATAATAATGTAACTATATTCAACATAAGATGTACTATTATTGATGAAAATAAAGAAATAAAATATTTTTAAACAAAGGATAAGAATAAAAATATAAAATAAAATATATTAGTAGTAGTATTTTCCTAGAAAGATTAAAATATAAGTGAAATATTTGGTTAATTTTATATGTTTAGAAACAATGTAGAAATATATATGTCCTAAATCCATTAAAACATAAATATGATATTTACTACTATAAAAATAAAATATAGACATTTTTCTATCAATATATAATATGATATAGAGATATTAACCAAGGTATATAACATTATCACATGTGTTTGTATTGAATATTATAGTTCATATTTTGGTGTCTATGTTGCTGTGCTTATAGGACATCAATCTAACTTATTAAACCCTAGAAGCCTCATCCAATTGAATATGTTCGATTATTATCTAAATAGAATTAGTTTTTAATAGAATCCATGTAAACCCCCCATCACATTTATGAAAAATAAAGATTCTATCAATGAATCTCTTTTATCATAAATTAGTTGAAAAAGATTATCTACAACTAAAATAATTAAAAAACTATAAATAAATCCTAAAAAAATATAGCTCATTGAACACAATAAAAGAGCCAATAAATGTGAAAAAAAATCATCACATTATGATAGAAAATAATTTTCATTACATTCTAATCCACATATTTAACATATTCCTTTACTAGAAGCCTCAGATTCGATTTATTGATGTTCAAATAATAATCATTGTGAGTTAGATACATGTTATTTATGTTTTGTTACAAAATCTATAATTTTTTTTCACCATCAATTTTCATTATCACATTTCCTTAATAAAATAATATTTAAAATCCATTACATAATATAGAATCACACTCTCAATGATTCATTACATTTAAATAATATACTATTTCATTAAAACAATTCATTCTTCAATATCATGTAAAAAAACATAAACATCTAATATAACTAAAATTATTTAAAATAATAAAGAAAATTTTGAATCATAAAAACCAATGATGATAAAATTAATTTACTAAAAAAGGATACCAATTTTCAAAACCAGATTTAAAATTTGAGGATATTCTTGTAATGTTAACTTTTAAAAATAATTCAAAAAGATAACTCTACAAGTAGTGTAATATTATATTAACTTATACTAAATATAATTTCAAATAAAACATAAATTTCAACCATAAAAAAATGCTATAAAAAAATATTATTAATAAAATTTCATATAATAATTTTTTTATTAAAATAAAACTCCTACCTTTAACCATTATTACACAATTAAAAAAATCTCATAATATTAAGTATAATAAATTTTAAAACTCTCACCCTTTATATTTTATCCTAATTGAAAGAAATAAATCATAATAATGATTTAAATCAGTGAAATCATAATGATTACATATCACATGGAATATTATTAATATCTTTTTAATAAATAAGACAAATAATACATTCTACACCATTATGAAGATCACAGTATTCAAAAAAAGTGTTTATAAAATTGTTTTTATAACATAAAACATGAAATACATTCCTCAAATTTATCTATGATATATAACTAATTATTAATTACAACGAGATATTTTCATTGAATCTTCCATTACATATTGACTGTAGTTTCATCCCTTGTTAAAAAATATGAGTAAAAATATTTTTTATTTTATTTTAGATTATCGATCATATAGAGTTTTACTCAAAAATATTCAGAGATATAATATTTATAAATATTAGACCTTATGAAATTATATCTTGGTACATATGGACGATTATATTATAATTAATATTGTTTTTAACACTGATAAAAAGTTAATTTAATTGATACATTAATGAATTTACTTTTTTATCAACCAAATTAAATCATATATCTATTATTTATGGGATGATATGGTTTTTATGAAGATATAAATTCATAAGATAAAAAAATAAATTTATACAAGTAATGATAATATAAAATAATTTTCATTATAACATAAGGGAATGTGTAATCTGAGGGATATAAAAACTAATATAACAAGAAAAAATGAATATAATCATTACATAATAATAAAATATAAACTAAATTTTACATTATGATTGTTATTTTATATAAAAATTAATTAAAAAATTGTTTCATTTGGTGTTGACTAAATAAAAGTTCACGATAAATTTTATAAATTTTACTTCATTAACATATGGATTCATTATTGTAATATCCTGATTTTTTATCCTTTATAAAACAAGCACTTCCTCCCCCTCTCTAAAGGATTCATTAAATGTTAGGAATTTTTTTGAAATATTTTAATGAAAATAGTTTCATGTTTCATTGATCATATCTATAACATTTTTTAATATATTTAATTATATTAAAATTTTAATCGTTTAATGGGAATTTAATCATGATGATTTTCTTTTCTAATAAAATCAAAAATTATATCTATTTTTTATTAAAATAATTATTTGATTTAGTGATTCATTCTTATGTTCATCTAATGTGATAAATATACATTTTATTTTTCTTCAAATAAATAGCCTTCTAAACCTACTAAGTGCCAAACATTTATTTCAACTTCATAAAAATATGTGACTATGGGTTTAATCAATATTGAAAAAGAACATAAAATATATCTACATATTTAGTTATAGTTTTTCATTTAAAATATTGTATTTTTTTCCACTAGAATATAAAACTAAATACTTAAATAAGAATTGATAGTTTCAATAAATCAAACTCTGATACATCATACATGTTATAATACTGTATCAAAACAAATCCTCTATGTAAATTCAGTTTTTAATAAATAAAATATTGATTATTGTAATATTTTTTAAGGTAATAGAATATATTTTCTAATTATTAATTTTTGGATACTATAATATATCCAATGAATATCTCAAACAAACATAGATATTACATACTCTTTTTAACTTGAACATATGTATGTTACAATAATAATAATACCAATAAATAATTTCTGATCAACATGTTTATTAGATTCATGAAAACAATGTTTACATAAAGTACCTATCAAAGTTCATATAGTTGAATAATTATTGAAATATAATATTTTAAATAAATATCTTATAAAATTTTATAAGATAGGGTTTTTACTTCTATTTCCTACAAAATATGGATGATAAGAGGGAAATTAATTTCACCAAACCATCTCTTCATTAACTCGCTTTTTATAGGTTGCATGGAAATATCTAAAATTTATTTTTTAGTTGAGATGATTATAATTTCATAGAATTAAAAATAAATATTTCTTCGTAAAATAAATTTAAGAGAAAAGTGACAAACCATGAGTTCATCCACAGAATGAAATTACAGATAAATGAATGAAAATTTAAGAATAACAGATTTAATCTCCCTAAAAATTTTCTAAGAGATTTTTGTTACCTGAGTTTCTATATCATCTATTAGCAGTTTTCAAACTGAGAGGAAGATTTGTTCCAAAAATGGATTCACTTCTCACGGATGATCATCCAACTAAATTTTATACTGACAAGAAATATATATTTCCTGTTGGTCTATGAATATATTTTCTCATTGAGATTAACCATTAATGACCTCCCCATAATTCTGGAAGCTTCCTCTTCAGTAAAATTAAGTGGCAGAACCTATTCAAAAAATTATTCTTCTGAGATCATAACAATTTCATTGTATTATTGCAACATCACCGGACTTCTACTACCAACAAGAGACCTCACCATCTTTAATTACAAATTTCTACTTATTTATTGAATGTGTCTTTGTTGGAGGTTAAAAAAGGTTTAATTATTTCTCCCTTTGAGGATTCCCTTCTGGCATATATTTCTCCTTGGTCTTATGAAAAGTATATCATAAATATGCTCCATCTATTTATACTACACTAGAATCACTCCCAATGACCTTCCACCCATATATCAATGGACAAACCAGATTATCCAAAAACTTCTGATCCAATTAATCAATTTAATATTGGTCAAAGTGATTACCTAACTCAAAGTTTTCAACCTACATTATAGTACATGTCCTAAAACCACTCCATGGGAACACCACATACTTATAATATGAATCCATGGGAGTCATCAAACGTTTTTTTTCACATAAGATTCCACTTCACTAATAGAATAATATAATTCCATATTAGAGTGAGTTGGATAATTTGAACCTTATTCCATTTCCATCATAGAATTAGTATTATATGTATCCCATTCCACCATAGTTTGAGAAGCATCATTAGAATCAATTAACCACCAATGAAAAATACATTGTCCTTAGGAACTTTATCCGATATTTTATTTGTTCCAATATGATCTGCTTTCAATATACTAATGTAATCCATGTCCTTGGGGATAAGTTATATGGATATTTATTAATTCATGCTTACATATAAAGATTCACTAGAATTAAAAATCACAAAATTCTATATGATCTAATCAAGAGTTGATACACCCTGATTTAGATAAGATAAATTTCAATCTGCATTCAACACACTTTCACAATCAATATGCATCTCAAAAGTGGAATGCGCCAATTTATTTTCTCTCGAGATAGAAGAGTTTTGAAAAGAATTAACATGTCGGTAGGCCTCAATATTATTACCCAAATGATTTCATAGAGAACAATTTTCAAACCACTACTAAAATGTAACAATTTTTTATACATGAACTACTAAAAAAAATACACCTAAAATGATTCAATAGGTAGTATTTATGCATCAATATAAAAAAAGATCCTTAGAGAAATGTGATGGAACACTAACCGAGTCTGACTATCAGAATATAGGTAAATCCCAACTCGATTTTAAAATATATAATGAATAACTGGATTTTGAAATTGGATAAGAAGTTAAGGAAACCTTACAGAAATTGGAATAGAGGGTGAATCAAGCTTCATATTGAAATCATATAACCAAATTAAGAGGAGAAACCATACCCCATTATAGATTTGTGGTGTGCTCAACCAGGATTAAATCGAATCATCTACCGAAGTAAATGTAACCATGATATGCTTGGATTCGAGTAGTCTAAGAATTGAACACTCATGTAAACCATAGGATGAAAATACATATCTATTGAATGAGTCTATTAATGGTTAATGTGGAACGATATTGGAAATCAATGTAAGATAAATAAGAGGGGAATACTAATAAAATTTTAATGATTAAATCGATACCTATGGTGATCTGTCAAATAGATATGGAAAATTTAGGCTATATGAAATTGAAAGGGAATAAAGGGTTGATTTCAGGGTAATATAAATTAGATATTTTTGATGGTAAATATATTTTCAGATTCATTGAAGTATCCTCCTCCATAGATGGGGTATGGGATGGTGCAAAACCTATATTTGTTTTATTCATGTCAATAATGAAATTATAATAATTTTAAATCAATATAAATGATATTAGAGGGATAAAAAATCTTTTTTATTTATTTGAATCAAATTATATATTTGTAAAAAGTATTCAATGTAATTATAATTCCTAAAACTATCAGTTATTTTATGTAACAATTATCCAAAATGGTTCTATTAAGAATATCATCCTTATTTGCATTTTATTTGTTGTAAAAATTTGATGTGCACTATTTTCAATAGGTTTAAAAATGGTCTCCCTCCATTATTCTACTAAAAAAAATATCATTAATTTATTCCCTCTTCCAAAATTCACTCTATATAAAAATAATTATATTATTTAGAAGGTAATTTATTTTTTTATCACATTTACTCTAATACTCATTTTACTCATGGAAAAATAAAATCATTAAAATTATCAACCACATTCGAAATTATATACCATTCAAAATTATTTAGTATTTATTTAATAGTGATTATATAATATTAATATCCCTTGGATTATACAATGTTTTTGTGTTCCAAACATACTTTTGAATGAATAATTCATAAATTTATTTCAAAAAGAAATTTTGAATTTAACTTTTTGTCTTACATCACTAATGAAATTATAAATGATCTTATTCAATAATAATATCTAATTACTAGATAATATGAATTTTGACATTAATATACCCCTGAATTATGACCATGAAAAAAAATTTCTTATAGAATGAAATCTATTACTATAGATTGAGTTGGGATAATCCTCAATTGAAGGGATTCAAAATTATAAGATACAGAAAGTGGGTTACAAAATTAAATTTCAAATGTGTAACTTCAATAATTTCCATATTTGAATAAGGTTTGCTTCATCCAACTTATAATATATGATATAATCAAAAGTATAATTCCATATTTGAAAAACATAAAACCATAATTAGATATTGAGTCAAAAATAATTATATATTTTAAAAATATTGGATCGAGTATATGTAGATGTAAATTATATGTCATAATGACAAGTAGACATAAAAAACAGATGTATCCATTAATAGGATTCATTATGGTACAAAATTTATAAATGGTTTTGTAAAACATATAATGAAGTAAAACAATATATATAGTGTAAATCATGGAACGTATGATTTTATGACAAAAAAATATCAAAAAATAATTTCTCTAGATTTTTTTGTGTAATTATTAGAAGTGGTATATTTTATTTTCTTACTACTCAATAATGATGTGGAGCTCATGGTGATGAAATATTATTGGTTATGCATTTATTACTTCAGAATATCTCAAAAAGAGAGTTTACAAACTCCAAAAATTATTAACTCATGGAATTTACATCTCCTAGGATCTTCATATTTAAAATATGAGAACTAATACTACAAAAATAAATATATGTTTTTAATAATTTTCTTTAATATATGTCTATTTATATCTGGTGTAATCATAAAAAAGAACATACCTTTATTTATGTCCATAAATATTTTAGTTTTTTTGTTCCAATAATATCAATGGGAACAATATTGCATTGAAACAGACAATAATTTTTAACTAATGGACTTAAATCCTGACACATTTTCCTATAAAATTTTGAAGGATCATATAAGTTTTCTGAAATAAGTTTTCATTTGGGAAGATAGAATAATTCTAATTACATTAATATCTAATATAAAGTCTACAAATTATAGTTTCATATTCACGAATTAAATACCCATGATTAATACTACTAATCATGAAGACAATTCCAATTCAGATTTTTTTTTTCAATGTCTATCATGAAGAAATTATTCTACACTTTGGTTGTCAACATTTCATCTCTATTATAAATTCTAAAATTATAAATATTATTCCCATAGTTTATGGAGTAATATCAATTTCAAAATTTGATAATTATAGTGTTGTGTTATTAAGACATATAATATAAATAAATTTAGTAATTTTCTTTTTTCCAAGACTAACATATTTGCCCGTAAAAAAATTCCCTACTTATTTAATTTATAAAAAAGTGACTTATTTTAATGGGCCAAAAATCTATTTTGAGAACATTTTATTCGATATCATGTTTGACACAAAACCCCATGAACATAAGGGAATATAATATATTTTGATTTTAAAAAATATATAATCTTTTAATTTAATTAAATATATTTTACAATTTTAAATACATGAAACCATGAGTTTGAATACATCACTAGTAACAATGAGTTTTCCTTGATGGTTAGCCGAATACCAATTTTCACAGAAAAATAATACATTATAAAAATATTATTATTTAATATAATTAGATATTATATAGCCTTTAATTTAGTAGTTATTAACAATAATAACTTACTTATGAAAATCTATGGTTCTCAAAAATAAGAAATGAAACCATTGGTTAATAATTATTTATAAATAAATATATAAACAAATTGAATATAAAGGGATTGTTTTATAAGGAACAATTTTTATGCTCAAAAATACATTTTCAACATATAAATTAAATTAATTAAAATTATTTAGTGACATAAAAGTTATATATATATAATTTTCAATATTATTTTATTCATATAATATATACAATAGATATATGATATAATTAAAACTATTTTTACTCATAAAATACTATATTTTATTAAGGAATTTTTAAGGTTATTTAATTGATTGATAATATTAAATCCAATTTCCTAAAATTTTATAAATATAAAATGTAATAATAAACATTATATTTGAATTAAAAACAAAAAAAAATATCTTAGGTTGAATTTTTTTTATTTTTCTAGATAGTTTAATTTTTAATGAATAATAAATAATATGGAATTATTATTCAAATTTGTTTTTTAATCTAAATTATTTTTAAAGATAAATAATATTTTTTTAATAAACATAATTAGATCAATTTTTGTGATAAATTAATCCAATTTTGTTCATTGGGAAAAATTTTACATTGATATTGAATATAAAAACAGAGCAATCATTTGAACATTTATACATTAAAAATTGTATTGTCATTCCGCCGAAATGATTACATTTAAATTAATTTCTAAATATTTTGTTATTGGAGTTTAGAGAAATTTATTAAATAATTTAAATATTTATAGTTAATAATTTATAATTTGTTCAACTTATTATTTTACCAAATACATTAGTGCATGTGATTAAAATATATTAAAACAATTAATGTGAAATTAATCGTAACAAGTGAATAAACCTAAAATATAATGACATATACACATTTCAAAAATCCATTAAATGGATATATTCTGATTCAATATTACATATTATCTAAATATTTATGTTATTGGTTTGAAATTCAGTAGGAGAACGTGTGTGGAATTATATTTTTCAAAATTGATATGTGTTCTACTCCTCCTCAAATATAAAAAGGCCTCATCTCGTCCCACTTCCTTACACATACCATGCAAAATCAGCATGACCATTATATCCGAATGTAGCTCTAAACAATCCTCCCATCAACCTAGAATCTAGTCCTAGGTCATTAATACATCCATGTTCTACCTTTTCTTAAAACCAATAGGGGTTATCTGATCATGAGGCAACATCTCTCTTCATGTTCTTTAGTTTCATTTCCATTCTCCACCCACTCAAATATATATATTACAGTATTATATTTTGGTAAATAGTTTCCCAAATATAATATAATTTTTATGTTAACATATAGAAAAAAACACTCATATCCATTTAATGGGTATCAAGTTTATAGTATATGTGTATGGTGAACTACAGCCTCACTAAATAACCATTACTCATTCTTCCTTTAACGAATCTCATGATGGTCATCATTATGGAAAAAATATTTTTATTTTATATATATTATATATATAATCAATTTATTCTTTCAAAAAAAATTTATAACACACAATTATACTTTTAATTTTATGTAAATATGACAACATCAATTATTGAAGTGTTGAATACTACCACCTCAAAACGTTGTGATTCACTCAAGAAATACATGGAATATAGTAAGGATGAATTTCAAAAACATATGTAATATATATGAAATTGATATGATAATTTAATTATTATATACATATATATCATTTAATTTTCAGTTTTATAATTTGGTAATCAAATTAATGTAGCATTCATGTGTATGTGTGGCCTACCCTATCCACGAATAGTTCATTTAATTTAATATATCCAAATAATATGGATTATTATAAATACATATAAAATAAATTTCAATAATATTTCAATAATTATTTTAATAATTGAGATTATTAATCTATGAAAGAAATAACTTGTAACAAATTAAAGCATACGCGACAAACTAGATAATTAACACTTGAAATAGTGAAAATAATTAATGATTTTAATCTAACCTATAATAATATATTATAAAAGGATAATCTATAATATTAGTAAAATTAATATAGTTATTTAATTTGTTAGTAACACTTTGAAAGTCATTGTATAGAAATTTAATTGATTTTTCCACGAATGGAAATTGCAAGGTAATGGATATTCATCTAAAATTTGACATCCATGAGATCAATGTCATGATTACCACTTAAATATTTCAAATGGTGTGTCTACTAAAAGTTTTGAAATATTATATCATTATTAATTTTTTCTTCCTGGTATTTAGATATTCCATATGACATTATTATTCCATGTCGCTTATGATGTAAAATTTTTCAATGTGGTAGGAGACACTTTGATTGTTTAATGATTATTTTCACCAAGAAAAATTTTAATGTTATTTCGATGGAATGTCGATTCAGGGAAATTATAAAAACACTTTTCAAAAATAAATTTAAATTCCTCCAATCTTGTTATTTATGCCCTTTTCAGCTATTAGTACCATTTTCCACTATTTTGTACTCAAAAGTTTTTTGACAATGTTTTCATGACAACCCGACATCATTTACCACATTAGCTGAAAGACCTATTTTCATATAAATAACCATTTCTAAAAGGGTTTTCAAGAATTAAATATACATTAAAAGGTGATTTATCAATGTAAATTTACAACTTTTTTGTTTACCAATTTTTAATTGAATCTTCATATCAGTTTTTGAATAATTAAATTTTCTAACATATTTACAGTAAAAAATGAATGTTTTTTTACCTCATATTACATATATTGATTTAACTACCACAATTTCATTGAATCACCCAATTAATGATTAAAATATTTATTTTAAAATAATTTTATTTTTAAAATGGGGCTTCGAATGATTTTTTATGAAATATATTTTCATAAAAATGGATAATTTTCTAGAAAATGTTTTTAAACAAATTTTTTATAGCATTTATATTCATAAATGAGAACATCCCATTATATTTATTCCACTTCAGATATGTTTTATTAATACCATCCTTATAATTATAATAAATGGTTTTGGATTTATTTGACTAAGGATAGTATTTCCATTCCCTTTCATGATTTACATTGTTTTTCCACATAAAATAATTTATTTTCATTTATCATTGATCATTTTATTTTAGCTAAATTCCATAAACATTTATGATGGATATGTTGATTTCTTAAACCATATACCATTATTCATAAATTTTTTTACTTTGAATGTAATTTTTTTATTTTGGGAAATATTAATAAGTCTATATCCTTTTTTTAATATGAATATTTGGTAATTCTTATTGTTTATTCGATTTGAGGAATTATCAAGACATAAATGAAATGGGTTGGGACCATTTAAAGAAAAGACGTACTAGTGGGTCCCAATTAAAGATATCCCCTTCAATGAATTGTTCATATCATAGGATAAAGGAGTTGGTGATAACCCCTTACATTTATTTCCATGTAGAATAATATAGTTTGCTACAGTTGGGGACCAGTTAATGCAATACCCTCATTACCTTAGCAGTCTCATTAGATGAACCATTTGGCCAAACTGAGGTAGTATAAACTATCATGAGAATATATATTTAAGGTAAATTTACCTTGTAACATGGAAACATATTGTCCTATAAACTATCATCTGAATCATTCATTTTAGTTGTGATTCATCAATGAGATTATTTATCCACTTATGTATGGATACATTTCATATTCAGATCATGGATTAAAAAAATATTGTTTCAATATCATACATTTTCTTTTTTAATTTTCCTTATTTAGTACTTTTGAGGACATTTTTGTTATTTATTTACCCACTAATTTGATTATTATCATGGATTCATTACTTATTTTTCTATATTTTACCCTTACTGAGAATTTGAGCTCACCCTTATTATATTTCCTTTCCCCAAGAATCAAGGTAGAATACTATGAATGATATTTAGGTATATACTCTATATAACAATGTTATTTTCAATATAAAAACTATGGTGTAATTAGATTATTCATTTTTAAGACAATACTCATGTTTTTATTTATTTTACGAAGTCAATTAAACCATTCATTCAATCATGGTTTGATTCCTTCTAAACATTCCAATGTAATGGTATTGGGAACTGGATCCAAGATTTATGGGGTAAGTTCGATATAGATGGTATCATAGAATTTTTTGTATCATTATTAAGAACTATAATTAAGAAAAAATAGGTTATAACACATAACTATAAGGAATAATTTGACAATATTATTAGAATAATGACATGGAATATTGGTTTGGTATAGATTACATGGTTCACCTATAAATAAAATCATATTTGTACACTACAAGTGGATGTTTTTTGGGTATAGATGTACATAAGAGTTAAATCCCATACAAGTTATTTCGGGCCAGAATAGATGTAACTTTTTATAAGAAAATGGGCTTTACTACACACCTAGTTTGAAACTCCTAAGTTGACATGCTTAGGAAAACTCATATTTTCTTTATAAACCATTTTAGTGTTTTTTAATAGGTAAAGTAATTAAATTACCTAGGATAATTATTATACAAATGAAGGACCTATTTTTATAAAACATTGATGATTTAATTAATAATTTATATTTTATTTAAAACCTTATTTAAAATTATATTTAGTAATTAACCATGTTCCAATGATGTCCATTATATTTCTTTTAAATTATATTAATAAAAGATTATATAAGTATAATGTTTATGATATGTGACAAAAAATCTATTCCAGGAAGATAGTGGCACATAATATCAAGATCGAAGGATGTTAAGGGTTTAACACCAACTAAATACCCACAAAATATCCTAGTCAATATTTATTTTTTGTTTTGAACAATTTTCTAAATACATATTTTTAACGAACAAGAAGTGAAAAATTAAATTTTAGTGATTACTTTGTTGACCAATTAGGATTTGGAGAATAGTTAGGGCCCAATAATCACCATTGTCATTAAATTATGGGCCTTAAGATCCATCAAAAACGTATTTTACTGCAACTAGAAACAAATTTATTTTTTGGAGAGTGAAAAAACTAATTAAAGAAAACATGAAGGATGGTATTGTGTTAATATAAATATATTATTTTTTATATTTACATATATTGTTGGATAATAAAATAATTCATAAAAATTATTAAATTTATGACTACAAAATAATTGTCATAATACCATATTTTTTGTTGAACCGATTGTTTTATAATTCAAAGACAATTTTAAATTGATTCCTTCCCTTCTCAAACCCATATTCTCTCCCATCATTTCTCTGAATTTCAATCGAAACCAAGGAGTCTGATCTTTTCCATGGGTGACCTCATATCCCCCTTTCTCTTCCAGTGTTCAATGATGCCTCCTCCCTTTTCCGATAGACATTAATCGTGAGATTCATGGACCATCACCCCTTGGTGGATGAGTTCGAAAGTTTTGATTTTGGATCATGGAATCTTAGAATTATGGCGATGGTGGGGCTCTATGGTAGTCATAAATTCATGGTTCTATTTGACTCAGAGGAGGATTTTCTCAATGCTTGGTCTTCAACAACTCGTCATTTCAATGGACTTATGTTCTATCATCTTCGATGGAACTATGTCTTTCACATGAAGTAGGATTCTCCTGCGAAAACCATCCAGGTATGATTCCAAGAACATCCCATTCCCTTCCAAAATACCTCCATTATATTCTTGTTAAGAAATTTGGTAGGAATATATCTCTGCTCGGACAATAAAACGAGATTGTTTTTTCATCCATTCGATCCCCTAGTATGTGTTGACGTTGATGCCTCACATTGACAGGTTGATTTTATATGGATTTCTGTTGGTCAAGAATTATTATACACGAATCCGGTCATCTAGGAATCTTGGGTAAATTTATGTAACTCTTGCAAGAAGTTGGGACATGATCTGGTGAACTATATGAGAGGATGTAGGAGTAAGGATGGTATGCTAATATAGCGAGTGGTAGGATATACTCCAAGGCTTAAATATGTGGAACCTATAGATGAGGTAGGCCGTCGAGATATTGTTTTCAGGGATGCTAGTAATGATATTTTTGATGTTGTGAGGGTAGTGGAGGTGCCTTAAAACCTAAAGGTGGATTTGGTGTTTGGCTGGTTGAAGTGTGATATTAGTATTTCACACAAAGGAGATCTGGTGTAAAATGTTAATGTAGTAGATTAATCTATTGGTAACAATGATCCAGATCAGGATGTTGTAACCACATGAGAAATGGTGGATGTGGTTAACCAAGCAGATAATCTTGTTGGTGATATTGATACTGTGAAGGAAAATTCTGTTATGGATATGCAGGTATGTGATTCATCGAATGTTTTTGATGGGTGGGTGAAGGTTTCAGTTGGGAGGAAGTCTCACCCAGAGATGCAGGCATGCGGTATTGAGATTGGGAACTTTTTTGTGGGACTGCTGAATGATGAAGGTGATTCTGTCCCGAATCAGACTGCATTGGTGACTGCCCATGTTGTCTCTCCTATGTCTCCTTTCTGGGCGTCTGTTGATGCTGTTGCTGAGGTACATCATGGCAGGAGGTATGGGATGTTGCAAGAGCAGGCTACTAGAAATAGTTCTCATGTTTTCATGAATGGGAGGCTGTCTTATATTAGAGAGGAAATTATTAGGAATGAAGTTGAAAAATTGTAGTCTGATTGTACCACCCCTTGTAAATAAAGAATATGTCATTTTTATATTTATCCCTATTTGTGAATAAAATTTTAATATTAATTTAAAGGGAAAACTATGCTTGATTACTTACCCAATACGCAACAACGAGTTCCTTTGAAATATTATGTTGCACTCTAATAATAAAATAATTTTATTTAAAATGGTAGTTAAAACCTAGCCGTTGTAATGACAGGAATGAGAAAAACTAACTACAAAATGATTATATATGTTTTTCAAATATTTTTACTTTTTACAATGAATGTTAGAGGATTAAAAATGTGAATGAATCCAAATTTAAGCGGAAACATTCTAATTTTCTTTAAAAGGTCGATTAACAGCCTTTTGATGGAGAACCTCTTTTAAATCCACTTTTTGAAAATTTTATGTGTTATATTTGAAAAAATAAAATTCTTCTTTAAAATCGGGACATCAAAATTTACTTTGTGTAAATTTTTGGTTTTTTTACGATAAAGTTCATTATAATGAATAATTGAAAAATGTTTTATTTTTATTCAGAACCACTTTTTAATCTAATTTATTAATATGATTAGATCATCTTTTTAATTGGATTTAATGTTCAATTAGAATATCTTTTTCCCATTTAATCCAATGGTGGATATTGTAATTAATTTCACTTTGAAAATGGACTTAAACTACTGTCAATCTTTTGATATATATTGTTTTATAAAAACACGGTATTTGTTCTGACAGTAGGAATTAATTATTAAATTAATTAATGTAACTTATATGTTTTGAATTTTGTAAAATGGACATAATTTTTGATTTCGGAATAGCAAATATATCTTAGGGTGAATTTTTTGTATTTTTCTGAAACACATAAATTTTTTATGATTAGTGAAACCACTAAGTGGTAGTATAAAAACTGATTTTTTGTTTAAATGAGACATTACCACTTCAATGATTTAAATTTAAAAAATCTAACATACATGGTTTTCATTAGGATGTAAAATGTGGATCAATGGGATTAAAATAATTTTTTGGTGAATAGTAACTTTTAAGTTTTATTAATCGCGATTAAAGTTAATTAGTGTAATTTAATGTAAAGATAATGTTATAATAATATGAAATGACCATGACACATGTCATAACATTATTGGATGAGTCATGGCTGACCAATAAAATCCATGGGTCAACTTGGGGACCCCATGCAGCCACATTGTAGGAAAATTACATTAATAAGTTTTTATTTAAAGTTAAAATTAAAATGTCACAAACATGTGTTATTTTACTCAAAAAATATTTACATGGAGTTTTAAAAGTAATATTATTGACTAAAAATATTCATCAGAAATATAAAAATATTTCCTACATCATGATATTTTTTTATAATTTTTAGACATTAAATAAATTAAATTATTTATGACACCATGATGATGCAACGATTACCTCATTATTTAACGATTTAAATAAAATGAAAAGATAATGTAAAATATAAGACCTACACTTGTAAAAAACCTATTTTATTTGTGTATTTAGAACTATTATCACCTTATCATATAAATATATAATTGTGGGACCTTTAAAATATGAAAAGAATTTTATAATAATGTTATTTTTCAACACTTTCCAAGAGTCCCCCTCCTCTCCTCTTATAAAAGGCCCCCACCTCTACCACCATACCCACACCTCTCAAGCCTTTGGCTCGGCCAAACCCTGACCATTTTGTCTCTTCACATCCCTCTCTTACTCATAGAAGCCTCACATTGGGCATAAGTCTTTCCAAGTAATCCTTGGAGCTCCAATCAAAAAGAGTAACCTGATTTAAAGGTACTCTCTTCTCTTGTGTTCTTATGTATTATTTTGCTTCTCCAACCCCCTAAACTATTTTTATTCCTTTCTATTGTGACAAAACTAGTATCTAAAATATAATATTATGTTCTTATGAGAAGTATTAGAGCTAAACCTACACACACCTTCGTCTATTGTTTAAAGAACATATTGTTTCTATGGTTGGAGATTTTCTGCCACACGAAACGATGATTGTTCAGTATTCTATTATCACCTTTAAAGGTGTCCATTAAGATGTCACTACATTTTATATATGATATATACCGTATTTATGTTTAATATATTCTTCTGTATATTATATTAAAAACATACCTTTATTCTTTTCATGTTCTGCAAATGTGATAATTTCATATGAGGTAGTGTGGACTACCGCCCCCTCAAGTGATTTGACTCATTCATGCAATACATGGATTGTATACAGAATTAAATTAATGAACATATGTGCCCTATATAAAATATATATTATACTGGAATTATAATATAAATATATATCTCTCATTTATTTTCAATTTCATTAATATGACAAAAAATGAAAGTAGCGTTCATGCGTACGTACGGCCTACCGTATCCATGAACGGTGCTTTTCATTTTTTATCTCCAAATGTTATGGAATAGTATAAAATGAATATATATAGGATATATATGATATTTTAATAATTAATTATATTTTTTAAATTATTTACTTATAACTACATGGGAAATCATTTTCAAACAAGTTCATTTGTTTACTCATGTACCAAACATCGGAAAAAATGTCTGATATAAACTAAAATTATTAAACAATTATTATTACATTATAATATGTGATATGAACTGAATAATAATCTTTAAAGGAGGTCCTTAATTAATTATAAATTAACCAAAGTTTATTATTCAGGAATATAATGAAATGATGTAGACAAGTCAGACTTGAGGTAAGGGATCCTACCCCTCTCTTTCTTTTTAAGTACACTCTTTTATGTCATTCATTTTAAGCTCATATTTCTTATGATTGGGATTTTATTTTATATTAATCTTAATTTAATTTTTTATGTTCATATTATGAGAGACATTATTTTCTCTCATCAATCCACTTTGGAAGTTTTGAGTGGCGCTATTTGGCTGCTAAATTTTTGTAAGAGATCTAACATCTATCTTTCTTTTTAAGTACTCTTTTTTATGTCACATCGTTTAAGATCCACTTTTTTATGTTGGGGGATGTTCTTTTATATTCATCATGCTGTACAGTTTATTTTAATATGATGAGATACCCTATTTGAACTCATCAATCCATTTTTGGATGTTTTAAGTGGCGTCGTTAGGCCGCTGAGTTTTCGTAAGGGATTTGTCATCTCACTTTTATTTCCATGAGATTTACACTACATTTTCCACCATTTCCATTGAGTGGTATATGTAATTTCCATTATTATAATATTTGGGTAATATAATTTTGTTTATGATTATTTACATCAATTTTTTATTGTCTTTCTTCCATGGGGTTTATGTTTCGAAAGTTACCAAAATCGGTAAGGGAACCTTTCACCCTCCTCTTTTTAAAAGACATATTTTGTTATGTCTTTTAATTTACATATTTTTGTGTTGGGATATGTTCTTATATATCCTTATTGATGTAAAAATTATGTGCAAGTTATAAGATACAATTTTCTCCCTCATCAACTAATTTTATAAATTTTAAAGTGACGCCGTTAGGCTATCGAATTTTACCAAGGGAACTACTTAACCCAATTTCGATTTCTTTGGGTTCAACTTGTAGTTATTGAATACGTCATCCTATGAATATGTGTAAATTAACTCTGGTTGTTTTAAACTTAAAATCCACATATATTGGGTGTATTTATATTTGTCACATATAATTATGAGATTGATTTGTTCTAAATTTAAGGATACCTTCTTTATAATGGATTTAATCTCATTTTACAATTCTAATGAGACTTCATTGTTGTTATCCACCAATTCACCCTTTTATGGTTTATATACTGTCCTTTCGAATATTATATCATGAATATATTTATTCTGATGATATTATAAAGTTCTTATTAAATGTTATTCCTCAAGTATTGTATTCAAGTGTCTCTCATTTTGTTAAAAACCCTTTAACTAAAATATCATTTTAAATGTTTTAATGATTTATTATTATAAATATTTCTCATTAATATCCATGTTTTCAAAATGGTTTTAAGGATTTATTTATATGGATATTAATGGTTTAAAATGTTAAAACCTTCAAAGTGGTATGGGACACTTTGATTCAAAAATCTGTTTATTAAATGTTTTAAATGGTTTTGAAAATGGTTTTTAGAATGGATTATTTATTTCAATATCATAAAATGTTATATTGATATTAAAATGTGGGAACATTATCTTTCCATTGTGATTAAGTTATTTTCTATGATTTTTTTTTGGTTCTTGGGCATTTTTTATGAATACGGTTGGTCCCGTGATAAACTAAGGGTCGGTGAGCCTGATATAGCTCTCCAATGCATTGGGTAATGCGAAGGAGATAAATGTTAGGGTTTCTACGAATAGATTTAGGGAATATACCGTGATGGGTATTCCAAAATTAACCATGAGGGTTACTCTCTATGTAAGAATGTTATTAATGCCTCAAGTTACCTTTATGACATAGAATTTCTATGAGTTATTCGTAAATCATATTATATCATGAGGTATGATAAATTGTTTATGCTTTATGAGTAAAGTATGATTTCAGTTATTCTTATGTTTACATGGACTACGGTTTTCTTTCCATATTGTTATAACCCTTACTGAGCTTTTTATTCTCATCCAATGTTTTTTTGAAATGTTTTTCACAGAACATAATGTTGAATAGAGTCAAGGATTGGATCAAATAAATGTCAGGGTGTCTAAAACAAGAACGAGACATGACTATTTTGTTCAAGAGTTTTTATTTTTGTGAAAAAATGGAATCTGAGTAGATGTGTCTACTTTGTAACCTTTGAGATTTAATAGTTATGTCTTACTTCTATAATACTCTAAACCTGAAATGATTATCAATGTGAATTATTTATTTAATTCAATAATAAGTAATTTTTAAGGCTAGTACCTTATAGTTGGTATCATAGGATGGTTTAGAAAACTTTAGAGGTTAGAGTGTTAAGTAAAAAGTTGTGTATAACCACAATGTTTATTATAATAGATAGAGTCATTGTTATTTTTGAAGGTTTGAATGAGTTTGAGATAACATAGATAAGTTTATCTTAGTGTTCATCTTCCTCTTCAGTACATAATGATTTTGTTGATATACTCACACTGACATTTCTCGTTTTATTAAATGGATGGATCTAGCAGGCACCAAAGTGACAATGGGGTTGAAGGAAACTATGTTGGTTCTCTAATTAAGATATTGGATGAAATGCGGGAAACAATGTGAAATATCATGGTTATTCTAAACTAACTATCAGGTGTCATGATCAACCACTTTATCCTTGGTGGGTTATTTAATACATTATGTACGAGAGAACCAACTCGACATGGAAGTTCAGGTAATAATTACAAAGGTAACCATTAGGGTTTATATGATCCTTACTTTTGAGGTAATTATGGGTAACTATACGTTACAATAGAATATGAACGACATGAGATAAACATGAGGTTAATTTATGTAATGGTTATTTTTGAAGATTTAATCTCATTTTGGGGAATGTTTTACGAATTATATACTTTTGGAAAAAGGACAACACATAGAATGTGTGACAGCCTGTCGTGTCAGACAAAGCTGCGGGAATTGAACCCACAACCAAAGTGTGACTGGTATTTATCGCCTAGAATTGGACTATGTCAAGTACCTGATTAGTTTGAATAATTATTTTTTTAGTTTGATGATTTTATGACTCAAGAGTAAGTTGATTTTGTGTTATCTATGTAAATTATTAACCTATCATGGAGGATATGTGATTTGGTTAATTAATTTTCAGTATGAGACTTTAAGGGAAACTGATGTTATTTGGAGATAAATGTTAATTTATAACTTGGAAGACTATGTGATTAAATCCTTCAAATATTTGGTTTTAAATATTAGTTGGGTTTACATTGAAGAATTTTATGGATAGATGTTTATGGAATGGTCTTTGTTGAACTTTGGGTTATGTTTGACAAATTTTGGAGATTAGGATTAGTTTTTCTTTTTGTAAAAAACTATCCTTTTGGGTATTATATGATCTCGTACTAAACATTTTGGTTTGGTTTTGGATGAGATCTAATGACATGAGAATTATATAGTTCTCTTTTGTGGATTAGGTGATTCTCTAGAAGTTTATTACAGTACTCTTAATGTGAACAAGTCATCCAAAGTACTCATCATTTGGGGAAAGTATGAGTTTGTGTAAGAAATATAGTAAAAGTTGAAAGTCAACATGAAAAGTATGTTTGTTTCATTAAGATCAAAAATAAATTCCTCTATGAAATGTAACATAAAATAAATATTTTTTCTATTAAATTTTCTTAATGGGGAATCAAATATCGTTTAACCCACCACATGTTTTTGTTTTTCTTATGGTTAACTTTATCCTAAACATGTTTTCTATCACTCTCCCTTAGAACATGACCCATTGATTTTTCTACCATATCCATGTTTTCCATCATGGAATCCTAGTATGGGTTAACTTGGGTGACCTCTGTACTTCTCTTTCTTTCTTATAAAGTGATTGTTTTGCCGACTCTTGTTCCGATGTGGGACATTCAATGATGTTTCTGAGCCCAATTTTAAAATTGCAAGGACGTAATTCCCAAAAGGGGGGAGGATGTAACACCCCAGGTAAATATAGAACATGTCATTTTTATATTTATCCCTATTTTTGAATAATATGTTAATATTAATTTAAAAGAAATGCTATGCTCGATGGCTTACCCAATACGCAACAACGAGTTCCTTAGAAATCTTACGTTGCACACTATTAATAAAATAATTTTATTTTAAATAGTAGTTAACACTAAGCCATTGTAATTACGAGAATGAACAGAACTAAATACAAAATTATTATATATTTTTTTCAAATATTTTTACTTTTTACAATAAATGTTAGTGGATTAAAAATGCGAATGTATCAAATTTTAAGCGTAAACATTCTAATATTTTTTAAAAGGTTGATTAACCGCCTTTTGATGAAGAACCTCCATTAAATCAACTTTTTGACAATTTTATGTGTTATATTTGACAAAATAAAATTCTTCTTTAAAATCAGGACATCAAAATTTACTTTCTGTAAATTTTTGGTATTTTTACGATAAAGTTCATTTCTAATGAATAAGTGCAAAATGTTGTATTTTTATTCAAAACTTCTTGTTAATCTAATTTATTTATATGATTAGATCATATTTTTAATTGTTTTTATAGTTATATTAGAATATATTTTTACCATTTAATCCAACAGTGGTCATTGGAATTAATTTCATTTTGAAATTGGACTTAAACTAGTGTCAATCTTTTGATATATATTGTTTCATAAAAACACGCTATTTGTTATGACAGCGGGAATTAATTATTAAATTAATTAATGTAACTTATATATTTTTAATTTTTT
Source organism: Viscum album (assembly GCA_963277665.1). NCBI lineage: Eukaryota > Viridiplantae > Streptophyta > Magnoliopsida > Santalales > Viscaceae > Viscum > Viscum album. The sequence continues at coordinate 1,765,992,722 of OY728152.1, forward strand.
AAAATAGTTAACATTTTCAAATTCGGAATATCAAATATATCTTCGGGTGAATTTTTGGTATTTTTCTGAAAAACATCAATTTTTGATGAATAGTGAAACCACTAAGTGGTAGTTTAAAAACTGATTTTTCATTTTAATGAAACTTTACCACTTATGTGATTTGAATTTCAAAAATACAACATACATGGTTTTCATTAGCATGTAAAATGTGGTTCAATGGGATTAAAATAATTTTTTTGGCGAATAGTAACTTTTAAATTTTATTAATCGCAATTAAAGGTAATTAGTGTAATTTAAAGTTAAGAAAATGTTATAATAAAATGAAATGACCATGAAACATGTCATGCCATTATTGGATGAGTCATGGCCGACCAAGAATATCCATGGGTCAACATGGGGATCCCATGGAGCCACTTTGGTAGGAAAATGACATTAAATTTTTTTTATTTAAAGTTAAAATTAAAATGTCACAAACAATTGTTGTTTTACTAAAACAATTTTTACATGGGGTTATATAAGACATATTTTTTACTATAAATATTAATTAGAAAGATAAAAATATTTCCTAAATTATTATATTTTTTTATAATTTTCAGAAATTAAATAAATTGAATTATTTATGACACCGTGATGATGCAACGATTACCTCATTATTTAACGATTTAAATAAAATGAAAAGGTAATGTAAACTCTAAGAACTAAACATTTCAAAAACCTATTGTATGTGTGGAATTCGAACTATTATCACATTATCCTTGATATATATAAATTTGGGAACATTAAAATACAAAAATCATTTTATAATAATGTTACTTTTCAAGACTTTCCAAGAGTGCCCCGCCTCTCCTCTTATAAAAGTCCCCCACCTCTACCACAGTAACCACAACTCTCAAGCCTTTGGCTTGTCCAAACCCAACACATTTTGTCTCTCCAAATCCCTATCTTACTCCTAGATTCCACAAATTGGGATGATGAATTTCCAAAGAAGCCTTTGTTCCAAATCAAAAAGAGTTACCTGATTTAAAGGTATTGTCTTCTCTTGTGTTCTTATGTTTTATTTTCCTTCTCCAGCCCCCAAAAATTTTTTTATTCCTTTCTTTTTTAACAACACCAGTATCTTAAATATAATAGGATTTTGTTATGTGATGTATTAGAGAAACACCTACACACACCTTCGTCTAATGGTTAAAGAACATATTGTTTCTACGGTTGGCGATTTTCTGCCACACGAAACAATGATTGTTCAATATTCTTTTAACAACTTTAAAGGTGGCCATTATTATGTAACTGTATTTTATATATGAAATATATGGTATTTATGTTTACTATATTCCTTTTTATTTTATATTTAAAATATACCATTATTCTTTACATGTTATGAAAATGCGATAATTTTATATGAGGAAGTGTGGACTACCGCCCCTCAAGTGATGTGACTCGTTCATGAAATACATGGAATGTCTAAAGAATGAAATTAATGAAAAAATGTGACCTATATAACATATATATTATAATGGAATTATAATATATATATATATATATATATATATATCTCATTTATATTTAATTCAATTAATATGAAAGAAATGAAAGTTGCGTTCATGCGTATGTACGGCCTACGTCACCAGGAACGGTGCTTTTCATTTTTTATCTCCAAATGTTATGGAAGAGTATAAAATGAATATTTACTAGATATATATGATATTTTAATCATTAATACAATTCTAGAAATTATTTACTTATAACTAAATGGGCATTCATTTTCAAACAAGTTCATTTTTTTACTCATGTACCAAAAATAGCCAAAAACGTCTGATATGAACTAACATTATTAAACAATTATTATAACATTATAATATGTGATATGAACGGAATAATAATCTTTAAAGGAATTCCTTAAGAAATTATAAATTGAGAACATTTTATTATTCAGCAATATAATGAAACGAACATGAGAAGTCGAACTTGAGGAAAGGTATCATACCCCTCTCTTTCTTTTTAAGTACAATCTTTAATTTCATTCCTTTTAAGCTCATATTTCTTTTGATTGGGATGTTATTTTATATTAATCTTACTGTAATTTTTAATGTTCATATGATGAGAGACCATATTTTATATCATCAATCCATTTTTGATGTTTAGAGTGGCGTCGTTAGGCTGCCGAATTTTCGTAAGAGATCCAACCTCTCTCTTTCTTTTTATGTACTCTCCTTTATGTCAATTCTTTTATACTATTATTTGTTATGTTGGGGTGGTGTTATTTTATATTCATATTTCTGTAAATTTTATTTTAATATGATGATATATCCTATTTGATATCATCAATCCATTTTTGGATGTTTTAAGTGGTGTCGTTAGGCTGCCGAATTTTAGTAAGGGATTTTTCATCTCACTTTTATTTCCATTAGATTTACGCTACATTTGCCACCATTTCCTTTGAGTGGTATCTGTAATTCCCATTATAATACTATTTGTGTAATATAATTTAATTTATGAGTATTTACATCAATGTATTATTGTCCTTCTTCCATGGGTTTTACGTTTCGAATGTTACCCAAATCGGTAAGGGAACCTTTCACCCTCTTCTTTTTAGAAGATTTATTTTGTTATGTATTTTAATTTACATATTTTTATGTTGCGATGCATTATTATATATCCTTATTGATGTAAATTTTAGGTCCAAGTTATATGATATCATTTTCTCTCTCATCAACTAATTTTATGAATTTTAAAGTGACGACATTAGGCTGTCGAATTTTACAATGGGAACTACTTAACCCAGTTTCGATTTCTTTGGGTTCAACTTGTAGTTATTGAATTTGTCATCCTATGAATATGTGTGAATGACCTATGGTTTTTTTACACATAATATACACTTATATTGGGTGTATTTATATCTGTCACACATAATTATGAGATTGATTTGTCCTTAATTTAAGGATACCTTCTTTATAAGGGATTTCATCTCATTTTACAATTCTATTGAGAATTCATTGTTGTTATGCACCACTTCACCCATTTATAGTGCATATACAGTCCTTTGGAATATTATATCATGAATCCCTTTATTCTCATAATATAATAATGTTCTGATTAAATTTTATTCCTTAATTATTGTATTCAAGTGTCTCTCATTTTGTTAAAAATCCATTAAATAAAATATCATTTTAAATGTTTTAATGATTTGTTCTTATAAATATTTCTCATTAATATCCATGTTTTCAAAATGGTTTTAAGAATTTATTTATATGGATATTAATGGTTTAAAATGTTAAAAGCATCAATTTGGTATGGGACACATTGATTCAAAAATATTTTTATTAAATGTTTTAAAGGGTTTTGAAAATTGTTTTTAGAATGGGTTCATTATTTCAATATCATAAAATGTTATATTGTTATTACAGTGTGGGAATATTATCATTAATCTGTGATTGAGTTATTTTCTATGATTATTTTATGGTTCTTGGGAATTTTTTTATGAATATAGGTGGTTCCGTGATAAACTAAGGGCGGGTGAGCGCGATATAGCTCTCTAATGCATTGAGTAACGCGAAGGAGTTAAACGTTAAGGTTTATACGAAGAGATTTAAGGAATATACTATGATGGGTATTCCAAATGTAACCATGAGGATTACTCCCTACGTAAGAATGTTATGAATGCCTCAAGTTACCTTTATGTCTTATGATTTCTAGGAGTTATTGTAAATATTATGATTTCATGAGGTATGTGAAATTTATTATTCTTTATGAGTAAAGCATGATTTCATTGATTCTTATGTATACATGGACTAATGTTTTCATTCCATATTGTTATAACCCTTACTGATCTTTTTATGCTCATCCCAGGTTTTTTTGATTTTTTTTTCACAGGACATAAAGTTGAATAGGGTCAGGGATTGGATCAAGGAAATGTCAGGCTGTCTAAAACAAGGAACTAGACATGACTCTTTTGTTCAAGAGTTTTTATTTTTGTGAAAAAAATGGTAGCTGAGTAGATGTGCCTACTTTTTAACCTTTGAAATCTAATAGTTATGTCATAATTCTCTAAAACTCTAAACCTGAAATGATCATCAATGTGAATTATTCATTTAATTCAACAATAAATAATGTTTAAGGCTGGGTCCTTATACTGACTAACAGCCCCAGGATGTTGTTTTTAGTGAAGGTTATCTGCAGGATGGACTGGGTGGTTGCTAGGAGCCTATGAATCGTTCACAATGTTTGGGATCAGTTGATGATAACAGTCACTTTGAGCATGAACAGGGTGTTCAAGATGGTTATCAGGATGGGAAGATCACATGTAACTGGGGGATATATATGATAGTGAAAAAGAGAATGTTGGTGGCAGGATAAAGAGCTCTTATAGTGAAATTGTTCAGGGGGGGAAAGAAGATTGTATCAGGGATGGAAGAAGTTATGACTAATTAACCAATATGAAGGAAAAGGATGGACTATATTCATTTTCTGAAATGGATGTCCACCAGTTCCTCTATAATCAAAGGAAAAGGTATTCTATCTTTCGTGGAGTACCAATATTTAGAAAAGTTAAATGTCAGAAGATAGTATGTTAAGTCACGTAAGAATTATGAAATCTTGGATTGAGAGTCAGCCACTATGTATGAAACTAATAGGCATGGGTATGGTGATGAATATGGTTTTTTAGATATGTAGCTATTTTTTATGGATTGTGTAGCTTGCTTGATGTACTTTTTGATATCTTTAATAAATGGCTGGAGACTTTGTCTCTGACTATGCTTTCCAGTATTTAATATTTTCATCCATGTATATATTTAATAAATTAACTTATGTTCTCCTACATAAAGACCCATGTGTATGTTATTCAATGCAACCTTTGTAATTCCCATTCACTATTTTTTAGATTATTTAATATGTACCAATCCCACAATGTTAAATAAACAACATTTGAAATATCTGAAAATAAATCAACAATATATTGTTTGAATGGGGAGGACACAATTTAATTAATCAAGGTAGAATGTAACGCACATAATATACACGGTAAGAACATTGTATTTTATAGAATCTATTGAACCCACCACCATGTGTGTAATGTAATATAATATCATGATAATTAATAATATATTTACTATTTTAAATAAATTCAATATATTTTATAGAAATAAATTTCAGGTACACTATGTTAGCGTATGTTTCACGCAAAAATGAGTTTCTTTGATGGCTTGCGCAAAACAAGGATTTTATAAAAATAACATATTATTAAAATATTCTTATTTTATATAATAATATATAACCTCTCCATTGAATTTATGTTCACTAATAATATTAATTAACTTATTAAAATATATGGTTTACACAAATATTAATATATTTTATTAGTTACTAATTATTTAGAAATTAATATTAGAAAAAATTTAACATAAATAGTTTCTTTTATATGAGAAAATTTATTCTGTTTAGAAAGCTATATTATCCTATAAAATTAAATTATTTATATTATTTAGTGATATTATTGTAATTTATGAATAATATATTGAATAAAAAAATTAATATTCATCTAAAAAATTCAATATACAAAACCAAAGAAACAAAAAAATTTAATGCATAAAATACTATATTTATATTAATACACTTTTACAACCTTTTGATTTAAAATATATTTAAAAACAATTTTTTGAACTATAATAAAAAGTGTATTAAAAATTAATCAAAATATTTGCGAGGAAAATAAAAATATTTGGTTATGGTGATTTTTTCCTTTTTCTATGAATTTTTATTTTTAAGTAAAAAAGGAAAAATTCTGAATTGTAGTTCAATATATATTATCCATAAAATTTATATATAATGAAACATCTTATTTTACATGGTATTTAATGTTTAATTAGGTCAATATTTTATCATTTAATTTAATTTTTGATAAATTTTATGAATTTCACTTTTATATTGGATAAAAAATGTAGCAATATTTTGAGTGTTCATACTTTAAAAACATGATAGGTCAACCCATCTTCACGATTGAATTAAAATAAAACAATTCCACTTATGGTATTGAAATATGAAAAAATAGATTATTTATTTGGAATCATAATAATTATTTGTGTCTAATAATTTAATCATATTTTTTTACTATAAATATAAGTGTTAGTGATTATAATTAACTTCATTGATTAAGTTGATATTATGCATAACAAGGGACTAATATTTATTCTTATCGGAAAAATTACATAGAAATATTCCAAATTCCATTTGATGGAATTATTTTGATATTATACAACCTTTTTATGACTCGTTTCCATTATTTTATCGACATGGATTGGAAAAAACTTTTGTGGGTTCCCACATTCCAAAATTTACTAGATTACAACCCCACCTCAATAAAAAGGCCTCTTATCCCCCCTTCATCACACCAATTAATCTACATTGACTCAAAAAAAATATTACCAAATATCTCCTCAAAATCAATATCTTAAAAAATTTATAATAACCATGGTGAAAAACCCATCAATAGAATCCCATTGGATCAATCCAAAAAGAGTTACCAGTATAAGAGGCCACATATTTCATCCATCTATTGAGTATTGTCTCCATTATCCACAACATAAAATTTTATTATGTCATTATAATATTAAAAAAAGGTATCCTAAATATAATATAATTTTTTATGTTAATGTTTTTATCTACACTTACACATACTTCTATCTAATTGTTAATGTATTTACCATTTATGGGTATGGTGACTTACTGCCTAAATAAATGATGATTATTTGTTCTTCCTTTACCACCTCTCATGGTGGATTATATGATGTACACTCTATTTATATATTTATATATTATATTTATAAACTCTTATAATTATTTCATTATTTTATTAAAAAAACCATTATACTTTCCTATTATTGTAAAAATGATATCCATGTGTGTTGAAGTATGGACTACATATACGTTAAAATGATGGGATTCGTTCATGCTATACATGGAATGCATTACGGTTGATTTTAATAATCCTACATAATATATAAGTCATTTATATAAAATTTTAATTATTCTAAACATAATCCTTATTTAATATACATTTTTTATATGGAAATGAAATTAATGTTGTGTTCATAAGAACGTATAACCTACCCTCTCCATGAACGGTCCATTTTATTTCTTATCTAAAAATACAGTGGATTTTTATAAATAATTATATATATTATTCAAATAAAGGATTACATTAATTATATGCTTAAATAATGCTTGTAAAAACAAGTAATAGGTTAAAACATACTCGACTAACTCAGAAATTAATTCACAAAATAGTAAAAATAATGAAATGTTTTCAACAAATTGGTTATAAGATATTAGATAAAGATAATATATGAAATAATAAAAGTGGATATGGTTTTATAATAAGTTTTTAACAAAATTAATTCCCTTATTCAATAAATTAATGGACTTTTAACTAAAAAAAATTGTTTGGGATTTTCAACTTACGTTTTACATCCATGAGACCATGTCATGTTCACCACTTATTTAATTTTTGTGGTGTATCTACTGATCAAATTTTCATATTATATCATAAATAATTTTTATTCAAGGTATTTAGGAATTTAGTTTAAATTTAATCCATCATGAAGATTAAAATTAAAATTTAATGAAATGTGGTATTGGACAATATGGAATGTTTAAATATTATATTCTTTAAGAATAATATTAATCATCATTAATTTGTGTTTCCATAGTACAAAATTATATTACTATTGTTTAATAAAACCATTCATTTTCCTCTCTTCAAGTTAATCATGAACTTTTCTATGAATTAATATCATTTTCGTACACTGTGATAATCAAAAAGAATTATAAAATATTTTATAAAAATGTATTTAAAAATTAATTATCCATTAAAAAATGATTTCTTATTGACAATTTTTCACTTTTGTATTTTATCAATATTCTAAAAGGAATCAGCATATTTCTTTTCAAAAAATGTATTTTTCCATCAATTTTACCTTACAGAAAGAATTTTATTTGTACATACTATAACATGTATGGATTTATATGTTTTTATTTTATTTTTTTACCAATATCATGTTAAACATGTTACTATTTATATAGAATCATAAATAAAGTGTTTTTTGAAAAAAATAAAAAATGGAAATTTCCCTCAATCCTGTTTATAAAAGTTATTTTAAGAGTATTTAAATTAATCAATGAAAAAAACACATTATTTTAAATCCAATTTGGATATGATATGTTAATATTATTCTTATAGTTCATTAAAAAAAATTCTGATTTATTTTAAAATGGATTGTTTTGAAAGTCATATACATGATTTCCATTGTTAGTCCCCCTGAAATATACAATTTAATATTATAATTGAACATTCAATTTTTAAATTGTTTGTATCATTTATAATTGATATGTTCTTTGCCTAAAAAATATAAAATTATTAATATGGTGTTACATTGAAATTTAATTGTTTAGTTGGATAAATATTGATAAACCCATATCCTTTATTCAATATTGATATTTTATAAAAAATATTTTTTATTAAATATGATCAATGCTCATGAAAATAAAAACATGCATTAAGGACTGTTAATGGAAATTAATATGGTTGGGTATCAACTATTGATAGACTCTCGATGAATTGGTGGTTCCATGTGATAAACTAGTTGGCGATATGACCTTTGTGATTTTTTCCAAGAATTAATGACTCATTTGATATGGGTTGTGGACAAATTATTAAAATTATCTCAAAGAATCAATAGACTCTTGAGGAGAATCATTTTTTCAAATCACTATAGTTTAAATTTCGTTGAGAAAATATATTGATTCTAATGGTACCATGTACCCCTGAAACATGGAATCATATAATAAATAATTTATGTTATTCATTAATAAGAATTTTTCTAAACATATTTAGGGATACATTTCATTTTAATTTCATTGAATTAATGTCTTCTATTTTAGTTTCATACATACAAATATTTATTTTTCCTAATCTAGTTATTTGAATTTCATGGGTTTCCTTTTATTTACCTCGATATTTTTTTATTTTCAATGATTGACTACTGATTTTGTTTTACTTTATCCCTAATTATAATTTGAACACACCCTTAATATTATTCCATTGCCTATAAATTGAATATGAGTATTATCAAACTACATGTAGGGATATACAATATAGAAATAATTTATCCTCAAAAGAAAAAAAAATTATCTTGAAATTAGTTTTATCATATAAAATACAAGACTCATGTATATTTCTTGATTACCATGTCTAGTAAACTCTTCAGTGCCACATGAAGTTTTTCCTTGTAATCATTCCAATTTAATGATAGTAGACATCAAATATTTAATTTTTTGGGTTTATCAAATATTCTTATACTACCTTAACATTTTGTATTTTAAATAAATTAGAATTTAATTCTTTAATATGCATAGAAAGAACATTTTCCATGAATATGATGTTCAAGTACTATTACTCATTAGATATTCCATAAAAATACATGATTCAAATATTGTACCTTAATTTTCATGAGATATAATGTGTTAAATAATTCATTAATAAAACCACATATATTGAACTGTTTTTTTGCTTTAAAGCTATGAAATTCATCGAAATATGAACATCATGGTGCTAAATAAATAATACCATGTTCAATAAATCCATTTTTTATAATATATAGCTCTAAAAACTTAATAAAAATGTTTTGTCACATGGGACATAATTATATTATGATAATGATATTATTTTGTGGTTTTAGGACCAGACATTTATATTTAAGTACTCAAATTCTAAATAACCTTAATTATTATATTCCTAAGGCATATATAGTATCATATGAGTTCTAAAAACTGTATACCTTTTGAAGTATAAATTTTTTTCATATGATAACTCTAAATATAGTGATTTATAAGTATATCTATATTTTATCTCATTTCATCATATTATTTGTTTGGTTTTTTCTTTTTTTCTTTTTTTATGTATACCATCAGTTTTCCTTTCATATAGTATGACATTGTTTTCAAATATTCAACTTCTTCCTTCATGTTGATGTAAATTTATTCCTATAGTCAATCAATCACATCATGTGGTTGATTATTTGGGTAATACCACTGACCATTCATGTCATCTAGCCATATGGTCTCCAAACTCTTTCACGTGATTGTAATCCTTTTGTATATGATTCAATATTTAGAAGAATCATAAATTTCTAAAATTCCATGGTTTTCCTATAAAAGGTGTAAAATTCCCTTTAATATGAAAATAGTATTTTAAAGGATTTGATTATTTTTACTATGCTATTACATGGTTCTTTAATTATATTTTTTATTTTGTTATGGTTTAAGTATTTAAATGTTTTATTTACATACATATTATTTGGAAATTATTTTATGATCGTTAAAAATGTTGACGAGAAAAATAACTTTTTATGATATTTAAAATATATTTTTAGAATATAAAATAAAATAATTCAATTGGATTATGTAATTTATATTTTTGTTATGAGTATAGACATTCTAAAAACATTTTATTAATCATAAGAGTCATGACCAACTAAATCATGCAGTTCATAATCATAATTTTCAGACATGTTCATATTCCTTTTTATCACACTATTTTATACGGTGAAAAATTTTATTTGAGGTAGTATTCTTTTTCCTTATCATATTACATCTCTCCATAATATTATTTATGATCAATGTAACCATTACTTTTTATTTCTAGTAGACATCATCATTTCCATATTTCCTCTTTTTTATACTCAATGATTGTAATAATGTATTCTTTTTATATATTTATTTTACCCCATTAATTTTTCTATGATGAAAATTTAAATTATTTTTTCTTCAATTGTCTTAATGGTATGGATTAATAAATTATGGTAATGAACTATCATAGTTTAATTTAATTGGAGTGGGAAAAGCTTTTTCTAATTGTCACTTTTCATTTTATAATTATCATAAATCCTTATCATGAATATGTATATTGTGGTTATATATATTTTTTGACTAGATTTTTTATTAATGTAATTATACTTTTATAAATGTTTATGATCATTTTTCTATCTATGAACCAGTTATGTGTAAATCTGATATCTATGTGAAATCAACAATATATGATATGAAAAAATATTATAAAACCCCACATTAAATGAATTTTTGTAGTTAATGTTGCTCTATATTGTTGGGTTATAGTATTATATATCATATTATGTGGTATTTGAGGGGAATTTATAGTGATTAGGGTGATTTTTTGATATGGAATGTGGTGAGGACTAGAGTCCTGGTGGATCATATATGTATTTTTTTAGATGGTTGAGTTGTGGAATTACATTTTAAAGAACATGTGAGGGTTTTTGTTGTGAGTAAGCTAAGATATTCTATATTTTCTTTCTTATAACCTCAATATAGTGATGGAATATCATAATTTGTATTATTAAATTCAAATGTAAGAAATATTAATTACATATAGGTGTTAAAATTTAAATAAAAATTAAAATGGTTGTTGTTCAGTGTCTATTTACATTAAATTTTTTATAAATAATGAAAAAACATAATATTAGTCTCAAATATGATAATAGTGGAAATTTAATAATTTATAAATTAATGAATTAAGGGGGATTTAGAGTGGTTTTGTGGTCAGTGTTTTGTTGTTCTTGTATGTGGTAATTATAGAATATCATTTATTATAGATATTAAAGATTCGATGCTAATATGAACCCATTAGGTTGGGATTATGTTTTGATATATATAAATATAAATCATTTTCCATGTGATATCCATATGAATCCCACTCATGTCGAGTACTACATCATTACCCCAACCATTTTTTGTTGTAATTTTACTATTACTTGGGAAGGAGATTGAATAGACTAATTATTACCCCTTCAACCATGATCATGTTTAAATTGTGGCCTATAGGGGTGGTACCCAATTTTATGACCAAATTGGTTAGATTAGTTTATAGAATGGGTTGAATTTTAATGTCTGAGAGAAAAGAATTCAGTTAACTTTTTAATAGTTGACAATCAGACTCACCATCATAATCAAATGATTAGACTCAAAATTATTATCAAAGTCCATTTGAATGGGAACTTGTATTTTGGAAGAAATTTCTTATTTGAATCACCCTATGTAAAGGGGTATTACCAATTCATCGATTATTATTTATGATTTCTTGAAATTTATTATATTTTTTTAATGTTGGAATGTTACATTCCTTTTCATCAAAAGTTTGATGATACTGATGATGATCATAAAATTTATCAACAGTTATGATGATGTCATGAAAGAAGATAATTTTTATCTCTGAATAATGATTGTGAATACTTAGTGATTCAATTATCAGTAAATTGCTGCGAGTTCCGCATATGGATAAATTTTGGATGTATGGTATGGTTTTTTGGAAATGTAACATGTTAAATATGGATGTTTTTAGATATAATAATAAGCCAAAAGGATTATATCATAGAATAAATATGTTTATGAATATTTTATTCAGAAAATAATATATGTTGATGATGTCAAACCTGGTAATGTTGTTCTATAAGATGTGGCGATTCATGGTTCATTGATGGTAGAATTGATTTTATCGGGAAATTTTTAGAACCAGATAAAATAACAAATGTATTTGGAGGTTTTTGGGACTGATGTTGATGATGAAATACAAGAACAATCAATAATACAAAATTAAATTTCATCAAGATGAATATGTGGTTCTTTTACAAGAGTCAAGAAAATAGAATTAGAGTGGACACTAATAACAATATCTGACATAGGATCATCCAAATGAGGAATATAAGAAAAAGAGATTAATTCATGAACATAAAAAAGTATTTATATGTGGGAATAATAATGTATGAAAATAATAAATAAAATGTTTTACAAAGATATTTTGAGGCTGATGTTGTTATCATTGCAAGAAGTATTGGAATGTATATAACATTCCCATGTATTTATTGTATAATGTTTTCAATTTTTCCATTATATTAGTTGGTATAGAGAATCATAATGAGATATTTTTTTTTAGTTAGTATTGATCAATTTGATGAGAATTCATTTCCTATTAATATGATTTACTTAGTGTAGAGAATCAAATTTTAAATTCTTAAATTTTTCAATGTAATAAAGAAACAAGAATTAAAAATATGAATATTACTAATGAGTGGTTAAATAGAATGTTGAAATTTCAATTTATGAGAATATTTGATAAGGTTTTATGAGAGTTGATAATAATTAATAATGGTAATCTGTCATCCGTTATTTATGGGAAATTTTAATAATTGTTTAATTTGGATGGTGTTAAATGTTATTAAAAATAAATCCGAATACACTTTTGGAAACCCAAAAAATGGAAGTTGTAGTTTTTAATTTCCTGATACACTTAAAAATTTTTGGGGAATAATAGGGATGGAAAATTAATGAATATTTTTTAGAAAGAAGAAGTTTTGGGATTTAGTATTGTCGAGGATATTTTCTATATAGAAGGATAATAGATAAAATTGTAATCAATTTTTTTGGAATCAAATAGAGTAATCATATTACGATTTCCATTATAAGAAAGAGTAATTTCTGAACTAGTTCTCCTGTATTCTATTAGAGTAACTTAATCAGATTGAGAAAATAAAATGATTGATCGGATATGGAAATTCTGACAGAGTATCATTATGATTTATAATAATTTTTTACATACTGTGGATCTAGAACGTGAATAATGGGAATAAAGATCATATTTGTTAATGTTCATCAGGAAACATGATAATATATTTTGATCAATTAGGAGAATTCTACTTAACTTGTTACAAATAATTTTATTAAATCAATGCATACTACTTGATGAACATAAAATTTTCTATTAAACATAGAACTACATAAGTGTAATGGAATGTAAAATATGTTGTATCCACACAAAATTATTGTTTTCTATTATATTTTTTTATTAGATTGTTTCCAAACAAAACTAAGGAAATAATTACTCTTGTTGAGTTGATCCTAGAAAAACTTTGTGTTCTTGATTATTATTGTTTTTTTATTAAAAAAATTTGAAAACTCTTATAAAAAAAGGTTATATTTGATTCAGAATAACTGAAACAAAATTCAAAAAATATACCCATGATTCACCACTCCCCCTATCATTGATAATTACAACACATGTTATTAAGTCAACTCATATCGAAAGAAGGTTTACATTCATTTACACTTTGTTAATGTTATTGAAGAGTAGTTGTGATGGAGAATCTGAATTGTTATAATGAAAAGGTGACTCAGGCCTTCAATTAGAATAAATATCATATCCGGAAGGATAGTGTGCGGCCAAATCTTAGGTCTATTAGAATGATGTATTTTAATCTAAAATAGATGGATTTCCTCTTATTGATTATAATGATCCACTTAAATATTTTGAGTAAAACATTCCTGATATTGATGGAAGAATAAAATACTATTTTCTCGATTCAATTTGTGATAGTGTGTTTCTAATAGAAAAAGGGGTTCTACTATGAATGGTATCATGGATAAGTTGAAGAACATTTATGATGTAAATAAAAAAGATAATAATGTAGATTTTTATATTTTTGGATGATGTTTGATGAACAGAAACTGGGTGAGTATGATTCCATTTGGAAATTTATAACAGGGGTGGATGGTATTTTCAGCACTATTAGAGGTAAATCAAAAAAGGTGATTAATTACATTTTTTTTGTAAAGATCATGAAAATTCTTCATGAATCATTTGATGGAAATTTTTCATCATTTGAATATAGAGATCTAGAATCTTTATCTCTATATTATTTTCAAATTACTCTCACTACATATAAAATGATAAGAGAGAATGTTATGAAGGGAAAAAATGTAATAGATAGTTGAATTTCAAGGATGATAAGAATGAAATCCCTAAGTATATTCATAAAGTTGAAGAGGGTGATGATTTTTATTTTGAATAATATGTATGTAAAAATATTTATGACTTCCTATCATTGTTCTATAATATTTTTAAAGGTCATACAATTACATTTAAATGATAAATTCTCTTGAAATGTTTTTAATATTGATTCAATGGGAATATTAAAGTTAATATCCCTCAATGATAGAAATGAAATTACAATTATGAAGATAATGGGAGACTAAGAATCTTTTGATTGAATCTGGGTGAAAATGTAAATATTGTTCGAAAAATTTGAACATTATGTTCTCCAAATCCAAAAGTTGAAGTTTGATATTGATTGAAGATGATTGAGAAGACATTAAATATGAATCAATTTTTTTGAGATGGATAGATGGAATACATTCATTAAAACATTTGAAAATTAAGATTATAGAAGAAATTATTCTAAAGATGAAGAAAATAAACATGAATTTCATCATAAATAATAATTGAATGAGTCTTTTAGGATGATTTGGTTTCTTTAGAAATAAATCAGAACATTGAGAAATGAACATTATTCAATAAAAATTCATGAATGATTTATTAGTAATAATTTTATGTTGTAAGAAGATATTATTGATTTGTTTAAATCCCTTCAGAGTTTAAATATCCAAAATGAACATTTGGATGTTATGTTTAAGGAAAAATAATATGTTTTATTACTTTTCAAAAAAAACATTATAAATCCGAACATAATGTTACAAGTTTTAGGAATTTTGTATCTGATGTTAGGGAATGATATAGATATGGATAAACTAGGATGTATTTATATTTTCCTTCAATGACTGGGAAGGATGTAGAAATTGTTTTAGAAATGAATAATTTGGTAAAGCTATGCATGTGTCCAAAATGAAAAATGTGGAAAATATATGATCTTCAAAAAAATATAGTCAAAGAAATTTTCCATTAATTATAGTTTCAATATGGATGAAATGAAGACCGACTAGAAAAAGTATATTCTGGTTGATAACAAAATATCAGTTCTGAACAACATTTTTATAAGAAAGAGAAACAATTTTTTTAATAAATATGTGTCTAACTCCAGAATGTATGGATGTTACAGTGGATAATATTCATTTTTTAGATACTTATAGAATTATTTTGGATTCAGACACAAAGGAATCATGTGTTTATTTAATAACCAATATTAAAAAAAGTCACCAATTTTGGAAGTCAAAGCATGAGGGGGAATCAATATAATCCATGTAATAAGTCTAGGAAACATACTTTGATGACATATAAAAAGATTTTATTGTAATTTGAAAAACGTTTCCTACCCCTATATTATATTGTTGAATGATTTTAAAATCCCTTACCTCACAAAAAATGAATCCATGGTTTTATAGACGAAGAGGAAATGTTTATTAGCAATTTATATTGGTTAGTTGTGAAAATAATATATAGAAAAAGTAAATTCTTTTAGAAACTACTATCAAATACAGAATAGGATAATTACCATGGATTTGGTATAGTGGGGTTTCATTTTATATGAAAACAAATTTTAATTATTTGAATAATTTGAATTTTTTCTATGATGGAAATATGATATTTAGAAATAATAAGTCCACATAAAACAAAGGGGTTGGACAAAATATCAATGGGGAATAAAAGATGAAATCCCAAAATGATTTTTTATGGGAAGAATCATAAAAACCTATGTTTTTTAGAAATTTATGATGATTATTTCAAATATGTAGTCATGAATAATTTTATTCATGAAAAGTGAGGAATATAGAAGAATAGTTACAATAAGGAAATAAAGAAAAATAAACTTTTTCTATGTCAGTGAGGCACAAAAATATTGTTACATATGTATTGTAGAATAATACCACTATGACATAAAATGTTAGGAACCATGTGTCATATAATCATTATAAATTATTCTAAGTGAGACAGTAACCATGGAAATCATGATATTTCATGAATAAGTTATTGGTGTGATTCAATTTTTCATATTTGAATGATTATAAACTCTATGAATAAGAAATTTGAAATTTTTCCAAAATGACACCTAAAACATAAAAATCCTGATATCATTGGGCCGATAGGTGAACAAAAAACTCATAGAGTGATGAAAATAATTTATTTCATTAATTATTTTACTCAAATTTCGTGTAATAGTTATATAAAATATTATTCTGATTCTCTAAAGTAAATAAAATGTTTTAAGGGTAATATTGAGAAAAAATTTGAGTCTTTGGTAAATATTTTGATAATATAAAATAGTGATGAATATAAAATGGAATAATAAAAAAATTTATTTAGTATCATGGAATTTTTAATGAGTTCACTACACCAAACAATCATAAACAAAATAGTGTTTCTGAAAGGAAATATAGATGTTTGGTTGATATGTGGTGGACATTGTTAGTTTAAAATATCTTATGAAATTTATTGGCAAAACATGAGACCATCTATTTTTATTCTATATGTATGCTTCTATAATAAATGTTTATATATTCCTCCATATGTAATGTATTTTTTGAAAAACCCATTTTGAAACACATATGATTTTTTGGTTTGTACATTCATTATATTTAAAAAGGTTGAAACCATTGGAGTTTTTACTAGAGATGATAAGATTGAATTTATATTTTCTATTCTGTAGAATTAAAATTATAAATATTTTTCATCAATATTCTAAGAGGATTAGTTGACTATGTTAAAGAAAAAGTTATTAAAATCATTAAATAACATAAATATACACTTATATATTTGGATAGGGAATTGGATAAATGAATGATTATTAACAATTCTAATTAGGATGATGAAAATGGTAACCCAAATTAAAAATTTGAACTATAAATAGATATATCTAGTGACGTAGAATAATTTCAAAAACCTTATGCTAGGATGACAAAGAAATTGTTTGATCAAAATAAAATTGGTGATAAACATCAAAATGATCAAACAAGAAGAACATAAATATATATTACACATATATATTTTTATTTCAGTGTTGAGACCATATTTGTGAATGATGATTTTGAGCATCCAAAATGGTGTGCGAGCACTAAATTTATCTATTGAACACATATAAAAGAATGATTCATGGGTAATCATAACCATGAGAATGAAAAAATGTTACTGGTATAATGTGCGTTGAAAGGAACAAGAAGAATTAAGATAGTGATGATATAACAAATTATAGTGTTCATTGTTTACACATAATTTTAAGTCATTGATTTTTATGAGACTATCACTTTGGTGGAATATTTATTAATGATCATAATTTTTATTTCTATTATTGCACAACGAATAACGAAATTTTTCCAAATGGATGAGAAATCATCATTCTGGTATTTTTTTCTTTATAAGAATGTTAATATTGAAAAAATATGGGGATTTTTGTTTCGGAAGGACGATATATATGTGTTCAAGTTGAATATGACCTCGTATGGGTTAAAAAAATATGTGAGGTCTTGAAATTCAATGTAGGATACCTTTTTGAAAAAGATTAATATTGGGAATGTAAGGTTAGATAGTAATCTACACATTATATAATTTCATGACTTTTCCCTCATTGAAACTATATATGTTGGTGATATTACCTTTACTGGAAATGATAAAATAACTGGTGATATACTTTCTGAAGATATGGACAACTTTTATGAAATGTCTATTCTGGGAGATATAAAAAAATTATTGTTTAAAAATCAAAAATAAGAAGAAACATGTTTTTGTTTCCCATGAAACATATTCTAAGTAAAATATTATAAATTTTAGAATAGAAAAATTGAATACAGTTTATACACCAATTTATTTGGGATCCAAGTTGAACAAATAAGTATAAGTCATAGAAGTTGTTTCTATAAAATTTCAAAATCCAATTGAATGTATTTTATATTATATATATTTGATACCAAAATTTTCTTATGATTTTATCTTATTTCCAAGATTTTTAGTGCTTATAATCAATCACATTTCCTCTCTAGAAATACATTTCATAGTTTTATCAAAGTCAAACAAAATATTAGACCCATTTATAATAGCATAATGTTTATTGATTATTTTGGATATTTAGATGTGGATTGGGATGGAAATTTTGATGATAGATTATCCCCATATAGAAGAGTTTTCTTTCATGGGATGATTTTTGTTAGTTGGTATATAAATAATTAGAATTCATAAATTCTTAGCATTGTTGATGCTAAGTATATTTCCTCCACTCGGTCAGCTACCCTATATTTATGGACGAAGAATTATTAAAAAGGATTAATTCCATAATTAATGATAATATTTCTATTGGATTTTGAGAATAAAATTTCAATCATCCTTACAAGAAATATGGTTCAACATTGTTTTTTAAAACATTTTAATATCTTGTACAACTTCACTAATGAACATGTAGAGAAGAATGAATTGATACTGGAGTATGTTATAATTATATAAGAAGTGGAAAAAATTTCAACAACATTTTTGTAGAAACATTTTTAAAAACTAGGGATGACAATGGGGATTCAACATCATACTTATTAGGGTTGTGTTTTGTGTTTTTATCTCTTATTTCAATTATTCCTTTGATATTTTTACCATGAGGGATAATTGTTCCATAAATGTATTCAATGTATCTCCCAAAAAATTTAAGGATGCATGTAAACAAGGGAGTCTATATGATATGATATATCCATGATTGTACGTGAACTATTATAAATTGTTTTTGGAGTGATCGAATGCATATTTTCATTATAATAACATTGATGAATGTTCTTAATTATGATAATGATAATTGAGGACTTTTATTGATTCACAAATTTTAGACATGAAGGAAATTCTATCTATTATTATTTTCTAGTAAAATATGCCATCTTTCATATGATTTTAATTTAGGATAATTAATCCATAATAGGATTTTACAATGATCAGTCATTTATGAATATATGTTTATTAGAAAAATAAAAAGTGGTATTTTTTTAGGACCAAGTTGACTAGAAGATGTTTCTGAAAATAATTTCTTTTATTTTCAAAAATAATGTAAATCAATTATCTTTTTAATAGTTCATAATAAGGCACAACATTTTAATTAGATGACTGGAGTCATAATTATTATGAAATTCTATTGGATTGAGAAGATTTTTTTTGATGAAAATTCGCATTAGACTCACCCGAGGTCTAGAATTTACATTCTAAATATAATGGTAATTTTAATTCATGTCATGATGGATTTGAGAAAAATATGATAATGATTTTCTCGTTTTAATTTATAATAAGTCATATGTATTTTGGAAATTTTTCCTAGAAGTCATATAAATAAAATTGAGAGAAGAAGTGTGGAAAATCCTATTTTTGTTTGGTTGGAAGGATACATTTTACTAGAAGGTAGTAATATTATCAATAATTATATCATATTTTATAAAATATAGATTTTAATCATATAATTTATCAAAATACATTTAGAATTCATGGTACAAGATTTATTTTTTGGGGAATTTTGTCTTTAAAGTAAATATTTATATTTTCTAAATCCAACGATGTGATTTTCACTAGATGGAGAATTTCTTAAAGGATGTGATGGTTAGTTAGAATCATTTCATTATATTGAGATTGGTATTATACAGAAAAATAATCCCAAATGAGTAGACCATTGATGAAGGTAGATCAATTTAATTTTATATAATAATGAATAAAGGTTTCGGAAGTCGATGTTTTTTTAATATGTCTATAAAACACTTTTTTCTTACTTGTTTTAAATTAATAATTTAATTTACAAGGAAAATGTAGGAACCAATTAAAATATAAAAGGATGATGGAAGTTATTAGGGTAGATTCGGATAAATAAATTCATATACCAGTCAAAAATGTATTCAATCATTTTCATCAAGAAGAATCTCTGGTTATTTTCAATTTATTCATGTATAATATATTGGAGCTAACCTTGATATATCTTCAGATGTAGGACCATTAGTAAAAGGAATAAAATTAATGTATAATTATTTCAGGAATATAATTTTTTTTATAATTGGGAATATTGATGTTTGAAATGATTAAATAATATCATTATCAATGATGATTTGATGATGACACTAATGAATTGATAACATGTATTGGAATATTTTGATGTTTCTACAATGTTCACTATATAATCGTTTCAATGCATTATTTTATTATTTTTTATTGAGCATCAAAATGAGAATATTATGATAAGTTGGTATAGTTATCATAATGAGAATTAATTTTCTTTTAATAATATAAAATTTGTGTAGAGAAATGTAATGTATAATATTCCACTTTACATCATTAGGAAGAAACCAGAAAGAAAATTTTGAATTACATTGAAGAATGGTTTGAATGACTGAATCGAGATGATGTTGTGAAAAGATTTGGGATGTCTCAAAATGATTTGGTCATAAGTGAATAAGCCAATGACGCATCAATGATTCAAGTGATGTATTATTAATATATAAAAATAAGTTAGATGGATTTTAATATTACCGCATAAATCAATTTTAGAATAGCTATAAAAGGATGAAGTATATTGTACATTTCTTACATTCATACTATTAAAATGAGAAGAAGAGATAATGGAGAGGGGTGAATACTTTATATAGGGATAAAATTTCCAAATTGAGATTTCTAATGATGTTTTCTGTACATAATGAGAAGAGAGAACATTCTAATCACTATTTCTAGAATAAGATCAAGCAACACAATTGTGATATCGAGAATCAAAATGATGTATTTAAGAACAATATTATCCATATTCATTAAGAGTTTCATTATTGGACTGAGAATTCATATTTACAAAATCAATAGGTGAAATCAATCTAAGTATCATTCTGATATCCATGAAATTCTTAACTTCTTCTGGTTATAAAATAGAGGAAATTTTGTATGATCATATTTTTGAAAATAAAAAATGAGGACAAGTAACTTTTTTTAATAAAGCATTGAATATTTCATAAATTGATAAACAAAATGGTATTCAATATTTTTTTTAACCTGATGTGCATACACTATTGTATTGAACATAGTGCTACACATGTGTGTGAGTGTATCCCAATATTTTTATAAACAAAAAATGATTTTTTGTAGTGTATTATATGGAATTGTATTATTTAAAAACCATACCAAGGATATAGGAACATTGTTAAGTAGTGATCATTTTAAATTATTTTTATCATTTGGATGTTTTTATTTTTCACGTAATGGTTGTAAGTCTTTAATAAGAATATAAGGTTTTTTCAATGAAAATGAAATGTAATATAAAAAGATATATGTAATTCATCCCACACATTCTCAGAGATACATAAATTTATGATGGTCAATAACAATTGGAATCAATGTAATGGTACATCTCATTTAATATTTTTAGATGTTATTGAATAGAAGTTATGATATAAAATCTAAATTGTGTGAAACATAATGTGATTTTTATCTTTAATGGTATGAACAATCTCATCTAAAATGATGGAATGTCATGTTTCCAATGTTTATTGGGAATGATATTATTGAATCTATAAAAACATGATTTCATCCTATTGATGATAAAATTCATATTACATCTTTAAAAAAAATCATTATAATGATGAATATCTAGAAATTCATTAAATTAATCAATTTATAAATTAATGTTTCTAACAGTAAAAGCCATTTCAACATAAAATGGTATCTAGGATAAACTAAAGAACATTTACGAATGTAATACAAAATTTATAAATATAACGTATAAAATATTGAAGTGGGAATATAAAGAAATGAAAAGTGGTGAGTATGGATCCATTGTGGACTTCTTTACAAGTGTGAATTACATTATAAGAACTATCAGATGTCTTTGGGAACAGTTATAAGATTAAATTGTTGTTGATAATATCTTCCTAATTCATCCTAACAAGTTTGATGAAAAACAATCCCCATTAGAATTTAGAGTTCAATAAAAATTATATCTTGATGATTCACATAGTACACTCATTAAATATGAAGTGTTTTTGGGAAATTTTAGGAAGGGAAAACATGATTTGATAGAGAAATGTATTCATGGAATCTATGAATCAAAATAGAAAGATTAATATTAAATAATAATAGGCCAAAAATTATGATTGTAAAACTGATATATCAGAAAATCATAAAAACAATTTCCATTATTTATAAATATCATAAAATTGGTACATGGAATTATTATTGAAGGCTTCCCATCAATATTTTTCAGTTTGGATACATTATGGATTTTTTTATAAAATTTCATTTAATAATGAATGATGATAATAGTGATGAGGATGAATGAAAGGTGAAGATGGTTGGGTAAGAAATATGGTGAAATGATAAATATTTTTCCAATGAGAGTGATAAAAACATATACAAATATAAAATGAAATGGTTTTAATTTAAATATGATGTAGATAATGAAAATAATTTTAAATATGAAATTCATTTTGAGAGGGATTGATAGAATAATGCCATTGCAATTGTTGATAATGACAATTTAGGAAGGAGTTCTGATGAAGAAGAATCTCATTTATAAGTTCATATGATATATGGATTGAATACATGTCTGAAATAGATTTTTAGTATTTAAAAATAAATCAAAAAAATTTAAAATAAAAATTATTCAACTAAAATTTAATAATTCATTACAAATGATGAAGTATGGGTACTTGAAGATATTGATGATTCGAATAAATATCATCATAAATTAAGGATTCTTAATTACCATTTAGGAATTATAAATATAGAAAAGGATGAAGTGTTTGAATATTTCTAAAAAACATTCTAATGTTGAAAATATGGTAAAATGTTTCAAAATTCTATCATTGACGATGTTTAAATCACATTAAATGGTAAACTAGTTCAGGATAAAAATTTTCTATAAATTGTTAATGAGAAATTTGAAATTGTTTTATAGATGGATAATTTTTAGGATTTCATTTGTATGGAAAAAAATCTAATTAGTGAAGATATATGTTTCAAAATTTTATAACAAAAAGTGTTTCAATTAATATTTAATCAATATGGACGAAAAAATGATCTAAAAGTAAGAGTGTGATTGATATCAGAATAGTTGGTGGTCAATAATGTTATAATAATAACGATATAAATTTTTCTATGAAATGGTTACATAACTCTAGGTATTTTAAATTTTATAGAAGTAATTATTATATATATATATATAATAATAATGGTACTGAGATCGTTTCAAATATATTGAATACATCTATTTTTTTGTCAAAAACATTACCACTTTTCCCAAAATTAATGGGTTCAACTAATGAGAGGGAGTAAAACCCTAAATGGAAGTACTCTGTGAGGTATGTTTGACAGAAATATTAGAATAATGATGTAAAAGAATAAACTAGGTTCTTGTACCTCAAAATTATAATTGAACCATTTGAATAAACTACATATATTTAAAATAATTATCTTCTTTTGTTACTAGAACAAATTTTCTTTAATAATTCATAGATGTTGAACATGAAAAATGATAAAGGGACTAAACGGGCCCTTTTTGTAGAATCCACTATCAACAATAAAAACGAGAATGTGAAAGGATGTTGTCAGTGGTTGTTTGTATCTTATTAGAGGAGCATTAAAATTATTGAAGAATGTTAATGATTTTGTAGAAGGAATAGATATATTTGGAAATGATGAATATATCGAAATACAATATGTTAGATAAACAATCATTGTGGAAGAAATATTGAAATCAAAAAAAAAAATTGTTTTGTGGGGTCGTGGTGGAACATATTTTTTTATGTGTTTTAAACGATTGTGATAATGTGCCAATGTTAAAATGTAAAAATTCTATTTTTTAATTAATATATATATAGAAGAATAGTTTTTGGAGGCCAATTTAATAAGTACATATTCTTCCATGTGGGGTAGTCTCAAAACTCTTGTAAATTATTTATTGTGGAAGAGAGAAAATTGTACACAAAAGGATAGGAAACATGTATCACATAAACATGGTCAATATGGAAAAGAGATAAAGTGTTTGTGAAATTCATGATTTTTCAAGAAGAATATATTGATGTTGTTTAATTTTTCATTAAGTAATGTTCACAAACTATGTGCAAAAAATATAGAAATTCTTTCAATATTACCCTTGGAATATATTCATTTTATTCTCTATTTTCTAATTAGAAAAAAATAAACACATATATATATTAACTTCAATATGGTTATTGGTAATTTTAGTGGGATTATAGTAGTTATTAATATGAAACATAAGTCATTTGTTTGGGAAATGTATAAAATTCTCCATATGAATGTTTAGAAATAATGTGATTAATCTACAAAGATGTCTAGAAATGTAAATTCTATAAAATAATAAATGATTAATTTTAATGTTAACATGAGAAGCATGAAATATGAAATTACTTCAATACACTAAACACTCGTTTCCCAAATGTAGTTTTTTGAAAATAAAAATACATGTTTATTGAAATGTGAAGGCCTATGTTACATTAATATTATATCAATCAAGAATATTTTAGGTAGGACATGTGCACTAAATTTTATAATAAAAACTGATTCTTTTATGGTTGATGATTTTATATGACTCCATATGAAATGTTATAAAAAAACTACATGTTTGAAATACTAGATAGGTTTATGTAGTCAATTAAATATATATATATGAAATTGGGAAAAAACTAGAAGTTAAGAAAATAGGTGAAGATATAATTTTAAATGTACATGATCTAGAAGGAAGAGGGTACATATGAATCAAGAAATATTTAGGAAGGATACTTCAATCAATTGAAATAAATGTTATTGAAAAATATGAGGATATATAATTGATCCATTCATAAATGAATGATTAATAGGGTGACTGAATTTTGGATAAAAATTATCATAATGATGCCGACAATGGTAATCCTACTCATGAAGATGAATCTGACGCAGTTATATCCCGTGATGTTGAATAATCTATAAAATCTCTTACATTTTTTTGGTATAATGTTGAATCTCAAAACATTAATGGGGAACAACATCAAAATGTATAAAAAATAATAACATCCAAATACGTTAAACATACCTACCTGAATACAAAATTTGTGCCAAAATATGTGAATGATGCTCCGGAGCATTGAAAATGGGTTTATTCCATGAATGAAGAGCTTAAGTAGATATAAAATAATGATATATGAGAACTCATACCCAAACCAAATAAAAAGATTATTTTATTTAAAATATCAGTTTTCCTAACTTGGTGAATGAATATGGTGATTTCATAAGAAACAATGAATGTTAAATGTGTAATAGTGACTCTTAAATTAAGGAATTTAATTTGATGATAGCTTTTCCTTTATGGGAAGGTTTGAAATAATGGAAACTGTTCATTGTATTACTAAACAAATAAGTAAGAAAATTTTTACGAATAATATGGAAGGGGGAAAGCTATCATCAAATTAAGGAATTTAATAAATCTTTGGCTTGAAAATGTTTTTGAATCTATTGTCATTTTTTTTCAAATATAAAAGAAACAAATTATATTATTGATAACTAAAAATAAGACTCACAATCATAATTTGACAACCGAAATCTCAATTATAATAAATTAAAATTTGATTGGGAACATTTTTCTATAAATAAATGTCCCTTTAGAATCAACCTGGTATTAGAAGGGATGTTCTAATATAAATGTGAATGTGAATTACTTCCAAAATTGTTCCTATGTAAATATGATTATTAATTGTTGATTATTATTTCCAAAAAACTCATACGATTTATAAATACTCACAATTCAAGATTAATGAATTAAAGGGGAAGAACTAGTGATCCAAATCATTTTGTTTCTTGGTAGGAAACTTAATTTTGTTGGAATTTTTTAATTTTTCAATTTCTTCATTCATTTCTAAGACAATGTTGATGATGATAATTATTGTTTTAAAAATTCATGGTAAAATATAATGTTACTAGAAGAATAATTCTTCTGAAGTCAGTGTTATTGTGTCTCAGTCCATTAGTGTGAGATCATTGGCTGTTGATTTTTTGATGGTTTTTATGGTTTTTAAAAACATAACAAAAAGAAGATATTTTTTAGTAAGAAAAATGATCAAAAATATTTTAATATTTCATGAATTAATTTTATCTCATTAATATTTAGAAAAAAAAGATAATTTTATGATGTTTAATTTTCATAAATAGGTCCATTAGATGAAGTGTTTCACTAATAATTTGTGGAAAAATTTAATTGATTTTGAAATTATTAGAACCAATTTAAATAAAAAAGATTATGGAATTTTTTACGATAGATGTTGGTGAATAATTTTATTCAACAATCAATAATTTATTCAAAAAATATCATTAAGATGATGTTTTTGTTGTTTTCAAATGGTTCTTGAATATCAAACTTGATTTTACACAAGTAACATCTTTGAATTATGTATCTTTTATATGATAAAAAGTCCAAAAAGTGATTCGATTTTCGATGTATCATAAGTATTGAAAATTTAGAAGGTTGATGATTTAAAAGGTTATGAAAATTTCCATTCAAATATTTTTGATGTTCATGCTGAATAATTTATGAGAAATCTTTTAATCTGTAAAAGTTTCCACTATATTTATGGAATAATGGTTTCAATGTCATATTTCTATGAGAATAAATATTTAGTTTTCATTTAGAATATATCATCGTAATGGGAATAAATTTTGCTTTCATATGATTCAATTGTGAAAATAATTTAATTAGAGAATCATACATTGTATATCATAATGAATTAATCATAATGAATATTTATAATCAGGATAAAGAATGTTTAGAAGACCTAAAGTTATCTGATGATATAAAATGATTAAATAATGTTTTATAAGATTTGATATTTTATGATGAATTCAATGATTCATTTAGGATATAATTTAATTTTTAAGATATGTGAAATTTTGTTTAGTGGGATTTGTTTTATGAATCCAATTTTAACAACTTATAGAAAACATTTAAAAAGAGAATTTACATTGTAATTTACTAACATTAATACTATTCATTGAAGAAGAATATAGATAGTATGGGTGAATATTTTATAGAGATTAGAATATTTCAAAATGAGCCTTCCCGGGGATTTGTACCAGATAGAAGGATAAGAGTGATGATAATAATAAGTGTTTCATGAATAAAAATGAAAAATTGGATCTGGATTATTGGACTTTGACAGAATTAGTTCAAATTTGTTTTAGCATTATTCTGTCAGAGACACATCCTAAGACTCAGCAATCAAACTAAAAGATTAGACAATAGACATTAGAATGATTATCATTATGATGTCCAAAAAGGTATTACCTTCTTCTGGTTAGGAACGTGAAGAATTTTTAAGGATAATATTTTTTAATAAATAAAAATAATAACACAAACATTTTTTGATGAAAATGGTAAATATATCAAACCATTTCAGACATAATTGAATTATATCATTATTTGAAAATTAATCACATGAACTATTGAATTTAACATACATATATACAATGTGTATATGAAGATATTACTTTTTAATGCATGGAATGTTTTTTTTGCTTTTTATTGAGTGATATTAAATTTTTTCCAATACATTCCTAGGATGTAAATACTCTTGATAGTTGTGAAACATGTATGTTTTTTGTTCTTATAGATGTGGGATTTTTTTTCATTATGACGATAAATATTTAACAAAAGGTGGTGGTAATTTAAAATGAAAGGATTCTTAAAAGGAAAATAAATCACTAAAACACCTCTCCCACCTATCAATGATAAATAGATCCTAGATTTTTAATACCATATATTTAGTTGTTAGTACTATAAAAGGATGGAACGAGCTATGAAAATTCCCAGTAAGGAGGCCATGTGTAATATAGTTGGGGTCATGCATGATAAGAGAATGCCATATGGTTGTTTTTCTCCATGTTCATGATGTCATACTTCCATAACAATATGGATCTATATATGTGTATGATGACGAATATGCTTATGTTGTAGTGGAATGTTGTATTTTGATATTGATTTATTTTATTACGTGATATTGTTATTTATGGGTGGTTGAATTAGTTATTATTATAAACTAAAAAACAAAAACCATGGTGTGATATGTGATGGAAATATTACATGGATGTGGTGGGGTCATAGGATGTTTCATGTTGGGGTGATTGTGATGAAAACGAGTGTGTATTTGGATATGGGATTCCTTTAACTATAGAATTTTTGTATTATTATATTGTAAGGGATTTATTATTTTTTCATTTAGACTTATTGAGGCTAAGATGGTAGGATGAAATATTTATTTTCATATTGGTATTGTTATTGGTTTTCTATGGAATTGGTAGTCTCATTTAATAATTTTTTGAGAGTCCATTTTTGGAGCCTGCTTTGATTACATATTATTCTCACCCAACATACATATAAACTACATATTGATTTTTATGCTGGTTTAGGTGATTGAGTAAGGAATTTATAGCTTGGATATTAGAGTCATTTTATAGTTTTATCCAAAACATTTAATTTCACATATTTTACATTGGATACATTTTCATGTTTTCATTATCAAGAATGGTTTGATTTATTGGATTTATTAATATTATGTTATAGAGTTTGTTATTTGATTTTTTATTTATTAGTTTTAAAATATTTCAGATATTCCTCAAATTTTAGTATTTGATAACCTTAGTGATAGTTTCTATCAAGGGACCCAACAGATTTAGGGATTAAGGGTAGCTCATTCTGGCCATTGTCAGCCCAGGTGGGGTAAAAATAGAGCGGGTCATGAAAAATTGGAAAGAAACCTTCTTCCTTGGGATATAAAATGCGGTTTAGGGTTTTGAACTAGAGAATATTTAATGGGTTTATTATGACACGTTGATATAAGAACATAGATTGTTATGAAAAAAATTTATACTTTTATGGAAATATGAATCTATGAATAATGTGGTCTAAAATATATTGATTAAACATAACAAACAACATAAGATTGTTAATTTATATTAGTGATACATACTAATGAGAGGTACATGTCAATATGTATTTAGATATGTTATTTAATGAGTGCATTTTTTAAATTACATTTAATTTTTTTAAATTAATTATGATATATTAAATGGTTAAATGTTTTGGTGTTTATAATTCATTTATTGAAAAAGATCCTATACATAATAAACTTTTTGTTTAATTAGTTGAGGTTCAATATATAGATCCATTTAATCATTAGATAATGGATTGAAAACATGAGTACGAGATAAGGAAGTGGACACAAAATTAATTCTATCACCGGGTTATAGAAAATTAGATAAAAAATAAATTATTTATATAAGAATCCATGGATTTCAGTGAATTATGCAACCATTAGTTTTATTTGAAAATATTCTATGTATTGGGACCCATTGTAAGTTAAAAAATATATGGGTTATACAATTATTATGGACTCTAAATTGTGAATGGTTAAAGGGGGTCTATGATTCATGATATGAAATTTCAAAGGTGTATTTTCTTGTGTTTTTATGATTGATAGAGATTTTTGAAAGCTGTAAAGAGATTTTGTCCCTTCATAAGGGGAGACTCAGAAAGAGATATTGTGGGATCATTTTTAAAAATCAATTAAATTTCTCCAACAGTATCTTTCTTAATGGAATTTCTAGGGAAATGTATCCTATTGATGTTAATTGTCTTAAAAACAGATATTAAGTCACACCAATATTGGATTCTATATATCTAAGGATGCATTAGAAATTATAAGTGATATAGGGAATGATCTTGTTGGGATATGTTTCCATAGAGAAAATACAATTGAGAGTCTTGATGAATATAAAGTCAGGTGGGTATCCATATATGTTTGGGATGTCATAGTTCATTGTTTCAAGGAGTCAATCACATATTCTGGATTATCATTTTTCTGGATTAGAAGTACCCAATTATCAAGGGGGAACTATCAAATGGTTTTCATTTACTATGTATGACATCTGTATCATCAATATCTTCTCTTGACCATGCTTGATGATCTATATGGAAAATTCATTCAAACCCTATCACAAATTACTTTTAGGGGCACTATCATTTTTTTCAAAAGTCTAATCAATAGTTTTTTACCCCATCGATGTAAAAAAGATGTCAGTGGAAGTCCACTTTATAGACATCATCCATTGGTACCCAGTGTAGACTATTTATATTATGGTAATAAAAAGGGTGAAAAATGAGTTTTAATTTAATAGTTGGGTGATATTAAGTGTAATCTATAGAGGGTACAAAGAACATTCGAGGTATATTCAGTATATCATCCAAGCATTATTCATTTTTTTGTTTTAGTTCTCCTCAAATATTTATTTCACACTCTCTATATCAATCGATATGATTGTATGTAATGGGGTTTTTATTGACCTTGGAGTTATCCACGATAATTGAAAGCTTGTATAGTTTCTATTATGTGATTGAGTTATTCATAGTAATTAGGGATTAACATTTATTGGTTTTTTGATTAATTTTAGAAGTAATGACATTTATACGATTAAATCCATACTTTGTATTTATCTTATTTAATAGAATCATTTATTTATTAAATATAGATGAATGTTTTATAATTCAGTTATGGATTTTTATTGTGTACTATTCATTAAAATGTAAATATATTTGATTGGTCATAAAAATTTACAAACTCTTATATTTAGTTTTTTTTATTTTAATTAGAGTCTCGTTTAGTAGATGTTCCTTGAGTTTTTAATGAGTTTCTAAATATCATAGTATATGTGGTTGTGAAAAAACCACAGAATCATGATTTCCAGTTTGGTATTGTGTTTCAACATGTTTCTTCTTCAATTCAATATATTAATATTACTTTATACCCATGAATCTATATGTATTGAATAACAATCTAAATTGTCAGTAGTAAAATGGATTAATCTAAAAAACTCTTCCATTTTCATTTCTTGTGTTTTATTCATCATGAATGTAGACATTAGCTTAAAAATATACATTGAAAACTAGATGTTAAATTTGGTAGTGGTCAGTAAGCAATACCCACTATATAGTTAGATGATATATTACACCAAATGGAGAATCCATTTTTTTGAAAGATCGAGTTGTAGTTTGTATATAACTATATGAGGCTGAAGGAGGGAGATATCATGGAGAATAAATTCTTCTGCTGGTGTTAACAATTTATGATCACAGTCAAGTTATGAAGTGTTAAAAAATGTGTAGGTTGTTTTCCTAGATAACATTATATCATTTTTCAATGATTTTATGGATAGGTTGAATGTAAAGTTCATAATTGGAATCCTCAAATACATAATGTTATAGGATGAGAATGTTGAGCATCAAAGAGGTATCTTATGGGATCATAAAAATCATTAACACAATTGGATAGAGTCTATGGTAATTGTATTGATGTCAGAGGTTTATTTCCTTGTACATGTGAGGTCTTCGTACAATGTGGTCCTGGAAACATCAAGGTATGATGGAGTTATTTATTATAAATCACCAAATAACATGTCCACAGTTTGTAACATCATTTTCTTGTGGAATACCATCACCAATTCTCATATAAATCCCCCTAATTGTAACCACATATAGAATATTTTACAAAAAATTATTAAGAATTTTATAATTGATTATTGTTAGGAATCCTTAAAATACATAATTGATAGTCTTATAAATTCCTATGGCCATGGATCCGTTGAATGTGTATATGATCGAGGTACTTTGTGAAACATCTTCTTTGGGATTAGGATATTTCATTTTCGGACAAAACTGGTGATCTTAAATTTTAACAAGAAGTTGCATCCCCGAGTAATCACCAATAGTATACATTATTTTGAGTTGAATGTGGTTATTTATGGCCTAATCTTTTATCATATTTCCTCATTAGTGATTTTTTTTATTAACATTGAACATAAGAATATGTTGAATTTTATCATTTTGTGGAATATTAACCTATAATGAGAGTAAATTATGGCAGTCTCTTGAATTATGATTATGAGATCACCTACACCCCATAATGTTTCATGTGGAATCTAATTCACTGTGTTTAATGTCATCTAACAATATATATAACTAGTCTATGGATGTTTTCAAGGGATATGAAATCTTTTAAAAATGATTCTCGATATTGGGACTGGTTGTTGAATATGATGCCTCAATAATAAGATAGTGTAATAATATATAATATAGTATGTTGGGTTCCTCAATAGTGATACTCAGATATTTATGTGATTATAATTGGTTTATATCTTATATATAACCATTGGGATTTATCATATATGATAATAAAATAATATTTAATTATAAGAACCTATGTATTCCATAGGCCATAAGTGATGTATTTATATATATATCCACATATCATACTTAGAGTTGAATCCTGGTGTCCATGAATATTTCCTTGGTTTTAGTATATTGTTTTATTTCCTATAATATATAATTCATTGATAGAGTTTTCAGAATGGTTAATGGACTATAAGAAGGTGATTTGATAAAATAATATTTTAGGAGTTTTTTCTACCTTCATTTTAATCTCAATTGATATTGGATAATATCATTATATATTTCATAATTGATTAACCATATACTTAGGTAAGATCTTAATATACATTGGTTATAATGGAATTAATGATTATGATTTACAATATTCAATTAATATGGGAGTCATGTGATTTTGATTCACTAAGAATATCGTATGTTTATTAGGTGGAGATACACAATTTAATGTTGAATAAAATATTCTATAAAAATGTTAATAATTCTATCTAAACAGTTTATAGAGAATTTTAGTAGTATTTTGTATCCCAATTATAAATTATCAAAACATCCCATTATTATAAATATAGAAATAAATTTCGGAACAATAAATATCTTCTGTATATCGTTTTTTCTGCCTTTGATATTTTAAAATTGTATATGAAAAACCTATTTATAGTTGAGATTTCCTAAAGAAATATTTACCAATAATCGATTTTTATGGATTTTATTGAGGTTTTTATGGGAGTCCATAATGTTCCATATAATGTTGGAATGTTTATGGTGATTCAGAGTCCCTATATAAAATGTGGAACATAGAACCTCAAAAAAGGATTGTATGTTTCATCATTAAATTAATATAGGAGATGAATATTATATTATTGAATCTCGCTCAAATTTACCTAAGAAAAAAGGTAAGACGGTCCTTGTAGTTTAGCTTGGGTTATCGAATCCACAGAGACCTAAGAAAAAACCTATAGACACGTACATTGTATGGACTGTTTTCGGCTATGAAGTGGCCAAATTGGATTGATTTTGAATGGTTTTTAAAGATATCTAATATATTTAAGTGAATTCAATTTAAAATAATGAGTTTATCCTAGGTTATCGCTCAGGGTTGATTGGACGTATTTTCTTTTTAATGATTTCAATTTCTTAAATTTGAAATGAGTTCATTTAAAAAGATAAAAAAACATCATCACTTACTGGTTTAATTCCTACACCCTTTAATACTAATCACCTATAAACATGAAGGATCAAATTTTTGAGCACTTCAAGGTAAAGGTTCGTATTAGTACTTGAAGTGTGTGGCCTTAAATTCAACAAGGACAATGGAGTTTAAAAATCATCAAATAAAAATCCCAATTAAAGAAGTGATTATACATTAATTAGGTGATAAATAACATCCAATCCAGCCCCTTTCTACTCCCTTGGATCAACCCATAAGTGGGTTAGTCCTCCATTGATCCCATGGTTTCAATGGAAGCAGAAAGTAGACTAATGAGGGAGGAAATGGAGAAGTAAAGAAAACAACAAAAATAAAATGATCACTCCACCGTTGTGTGAATAATTTCACAAGGGTTGGTGTGAATAAATTCACACCTTGATCCAAAGGTATCAATATGATATTAATAAAAATATAATAATATTAGAAGAAGAACTTTTATTAAGAAACTAAAGTGAATTGAACAACTTACATTTGAAAGTCAAATTTGAGGCAACAAAAATGCAGCATAACATTACAATTGAACAAAGCATCCAAGATTCCAAAATCCTTCACCACCACTGCCTTAAATAGGAATTTTGGGAGCCTTGGGTAGATCCTCCAACAGTACAAGTCATCCCACTTGAGTATGGTAGGCCTAGGGTGGTGGAAAGTTTGTGGAAAGTTGATTTTTCCACCCTTGACCCGAGGTGGAAGCCAGCTTTCCTTCACCGAACAGACGCGTCTGTAAGACATTCTAGATGGCCGAATCAGAGGGGGACATAGAGGAAGCAAATGGAGCTCCGGATCTCTTCTAACCTCCTCTAAAATTGGGGCCCATTTGGAGTTGTGGTTTTCGAGATATGATCAATGTGGAGGGCTGTTTTTCTGGGCAGCAGAATCTGGCCCAGAATTTTATCTCAAATTTGGGCCGCCTAAATTACCAACATGGAGGCCGACATAGCATTAACTCTTGAAGAGTGATTTGTTCGGATACATGTCTTCTAGAACTCAAAGAAATTTGGGATTATTTGGGCCGGTATGTTGGGCTCCAAAATCTCATCAGTAGGATGATGTCCAATCGGCCTTCTCCAGAATTGCTTCCTTTCATTTCCAAATATCTCCATCATCCTCCATGAATTATCCACTGATCCCTGAATAAAACATGTTCATATATAAGTGTACGTCAATTTCCAAAAATATAAAATTAAAATCTGTATAATTCAATTCCTTAAAATTAGATGAATCATTTGGTACTTTAAATGATGTTCAAAAATGTACCACATAATAGTGCATTTTAAGAAGGTATTACAATCATAATGTGAAATGATATTCAAAGTTTAAAATGCACTAAAATGGTGTTTATGAAAAATAAAGAACGCAAATATTATGTAAATTAACAATGAATATTAGCCTCATTTAGTGGCTAATCACATTCCCGAACTTGAGTTTTGCTAGTCCCGATCAGAATATATCTCAACAATAAGAAATTCGAATTCCCTTTTCCAAAAACATTTTAATACACAATGATCACCAAAAAACCTTATACAAACAATCATGAAACCCATAAAAATATTTTAATACAAGATAGTTTCATACGAAGATTGCAATCCCAAGCCCATTCCTTTGTTCAAATTCATTGCCATATTTCATCCAATATCAATTAAGTATGAGGCTGTGTTGTGCATCACAATAGACATGGGGGTTCA
Source organism: Viscum album (assembly GCA_963277665.1). Taxonomy (NCBI): domain Eukaryota; kingdom Viridiplantae; phylum Streptophyta; class Magnoliopsida; order Santalales; family Viscaceae; genus Viscum; species Viscum album. The sequence goes on from OY728152.1 coordinate 1,766,028,649, forward strand.
TCTTTATTCAAGGGGGGAATGATGGAAGCGCTAGGTGGAATCACATTTCAATATTAATATGAGTATTCAAATTTTTTCTTGTATTATATATATATATATATATATTTGATTTTTTTGATATTTTTTTTTCAATTTTTCCATGGTAATTGAAGTTACACTCAAAAGAGTCAACCTCTGTAGCGAGACGTTGCCAATGACTCCCAGGCTCAAAGACCATAGGGCACCAAGTGAAGCCCACATACTCGGGCATCATCTCGAGTTAACTCAGTCAAAAACAAATTCAAATTACCAAAAATAGAGATAAAATTACTAACTCTGGGCCAAACAACTACGGAGTCACGATCCCCAAGTGCCGAAAGCCACAAATTAGGTCATTTCATTGCTCTACGCTCATTTTTTTAATTTTATTTTTGAATACTCATATTAAACTAAAATGATCACCAAACCTGTGCTATTTATTAGGGGGACACCATGAACTCAAACTAATACCCCACTATCCAAAGGACGTGCATTGTGATCTTTTTTTTTATTTGGATGAAAATATAAATGATGAAATATCACAATGAACAACCACACTTTCCAATATCTATGCTCATAAAATTATACCAGGATTAAAATCAGAATCGGGGCATGATAATTTATTTGATATTAAGTTTCAATGTGTGCAATGTGTATACCATGTTCAAAGTTAAAGGAATTTTTCCTTCCATTTAAACATTTTTATTCAAATCATTCAATTTTTTTTGACACAAAATCAGTTGTTTATTTTATCTCCCCCCCCAACTTAAAATAACATTGTCCCCGGTGATTAAAGAAAAGAAAATTTATAAGGGGGTAGAGGTAGAGAATGGATGTTCAAAAAGGAAATTGAAACTGAGGATCATGGAATGAAATCACCTGGTGGATGAAGCTGAAGTTCTTGCTGCTCCAAATTATTCCTTTGATCTCTTGGGGGATGTAGGCACCTCTTTGATTGAGCATGTATCACCCAAAATAGTACCTAAACAAAAAGAAGAACAAACCAGACAAAACAAACAACACAACGACTTATTTAATTCCAAGTATCATCATTTTTATGGTTTTTCCTGTTTTTTTAAATCAAACTAATGATACATTGTCTTCATTTTAATTTTCTGGGTAAGGTATTACTCAGGGATCACACCGCGTGACACAGATGAATACGATGCTCCCCTTTCATACCCATCCATACTCATAATTGAAGAACATGTCAATAGTCCTTTTTTAAATGTAAAAATGATTAATTAATCCTATTTAAATTACAATGATTATTAAAACAAAAAAATGATAAGAAACTTCAAAACTATGGTTTTCCTCCCATACAACACTTTGTTTAACATCGTTAGCCCGACATGGACCCTAAATCTATCAATTTTTTCCTTGTTCATAGGTTGGCTCAGTTAACTCAACCTCTATTTCCTGTTTATTGAATGATTCAATGAATGGTTTTAACCATTGACCATTGACCTTGAAAATGTAACCACTTTTGGGATCTTGAATCTCTACTACCCATGGGGGAATACATGATGCACTATGAAAGGTCATAACCATCTAGACCTTAACTTTCCTAGGTGTAAATGAAGTTTTGAACTATACAAGAGCACAAGTTTTCCCGGTTCAAAATGTTAGACCTTGATATTCCTAGATTGGTAGGCTTGAACTCTATCTTTATCGATCCTTGAATTTTCATAAGCCTCCATCCTTAGTTCTTCCAATTCATTGAGATCTAATTTTCTTTTTGATTCGGCCAATGAGAGGTCATAATCCATTTTCTTAATTTCCCAAAAGGCATTATGTTCAATCGCCACTCGCAAATGGCATGCTTTACCATAAACCGACCTATATGGGGACATTCCTAAAATGGTTTTATATGCCGTTCTATAGGCCCAATGAGCATCTAAGAGTTTCTCAGACCAATCATTCCAAGAGGGGTTGACAGTTTTTTCAAGAATTTGCATAATATCTATATTCGCTAACTCAGCTTGACAATTGTTTTGAGGATGGTATACAGTGGACACATTATGAGAAATACCATACTTAGACATGAGTGAAGCGAATGGGCGGTTGCAGAAATGGGTTCCTCGATCACTGATTATAGCCCTAGGAATTCCAAATCTTGAAAATATGTTCTCTTTTAGAAATTGAATCACAACATGATGATCATTGGACTCAGTGGGAATGGCCTCAACCCATTTTGAGACATAATCAGCTGCTAAGAGTATGTAGAGGTATCCCTGAGAGTTTGGGAAGGGACCCATGAATTCAATTCCCCAACAGTCAAATATTTCAACCACTAAGATGGGAGTGAGTGGAATTTGATTCCTTTTTTTGATGGACCCTACTTGTTGACACCTAGGACAACATAGAACAAAATGTTTAGGAGTCCCTTGAGAGGGTGGTCCAGAAAATACCACATTGAAGAATCTTAGCAGATGTTTTCTTAATGGAAAAGTGACCTCCACATGCCTCACTATGACAGAATTTAAGGACGGACTCTTGTTCAGATTTTGGAACACACCTCCTAATGACTTGATCAGGGAAGAACTTATAGAGGTATGGATCATCAAACCCATAGTGTCAAACATCAGAAAGGAATTTCCTTCAAGCTTGAGTCCCTAAGAATTTTGGAATGACTCCTGTAACTACGAAATTGGCTATGTCGGCATACCAAGAGAAGTCAATCACAGAGTATAGGTGTTCATCAGGAAATGAATCAGACACAAAAAGGTGATTGGAGTTATCTTTGAATTCCATTGTAGAGAGGTGATTAGTTACAACATTTTCAACACCCTTTTTATCCTTGATTGTGAGGTCAAATTCTTGTAAGATAAGGACCCACCTAATCATTCTAGCCTTAGCATCTTGTTTTTGGAAGAGGTATTTTAGTGCAGAATGGTCAGTGAACACAGTGATCGGGGATCCTAAGAGTTAGGGCCTAAACTTCTCTAAGGAAAACACAATAGAACGTAACTCCTTTTCAGTGGTGGTGTAGTTGATTTGGGCATCATTTAAGGATTAACTTGCATAATCAATGACGTAAGGAGTTTTATCACAACGATGTCCTAACACAGCTCCTACAGCAAAGTCACTGGCATCACACATAAGTTTGAAAGGAATGTTCCAATTTGGAGATTTCATAATGGGAGGAGAGGTGAGAGAGGATTTGAGGGTTGAGAATGAACCCTCACAACATTCGGTCCAAACAAATGGAGCATCCTTTACTAGCAGAGCACAAAGGGGACGAGAGATTGAACTAAAGTCCTTGATGAATCTTCTATAGAAACTATCATGTCCTATGAAAGACCTAACTTCCTTGATAGTTTTGGGTGATGGAAGGTGACAAATGATGTCATCCTTGGCTTTATCAACTTCAATCCCCCTACTCGAGACCAGATGGCCTCGAACAATACCCTCTTTAACCATGAAATGGCATTTTTCCTAGTTTAGGACCAGATTCTTTTCTTCACATCTTGACAAGACTCTCTCCACATTCTGCAGACATCCCTCAAAAGTATCCCCAAGCACAGAGAATTCATCCATGAAGACCTCTAGAAAATACGCTACCATGTCTGAGAAGATTCCCATCATGCACTGCTGGAAGGTTCCAGGGTTATTGCATAACCTGAAGGGCATGCGTTTGAAGGAAATGGTATCGAATGGACATATGAATGTAGTCTTCCCTTGATCCTCTAGGGAGACCTCAATTTGTTTGTACCCCGAGTACCCATCTAAGAAACAGTAGAAGGCTTGACCTACCACTCTCTCAAGGACTTGGTCAATGAATGGTAAGTGGAAATGGTCCTTCTTGGTGAATGAGTTTAGTTTCCTATAGTTAATGCAGACCCTCCATCTACTACTCACCCTTGTTGGAAAATCTCTCCATCCTCATTGGTTATCACTGTGATTCCAGCCTTTTTTGGAACTACTTGGATTGGGCTCACCCATTCACTCTCAGCTATGGGATATATGATACCAGCTTTCAATAATTTCAGATGTTCTTTCCTTACTAAATCCATGAGATTAGGATTGAGTCGCCGTTGAGGTTGACGACATGGCTTTGAATCAGATTCCAGAACAATCCTATGAGTCCCAACAAGTGGGATAATCCTAGGAATATCAGAAAGGGTCCAACCAATGGATTTCTTATGCTTCCTATGGACATCTAGAAGCATCCTCTCATGATTGGCTTCAAGAGAAGAATAAATGACAATAGGATGTGTTTGATTGTCCCCTAGTAAAGCATACTTGAGTGTAGCAGGAACTTCCTTCAATTCAAGATCAGTTTGGTTCAGAATTTTAGTAGAAGATTGGGACATTGGATCAAGATCAATTTCTTTTTTTATAGTTTCAGATAGGATTGATTCCCCACATGTAGAATTTTCAGCTACTAGATTGGCTTGATCATCTTTAGGGAAGGAATTTTAAGTGGTCTTCATGAAAGTAGTTTCATCAAAGGTTTCACTGATTGTTGGACCTAAGAATTCATCATAAGAGCAATTTGAAAATGATTCAATCCAAGGAGATAAACTTTCTTTATATGAACAAAGGAAATCAATCTCATCCTGACTTAAACATTCATCAAATATTTCTTGATGTTCCATGGATTCATTATCAATGCTTCCTATAATGCTTACATCATGAATGTCCTCGTCATCCCCTATTTGTGAGCTTGCATTATAGATGTTCAAGTCTAGACTCATGTTCCCAAAGGTGATGGTCATGTTCCCATTTCAGACTCGGATAACAGAGTTGATTGTTGCAAGAAAAGGACGGCCAAGGATGATTGGGGTTTTTTCCTTATTTCCTAAGTCTGGATGGTTATCAAGGACAATGAAATCAGTAGGGTAGATTAAGTTTTCAACCTTTACCAGAACGTCCTTTAAAATCCCCTTTGGAACCCTAATGCTACGATCAGCAAGTTGAAGTGTGACAGATGTGGGTTGGAGTTCTTCTAGTCCTAACTAGCAGTACACAGCATATGAGATGAGATTGACACTAGAACCTAGGTCACACAAGGCCTTGACAAATTTTCATTCTCATAGTTCAACATTGATGTAAGGGAAACCTGGGTCTTTCAACTTAGGAGGAATGGTCCATTGAATGGTGGTACTCACATTAGCAGCCAAAAGGACTTGGTTTTTATGTGAAAATTTTCTTTTAAAAGTGCACAAGTCCTTAAGGTACTTTGAGTAGGCAGGTATGGTTTGGATTTCATCGAGAAGGGGTATGTTCAACCTGACTTGTGAAAAGATTTCCCTCAAAGTTTCATTCAGTTCAGTCTTGGGTTTCCCCCTCATGCGTTGAGGAAATGGTGCAGGTTGTGGGGTTGTTTGTTGAAGATTTGTTTCCTTCACATTGTTATCAGTTTCCTCAGTTTTATCTTGGGGATCATTTGAATTTTCATCCATGTTTGAATCTTCGGGTGGGTTCTGAATTAGTTGTTCAGGTTTCTCAATTGATTTCCCACTTCTTAAAACAGTCACAACCTTTAGTTGTTCATGATTTGTTTGAGCACAACTTGACTCTCCCCTTGAAGTTGAGGATGGCACCGCCTGAGTAGGCATGGGTGCCTTTCCAGTTTTGATGGTTTTAAGTTCATGTTTTAGGGAAGATACCTCCGAGTTCATCCTCTCTATTTGTTTGAAAAGTTGTTCTAGTAGGCTTTGTGGAACAGTTTGGGTGGGCGCTTGAGTAGGTTGGTTTATCCTAGGGGGATATTTTGGAGGTGGGACGGTTTGTTGAAAATGGACCGGTGGCAATTGGTATTGGATAGGTTGGGTTTGGAACTGGTTATGGGTTTGGTAGTTCTGATGGGGGTAAGGATTTTGTCCCTGTGGTTGGCTAGGTTGTTGGTTATCTTTCTAGCGGAAGCCTGGGTGGTCGTTATACCTTGGGTTGAAGGTGTTTTGGTATTGAGGATTTTGAAAGTTCAAAGCATTTATATCCTCTGGGGGTCCTCCTAAGAGAACATCCTTAATGGATGGAATGGTTGGGCAGTTGTCTGTCTTATGGTCATGTTTGTCACAAACTGTGCAAACAGGGTCAATAGTTTGGATTTCGTGGACTTTCCTAAGGTCTATCTCTTCAACCTTCATAGAGAGCGCTGCGAGTTTAGCCCTAAGGATTTCCTCTTCTATAAATGAATGAATTCCAGTAGTTCTTTGTGGCTTTTCAGAATAAGGTGAAGTTCCCCATGTTTGGTTTTGTTCAGAAAGGCTTTCTAGATACTCGTAAGCATCATTTGGGGCTTTGTTTTTAAAGGTTCCATTACACATCATGTCAATGAATTGTTCGTTCCCTGGACCCAACCCTTCATAGAAAAATCTCACTTGTTCAGGAATAGAAAAATCATGGTGTGGAACCATGTTTAGAGTGTCTTTGAACCTCTCCCATGTTTCTTATAATGACACTCCCTCTTTTTCAAAAAAGTTTTGGATACTCTTTTTAGGTGCAATTGTTTTGTGGTGGCGGAAGTATTTTTTGTAGAATTATCTTTGTAGCTGGTCCCAAGAGTTTATGGATGATGGTATCAAATTGTTTAGCCAATTTTTAGCTAGATCCTTTAAAGAAAAAGGAAATAGCCTCATTTTAGCTGATTCTTGTTGATGTGGGGGACACATGGTTTCTACAATGTCATTGAACTCCTTAATGTGCATGTATGGCATCTCGGACTCCATTCCATGGAATGTCGGAAGGTGGTTTAGGACATGGGGTTTAAATATGTTGTTGGAATCTCCTAGGGAATTGTGTCTAATGCATGAGGGGGCATTGGTCCAGGAAGGTGTAAGGTAGTCATTCATGGTTTGATCAATTTCATTCCCTATGTTTGGGGCTGCCTCATTTGGGTTTCCATTTTGGTTCCCACCCGGGTTTATGAGTTGGTTTCTTTGAAGGCCTTACATTGAAATTGGCTCAATTTTTGAGTCGGGGGTTATAGAAAGATTAGTATCTAATAGAATTAGTTCCCTTGGTGTACTTGAATCCCAAACCCCAGGATTATCCACCCTAACAAGACGGTTTGATTGATCGCGGGTGTAGGCGGACATGCTCCAAAAGAAAAAAAATGAGAAAGGGACAAGATAAGAGAATTTGGATGAGAAAAGAAGAAATGGGGGAGAATAGAATGGGTGTTTAGATGACTTACTTGGGTCCCCGACAACGGCACCAAAATTTGATTCTCGCTCAAATTTACCCAAGAGAAGTAGGTATGACGGTCCTTGTAGTTTAGCTTGGGTTATCGAATCCACAGAGACCCAAGAAGAAACCTATAGACACGTACATTCTATGGATTGTTTTCGGCTATGAAGTGGCCAACTTGGATTGATTTTGCAAGGTTTTTAATGAAATATAATAGATTTAAGTGAATTTAATTTAAAATAATGAGTTGATCCTAGGTTATCGCTCGGTGGGGATTGGACGTATTTTCTTTATAATGATTTCAATTTCTTAAATTTGAGATGGGTTCATTTAAGGAGATAAAACAACATAATCACTTACTGGTTTAATGCCTACACCCTTTAATACTAATCACCTATACACTTGAAGGATCAATGTTTTGAGCACTTCAAGGTAAAGGTTCGTATTAGTACTTGAAGTGTGTGGCCTTAAATTCAACAAGGACGATGGAGTTTAAAAATACTCAAATAAAAATCCAAATTAAAGAAGTGATTATACATTAATTAGGTGATAAATAAAATCCCATCCAGCCCCTTTCTACTCTCTTGGATCAACCCATAAGTGGGTTATCCCTCCATTGATCCCATGGTTTTAATGGATGCGGAATGTAGACTCATGAGGGAGGAAATGGGGAAGTAAAGAAAACAACAAAAATAAAATTATCACTCCACCGTTGTGTGAATAATTTCACAAGGGTTGGTGCGAATAAATTCACACCTTGATCCAACGGTATCAAAGTGATATTACTAACAACAGATTAAGAGTAGAAGAAGAAATTTTATTAAGAAACTAAAGTGAATTGAAAAACTTACATGTGAAAGACAAATTTGAGGCAACAAAAATGCAACATAACATTACAATTGAACAAAGCATCCAATATTCCAAACTCCTTCACCACCACTGCCTTAAATATGCATTGTGGGAGCCTTGGGTCGAGCCTCCAACATTATAATTCATCCCACATGAGTATGGTAGGCCTAGGGTGGGTGAATGTTTGTGGAAAGTTGATTTTTCCACCCTTGACCCGAGGTGACAGCCATCTTTCCTTCACCGAAAAGACGCGTCTGTAAGACCTTCTAGATTTCCAAATCAGAATGGTCCATAGACGAAGAAAATTGAGCGTCGGATGAATTTTAACCTCCTCTAAAATATGGGCCCATTTGGAGTTGTGGATTCCGAGATATGATCAATGTAGTGGGGTGTTTTTTTGGGCCGCAGAATCTGGCACATAATTTTATCTCTAACTTGGGCCGCCTAAATGACCAACATGGATTCCGAATTAGCATTAACTCCTGATAAGTGATTTGTTCCTATACATGTATTATAGAACTCCACGATATTTGGGATTAATTTGGCTTGTATGTTTGTCCCCACAGTCTCATCAGTGGGCTGATGTCCAATCTGCCTTCTCCAGAATTGCTTCCTTTCATTTCCAAATATCTCCATCATCCTCCATTAATTCTCCACTGATCCCTGAATCAAACATGTTCATATTTAAGTGTATATAGATTTCCAAAAATATAAAATTAAAATCTGTATAATTAAATTCCTTAAAATTAGATGAATCATTGGGTACTTTAAATGATGTTAAAAAATGTAACACATAATAGTGCATTTTAAGAAGGTATTACAATCATAATGTGAAATGATGTTCAAAGTGTAAAATGCACTAAAATGGTGTTTATAAATAATAAAGAACACTAATATTATGTAAATTAACAATGAATATTAGCCTCATTTAGTGGAAAATCACATCCCCCAACTTGAGTTTTGCTAGTCCCGAGCAAAATATATCTCAACAATATGAAATTCGAATTCTCTTTTCCAAAAACATTTTAATACATAATGATCACCAAAAAACCTTATACCAACAATCATGAAACCCATCAAAATATTTTAATACAAGATAGTTTCATAAGCATATCCCAATCCCAAGCGCATTCCTTTGTTCAAATTCATTTCAATATTTCATCCAATATCAATTAAGTATGAGGTTGTGTTGTGCATCACAATAGACATGGGGGTTCATCTATATTCAAGGGGGAAATGATGGAAGCGCTAGGTGGAATCACATTTCAATATTAAGATGAATATTCAAATTTTTTCTCTTAATATATATATATATATATATATATATTTGATTTTTTTTTTGATTTTTTTTTTGCAATTTTTCCATGGTAATTGATGTTTCACTCAAAAGAGTCAACCCCTGTAGCGAGACTTTGCCGATTACTCCCAGGCTCAAAGACCTTAGGGCACCAAGTGAAGCCCACATACTTGGGCATCATCTCGAGTTAACTCAGTCAAAAACAAATTCAAATTACCAAAAATAGAGATAAAATTACTAACTCTGGGCCAGACAACTACGGAGTCACGATCCCCAAGTGCCGAAAGCCGCAAATTAGGTCATTTCATTGCTCTACGCTCATTTTTTTAAATTTTTTTTGAATACTCATAGTAAACTAAAATGATCACCAAACTTGTGCTATTTATTAGGGGGACCCCATGAACTCAAACTAATACCCCACTATCCAAAGGAAGTGCATTGTGATCTTTTTTCAGTTGGATGAAAATATAAACGATGAAATATCACATTGGACAGCCACACTTTCCAAAATCTATGCTCATGAAATTATACAAGGATTAAAATCAGAATTAGGGCATGCTAAATTATTTGATATTCAGTTTCAAAGTGTGCAATGTGTATTACCATGTTCAATGTTAAAGAATTTTTCCTTCCATTTACACATTTTTATTCAAATCATTCAAATTTTTTGACACAAAATCAGTTTTTTCTTTTATCTCCCCCCCAACATAAAATAACATTGTCCCCAGTGTTTAAAGAAAAGAAAATTTATATTGGGGTAGAGGTAGAGAATGGATGTTCAAAAAGGAAATTGAAACTGAGGATCATTGAATGAAATCACCTGGTGGATGAAGCTAATGTTCTTGCTACTCCAAATTATTCATTTGATCTCTTGGGGTATGTAGGCACCTCCTTGATTGAACATGTATCACCCAAAATAGTACCTAAACAAAAAGAAGAACAAACCAGACAAAACAAACAACACAACGACTTATTTAGTTCTAAGTATCATCATTTTTATGGTTTTTCCTATTTTTTTAAAATCAAACTAATGATACATTGTCTTCTTTTTAATTTTCTGGGTAAGGTATTACTCAGGGATCACACCGCGTGACACAGATGAATATGATTCTCCCATTTCATACCCATCCATACTCATAATAGAAGAACATGTCAATAGTACTTTTTTTAAATGTAAAAATGATTAATTAATCCTATTTAAAATATAATGTTTATTAAAACAAAAAAAATGATATGAAACTTGAAAACCATGGGTTTCCTCCCATACAGCGCTTTGTTTAACGTCGTTAGCACGACATGGACCCTAAATCTATCAATTTTTTCCTTGTTCATAGGTTGTCTCAGTTAACTCAACCTCTATTTCCTGTTTATTGAATGATTCAATGAATGGTTTTAACCTTTTACCATTTTCCTTGAAAATGTAACCACTTGTGGGATCTTGAATCTCTACTGCCCCATGGGGGAATACATGATGCACTATGAAAGGTCCTGACCATCTAGACCTTAACTTTCCCGGGTGCAAATGAAGTTTTGAACTATACAAGAGCACAAGTTTTCCCGGTTCAAAATTTTTGACCTTGATATTCCTTGATTGGTAGGCTTGAACTCTATCTTTATTGATCCTTGAATTTTCATAAGCCTCCATCTTTAGTTCCTCCGGTTCCTTGAGATCTAATTTCCTTTTTGTTCCGGCCAATGAGAGTTCATAATCCATTTTCTTAATTTCCTAAAAGGCCTTATGTTCAATCTCCACTGGAAAATGGCATTCATTACCATAAACCAACCTATATGGGGACATTCCTAAAATGGTTTTATATGTAGTTCTATAGGCCCAAAGAGCATCTATGATTTTCTCAGACCAATCTTTCCTAGAGGGGTTGACAATTTTTTCAAGAATTTGCATAATCTCCCTATTCGCTAACTCATCCTGACCATTGGTTTGAGGATGGTGTGCAGTGGACACTTTATGAGAAATACCATACTTAGACATGAGTGAAGTGAATGGGCAGTTGTAGAAATGGGTTCCTCGATCATTGATTATAGCCCTAGGAATTCCAAATCTTGAAAATATGTTCTCTTTTAGAAATCGAATCACAACTTGATGATCATTGGACTTATTGGGAATGGCCTCAACCCATTTTGAGACATAATCAACAGATAAGAGTATGTAGAGGTATCCCCGAGAGTTTGGGAAGGGACCCATGAAGTCAATTCCCCAACAGTCATATAATTCAACCACTAAGATGGGAGTGTGTGGCATTTGATTCATTTTTGTGATGGACCCTACTTGTTGACACCTAGGACAGCATTGACAAAATATGTAGGAGTCCCTTGAGAGGGTGGGCCAGAAAAGACCACATTGAAGAATCTTAGCAGATATTTTCTTAGAGGAAAAGTGACCTCCACATGCCTCACTGTGACAGAATTTAAGGATGAACTCTTGTTCAGATTCTGGAACACACCTCCTAATGACTTGATCATGGGCAGAACTTATAGAGGTATGCATCATCAAACAGAAAGTGTCTCACATCAGAAATGAATTTCCTTCAGGCTTCAGTCCCTAAGAATTTTGGAATGACTCCTGTAACTAAGAAATTGGCTATGTCGGCATACCAAGGGCAGTCACTCAAAGAGTATAGGTGTTCATCAGGAAATGAATCAGACACAGAAAGGTGATTGGAGTTATCTTTGAATTCCATTCTAGAGAGGTGATCAGCTACAACATTTTCAACACCCTTTTTATCCTTGATTGTGATGTCAAATTCTTGTAAGAGAAGGACCCACCTAATCAGTCTAGCCTAGCATCTTGTTTTTGGAAGAGGTATTTTAGTGCAGAATGGTCAGTGAACACTGTGATGGGGGATCCTAAGAGGTAGGACATAAACTTCTATAAGGAAAACACAATAGAAAGTAACTCCTTTTCAGTGGTGGTGTAGTTGATTTGGGAATAATTTAAGGATTTTCTTGCATAAGCAATGACATAAGCAGTTTTATCACACCGTTGTCCTAATAGAGATCCTACAGAAAAGTCACTGGAATCACACATAAGTTCGAAAGGAAGGTTCCAATTTGGATATTTCATAATGGGAGGAGAGGTGAGAGAGGATTTGAGGGTTGAGAATGAACCCTCACAACTTTCGGTCCAAACAAATGGAGCATCCTTTACTAGCAGAACACAAAGGGGACGAGAGATTGAACTAATGTCCTTGATGAATCTTCTATAGAAACCAACATGTCATAAGAAAGACCTCACTTCCCTGACAGTTTTGGGTGATGGAAGGTGACGAATGATGTCAACCTTGGCTTTATCAACTTCAATCCCCCTACTCGAGACCAGATGGCCTAGAAAAAGTCCCTATTTAACCATGAAATGGCATTTTTCCCAGTTTAGGACCAGATTCTTTTCTTCGCATCTTGACAAGACTCTCTCCACATTCTGCAGACAACCCTCAAAAGTATCCCAAAACACAGAGAAGTCATCCACGAAGACCTCTAGAAAATCCCCAACCATGTCTGAGAAGATTCCCATCATGCACCGCTGGAAGGTTCTAGGGGCATTGCAAAACCCGAAGGGCATGCGTTTGAAGGAAAAGGTACCGAAAGGACATGTGAATGCAGTCTTCCCTTGATCATCTAGGGAGACCTCAATTTTATTGTACCCCGAGTACCCATCTAAGAAATAGTAGAATTCATGACCTACCACTCTCTCAAGGACTTGGTCAATGAATTGTAAGGGGAAATGGTCCTTCTTGGTGAATGAGTTTAGTTTCCTATAGTCAATGCAGACCCTCCATCCACTAATCACCCTTGTTGGAAGAATCTCTCTATCCTCATTGGTTATCACTGTGATTCCAGCATTTTTTGGAACCACTTGGATTGAGCTCACCCATTCACTCTCAGCTATGGGATATATGATACCAGATTTCAATAATTTCAGAAGTTCTTTCCTTACTACCTCCATGAGACTAGGATTGATTCACCGTTGAGGTTGACGACATGGCTTTGAATCAGATTCCAGAACAATCCTATGATTCCCAACAAGTGCGATAATCCCAGGAATATCAGAAAAGGGTCCAAACAATGGATTTCTTATTCTTCCTAAGGACATCTAGAAGCATCCTCTCATGATTGGCTTTAGGAGAATAAGAAATGACAATAGGATGTGTTTGATTGTCCCCTAGGAAAGAATACTTGAGTGTAGCAGGAAGTTCCTTCAATTCAAGATCAGGTTGGTTCAGAATTTTAGCAGAAGTTTGGGACATTGGATCAAGATAAATTTCTTTTTTTAGAGTTTTAGATAATATTGATTCCCCACATTAGAATTTTCAGCTACAAGATTGGCTTGATCAGCTTTTGGGATGGAATTTGGAGTGGTTTTCATGAAAGTGGTTTCTTGAAAGGTTTCACTGATTGTTGGACCTAAGAATTCATAATAAGAGAAATTTAAAAATGATTCAATCCAAGGAGATAAACTTCCTTTATATGAACAAAGGAAATCAATCTCATCCTAACTTAAACATTCAAAAACAATTCCTTGATGTTCCATGTATTCATAATCAATGCTTCCTATCATGCTTACATCATGAATGTCCTCGCCATCCCCTATTTGTGAGCTTGCATTATAGATGTTCAAGTCTAGACTCATGTTCCCAAAGTTGATGTTCATGTTCCCATTTCGGACTCGGATAACAGAGTTGATTGTTGCAAGAAAAGGATGGCCAAGGATGATTGGGGTTTGTTCCTTATTTCCTATGTTTAGATGGTTGTTAAGGACAATGAAATCAGCAGGGTAGATTAAGTTTTCAACCTTTACCAGAACATCCTTTAAAATCCCCTTTGGAACCCTAATGCTACGATCAGCAAGTTGAAGTGTGACAGATGTGGGTTGGAGTTCTTCTAGTCCAAACTGGCAGTACACAGCATATGGGATGAGATTGACACTAGCACCTAGGTCACACATGGCCTTGACAACTTTTCTTTCTCCAAGTTCAACATTGATGTAAGGGAAACCTGGGTCTTTCTACATAGGAGGAATGGTCCCTTGAATGGTGGTACTCACATTAGCAGCCAGAAGGACTTGGTTTTTATGTGAAAATTTTCTTTTAAAAGTGCACAAGTCCTTAAGGTACTTTGAGTAGGCAGGTATGGTTTGGATTGCATCGAGAAAGGGTATGTTCAACCTGACTTGTGAAAAGATTTCCCTCAATGTTTCATTCAGTTCAGGCTTGGGTTTCCCCCTTATGTGTTGAGGAAATGGTGCAGGTTGTGGGGTTTTTTGTTGAAGATTTTTTTCCTCCACATTGTTATCAGTTTCCTCAGTTTTTTCTTGGGGTTAATTTGAATTTTCATCCAAGTTTGAATATTTGGGTGGGTTCTGAATTAGTTGTTCAGGTTTCTCAATTGATTTCCCACTTCTTAAAACAGTCACAACCTTTAGTTGTTCATGAGTTGTTTGAGCACAACATGACTCTCCCCTTGAAGATTAGGATGGCACCGCCTGAGTAGGCATGGGTGCCTTTCCAGTTTTGATGGTTTGATGTTCTTTTTTTAGGGAAGATACCTCTGAGTTCATCCTCTCCATTTTCTTACACAGTTGTTCTAGTAGGATTTGTGGAACATTTTGGGTGGGCGCTTGAGTAGGTTGGATTATCCCAGGGGGATATTTAGGAGGTGGGACGGTTTGTTGAAAATGGACCGGTGGCTGTTGGTATTGGATAGGTTGGGTTTGGAACTGGTTATGGGTTTGGTAGTTCTGATGGGGGTAAGGATTTTTTCCTTGTGGTTGGCTAGGTTGTTGGTTATCTTTCCAGCGGAATCCTGGGTGGTCGTTATACCTTGGGTTGAAGGTGTTTTGGTATTGAGGCTTTTGAAAGTTCAAAGAATTTACTTCCGCTGGGGGTCCTCCTAAGAGAACATCCTTGATGGATGGAATGGTCGGGCAGTTGTCTGTCTTATGGTCATGTTTGTCACAAATTGTGCAAACAGGGTCAATAGTTTGGATTTCATGGACTTTCCTAAGGTCTATCGCTTCAACCTTCCTAGAGAGTGCTGCGAGTTTATCCCTAAGGATTTCCTCTTCTCTAAGTGTATGAATTCCAGTAGTTCTTTGTGGCTTTTCAGAATAAGGTGAAGTTCCCCATGTTTGGTTTTGTTCAGAAAGGCTTTCTAGATACTCGTAAGCATTATTTGGGGCTTTGTTTTTAAAGGTTCCATTACACATCATGTCAATGAATTGTTTGTTCCCCAGACCCAACCCTTCATAGGAAAATCTCACTTGTTCAGGAATAGAAAAACCATGGTGTGGAACCATGTTTAGAGTGTCTTTGAACCTCTCCCATGATTCATAGAATGACTCTCCCTCTTTTTCAAAAAGGTTTTGGATACTCTTTTTAAGTGAAATTGTTTTGTGGTGGGGAAGGTATTTATTGTAGAATTCTCTTTATAGTTGGTCCCAAGAGTTTATGGATGATGGTCTCAAATTGTTTAGCCAATTTTTAGCTCGATCCTTTAAAGTAAAAGGAAATAGCCTCATCTTAGATGATTCTAGTTGATGTGGGGGACACATGGTTTCTACAATGTCATTGAACTCCTTAATGTGCAGTTATGGCATCTCGGACTCCATTCCATGGAATGTGGGAAGGTGGTTTAGGACATGGGGTTTAAATATGTAGTTGGCATATCCTAGGGAATTGTGTCTAATGCATGAGGGGGAATTGGTCCAGGAATATGTTAGGTAGTAATTAATGGTTTGATCAATTTCATTCCCTATGTTTGGGGCTTCCTCATTTGGGTTTCCATTTTGGTTCCCACCCGGGTTTATGAGTTGGTTTCTTTGAAGACCTTCCATTGAAATGGGCTCAATATTTGACTCTGGGGTGATAGAAAGATTAGGATATAATGGAATTAGTTCCCTTGGTGTACTTGACTCCCCAACCGCAGGACTATCCACACTAACAAGACGGTTTGATTGATCACGGGTTTAGGCGGACATGCGCCAAAAGAAAAAAAACGAGAAAGGGAAAAGATAAGAGAATTTTGATGAGAAAAGAAGAAATGGGGGAGAATAGAATGGGTGTTTAGATGACTTACATGGGTCCCGGAAATGGCACCAAAATTTGATTCTCGCTCAAATTTACCCAAGAGAAGAAGGTAAGACGGTCCTTGTAGTTTAGCTTGGGTTATCGAATCCACAAAGACCTAAGAAGAAACCTATAGTCACGTACATTCTATGGATTGTTTTCGACTATGAAGTGGCCAAATTGGATTGATTTTTCATGGTTTTTAATGATATATAATAGATTTAAGTGAATTCAATTTAAAATAATGTGTTGATCCTAGGTTATCGCTCAGGGGGGATTGGACGTATTTTCTTTTTAATGATTTCAATTTATTAAATTTGAGATGGGTTCATTTAAGGAGATAAAAAAACATCATCACTTACTGGTTTAATGCCTAAACCCTTTAATACTAATCAGTTATACACTTGAAGGATCAAATTTTTGAGAACTTCAAGGTAAAGGTTCGTATTAGTACTTGAAGTGTGTGGCCTTAAATTACAAGGATGATGGTGTTTAAAAATCATCAAATAAAAATCCCAATTAAAGAAGTGATTATACATTTATTAGGTGATCAATAACATCTAATCCATCCCCTTTCTAATCCCTTGGATAAACCCATAAGTGGGTTATCCCAACATTGATCCCATGGTTTCAATGGAAACGGAAAGTAGACTCATGAGGGAGGAAATGGAGAAGTAATGAAAACAACAAAAATAAAATGATCACTCCACCGTTCTGTGAATAATTTCACGAGGGTTAGTGTGAATAAACTACACCATGATCCAACGGTATCAAAGTGATATGAATAACAACATAATAAGAGTAGAGGAAGAACTTTTATTAAGAAACTAAAGTGAATTGAACAACTTACATGTGAAAGACAAATTTGAGGCAACAAAAATGCAGCATAACATTACAATTGAACAAAGAATCCAAGATTCAAAACTCCTTCACCACCACTGGCTTAAATAGTCATTTTGGGAGCCTTGGGTATATTCTCCAACAGTACAAGTCATCCCACTTGAGTATGGTAGGCCTAGGGTGGTGGAACGTTTGTGGAAAGTTGATTTTTCCACCCTTGACCCGAGGTGGCAGCCAGCTTTCTTTCACTGAACAGACGCATCTGTAAGACCTTCTAGATCGCCGAATCAGAGTGGGCCATAAAGGAAGAAAATGGAGCTCCGGATTTCCTATAACCTTCTCTAAAATATGGGCCCATTGGGAGTTGTGGATTCCGAGATATCATCAATGTAGTGGAATGTTTTTATGGGCCGCAAAATCTGGCCCAGAATTTTATCTCTAACTTGGGCCACCTAAATGACCAACATGTAGGCCGATTTATCATTAAATCATGAAGGGTTATTTGTTCCTATACATGTCTTCTAGAAATACACGACATTTGGGATTAATTGGGCCTGTATGTTGGGCCCCACAGTCTCATCAGTGGGCTGATGTACAATCTGCCCTTTCCAGAATTTCTTCCTTTCATTTCCAAATATCTCCATCATCGTCCATGAATTATCCACTGATCCCTGAATCAAACATGTTCCTAATTAAGTGTAGATCAATTTACAAAAATATAAAATTAAAATCTGTATAATTCAATTCCTTAAAATTAGATGAATCATTGGGTACTTTAAATGATGTTCAAAAATGTACCACATAATAGTGCATTTTAAGAAGGTATTATAATCATAATGTGAAATGATATTCAAAGTGTAAAATGCACTAAAATGGTGTTTATGAATAATAAAGAACACTGATATTATGTAAATTAACAATGAATATTATCCTAATTTAGTGTCTAATCAATTATTTATTCTATATTTTTGTTAAATACCCGTGAGTTTTCTTTTGTTGAACATATTTTATTTAGGTATTCCCCCTTTTGTGGGATGTGTTGTTTTGGTCATGGGTCTATGCTTTATCACATCTTGTTGGGTTCCTTTAATTAAAAATATTCATAATGTAAAGAAAACATATTATTCAACACACATTTCACATATATATGTTAGTTGAGAAATCCTATGTGTGTCTGTTCTTCATCGGTATCTTTATGATGAGTCCCATGTAATTCAAATTCAGAGTGTTTGATATTGAATATGATTCAGCGTTGGTGGAGTGGCATGTTGATATCATATATTTTTCATATAAGTTCATACATTGAAGATTAATAACCATCATTCATATTTTTTATAGGAATGGTTGTTTGATGTATGAAATCTAGGATTTAGTGTCATCAATTTGTGATCAATATTCTATTTTATTTTATGTATTACCATTATTATTGTAATCCTTTAATTATTATCATTTTTTAAAATGTTATTTTTTATATTATATTGTTTTATGTATTTAAATACATATATTATTGATGTTGTTGTGTGTTTATATATTTTGTTCCATAAATTGGTCGATTGTATTCATGTTATAGGATTATCATTGAGAGTTATCACATGGGTAGGATATATTAAAAACATTTTATTTCTCTCGAATTAATTTAATATTATTCATCAATTGAATTTTTTGAGAGTTATCTAATTTAACATCCCACTGATCTAAAACTATTTAATTTTTTTAACATCATAATGTATTCATGTCGGTGCACTGAGTGTTCTCACAGTACCAGAAATGTGGAATATCCCATGAAATCATAAATAACTATGATAAAAAAATTTATTCATGTGGTGAAGGATCCTTTATTTGGATTTTTACTTGGTTATTTAACTATTTCGGTTCCTTCACCCGGTAAATTTTTTCTATATTGCGAAATTATAATATGTTCTTGAAGTTGATCGAATCATTATTAAGGTAAAATAGTTATAATTATGTTTTAATCCATGTATCATGTAGTTGATCTATTTATCTATTTTATTGATCCATTTCATGGTCTATCATTCCTGTCACGATTTTCGTTTATGTGCTGAGTCTCTCCATGTAGTCACATAAATAATTTGAAAAATAAAAAATTTCTTGATTATCCTGGATTTCAATGATTTATGTAAGAAACATATAAATTTAAAAATTGTTAATTTATTTCATGTATTGTTGTCGTTTAATTTTTAATTTTCCAATAGTACTATATTTTAAATATAAATATTTTTGATAGAATATAAAACACATAACAATGAGAGTAAATAAACCATGAAATATTATTATTATTTAAATATGATTGTCATAAACTAGACATTATATTAGTGGTTATGAGTAGATATATATATATATATATATATATTAATATCTCGTATAATATAAATTATTTGGTAAATTTATAAGAAATATTAAATAAAATTTTTCAAGAAGTCATTTTATTCTTCAAAATATATGTTTTCATGAAAGTGGTTATTTTATAATTTTTGACAGAAAATAGTATAACGATTTTTTTTTACATTTTGGGAAATTAATGTGAGAAAAATATATTCATATTTTAAATTACGATATCAACATTCACATAGTGTGATACATTATAACTTGTAAGAAATGAATTATTTTTCACTATATAGTGGAATTTATAGGCTTTTCAAATACTAAAATGTTTATTCATTAAACAAATAAATTATTAAATATTTATTATATTTTCTATTTGAAACTAATTTTAAATGTATAGGTATTTATTTTTAAAATTATAAATAATATAATTTTAATCAATAGTATCAATTATTTTTGAATATTTATATTTTTATTCATAGAAACAATATTCTTTTGGAAAAGCTTCATAATCATATAATGTTTATCAATTTTTATTATATATAAATAGTTTACCAATAAATTTTTATTAATGAAATTTTTATATTATTGTTTTTTATGAATTTTAAATTATTTTTATTATGAGACTAATTTCAAGAATCAATATATGACCATATATTGAATAAGAAATGAATATTTCTAAAAATACCATTTTCAATGCATTTGGAGGGATTAATTTAAATTAATTTATACAAATATAATTATTTTGATTTATTAAAATGTTATCAATAATTTTAATTATAATAATTAATGTTATTAAATAGGATTAACAAAATTTTATTTCATAATGAAGCGTAAAAATAGTAAGCAATTTTCACCATAGTTAAAGGATGAATAGGGACATCATAGATTAAATCATTGTGATAATCCCATAATTATTCATATTCAAAATTTTTTATCATGTTTATTGAAAATATATCACCATAGGATATGTATTTTTTTATTAATGATTAATTTTTAAATTATATGCACTATTATAAAAACAAATGTAATGGAAAAGTAAAAAAATTAACTATTTCACTATTTTGAATCCATTAATTGTTCCAAATGGGAATGAAGAGTTTTGTTTATGATGATTCTTTTTTAAATTTCAAAAGAAAATTAATTTTATGATTGTAATATATATTTAATTTCCATTAATTATATATTTACCATTATTTCTTATGGACCACTAATGAAATATTTATATAATTTATATATAAATAATAACAAATAAATATAACAGTATAGAGAGAAATATAAATATAAATAATTACTATGATATACTACATTTCAATGATTTTGTAACCTATTAAGGTTATTTTAATTTTATATATTCTCATTAAATATTTTTATTGTTGTCATTGTTGTTAAAATAAACGAATAGTTCAAAAATTGACCTTAAACA
Organism: Viscum album; assembly: GCA_963277665.1. Classification (NCBI taxonomy): domain Eukaryota; kingdom Viridiplantae; phylum Streptophyta; class Magnoliopsida; order Santalales; family Viscaceae; genus Viscum; species Viscum album. The sequence continues at coordinate 1,766,049,638 of OY728152.1, forward strand.
TATATTATAACAAAAAAATATGTTATTTAATTATATAAACTTAAAAAAACATATCTTATTCCTTTTATATGTAATAATATTTAAAATTTTAATTAATTGAAATTTATGATTCATTTTTATATTTATTATAACACTAAAAACCCATTATGATATAAATAGTTTATACCACAATTATGATAAAAATTTGGTTTTTTTGTTAAATGTGTTTTATTAAATTAAGTTTTCCATACACATTATTTTAATTTATTATCATTATACAAAATTTATAATTATTGTCAATAAGTTATCACTTATGTATCTTTTTAGTTTTATTCTTTGGAGATAAATTAAATATTATAAATTATAGATACCATAACAAAAACTAAAATGAAAAAATGGTGTAACCATAGAGCTAAAGGGGATAACATGCTTAAAAATTATTTATATTTGAGTTTTAGAGGTGAAAATAATAATTATAATCCCTATACTCAATTATTTACATTTTTAGTTGTTTGGTTTGATAATGTAAACTTATTTTGAAATTGTTCTTGTAATTTTCAAAAATGTATCTCCTTAACACACAAAAATGTAAACCACTTCTGTTATCCACTAAAAAATTTAGATTTTTTTTTCAATAAATAGATACACTAATTCTATAATTAATTCCATTATATCATCCTAGATTCCAATTATTGAATATAAAAACCCCATAATAATGATTTTGGTGTGATCAATAAGATATTATCTTAGGGATGGGTATCATTATGAACCGATTGTTTTTGTTTTATTCATTCATCCACATCAGTATTTTTTCTCACATATATTGAATTAATTAAACAATTGAATTACATAATTTTATATTTTATTTTGTTAATTAAACAATCAATATCCATTTACTTATCCAAAAAGTTTCAAATGAACTTTTCTTTTATGTATACTCCAATGTACTTCCTCATGAAGCATTGTAATTCATTTTCCATAAATGATTCTCATTATTATCAATAATGATGGATTTATATTATTTATATATATATGATATTCACGAAATTTTTATCCTTATATGAAGACAATATATAAAAAAATTTCATACCTTTAGATTCATTTAATAAAGAAAATGTATTTCATCCTTACATGTGGATTACCACCACTTTGAAGGGTTGTGAATGGTTTTAATAACCACAAAAAATGAATTATATATATATATATTTTTGAATAAATAATAATATATTTATATTATTATTATAATAATTTAATTCTAGAATAACTATTTCAATCCTTGCATAATGATTTTGGAAAAATTGAAGCGTTACCCATGCATTTATATGAACTCCCATCTCGATGATTAAAACGACATTCTGTTGTTATAACAAAAATTGATCATTGAATTTAAATTGATAATTTATGGCTTGTAATGATAATTATTTAATTATGACTATTATAGAAATTTTTAAATAATTAAAACATTTACTATTGTCAATCTACCAATATCATTTTGGACATTTGTGTTGAATATCATGAAAAAGTTTGACATGCACATAAATGATCTGGTAAATAATTTTTTCAGTAAACTAATTTTAATAATTAATAATCTGGGAAATTTTTATTATATAAATAAATTGTTAATATATTTCTTATATTGTGGATCATAATGTATGTACGTGTCAGGTCAAACCTGAGGTGATAGAGTTTTACTCAATTTACATTTGTTGATATATAACTTAATGTTATGTGTGTAATTAGTTTTAAATGTATTATTTAATATACCATTGAAATATTATATCATGAATATATCTTTCTCCATCATACTATAAGTTACAATTGGTTATATATAATCTATAGGGATTTTATTTTAAGCTAATCAAGGAGGTAAATTATTTATGATACTACTTCTTTTCTTTTGGTGATTATTTATGTTTTTTATCTTTTGGGTAAGATAATTCAATTTTGTTTATTTAAAAAAAATATATTTTAATATAATATATATATATGAATTTGGTTTACATGTTTTTATGACACATCCTCCAGCAATGAAAAATTCATAGTTCTAGATTGTAAAGAATATTGCTCATGTATCATTTTTAGATATGGAATCATTCACTTACATCGTTATGATTCCATTTAAATATTTTAATTTTTTTTTAATATTCTATAATTAATTGTAAAATACATTTTACAAATGTATAACAATCTTATTAATTTTTTTAAAATTTAACAAACTATAATATTTTAAAAATAAAGTTTAATTTATTTTTACAGGAATGAATCAATAAAATATATTATTTTATCTTATATAGAATGAACAAAATTTTAATTCTTCTTAATAGATCAATTATTCGATTTTTCCTTTTTTATGTGATATAAATATTTTCCTCACGATATGTTCTACATGCGCATTTAATTCCATAGTCATCAAATAATACAATTTCTTTTGTTACCAATTTCTTTTAAAATCTCTACATTTCTCTATTGAATACATTTCTCGTATAACATTTACATATGCGGATAATTCATGAAGAATGATCTTTTATAAAATTTATCCTTTATGAAATATCTTATGATTATAATAAGAGGAATGGTTATTCAACCCATTTCATTCCATTAGTAATTCTAATATTTTTACATTATTATAGATTTTCATTTTTGGAACTCATATGGACATAAATGTAATGATGAGTGTGAACAAATAAATCTCAAATGATTTTTTTGAATGATTCAGAATCATGTGACATTTCAATTGGAGTAGGGAGTAAACCAAATAAATTGTAGTATTTTTTCCACCATGTGATATTTTCAATGATGTTTGTGTTGGCTCTTGTTTATATCATTTTATATGTAATATTCATATTTTTCATGATTCTTTAATATAATGGTACTATTTTTTATTTTACTAATCCATTATATAACTACTGAGATTTATCATTTATGATAATATGTTACAACATTAAAACATAAAACATGATTACGTATCATTATAATTCACAAACTATGATTCTTTACCACCCATTCCTTTTATGTATTCTATATGTTATCATATATAAATTTAGTAGATCAAACTGATTTAGGATCTCATTATAGTGAATACAATATAACATCCATGATTAGAATAATTTAATTATTTTTAACCTATTATTCCAAATATAATTGGCATCATGATAATTCTGATGTAATTGATGTATTTTTATGTTTCAAATCATTTTAAAATATTTAAAAAATGATTAGATCAAAGATGTTGTTATCAAAGAAATTTCTAATTATTTTTTAAATATTGTATTATATAAAATTATTAAAATCCATTTGGATACGTCTATATATTATATATCATCATTATGTTTTTATAAGGATGTTGTGATGTGGTTTTGCATCAATGATGTCCTTTTCTATATAAAAAAATTAGTCAAGGTTTTGTCCTAGATTATTATAGAGGTGGTAATGTCAAAAAGAGTAGTCTGACTGTATATGGACCTCTATTTTTATGCACTATTAGTGTACACTTTCTATGAACACATTTGAGATTGTTGATTGAGATTGGTGGTTTAATTCATATTTTGATTATGAATTATAATGATGGATGGGAGAACATAATTGTTAAAATGGAATGACATATTATAGTGATATTTCATAATCCTATTGTATATTGGGTTTATAATTCTACGGTTTATCATAGAATTAAATTCATATATACAAATTTTTTGTTTATACGTTATGGAAGTCTAAGATTATTAAGTGTATTCTAGGTGATATTTATGATTATATAACCCTTAGTAATATAATGGGTATCTCTAAAAAAAATTATTTTATTTTAAAATCATCTATATATCATGTACATATCGTTAATTTTACTGGTTACCATATGATTTTATGTTATCAATGGATTTTTTATTATAATATTCAATTAATATTAGATAATATTGGCGGTAACATATTTTTCTGAAAAAATTAGTTGTTAGAATGTTATGGAATGATTAATGTTGTATTTTTTTTAATCATATTTGAAGAATAATTATAGGAATTATATTATTTTCTATATAGGAAATCTCCATTGTCAGTCAATAAGGAAAACCATAGAGAAAGCTTGTAGGAACTGTACATCAAATAGAAGCATGACTAGAATAAAATTACTACCGCTAGCCTACAATATGTCGTAGATAGTATGAATTTTTTTTTACATAAACTGATTGATGAATGAATATCATGTTTATTTTAGGAATCATATTGTATATTAAAATATAATTTATGAACATATTTTTCAGATGTGATCATTATTATATATAGTGAAATTTTAAAAATATTATTTATATATATTCATTAGGTATAACAGAAGGAGATAATTGGGATTTACAATATTATATAAAATATAAAAGGAATTTAATATCTATTGAGTTTATGAAATTTAGTAATCTATAGATTACTATGTATATTTTTTATATAGTTTTATTTCATTAATGAATTATATATATTCAACCTATGATTTTTTTATAGACCTATTTATTATTTGATTATGTCATTGTATATTAATATTGGATATTGTATTAAATTATGAAAAACTTTTTACTCTATAAAATATATTAATAATATATTTTTAATCATTTTTTGTTTTTTTGATCCAATAAAATTTAATTTTTGTTCTTATTAATTAACAGGTCCTCTTGAACACTTGTAAAATGATGGAAAATGCAGTATTACAGTAAACATTTAATAACCGATGAAATTGTACTTTTCAGGTATGTATAATTCTTTATGATATTTTTTTAGATGGAAAATAATTTCTCTACTCTAGGAATTTCATAAGGAAAGAAAAAACTAGTTTTTTATTGTTTACTTCATCTTTTATTATTTAGAAGACCATTTTCAGATGACATTGGCTAGTAGTTTTTTCGTCGTTATAGTGTATCGATCATTAACATTATTATGATCAATTTTATCTATATCTGTCATTGATTATTTGAAAATTAAATTTTATTTCAAATAAAATATTTTCCCTTCTAGAAAATGTTCTACTATTTCAATCATTGTTATTTGATGACTATCATATTTCATTTTCCTCTTTCCAAAAGGATGTTTTACTAACTCTTTATAAAATGTGGAATTACATCAATATAATTTCAAATTAAATAACAATACATATTTATATAATGATCATATTTTTATGAATTTTATTACAGAGATGGAATGTAGCATCTAGTGTTTTTGAAAAGAATATTGTGATTGACATCATATACAAAATGAAACACAGAAAATAAATGATACATTAAATATTAATATCTAAACATCATCGGAATATCATATCCTAAAAAATGTATTATATGTATTTTATAAACACATTAATAAAATATATATTATGATCTTACTCTATATGACATTATTGATACAATATTTGTTAACAAAAATCATTTTTTAATAAATTTAATTTATTTATTAAATAATATTCTTATTAAAATATTTAATAGATTTTTTTCTAAATATTACAATAAATTTTCTCGTACATATTGAAAATTGTATTTGTTAAATTGAAATTATTTTTTAAATAAAAATATCTAAATAATGAAACAGTGTGTTTTGTTTCTAAATTGAATATTTTATCGTTGAATATTTTAATAATTATAGAATTGTAAATTACTGTAAAATAATTTCATTAATTACATTAATTTAAAGGTAATATTATATTAATGATTTTATATTTATTTGAAACGTGAATATTTTGAAATATATTTCTCTAGTAAATTTATTTTGATTCATCAAATTTTATGATTTCATAATAACTTTTTTATGATAAAAATCATAACTTTTCCAAAACTGTTTTCTCTGTACAATGATTTCCCTTATTAGTTTTATAAGAAAATACATATAATGGAAATATTTAAAATAATTATTTAGATAATATTTATAATTTTATTAATTTAAATTAATATAAGGATTATTTATATTCATTTATTTAATAAATTATCATTTATTTCATGAAGATTCACTTTTTCAGAAAAATTCATCTCAACATTTTTATGTGTTTTAGTTTAAATTATATTATTAAAAATATTTATATTTAATTTTATAATATGGACTACATATATTAAATAAGGATAACTAGTATTAGTTGACATGGTAAATATAATTTTTTGTCACAATGAGTATTAAAAATGAAAAAATCATCACCATAGTAAAATAGTAATCTAGGTATACCTAGTCTAAAACGAAGGGATAAAGCTACAATAAATATTCTTATATATTAAATTATAATTGTATTTTAACCTGTATCCCCATTCTATATATTTAATATTTATGGTTCACATTCCCATTAATGAATGCCTATTTAATAATTTCTGAATATAAGAAGACAAAATGTCATTTTCTTAATTTTAAAAATGTATTTTATGTTTACAAAAGGAGAAAAATTATTATTTTTTAAGTATAGCTTGATATTTTATTCATAATGATTATATTTTAATGATTTTTATATCTTTAAAAATCTTTGTTCTTAAATAATTAACATAAATAAATATGCAATTCCAAAGCAGTATCTGTGTAACATCAAAGGAAATGAAATAGATGATTTTAAAAATATTAATTATAATACAATAAAAATTAATAATGATCTTCTAAAAATTAAAAATAAATTAATAAATATTATTTATGTTAATAAATAATTTATTCCATTGATATTTTTTTGGTTTTCATTAATCCACAATTAAATTAATTGATTCAAAACTTATATTAATGTAAATTTTTTAAAAATAAAATGTAATTAAATTATTTAATAATAATATATATATATTATCATTATCCATGTCAATAGACTTTGGTTTCAAATAGAATCCATGTTTTATTTATTGGAAATTTTTCAATTTATAATAACATTCTTATCAATTCAATAATGAATTTTTTATTATAACTGTATATTTTGAAACAATATTTTTTGTGCTAATGATGTTGTTTAAAAATTAACATTCCACAAATATACGTTTTTTTATTGGTAAATATTATTTAATATCCATAATCAGTGGTTCTAAATCATAAAATATTTCTATTTTTAATTTAACACTTATATTTTGATTTAACTATGTTAAAAAAATTTGTTTGTTTGTTGAAAACAATGATGTTAAATGTGAATAACCATAGATGGAAATGGAATATCATGTTTAGAAGATGTTTTTTGTTTGTTTTTGTAGTTGTGGATTAAAAGTATTTAAAATTATTTCAATAATTTACATATTTTGGAAGAATTTTTTCTGATAGTGATGTCCCAGTATTTTATAATTTTGTTTGTAAATTAATATAAATATTCTTCTCGCATGTAAAAGGAAACTCATCCCATCCCTTCTACACATTTGAAAATAATTGATTAGGTAATTGATTCAAAAATACATTAATTACTTCCCATATCAAATCCAAAATTATTAAATTTTATTATAAAATTCATTTATAGAGGTTTTAGGTATAATATTAATTTTTTTGGAAGAAGATGTATCATTAAAAATGGATAGATTTTTAATTATTCTTATACCAATTTAGAATATTATTAAAATGTACTAAACAATTCACTCCAACTTCCCCCATATTGTGCGATTATTTACTTTATTTTTACAACCTATATACATCTACTATTTTATCAAATGGAAAATGATACACTTGTTCCCTTGTGTGGAAGAAGTCCACATCTAGAATGAATGAAATTCATTTTCCATTACTATTGATCACTCCTAGTTTTGATGATAGATTCACAATATATATATATTATTAATGGATTATTTATAATTCTATTAATATAATATATAATATAATATAATACAATCACATTCATTTAGAAATGATAAATTCATTCATGAAAACACATTGACAACAACCTCCAAGAGGCATTGTGTTTAATTTTTTATAAAATTAACTCTTTAATGATATATAAAAATATATTTTAAAAAAGAAATATTATATAAATGTTATGAATATAATTGTATAATGAAAGGGATACCCTTAAATTCTTTCTATAATTATCGAGGAAAAATATAAATGTTACTTTTGTGTGAAAATTATAATTATTCGATTAATATTATTCTAAATAAGTAAAAAATATTTCATCATTTACCATAGTAATCTTATCGAGATCATTTTTGACAAATGAGATAAATAGCCTGGAAATAATTATATTTAAATTAATTTATTATTTAAAAAAATATTTCATTAAAATAAATATAATAGAAAAATGAAAAATGAAAAAGGTTCTAACAAATTTAAATAAATAACATAAAATTGTTTTTTCAGGATGATAGTTTACATACATAATGTCCCAAGAAAAATGAAAGAGATTTCATCTAAATTTTCCATCGTTGAGGAGTATATTCATTGTATCCAAAATATTTCATTAATATTTTTTATATTATTCCACTTTTAGATATTATATGAGGACTCCATTATACTTAATGGTACTATATGATGCAACTCATTTTACTTCATCAAGGGGTATTCATTAAAATTTTAACATAGTGGTACATTATTATATAAAAATATCATTTATCTTTGATATTTAGTATGTTCCATGATAAATTGGGAAAAATCATATAAAATTATTTTAATAAAAAATTCACATTTATTCAACCATTTTAATGAACATTGTATACTTATTCTGCTTCTATTTCTTCTAATTTTGTAGAAAAGTCCATCAAGAAAATTTTCGTAATTAATAATGTTATTGGATCATACTTTGTATTTGGTATCATTCTCTTTCACACCTATAAATTCATAAAAATATTTAATATGAGGATATTAGTGTTCTATAATTTTCTATTAAATGTTTTTACCATTTTTTTATTTTTTTAAAATAGTTTAAATGGTATAATTATATATCATTTTAAAGAAGATACTTTTTTATTTTATTTTTAAATCTATAAAGGGATGGTTTTTTGACAAATATATGAAGATTTTAATTTTGCACCATAATAACCACCCAAATCGTTAATGATTCCATTATAATTTTCAATGTTTCATTTCAATGAAATTTTTTTGTATATTAATTTTGTAATATATTGATTTTAAATAAGTGATTTCATAAAGAAAAAGAATTATTCCTCTAGAAACCGGCCATGAGGTCTTTTACAAGCATTGTTATCAATAATAAGAACCATAGATATAATGTATCACTTCTAAATCTATTACATATATCTCTCCATATATTCCTACCTCATCATAAAATCTATTTTATGAAGTATTACGTTCCTTATGTTCATTATAAAATCCATTCTTTATGAAATATCATTTTAATAGGAAATGTGGAATGATTTCAGAACCCATTTATATACATGTTCATTTTTTCTTTTCATAATTTTTTTTTATTTCCTTTTAAGGGAACAAATACAAATATACAGTATAGGATAGTGTTGACTTCATATAAATCTAATATATTGGTTATTGTTTTTGCCTCATGAGACATTATTTATAGATTTAGAAAGTAAAATGATTTCATTATAGGATTTCAATCACCTTTTTATATATTATACAAAGTTACACTTCACAAAGGATTATTTAATGTTATATATGTTTTCCACATTGCCAATGATAAAATAATATTATGATTGAATTTTATATATGTTATTATTTAATATGATTATTTACAATCATTCACTTGTATGATATCATGTTATACCATGGGATAATAAGTAATGTTTCAATATAATGTTTATTCCATTATTATGATTTTTTATCTCAGACCATTAACTTTTAAGTCTTATATGAGTATCTTACATAGTTTTAGGAGATAAAATGGATTTAGGAGCCCATTATGGTTAATTAAATTTCAAATTAATTTTTTTTGTTTCCGTCTGAACAATTATGAACCTACTCTTCCAAATATGCTACACCTCATAGACATGGGGTTTTAGATAATAGATTTTTTTATTAAAGAAAAAAATTATTCATATTTTTAAATGATTTTAGTCACTATATATATATAGAATAAATTGTATCATAGAAATCATAATGGTTTGAAATTATAAATGGGACATTTCCATGATAATTTAATTGAATCATAAAATTATTCTCAAATGAAAAATAGATCTTGATACATTATATATATATATAATGAATTATTATCTTGGATTTAAAACGTATGATTTACTCTAGAACTTATTTTTTGTTACAATAAATTATAGAGGGTGTAGAATCTTGTTCAGGAGTCTTAGGATTCAAATTAAATTGACCCAAACTCATAAGGCTCCAAATTTCCAGGCATGTTCACATACTTTTTACTCTCTCTCTCTATTATAAGGTAGTTTTTGGAATTTAATATATCATTTTTTCAATATATCATATTTCATTATCTTGTTTCATTATCTATATATTTATTTTTCTTATTTTTTAATTGGTTTAATGGTGGTGATTTATTAATTATGATAAAAAAATAATATTATTTAATTAATGTGGAAGGGACTGGTCAGACGTGATATTATTCGTAATCTTATCGTTATTATTATAATTCATTATCAAAAACCAAATTTTTTTTTATGTTATTTATGTTGTGAATATATTAATAGATATTTTATTCATAATAATGATTCATTTAATGCAAACTTTATAAAAATGTTAAGCGCGTTAATCGATCAATTAGTCATTCATGTGTTATTCAATAATATATAAAAATATACCAATTGAGATATAATAAAATAATATGAAATATAACATTAAATTAACTATTTTAATTACATGAAATTGTATAATATTTTTTATGGATAATAACATTACTATTTTTTTGGATATTGTTGTAGGTATAATATGGGGATGACTTGTTTAGATGTTGTATGTGGTGAGGTTGTTATGAATAGTTATTGAGAGATAGATATTGTTGTGAGATTCATGAGTTGAAGAATTATTTTTGGAAGGAGATCTAATGTTTTATATTGGGACGTGGTATATATTCTATATGGATCCATTCTGGTAGATTCATTGTTTTTATAAAATATTTCATTATTTATTGTTAAATGGAAAATATATATATTGAAAATAACTAAATTGATTTAATGGGAATTAACATGAGTTTTAACTAGACTATTTTTTAAAATAAATATTGGATTAAAGGGTATAATAAATTAATAGGGGTTAATAATAATATAGTATAGAGATTTATGGAATATTTATTGTAAATAATGGCCTATTAGGTTTTTCTATTATTGTGTGGGGAGTTACTTAAGTGGCAGTATTCAATGGTAACAGACCAATTATGATGATGAATGATGGATACAACACAGTTTTTGTTATATTTAACTATAAAATTCTTTTCTGCCTGTATATATAATATATATATTATTTCCCATATTATTTTTGTATTCAATGAAGAGATCTCAAGTACTAAATACTAATAGCTAAATGTTTTTTCGGTGTTTTCCATTATAAACGATTTGGTTCCTCATAACTTTTATAATGGGTTTATTTATTAATTTTTTTTCTCATCTAAATCCTCTTAAAAATGCATAGTGAAATACTCATTTTTTTTATTTAGTAAAAATATATCACAATCATAGGGATTGTTGGTGGTAGGGCCATTTGGCTACTACTATAAATTAATTACCATGGTGTAGTACAAGTTTAGGGGGTCATGATTAATTTGTTCAAATGATTTACAATATAGTGTTAAATTATATATTGACCACTTTAATCATTGAATTTATAATTAAAGAATCTCATTCATATTATTATATTACATATATATTACATGTAATATTGTAGTAATAATTTAAGGAAATATGTCATCAATTTCAATTTTATATTTATTCAACACACTTATACGATTAATTTTTTATAAAATCAGCCAAAATAATTAACAAGTTGTTTACAATGCATTTCATTATTCTTTTTAACCCCTATACTACTATGTAAATCGTTATTTTTATTTAAAATTTTATTTTATTAATATGTTTCACATAACATTTAATTTTGTTAAATAATATCATATACTGTTAAAAAATTATATTTCACATGTCATGAATTTTACATTTTTCTAACGTTATTTGAAAATTCTAAGGTGAAGTTGGAGAAAATGGGTCAAACAGGACAAAATCTAAAGAACATATGTCAATGAGTTTTTATTGAACATTAAATTTTTCAATCAATTTGGGATAAAAAAATTTCATTGTAAAAAAATATTTTGGAAATATATAATAAGAATGATCATGAAAAAACACATGCATATTATATGTTCTCGACACTTTTACAATGACACATTAGGCATGTTTTAAGGTACTCTTTTTTGTTTAATGTATATTTGTTTTGGGGAGGTGTTTTAAGGTTTGCATGGGTCTGTTTTTAAGAAAAATTAACAGATATAGGGCTATACAAGGTTTTCACATGGTTTGGAAAACCATACCTAACCCACGAAACTGTGAAAACCTAGATAGAGAGGTCTAAAATATTGGCACACGGTTTAACTTAACCATTCGCCCCTACACAGGAAACTATGCCCTCGGGTTATTATTATCTGAAAATTATTTTTTTCAAACACCTGAAGCCATAAAAACCATTTATATCAACATAGTATTGGGATTTTCGAATTCTATACAATTTCAGATCTTTCTGCAAAGATTACAAGGTGATTAAAACAATTATTCGAGATCTAAAGCCCAAAATGAAGATCTACTATCTTCCCAGTAATGGGATTTCATCCTATTTCTTCTTTTGTTATTTACTATATCATTCATTGAACATTTCATGGAAGATTTACACTATTCCTAGGGACCTAAACCTATGAGTGTATATCTAGACTATGGATTATGGATTTAAATCTAGATTTTTATGATCTTGTTTATTTTTAGGTTAATTTTGGGATTAGGGATTTAGATCTGAATCTTGATCGATGTTATTGTGCCTCTATTATTTTGGGAATTTCTATTGGGAAAAAACCCATCAACAAACTGAAGTGGGTGGTCTAAATCAAACTCCAATAGACGTGGATTTGATATCTGTATGTGAGAATGATGAATTTCTGGATTTTCGTAGTATTTTATTTCTTAAATTGTCATAATTATTAATGGAATTTTACATGATGATATTTTTTAGATAAATATGATTAATTGATGATTAAATACTAGAACCAAGGGGAATCCCAAATGGATAACTGGTCTGGGGAAATTGTTTATGATTTGGGATATTGTACTTTAGATATATAATGTGGTTGGGTTAGTGAAACTTAATTATGGGTAAATAATTATGATAAAATAATGTGATATGTGAGATAATTAAATATCCATTAAATAAGTTCCATGATATTGATTAAGACATAATTTTGTGTTATTAATAGTGAAAATATGATATTTATTTTGGATGAATAATTGTGATGAATTATATATGGAATTATATTTTTGGAGATTGATTAATTAATTGATGAATTAATTAATGGGTTTTGTACATAAATTATTTTTTGGTCAACTAATGGACTTTGATATGTTTAGATAATCATTGGATTGGTAATGGAATACTATGGTTAAATATTTTTTAATTAATGAATGATTTAAATGATTGAGAATGTGGGTTCTAGACATGGGGTTCTAGACCAATTGAGATGATGGAAATTGACATGGTGTTCCCCCCTAATAGTTAACCAAGAGCTTGTTATGTGGTGTTTTAGACATGGAGATCTGCATCGAATGTGATGAGGGGTGATAGACATAGAAATCTAAACTGAATGATATTTGGGGTTCATAAGTTGGAGTTCGACACAAAATGAATTAAAATAATGAATTATGATTTAAATGGGAGACGTGAATTGAAACAATAAATAATGAGATGATTAAATATTAAATGAAAATGTGATAACTATTTAATTATGAATAGTATTTATTACATCATAGAATTTCATAATCTATTTCTAACTCGACTGGTTTTATAGAGCATTCATTTTGGCCTATTGAATCACACTCACACCCTATACAATCCACCTAATTGAAACATGAGAAGAAATTCTTTTCCATGAAAGGAGAATTTTAATGACATGGGATATGATTATGTTTTACAATGGATCAAGGGAGAGGGAACAAGACACTATTCGGGACCCACTTGGGATTCATTGTGTCTTTATTTTCAGTTTCATTGTAGAAAATTGACATTTCTATTGTCATATAATTTTTTCCCTATTTTCTGTTTAATTTATTTCTTGTTATGTCAATTATGTTACTTGGTTTTATTCTGGTTATTTATATTATTCATCACTTTATAAATTTTCTCTACATCTATTGGTGTTTTATTTTGATAAAAGAGGGTATAGTCTCTCAATGATTGACTTACCAGACCCATTATTCTAGTCAAACCCTCTATCATATGGTGACACATGTTTTAGGGAATGTGACCAACCGGATTGGTGAACTATTTAGTGGCACATAGTACATGATTTTACAAAGTGGTATTATAAGAAATTTTTTAATTATTCTTCATTTCTGTTACTATTTTTGAAATTATATATAAGAGACAAGAAAGAGTCCGTTCTTTTTAAAGAGCAATCTATGGGAGTTGAAAACCCATATACGGGGGGAAATATAGGTACTGAGGGTGGGATTATTGTGATTGTTAATTGTTTTTACTATTGGATTTTATACCACATTGGGTGACACACTTGTGGTGTGATGTGATTTTTTTAAATAGTTTAACTTTGATTTAGGAACGAAAGAGTCATGAGATTTGAGCATGAATTCATCATTTTAGGTACTCTGGGTTCTTCTGACATGCATCATTTTAGGCACTCACGATATTATGGGTTGTGGTTATATTGTTGATCCATAACTTTTTTTTGTGTTGCGACTTTGATATAATGATGCAAAATGAGAATAAATGGATCTCTAATGAGAATTCGAAAAATGAGATGTGTAAAGTTAATTAAATGAAGAATTAAATAATTCAAAATGGTATAATTAATAAATTTATGGAATTAATTAATGTGAAAGTGAGATAAATGTTAACCATGACATTGGAGTATGATGGTTAAGGGTGGTAATATGGCCTCAATGTTGACCATGTGGCGAGAAATGAAAAAAATGCATTTTGAAATTGGTTAGATATCATTCTACTCATATGTAAATGTTTTAAGGTTGGTTAATGATACATAAGATGTGTGTTTTTCTTTGAATAGATATGTCTCCATGACTCTTGTTGAGAGGAAGACCAATGGGTATGGCTTGGAACGATCATTTAGGTAGGGAACTTGGGGAAACGTTGGTGGAAGCAGAGGCGGTTGAGGAGCTGTTCTTTGTGAAATATTCTTGTTTCAAGAAATTCAAGGAGAGAGACCCAGGGAAGGTTATGGAAATAGGGTCTGAGATGACATGGGAGTTTTAGCTGCATTAACATTTGACTTTTACATGACAGTGTGGACATGAAGAAGTGGAGTTCTTGATTGAATTGATAGAGGGGACACATGATCATTTAGAGAATCTAGTTGAGAGAAGGGTCCAGTTAGCTTCTTATATGCTATGGTGGTTTGTGAAGCACTGGTGAGACATTGATATATGATATGGATAGACTGATGATATGGTATAAAAGTACATTCTAGATATTTCCATGAAACCCTTTTCTCCAAAGAAACTATGATATTAGATGGATTCAATGTTTATGAATTTGTCTAAATGACGCTTTTAAATAATGGATTATTCTGAACCTTTTAGATATTTAAATCATTTTTTTTCAATCATTGGATGAAAGAGATGCTTCTCCCGGAAAACAATTCCATGATCTACTTACGTGTGAAATTAAGTCCTTTGTGAATATCATTAGGCTGTATAAGTTCAAATAAGTGGTGAGTGAGGCTCCTGTTTCAGAGAGTAACCTGGTTGAGGCTTCTAGTACTGTACATGTAGCATTCCCTGGATGATCATGTAGTGTGCCTTCTGCGAGCTGGTAGTGCCTTTATGAGGACCATAATTTGGATAGTGGAAGGTATAATCTCTCGGTTCCAGATGCCACCCAGAGGCGCCCCGTACCCGGTGGGTCAACTGGCCTCAAGCGCATTTCCCCAAACACCAGAGGCTGCCGACTAGAAGCGAGGGTCATGGGTGTGATAGTGGGAAAACTATTCCCTCATTGGCAGAGTACACAGTGAAATAAAAATAAATATGGAATAGAATAAGAAGTAATAACCAACAATGTAAACAGCGGAAGATTAAATCAAAAAACTAGAGCATATATTTATATATATGAAATGATGCACAATACATAACTAGGAAATCACCCAAACAAGTAACAATGCTGGAAAACACTACAGTACCAAAACAAGTCAAAAAAATAAAATAAAGCAGGTACTCAGCATCGCGAGCCATAGCTCGGTCCCTTTCTCTCCTACTCCAAACAATCAAGTTCTAGAAGTCGAAGGGTGCTTTCCCTTGTCTATAACAAAAACAACATAGTCTTATTAGGCCCAAAATCATGGGCCAAACTGGGTGTGAGATAAAATACCAGTAGGCAACCACCCGAAGATCTGTGCCTAACAGTCGGTGAGTATATGGCAGGTAAAAGTACAATAATCAGTAAATACTAACAACAAGAAGTAGGCAGTCAACTGTAGGTAGTAAAATAGGATGATACATACCAGAAATAAATCCAAAACAAATCAATAGCAGTGAAACAAATAGCTAGAAAACATGAACCCTCTGAGAAGTACTCGCAGCCATCCCCTATGGACATATCCTAGAAGTTCCACAACCCTATGGGCAGTGCACTCAACCTTACCCCTCTGTCTTGGTCATAAAAATTAATGAGACTCTCTTAGGAAGCCCACTCAGTAAATTACCCTTATAGTCTAGGGTAGTCATTGACTCTCTTGAGGATGATCACGTGGTCTAACCCTCTTAGCCCCATGTTCTAGAGACTATCTGAGGAAGCTATCTCGGTAAATTCCTCCTATAGCCTCAGGTATACCACATACTCTCTGAGGAAGCTCACTCGGTCAATTTCTCCTCTAGCCTGGGAAGGTTCTTAAAGAGATTAAAACAAGGTAAGACTCTCTGAAGAATCTCACTCAGTCTACCCTCCTATAGTCTATAAAATATAAGACTCTCTGGGAGCTCACTCGGTCCATCCCCTCCGTAGTCTGTAATATCTAAGACTCTCTGGGAAGCTCACTCGGTCTATCCCTTATATTCTAAAGCACCAGGTTCTCTCAGCCTCATGCCAGTCAGTGCATAATAATGATACAAGGACAAATTACACCTATAGATCTACTTCGAGAACAAATGTACACCTATAGAGATACATAGCTAAACAATATACAAGTCAACAACATGTCATGAGTTTGACTTCAACCTATAACTGCAAGGCATGAATACAGGTGTAGCAGCCAAAGGCAAACAAGATCCAAAGGTCGTAAACATAACAAAGCAAGGGAAACAGCATAAAAGCACAAAAAATTATTCTCTAACATGGTCAAATTACCTCTACAAAGGCATACAGGAAAGGCATGAAAATAACGAGGGCAAAAAGGTAAACATGCAATACCCAGTTCACGGGTATTTGTGGAATTTTCACATAAAACTCAGATACGTTGAACAGTGGGGCACAAAAAACCTACCTCGATCCTAGGAGATCGATATACTTGATCCACGACTACTAATTCCCCTTATAACATCATAAATATAAGAAAATGCAAAAAAACATTCAACCATAGATAACTTGAGAAAGAAGAATAATTGGAAAACAAGGATTATGTAGTAGGAAGAACTCACTGTTGTGCTTCCAATGCAATCGACCATGCTCGAATCGAAGAACGGACGAAAAGGCAGGAGCTTGGGGATGATCCGGCAGTACAGGTTGCTCTCGGACGAACCATACCTAGAAGATTATGATTATGGCGATTAGGAGCGACCCAGGGTGGATTATTGAAAAAACGAAAAAGTACTCGGTGTGTATTTTTAAAGTACATGGAGTGTAGTGGGTTTTTCTTTACTCCACCCAAATCGGCCTCCACGTCACCCCTACACACCATGTGTGTGGCCTCAACATGGATAGAACACAACTTTGAGTCAGAGAAGAGTACACGGTGTGTACTTCAAAACATTCATGAAACTCCATTTTTCATAAAAACATCAGAAAAAAGTAAAATTGTACCTGAAACGAAGATCCATGTTCTTACAAACTTCCCACCATAATGAAAATTTTCCCTAAATTTCCCTAGATGAGCATTGAAGAAGGTTCCTCAAATAGTTTCGGACACTACGATCGAACCTCAACCTCCCTCTCCCAAGTATTGTCCTATACTCATCCATGCTGCCATAGCACTCGTACCAGACGAACAGACTGACCTTAGAGAGCCTTCATATTGTGATCGACAATCCGGATGGGATGCACCTCAAAAGACGCATCTGCTTCGAGCTCAACCTCCTCTGGCTGAAAGACATGAGAGGGGTCCGAAAAGTAATGTCGGAGGTGAGAGATGTCGAAGACGTTGTGCATATCCTGGTACCTCTGAGGTAGTTTCAACTGATAGGCAACCGGCCCAACTCTCTCTAAAACCTCAAACAGCCTGACGTACCTCGGTGAAAGATTACCCTGTCTCTGAATCCTCTTGTGTCTTAAACTCATAGTGACACACAGGAAAACCTAATCTCTGACCTCGAACTCCAGAGGTCGTCTCCACTGATTACCATAAGACTTCTATCGAGATTGTGTTGTAGCCCTCCTCATCCGAATAAACTCTATTTGCTCTGAAGTCTCCTGAAAATGTCGAGGTCCTAGCAAAGATTCCTCTCCTGCCACACGCCAGTATAAGGGGGATAGGCATTTCCTACCATACTGAGCCTCGTATGGTTCCATCTGAATGGTCACCTGAAAACTATTGTTGTATGCGAACTCCACAAGAGTTATATGTTTCTCCCAAGAACCGCCGAAGTCTAGAATGCAAGCTCGGAGCATATCCTCAAGCACTTGGATCGTGCGCTCGGACTGGCCAGTAGTCTGGGGATGGTATGCCATACATAGAAGTACATGTGTATCCTAGGCCTTTTGAAGTCACTGTAAGAACCGAGAGGTATTGTGTGCATCCCGGTCTGAAACAATGGAGTATGGAACTCCATGTAGAGGTAAAATCTCTTGGATGTACAGTTGTACCAGATCATCAACACTGAAGGTTTACATGATTGAAAAGAAGTGTATTGCCTTCGTAATCCTATCGTCGATGACCCAAACATCATCATTCCCCAAAGGTGACCTCAGTAACCTGGTCACGAAGTCCCTCGCGACATCGTTCCACTTCCACTATGGAATGGATAACTGCTGTAAAAGCTCTGCTGGTCGCTGATGCTCTACTTTCACTTGTTGACAAGTATAACATCTCAAAACGAAACCAGCGACATCCCTCTCCATATCTAGACACTAGTACTGGAGATGAAGATCCTGGTATATCTTGGTGACGCCTGGATGAACTGCCCAAACCGAGGAATGGGAATCCATCATCAGTTCATCGCGTATGTCTGATGGCACCCATACGCATCCCTAGAAACGTAAGATCACATCCTCGCCCACTATCCATCCAGGAAGAGGGTCCCCTCCTAACACACTCTCCTGTAGGACTGAGGCCTCTGAATCTGATAGCTGCCTCATTCATACCCGATCAAGAAGTGAAGAGGTAACAACCACAGAAGATAGGACAGTCTGTCCCTGCCAGTCGTGCACCTCCAGATGCATCTCAGAGAACAGATCCATAAGCTACCACTCACTACTGGCCTCTTGAACTGCCTGAATTTGGGTTCGTCTACTCAACCCATATGCCACTGCATTTCCCTTTTCCAGCGTATAAGAGAGCTAACAGTCAATGTACTGAAGATACTCGACCCACCAGCGCTATCTCAGATTCATATCATGCTGAGTGAAGATATACATTAGATTCTTGTGGTCGGTGAAAACCACAATTTGATCTCCCAAAAAATAGTGTCTCCAACAACGTAAGGCGTGGACAACTGCTGCCAACTCCAGATTGTGCGTAGGCTAATTCCTCTCATGTGGCCTCAACTGCCAAGACTCGTATGCAGCGACTCCATCTCCCTACATGAGCACAACTCCCTGACTGATACCTGATGTATCACAGTAAATAGTGTATCCCTTTCTCGACTCTAGAAAGACTAGTATCGGTGCTGATGTCAAACTCACTTTCAGCTTCTAAAAGGCTGACTCACAAGAATCGGACCATCAAAACTTCACCCCATTCTTGGTCAGACCTGTCGATGGTGCTGCTAGGCGCGTGAAGTGCTGAATGAATCATCTATAGTACCCAGCCAACCCTATGAAAATACGCACCTCATAGATGTTATTTGGCTACTCCCAGGAAACTATATATCTCACTTTCTTAAGGGTCCACTGACACTCCGGTCTCCGAGATAACAAGACCCAGGATGTGAATCTGATCCATCCAAAAGTGGCACTTCGAGTGTTTTTCATACAACTGATTCTCTCTCAGTGTACTTAGAATGATATCAAGATGTGTGGCATGGTCGTGTCTAGTGTGATAGTTCACAAAGATATCGCCCATGAGGACCACGAAAAAGGAGTCCAAGTACTGATGGAACACTCGGTTCATCATTGCAATGATGACTGCATGCGTGTTCGTGAGACCGAACCACATGACTGTATATTCGTAAAGACCATACATGCTCCTGAAAGATGTCAGAGGTATATCAAATGGTCTAACATGCAACAGATGATAACCAGACCTCATGTCGATCTTCGAGAACACCCAGGCTCTTCGATGCTGATCAAATAGGTCATCAATCCTTGGAAATGGATATTGGTTCTTGATCGTCAGCTTGTTCTGCTTCCGATAATCCACAAAAAGCCGAAGGGTACCGTCTTCCTTCTTCACGAACAGTACATGAGAACCCCAAGGAGAATTACTAGGTCGGATGAATCCCTTTTCCTGCAACTCCACCCATTACTTCTTGAGCTCATGCAACTCATGTGTAGCCATCCGATAAGGAGGAATGGACACCGATGTCACTCCTGGCATGAGCTCAATCGGGAATTCTACCTCACGGTTTGGAGGTAAACCTAAAAAGTCTTATGGAAATAGTTCCTTGAAATGATCCACCACTGGAGGAAACTCTAACTATGAAGTCCCCTGGTCATCCAGATAATGACTGGAAATCCGGGCTGTAACTTCCCCTAGCCCATGATGCTCTGGTATAGCTCTACCCAGCTGGTCATCCGACTCGCCTCTATGAAGGAAGGATCCGTCCTCTAGTGATATGAAACTCATCCTACAGCGATAGAAAACAATGATTGCCTGGAAAGGAATTAACTAATCCATACCGAGAATGACAGCATAGACCGTCATCTCTAAGACATAGAGGTCCCACAAGAAATGACACCCCACAAACACAAGAGGGAACCATGTGCACTGATATACGCTAGATGTCCTCATTCCCAACAGTGTGTCAAGAGTCAACATGTTGGTAGACGAAAATATACAGAGCCCAAGGCTCTCCATGACAATGACAGAGATAAAGATATGGGAAGCATTAGTATAAAAAATAACTGAAGATAAAACTGAGGCTAATAATATCATACATCGAACTGTAGAAGGCTCGGGATCCTACTCCTGATAGGTCTTCTCCACGGTGAAAGACTGGCCTGCCCACGGCCCTTCACCAATGGATGACTGTTTTGAGTTGATCCACTCTGCTGTCACTGATGACCCGGTGACTGACCACCATGGCCGCGAACTCCACCTAGACCTGAACGACTGGAAGAACTTCATTTCCCTGACCGGTGGTAAACTGGTGAGGCATTTATAGAACGTGGTGTCATAGAGGAACCCCTACCACCAGCTGAAGGTGAGAATATATGACAGAAACGCTGATGATGGCCCATCTTTCCGCAAGACCAGCACTCCATTGGATCCCTTTGGCACTTTGGCCTAGTATTCCCACTCCTACCGCACTGGTAGCATACAAACTGGATGCCAGAATACGCATCCCGCAAACCTAGATCTCCTCGATAAGACTCTCTATGGCACTTCTTATTGTCTATAGGAGGAACAGCAGCTCTGGATATCGAACCGCCCTGTCTCACTGTTCCAGAATCTCTCTGATGCGATTAGTGATCAACGCCTAGTTGACGATGGAGGATATTAAATTCAACTGGAAGATATTCACCAGGGAATGAATCTCCTGCCTAAGGTCGTCCTCGAACTTCCTAACAAGGAATAACTCATCACCTGCTGGGATCATTGTGAAATGATGCTGCTCAGTGAAGCGAGACGAGTACTACATAACAGAGGGAGTACCCTCCTACATACTCATAAACTCCCAGGAACAGCCATCCCTAAGTGTATCCAGATAGAAGTAGTCATAAAACATGCATCGAAACTCGTCCTAAGACATATCCTGATGATGCGCTGACCATGAGATCACCTCCCACCACCTATTGGTGGTGTCCCCGAGCATATAAGCAACAACATTACCCTTTTCTCTGGAGGGATATCTAGGTGATCAAGGATGTTATGTGTGGCCTCTATCCACGACTCTGCGGCCTGGGGTCCTCCATCCCCTGAAAAAGTAGGAGGACGTTGCTGCTCGAAAACCCGCGTCAATTAAGACATCTGCGGGGCAGGATGTGGTGCTCCCTAGAAGATCTACATAATCCTCAAGAAGTCCTCCCTGAACTGTGCCTCGGTGCCTGCAACGGGTATGACAGTAGGTGCCAAGGCTGGCTCGACTGGAGGATAGACAGGAAGTCCCTGATCATCCATATCTGGCGTTTGATCACTGCCTGATGAGAGACGTACAATCGGAGGACGTCTTAGAGGCATAGCTCTGAAAGATCAAAAGTATACCTTAGATCAGAAAAACAAGGACAAAGAACACAAGAGTACAAAATAGGAACATGGGAAGAAAAACACACAAGCTTACAAAACATGAATACATGGCATGTATAAATACTACATTGTGTGTCTTCTTAAGCCACTGACATGGGTGTGTACCTCTGCCTTACTGGTCATGTAACACCTCAAACTACATGGCATGTTGACCCAACACATAAAATGTACTCGAAGACAATTCCCATGCTCAAGTCTCTTTACACGGTTATCCCACACGGTTTATACTAACCCTAGACTACATGGCGTGTTCTCTAGGGACACAACGTGTATCAGACACTGACTCGGCGGCCCGTGTTGTTGGTTACACAGCAGTCTACACGAATGGACCTTAAACGGCATGTTCCAAAAAAAACACAGCGTGAATGGGAGAAGGTGACACCATCCCATGTTGTTCGTGACATGGCCGAGTACCTGGGAAAGACTACATGGCCTCTTCCAGATGCAACACGGTGTGTCTAAGAGAAGGTCACGCCAACCCGTGTTGTTCGTGACATGGCCGGGTACATGGATAGAACCACAAGACGTGTTCCTTTAAAACACGGCATGTTTTACTTGAGATTCCTTGACCTGTGTTTTTAGTGACATGTCTGGGTACAAGGATCTACACTACACTGCATGTATATACTGTACACGGCGTCCTCCTAACGTTATTTTCACAACACCGTGTTCCTGCATTCACAGTCAGTAACACGGCCTAAAAACTACACGGCGTGTAATAAGAAACTACACACCGTGTATTCTGGGTTTTTCTGGGCAGTATCTTAGAAACTGCACAGAAGACCAGAAACATGGGAAACAAAGCAAAGAGGTGCCAAATTCCGATCTATGAGGGCCCATACTCCCCGCGAATCAAAGTGTGGCATCCCCTACAGTCATGTACAAGAGAAAACATGATCATGATCCACCGATTTCCGATTCAAGAGGGCCCATAACAACTCAAGAATCCAAATTTGGAATTCATTTAGTCAAGTAAAATAAAAACAAGTCTCTAAAAATCAGCAAGGATTCTATCAAGCATCTATCACAATAGCATGCATAATCTACACAACATCTATCACAACATCATGCAATCGGTAATGCACCCTAAATGTCATGGCAAGAATGCATGGCATGTGATTTCTACAAGTGCCTATATGATGCATGAGATGGAATAACCTCATCTCATCAGGTTGCGATAGAAATAGAACCGAATTATCAACACAATAACAGTACCAAGCAAGTGAATCACTCTAGGTGAAATCGTATCAACCATAAAACCTCAAACCAAGAAAACTGCAATAAATGAGGTAGTATAGCTTTTCCATGTACACGGGTTAGCTACTCCCGGGCACAACCTATTTCCAAGTAACGAATCCAGACTATCTGTGACTAATGTCTCCAAATATTAATGCAAGAGAAAATAATCCCTCTGAAACCACATTATAATGTCCCGGTTCCAGATGCCACCCAAAAGCGCCCCGTACCCGGTTGGTCAAATGGCCTCAAGCACATTTCGCCAAATGCCAGAGACTGCCGACTAGCAGTGAGGGCCTTGGGTGTGATAGTGGGGAAACTATGCCCTCATTGGCAAAGTACACAGCGAAAGAAAAATAAACATGCAATATAAGAAGCATTAATAAACAACAATGTTAACAGCGGAAGACTAAATCAAAAAACTAGAGCGCATATGTATATATATGAAATGATTCATGATACATTACTAGGAAAGCATCCAAACAAGTAAAAATAATGGAAAACACAACAGTACCAAAACAAGTACCAAAAAATAAAAGTGAACACCTCCACAGCATCGCGAGCCAATCCTCGGTCCCATGCTCTCCGGCTCCAAGCAATCATGTTCCAGAAGTCGAATGGAACTTGCCCTTGTCTACACCTGCAACGACATTGTCTTCTTGGGCCCAAAAGCATGGCCCAAATAGGGTGTGAGATAAAATCACAACAGGAAACCACTCAAATATCTGTTCCTAACACTCAGTGAGTATGTTGCAGGTAAAAGTACAATAACCAGTAAATAGTAACACCAAGCTATAGGCAGTCAACACTAGGCAGTAAAATAGGATGATATATAGAAGCAATCAATCCAAAACAAATCAATAGCAGTGAAACAAACATCTAGAAAACCGAAACCCACTATGTAGTACTCAAAACCATCCCCTCTGGTACTATACAAGAAGTACCACATTCCTCTAGGCAGTGCAATTTGCCTAACCGCTCTGTCTTGGTCATATGAATTTATGAGACTCTCTGGGGAAACTCACTCAGTCAATTCCCCTTATAGTATTGGGTAGTCATGGACTCTCTTAAGGAAGATAATGCGGTCTAACCATCTTAGAACCAAGCTCTAGAGACTCTCTGAGGAAGCTATCTCGGTCAATTCCTCCTTTAGCCTCAGGTATACCACAGACTCTCTGAGAAAACTCACTCAGTCAATTCCTCCTCTAGCATGGGAAGGTTCATAAAAAGATTCAAACAAGGTAAGAATCCATGAGGAAGCTCACTCGGTCTACCCTCATGTAGTCTATAAAATACAAGACTCTCTGGGAGCTCACTCGGTCCATCCCCTCTATAGATTGTAATATCTAAGACTCTCTAGGATGCTCACTCGGTCTATCCCTTATAGTCTAAAGCACTAGGTTCTCTCAGCCATGTGCCATTCAGTGCATAATAATTCTATAAGGCCAAATTAAAACTATAGAGCTACTTTGCTAACCAAATTTCACCTATAGATCTGCTTAGCTAAACAGTCTACAAGGGAAATACATATCATGAGTTTCACTTCGTCCTATAACCGCAAGGCCAGAATACAGGTGTAGCAGCCAAAGGAAAACAAGACCCAAAGTTCATAAATAGAACAATGAAAGGTAAAAAACATCCAAGAACAAAAAATTATCCTCTTACATGGTCAAATTACCTCTACACATGCATACAAGCAAGGAAGGAAAACAACGATGGAAAAAAGGTAAACACGCAATACCCCCTCATGAGAATTGGTGGAATTTTCACATAAAACTCAAAGACATTGAACGGTAAGGCACAAAACACCTACCTCGATCCTAGTAGTTCGATATACTTGAATCATGATGGATAATTCCCCTTAGAACGTCGTAGATCTGAGAAAATGTACAGAACTTTCATCTATAGATAACTTGAGAAATAGGAAGAATTGGAAAACAAGGCTCAAGAAGAAGAAAGAACTCACCGCTGCACTTCCAATGCAATCAACCGTGCATGAATCGGAGAACAGATGGAGATGCGAGAGCTCAGAGACGATCTGGCCATAAGGGTCTCTCTCGAACGAAACAGAACTACAAGAAGATGATTATCGCGATTAGTCATGACCCCAATCAGAATAGTGAAAAAAAAGAAAAGTACACGGCGTGTATTTTTAAAGTACACGACGTGTAGTCGGTTTTTCCTTTCTCTGCCGAAATAAGCCTCCATGTCACCCCTACACACCGTGTGTGTGGCCCAGACATGGCCAACACACGGCTTCGAGCTAGTGAAGAGTACACTGTGTGTACTTTGAAACGTTCCAGAAATGCCATTTTTCTTAAAAACTTCATAAAATGGAAAAGTGTACCTGAAACGAAGATTCCGGTTCTTAGAGAAGGAAAGGTGGAAAGTTAGGAGGATCAATTTCACATGATGATTCTCATTTTCATTTCCACCAATGGAATTGTGCAGTACAATATCTCAATCATTTTCCTCGCCCACCAATGGTTTTTACCGCCAGATTTGGAACCTATTGATGTTTTTTATGAATAAACGACCTGATAGTTTAGAGGGAGTAGCTATGTAGAGTCATAAGAGGGTATTATACACCATATAGGTCTTCCAGCTAGTGTTCTACTAAAATATGTGGTATAGGTACTAAACATGGTGTATCCGAGAATGAGCAGCTATATCATTAGAGTTTTACTATTCAAGGGATCTAGAAAATGCGACAAGGAATATGGGTAGGATAGTTACATTTCATGAATACTAAAATTGTGGAAATTGAGGCTGGGCCACTGATAGGGAATGGTGCTATTATAGTAGATTCTAAATTATATAGTTCCCTATTTGATACCGGTTCCGCTCAATCCTTTATATATGTAAATCGTGTTAATGGTATGATCATGGAGGTAGAGTTTTTAAGTGGATTAATGAATATAAATACTCTATTGGGAAGGAGGTATAATGATATATCTTTTTTAAAGGGATGTTGAATAAAGATCAGAGAGTATCATTTTGATTGTGATCTCTAGGTCCATGATATGAAAGGATTCGACCTGATTAAGCGTATTTTCTGTCAGTCACTTACTAATGACATGATTATTGTTACCATAGGAGAGTGACCATTGTATCTCCTAAATGTGAGCTGTATGTTCATCATTGAGAATGGTATATCCATGGATGTAGAGCATCGCATGTTACTCAGTAAATGGGAGTGCTTAAAACCCAATTTTCTAGTTCCTTTCTTGACGATAGTAGTGGTAGGAAAGACCACATTCCACCAGTTGTAGAACTATTCGAAAATGTCTTTCCCAAAGACTTCTCAAGGTTTCCACATAGTAGATATATGGAATTAACTATTTATCTCATTTTGGGAGCTAAAACAGTGTCTATCCCACCTTATAGAATGGAACATATTGTCCTTAATGGTATTTGGACTTTGTTGGAGGAATTGGATGGTAACATAATTATTCAACCAAGTAAGATTCCCTTGGGATCACCTTGGTTGTTTGAAACGAATGTCAAAAGGGGTTGTGTGGATTACAAGAGGTTTTATAAAATTAATGTGGAGAGATGATATACACTTATTTATCTCGATGAACAGTTTGATCAGCTGAAGGGTGATTCTATGTACTCAAAGATTAATTTGATTTATTGTTATCCTTAGGTGAGAGTTCGAGCTTCTAATATAGCGATAACTTCTTACAGATATTGTTATGGTCCTTATAGGGTTTTCATAATTTCGTTTGTGTTAATAAAATATCTAGTAGGCTTTATGGACTTTATGAATAGTATCATTCTTCTATACCAAGATTAGTTTCTGGTGGATTTCATGGAAGAAATCATAGTGTACTACAAGTCTCCTAACGATCATCCCCAATAACATGAAATCGTCATGAGTACACTGAGAGAGTATCGATTATAGGACAAGATATCTATGTCTCGGTTTTTTATTTATATAATTCAATTCATGGGGTATATAATCTTGGAATAAGGTTTGTAAGTGGACTCTGAGAATGTCACAGGAGTGGTTTCTATGGAGAATTCCAAGAATGTTTTTGATATCCAATATTTTTGTGATTAGATGGATGTTACAGGGGTTTCATTCATGAACAATCCCAATTGGCGGTGCCACTTTTAGGTTTGACAAAGAATGTCGTAAAATTTTAATGGATAAAATCATGCAAGAATTATTTCAATGAGTTAAATAAGTAAATGAAATCAAAGACAATCTTGATATTTCTGGACATAGTTGTGGATTTAAATTTGTCTTGTGAAGCTTTTTGGATTACACAAGGACCATAGTTGATGAAAGGGGATTTATTCATAGCATATGGGTATCAAAAGTAGAGGCAATATGAATGTAATTAACCCATGAAAAACCTCAGTTTAGTAGCATTGTTTTAAACTCTTCATTGTTCTTGACACTTCCTTTCGGGTTAAAGGTTTATAGTTTTTAAAGGTAAAAAATAATGGAGTATATATTTTCAGAGCAGTACATAAAACATTAATAGTGAATATGGGTAGAGTATATGGAGTCCATTGATTGTGAAGTGGAATATACACCCAGAAAGGTGAATAGTGTGTATGATGCCCTGAATATGAAAACCCAGACCAAATTTATACATGATTCAAGTGCAAAGTGATAGACTATGACCTTTCTCGAAGGAATTCATGTTTTTGTTCATGAGAGTCACGATATGATGAATCTAGTTTCAATATTAGTGGATTCTACACTCTTGAGACGGATCAAGGATATGCAGAATGAGGATTTAGAGGGTCTAGCATTATGGGAAATTCTTGATGGTGGGGTGACACCTTCAGAGTATTTGATATATGACGATTTGGTATTCAATGGGGAAAATTAGTTTGTTATGACTACAATAATGTGAGAGAAACTCGTCGAAAATTCTAGGCCTCAAAGTGGATATCACATACTTCGGTGAAAAACTATTCTTGGAAATACACTGATAGTTTTTGAGGCTAGGAATGAAAAAAGTGATAATAGGTTTCTTGAAAATATGTTTCACATGTCTGCAGGTGATGGAAGAGAATCAATGAACTGGAGGACTATTGCAGTTGTTTCATATTCTAAAATAGATGTGGGATGACAAAAATATGGATTTTTTGGTAGGTCATCCAATGATGATTTAGAAGAATTTTTTTATTTTGTACATTATGGATCGACTAGACAAGGGTTCATATTTCTTTCTTGTCAGGGAAACCGTTACAGTATAAGAGTTGGAAAAAATATATGTTAGGAAGATAGTATTTTTTCACAATGTTCAACAGACTATAGTTTCAAATTGTGACTCTGTCTTTACATCATACTTTTGTTAGGTCTTATAAAAGTTGCATACCAAAAAGTTTTTTTATTTATATCTTTCCACCCACAAAGATATGGTCTATTAGAGTGTACTATACATGTTCTAGAGGATATGTTGTGGGCATGTGTTTATGACATTGGTGGTTATTGGGTGAAGCACTTGGCTATAGTGGATTTCACCTATAAAAACAGTTATCAGGAAACTATACAGATGAAACTATATGAGGAAGTATATGGTATTACTATTTGATTATTGATATGCCAGTATAAGGTGGGTGGGTTACTGTTAATGGGACCAAATTACATGTAACAGACATCAAATCTAGTGTAACAGATTGGAAAACTATTAAGAAAAAACCCCTCAAAGTATCATTGACGCATTGTTACAGTGATTGTGTTTAGTGACAATGTTGTCATCCAAGATGTGAATATTGAAAAAGAACACCATGATGTTCAATTTATTGAAAAAAGTGGGTTTTTCAAGAAAATTTGTTGACTTCCTGATATGTTTTTGAAAATCCATGATTGATTGAAGAACAGTGACAACGTAATAGATGATCTAGAGGAGGTAAAAAAAGAGAATATTAAAGGTGGTGATGTTTTCTATTTTTTTCCTAATCTTGTGTGTAAAAATATGAAAATGGATAGATGAGTTTTTGGAAAATGTTGTTGCACTTAATTATGGAGTTCTGAACGAAATAGATGAATGAAATGTTTTCCATAAGAGGTGTTTCAAGAATAGAAGATCAAAAATTGGAAAATTCATGAGTTGTGAAAAAAATTAGAGTTGTGCATGAAATACAATGTTTCATAGAAAATGTGTTTTACTTGCATGAAGTGGATTTCAGGATCAAAGAAGATTTTTTACATAGGGGTCATGTTTTCCTATAAAAATGAGGTGACCACCTCATTCAAGGTAGCTTAAGTCGTAGAGAATATATGAGATTTGGTGCGCGTAAAAAGCCCGCAAGGGGAGTTTTGGGAAATATTTGGTGTATCATGTTAAAGAATACATTTTTCATAAAAAAAACTGGTTTTGTATGTAAAATTTTACATTGCATGTAAAAGGAAGGTTGCACGGAATTGTTGAGGTTGCCTGAAAAGTAGAGTTGGGATTTGGGGAAAAAAGAGATATTTTCTGTGAAAGGTAAATGTAATTATGTAGAAATGTGAGATTTTTATGTGGGTGAATGTTTTACATCAATAAAGAAACTATCAATAATTAGATATAGAGAATTCATCTGTGTTAATGATGATATATAAAAGTCTATAAACAATGAGTAGATCTTCTGAAGAAGAAGTGAGCACACGTAAATTTAAGGAGCAATGATCATTCATATTGTGATTTGTGGTATACCAGGAAAGGCAGTGAGTCCGCTCCAAACATTGTAATCAATAGTTCATGTTTTTTGGCTTTGGTACATCACCACATCGTCAGTGATTTATTCTTTGACGTAGACCAGTGATGGAGAACCAAGTAAAAATTGATGTTTCTTGTGCATTATTTAATTTCTCTTTATAAATTTCTACAATAATGAAAGATAGGAGAGTTTCTCTTTACAAAGATGCAAGGTCAATAGGGGAAGTTGTTTTAAACTGTCATACAATGATTCACCCCCCTCTCAGGTTATCTAACATAGTGTACCTAAAAAACGTATGGATATGTCTAAGAGTAGACATATGTCATATGATCGTAGACGAAGACGACACCTATAACATATAAAGGCTGATCGTGAATTCATTCAGGTGTTAACTAGGTTGGGTCACATCAAGATATTGAGGCAAGGAATGTTGGAACCTAGGTTTGTAAGACCGTTTGAGGTAGTGAACTGAATCGGGCTTGTGGCATACCAATTGTCCCTTCCTCAAAAATTTATCACTATGCAAGATGGGTTTCATGTATAAAATCTATAGATGTATCATGCTGACCCTACTCATGTTATCAATATTGATGAGGTCGACCTCTTGATAGATGCATCCTTTGATGAGCATCTGATACACATACTATATTATAGTGGCAACATTTTTTGGGGAAAGTACATTCTATTAGTTTGTGTGTAATAGCAACATAAAAGGGTTCTATTGGTAACCTAGGAACATAAAGAAGAAATGAGGGCTCAGTGGGCCAATATTATTACCTGGGAATATTAGTGATGTTTATGAGTTCATATTGAGGATGATCTATTATAAGGTTGGATGATTGTATCATCTTGACCATTTTACGATTTCATCCCTATCCTATTTTCATGTATGTTTTTTTTCTGTTTTTTGAATCATCATTTAGGATTTTGGTTTGAGGTGATTTTGGTTATCATTTTAAGAATACATAATCGACAGAGGGATATAAAAATATGGAACAGGGTTCAAAAAATAGCGCGCCTAATCCCAGGTAACCCTGTGAACCTAGATAGAGAGCTTTACATTGTTGGCACACGGTTTCCATAAACGTGCACCCCTACCATAGAAGTTGGGAACCTGGGTTTGTAATATATAAAAATTTGTTTTCAAATAACCTAATCCCCCAAAATTCTTATATTTCAACATAGAATTGGGATTATTTAATTCAATGTGATTCTAGATCATTCACAAGGGATTCCAAGGTGATTCCAACATAGTTCCTTGAGATCTAGTTCCTAGATTTAAGATCTACTCTATTCCAGGTATGTGGATTTCATCTGGTAGATTCGTCTATTATTTCATGTATATTTCATTGATCCTTTAATGAAATATTTACACTATTTCCAGGGATATAAATCTAGGTGTTTAGATATAGAACTAAGATTCTAGATCTAGATCTAGATTAGTAATATAATTATGTTTTTTATCTTAATTTTGGGATTAGGCATTTAGATCCAGATAATGGTTCGCTTCATTGTGCCACTCAGATTTTGGGAATTATCATTAGGATATCATCTATCATCAAATTGATGTTTCTAGTCTAAATAGACCTCCCATAGCTTTATATCTTATATGTGTATGTGAGAATGATGCATTTTCTAGCTTTAATATGAAATATATTTCCTAAATTGGGATAATTATGAATGCTCTTTGACTTATTGAATATTTGGTAATATGGATTATTATTTGACATCATAATCATTGAACTAAGGGTTTCCAAATATAGATATTTGATTTGGGGAAATTGATTATGATTTGGTATATTGTAATTGAGATATAGAATGTGGTTTGTATAGAGATAATTAATAATGGGTAATTAATTATGAAAACTTATTTTGTTTTTATAAATAAATTATTGTGAATTAATTATCTACCATGATGTTGAATAAGATAATTAATTGAGAGATTAATTACGAAATGTTGAGGTATGTTTTGGATAATTAATTTTTATGATGTACTTATTGAATAATGTTTTTTTCAATTGATTAATTAATTGATGAGTTCATTAATGGGTTGTGTACTTAATTAGTTGTTGAGTTAAATAAAAGACTTTTATATGTTCAACTAATTGATAGATTAATAAGGTAATTATGTGGCTAATTCATGTGAATTAATGAATGAGCTGATTATTGATAATGTGGGTGCAAGAAATACTGCTCTTGAAACATTGAGAAGTTGGGTCTTTGACATGGCGTTCCTCTGCCATAGTTAACCAAGCATGTCGTGTCCAAATTTCTCCAAAATGAGGTGAGGGATGAAAAAGTGCAATGGGATTATTTCCTCAATATGAAGAAGATATAATGACCCCCTGAGTCCCACCTTCAGTAGGCCCCAAATTATCGACTAGAACCTTGGGTATAAAATCTCACATAAATGGAAGGGATTACCCTTTTGTAAAGAAAATTATTGGGAGATAAGATGGAATGTATCATCAACACCAAAGACTAAAGGTTAAATTAAATCCATGAGTCAATTCCAACATGCATGTTCAAAAGTAAAAAATGATACAAATAAGGAAAAAACACAAAAAACATTACTAATGGGAAGGAAAAATAAACAGCAATAACAACTATTCCAACACCTGAGTTAGTAAAGTCCATAAAAGTCCTCAAATACCTAATTGAAACCTTAAAACTATTTTACATATATAAGTTGAGAAGAAAAGTATTCCTAGTAGGGACACTAATGCAAACTCATTCACAAATGATGGAACATACTAATTTACCTATGGGAAAACAGTAGAACCTCAAGAACCTACCAATGAATACTAACCACCCCTACCTCAACATAGAACACTCATCCATGTAATGAAAGTCATTTCATGTAATAATATACACTAATTGAAATTTGGAATCCACACACAACATTCCTACAAGTTAACTTATCATTGTTAAAGATCTGACGTCCTGATGCTGCTAGTCTTCTCACATGTACTCCCACTCCTGACCTACCCGCACTCACCTGAGACTCAAACTGCACATAACTACGCCTATAGATACTTAGGAAAAAACAACCACTGCCACACCTAAAGACACATGGTCTTTAACAACAACAAAATATGTCTAGTACACATGCATATCATCAAACAGACACCAAGCATGAAGACACATCGGCCTCATCCCAAAGATACATGGGAGATTATACATGGACCGCAAACTCCTTATACCCTAGTCCTATACAAAACTGACATGATGAATCCTAGACTAAGATAAGCCTCAAGAAATTATATCCAGCCCAAATACTCCCAGGAGGAATGATCTTGAATAGGTTTCAAGGAAGATAATCAGTAACAAGCCATCCATCCTCCCACATGGATGTTGGGAAAGACACCCTCCCCAATGAAATAGAGGTTTTCGGCACATAGTACTCAACATGGGTGGGGTTTATATAGAAATCACACGAATCTATGATATATATATATATATAAGAATACAAACACTCATCCCCATCTATGGGTTTCACACTGACAAATTATAAGCCCACACAGGCAGCAATATTGATTGTTCTACTATATGAATTACAATACATTGACCACTACCAAGCATAAAACCAGCAACCTTATTTTTATCAATTTACATTTACTTTTTAAGGTAATTAACATTAAATTATTCTATCACAATCTGGAAACTGAAAAATCTAACAAATCCAACCAACAAACAAAATAAAACTGCAGTCCCACTCCACAACAACACCAAACTAGAATTACAGTCCCACTGCAATCCTCATTCAACTCCTGAAACATTTATTATTCAAATTGATACCACTCATTACTTCTATCACAACCCTACCATACATCACCACTTCCCAAACTAATCCATAATGCTTTCTATCAACATAATGTGTTCATAAACAAACTACAGTCCAATTTTTTGATGTCACTTCGCAACCACAACACAATATAAATGTAGTTCATCTGCTTATATTTTAACCCATACTTAATCTATCAATCACTTAGAATGGGATACCAATACACCCCCTATACCACCCCACATACCAAGCCCATAGAACCTGGACTAGAACACACACCAAATTACCACAACCATCAAAACAAACATATTATAATTTAACCGAATTGGTGTTCTTTAATTTCTAGTAGAATATAACTAGGGTGATCACAGAAAAATTATGATCCTGGGTCATCTCATTATTTAACTGAGTGTATGTGATTAATCATACTTCAAGATACATATGTACATGAAGATATCATAATGAAATAGAACACCACAAGTTCACAAGGATATACCACCAGTAGCAATGATTTTTAGAAGGCATACCTCCACAACAGCCATAAAAGAATCAACGGTAACAAAATAAAATTTTTGAACAACATAAAACCACACCCTCCAAATATATTTGATTTTCTGTAGTTATATTTTGATAATATTATACCATTGTTTAATTCTATTTTCAAGAAGAGTGTCTCATTGTTCCTTACAATGAACCATTAAGATACCCACCTCGCATGATTCAAACTTAATGAGAATAAAGTTAAAATATCTAATTTGATGATAAATGATATAAAGTTCTTCTTATGATAATAATATTGGATGGCATGACATGCAAGAAGTACTTGAAGTGTGAGAAGGAAGGGATTCAATAGGGGCACATGAATGATCTTGAAAATAAGCCTCTAGGTGAATCAAGGGAAATATAAAGGAAAAAGAAAGAGAATATCTTGGCTTAAAAAGATGCCATATCCTAAAATCAGGGAGAACATTTCGATGTAATTAATAGTCAGATCATGGTTCGACCACATGACTTGTTGGTTTCACAAGTTGGAATAAATTGAAATTTAATATTTACACCTAGAAATGGGGGACATAGACTAGCGTGTGCCATTGAGTTGATAGATTAACACTAAAAGGAGAAAAATATGTTACATGGACGAAACTAGAAAAGATGGGAAAAAATCAAATGAGTCTCTAATGGGGGAATCCCTGACACTAATCCATAGACGGGGGAGCTACCAATGAGACCTGCTGATGCAAATCCACTAACACTGAGCTTACAATTCCATGACCTACCGACCCAATGACCAACCTCCACTGTGAACAAAGTGAACTGATCTATATATGGTAATATATTGAATCCTTATCCAACTAACACCAAATCCCCCGACTCACTAATTCCAAGGCCCTACACTAACCAATGTCGATGCCTCTAACTCACCGATGCTCTAACATGTCAACGCACTGACATACCAACACACATACATGCTGATAGAAAAACTGGAATATTTTGGCAAACCATCGATGTGAAAAACCAACAGCTCCCAGAACACCTCAACACTGTATTTTCACAAAGGAATGTCCTAGGGAGATCTATAATGTTAAATACGTTGCCTTTCAAAATAATATTATCCCAAAGAACATCAAAACTATCCCAGAAGAAAAGAGATACGAACAACCATCCCTTCACATACAACTCAAGAGTGAACTACATTGTTTTTTCTAATGATGAAGAAAAAACCTTGACATACAAGGAAACCTACATGAATTATATATACTGAAAATATGTATAAACACTACTTATTTGATCCCTCATGTAACCTCACAAACACAATAAGTATCATCATCCAATAACCTAGATTAGGGAGTTACATCCACCATGTCATGATACTATCTGCTTTGGGTGGCACCAAATCAACTGAATGGGTTTAATTGCACTTACATTAATGTATCTTGATTAAGGATAATGATATCCCCTCTCCATATATATAACATTTCATCGAAAATATAGATCATGGAAATAACTTATCATTCATCAAGTGAGTTCAAACATTACTTCATAAGAAATGAAAAAATAAAACATAAGAGAAGTACTCAAAACATCTATGGGTATATGGAATGAATCTATGCCTCCCTTTCCCAGGTACTCTCCTCGATGCCACAAAACCTCCATAATACACGAACCAAAGGAATGGTAAATCAACAATGAACCATATCCATATGACACTTGATTCTCACCGGTCTCTCCATGAATTTGAAATCATCTCAGATATCTATAACTCCCCAGTCTAGGACATGAGACTAATCCTGTAGATATCGAAAGATCTATGAGACATGACCAGAATTTTGGATCCTCTACAACCATAGTGTTAACTCTAGCTGATATTCCACCTCGCCAACTCATCCCAACACCTAAAAATTTATGATGAACATAAGATAATGTTTACTCCCCCAGAAAAATCTCTTTTAACCAGACAAGGGGATATAATTAATAACACGTGGTACCCAACCACTAAGAGCAAGGTTCTCCTCATATTATTGGAATATTACTTCTTCTAGTCCTGATATACCATCATCCATTCAAAAACAATCTAAATGTTATCTTTCATGATTTTCCCTACTACTCGGCAAAGAACACTTGCCTCCACAACCTATGTCTAGAACATGGGTGCGTGGAACTATCATTCCTACAAGTCTTTCAACAATGTCATGACAATGGTAGAGTGATAGCTATTATTGTAGGAAAATTCAACCAGTGGAAATTTTTATACCAACGATCCCCTAATATCCAGAAAACATGATCACATCATATCCTTTAATGTTATGATGATCCTATTTTTCTTCCCATTCGTATGAGGGAGGTATGAATTGTTGAGGCATAATTGGGTTCCAGATCAATCTATGATCATCTATCGATGCAAGGATGAACATAACCTTCCAGTGGAAATTTCTTCCATCTTATGGGTCTTTATTCCACTAAATAAAGGTTATTTATCTCAAATGGTTGGTGAGAAACTCATGATTAAGAATATTCACATTGTACGGGAGTTTGATGATTTCTTTCCAGAGGAATTACCGGGACTTCCACCAAATAGTGAAGTTGAGTTCTCAATAGAAATCGTACCGGGTGCTTTGCCTATTTCAAAGACACCTTATAGAATGGCCCCAATTGAGTTGCAGGCATTGAAGAAGAAACTCCAAGAGAATCTTGATAAGGGATTCATACGCCCTAGTGCGTCACCTTGGGGAGCACCTATTCTATTTGTTAAGAAGAAAGATAGATCAATGAGACTCTGCATTGGTTATCGAGAACTTAACAAGATCACTATCAAGAACAAATATCCTCTCCCACGCATTGATGACTTATTTGACCAACTACATGGAGCACAATACTTTTCCAAGATTGATCTTCATTCAGGGTATCATCAATTAAGGGTCAAAAGGGAGGATATACCAAAGACGTCTTTCCGTACAAGGTATGGACACTATGAATTTATAGTGATTCCATTTGGTCTTACTAATGCCCCTGCTATCTTCACGGATCTAATGAATAGAGTCTTTAGAGACTATCTTGATCAATTTTTGGTAGTCTTTATAGACGATATTCTTTTCCATTCAAAGAGCAAGGAATATCATGAAGATCACTTGAGAATTATATTGAAGACCCTGAGAAAGGAGAAGCTTTATTCCAAATTTAACAAGTTTGAATTTTGGCTTCAAAAAGTTGCATTTTTGGGTCACATAATCTCAAAAGAGGGGATATATGTGGATCCAGCAAAAATAGAGGTTATCGAAAGATGGTCGAGACCAACAACAGTAACTAAGATCCGAAGTTTTCTTGGTTTGGCTGGATATTATCAACGTTTTGTGAAAGATTTTTCACGATTATCTAATCCACTCACCAAGTTGACTCGGAAAGGAGTTATGTTTGTTTGGACGGAGGAATGTGAAGAGAATTTCAAGGAGTTGAAAAGAAGGTTATACAGTGCACCTGTGCTCACACTGCCCTGTAGTGGAGAAAGGTTTGTGATCTACAGTGATGCATCCAAGAAGGGATTGGGGTGTGTTCTTATGCAAAATGATATGGTGATAGCTTATGCCTCACGACAGTTGAAAATCCATGAGAAAAATTACCCAAAACATGATTTGGAGTTAGCTGTGATAATCTTTGAATTAAAGATTCGTAGGCACTACCTTTATGGTGAAAGGTGTGATATTTATACTGATCATAAAAGTTTAAAGTATATTTTCACACAAAAGGAGCTGAATGTGCGTCAAAGAAGATGGTTGGAGCTGATTAAGGATTACGACTGCTCAATCCATTACCACCCTGGGAAAGCAAACAAGGTGGCAGATGCATTAAGTCAACAAGACCATGATAGTTTATCCATGATGAGGATCACAAAAGATCCAATATTTATGGATTTACAAAGTAAGGAACTTGGAATTATAATGGAAGGGGAAAATTCTTATCTTTCTCAAATGAATTTTCAACCATCTATACATGTGAATATTAAAGGGGCACAGAAAGAAGATGACGAGTTACAAAAGAAGGTGAGAAACATTCCTGAATTCAACCTTGATTGTGATGGGATAATAAAGTTTAGGAATCAGGATTTTGTTCCTTCCATCCTCGAATTAAAGAAGGAGCTGCTAGATGAGGCTCATAGTTCTTCATTCTCTATTCATCCTGGAATCACGAAGATGTATAGGGACCTGATAGAGTACTTCTGGTGGGATGGCATGAAAAGAGATGTTGCTGAATTTGTCTCTCGATGCTTGGTTTGTCAACAAGTTAAAGCCGAGAGACAAAAGTCTAAGGGGATGTTACAACCATTACCCATACCCGAATGGAAATGGGAAAACATCACTATGGACTTTGTCATAGGACTTCCTAAAACATCCAAAGGCAATAATGCTATCTGGGTCATAGTTGATCGTATTACAAAGTATGCACACTTCATTTCTATTAGAGACGATTTCTCTCTGGATCAGCTTGCCAGGATATATGTAATGTAAGTGGTAAGATTGCATGGAGTACCACTTTCTATTATATCCAATTGGTATCCGAGATTTTCCTCGAAGTTCTGGAGAAGTCTTCAGCATACTCTGGATACGGAGTTGAGTTTCAGCACTACTTATCATCCTCAAACAGACGGTCAGTCTGAGAGAACAATTCAAACCCTAGATGATATGTTGAGACCATGCACTATGGATTTCAAAGGTGGTTGGGATCATAACCTACCTTTGGTGGAATTTTCTTATAATAATAGCTTTCACTCCAATATTCAGACGGCTCTTTATGAAGCTCTCTATGGAAAGAAATGCAGGACTCCAACTTGCTGGGATGAAGTTGGGGAAAGAAAGCTATTAGGACCTGATCTCGTTGATGAAATGGAAGAAAAGGTCAGATCTATTCAACAACATATAAGAGCAGCTCAAAGTCGACAGAAAAGTTATGCCAACAACCGAAGGAAAGACCTAGAGTTTGAAGTGGGTGATAAAGTGTTCTTACGAATATCTCCCTCGAAGAGAGTCATGAGATTTGGAAAGAAGGGGAAGTTGAGCCCTAGATATATCGGTCCTTTCGAAATACTGGATCGTATTGGGAAGGTAGCTTACCGATTGGCGCTTCCACCGAATCTCTCTCAAGTTCACGATGTGTTCCATGTATCTCTCCTGAGAAAGTACATACCTGATCATTCACATGTACTCAGCTCAGATGTTGTACCGCTGGAGCAAGATCTTTCTTATGAAGAACAACCGATAGAGATTCTGGATCATAGTGAAAAAGTCTTACGAAACAATACCACTTTATTGGTGAATGTTTTATGGAGGAACCACCAATTAGAAGAAGCTACATTGGAGCTTGAGGATATGATGAGGGAGAGGAATCCTCATCTGTTTGTTACAATGTGACGAATTTCGAGGGCGAAATTCATTTTAAGGGGGGTAGAATGTAACACCCGAGACTTTTATGTTATATAAATCATCAAAGGAATATTTTTCTACACAATACTTTCTTGGATTTCTTTACACGAAATCACGACCTTCTTCTATAGCTTACGTCGTACGCAATACCGAGTTTAACTAAACAATGATATGATATTAAAATATTATTAAAACTAGCAGTTATGAATAGTAATAACCACTTTTTGTAATTTTTTAAATTTTATTTTTTCAAAATGGACTTCACTTTTGGATTCGGAATATCGAAATTAGCCTAGGGTGAAATTTTGGTATTTTTCTGAAAAATTTCAATTTTTGATGAATAGTGAAACCACTAAGTGGTAGTTAAAAAAAACTGAATTTTTCATAAAACATAATTTTTCTGCTTCTGTGAGTGGAAATTCGAAAATCCGAGAGACACGGTTAATATCACGGACTAAAATGTGGTTCAATGAGATGAAAATAATTTTTGGTGAATTGTAACTTTTTACTTTTTTTAACCACGGTTAAAAGTAAATAGGATCATTAAGGGTAAAGATGATTTTATTATTACCCTAACACATGTCCTAATTCTATTGGATAAGTGCAATTCGACCAAAAACAAACTTAGGAATAAAATATGACCATTTAGGCCCACTTGGATTAGATTAGGACATTTATTAATAATTTATTTAAAGAAGGGTTAAAATAGTTAAAATCAATGTTTAATAAGTAAATAATTTTTAATATAAGGTTATACATAAGATAAATTATACTATAAATATTCATTAGAAAGCCAAACATATTTCCTACATAATTATATTTTATTTGAAATTTTTAGACATTATATAAATTAATTTATTTATGACACAATGATGATGCAGTAATTATTTTATTAATGAAATATTGACATAATTGATGTTATAAATACCAAAATAAATGTAATTTGAGACTTTTTTGGAATTCCACTAATTTTATAGGTTAATATGACATGTTATTATTGATTTAATTAACTTTTTTTGAACAAATACTTCTGTTATGATTTTCACAAAAATCAATTACTAAATAGTGTCAAAATTGACATAAAATAGTTTTTAAAACATATATTATATTAGTAATTGTTATTTTATTCCTAAAAATTTAAGGATCTGCCAAATGACATAGATAAGGTTATATATATTAATACTAAACAAATTGGGGTTCGTTTTTCTGCTTATAGTAAGTTTATTAACCTTATAGTATGAGAACACAAGAAGACACGGAAAAAGTAAACTTATTTATCTTAATGTTAAATTTAAATGATAAGGTTAAAATAATAACCTAAACTTGTCTAAATTCTATTTTATGAGATTATTTCCACCCATCCCCACCTTAGCTTAGAAATATATCAATTTGGAGCTATTTAAAACCGAACTTGACTTTATAATAAAATAATATGTTTAGTTTTCCCAAAGGTGCCCCTCTCCTTCCTAATAAAAGGACACCTCCTCCCCCTCTTCCTCACACCACTTTGAGCCTTCATTCTCGGCCAACCTATGCCAGCTTCTCCTCTCCACTTCCATAGAGACATCCTAGAGGTCCTGGTCTTCTTAAAAGACCAATTTTATTGCCCTAAAAGAAGGTCTCAAAGAAGCACTTCAAAGAAGAGGTAATGTCCGTTACCGATTCCTTCATCTTTATTTCTTCTTCCACATATTCTTCTTTAGTTGTTTCATTATGAAGTAATAACATCAGTATCACTCATATACTGATATGTTATTATAAGTATGAAACAACCCTATTTCACCATCTATCCATCATACGGAAAAAGAAATCACCGCGCGTGCGTACGTACGGAATACCGTCTCCACGCCCTGGTGTAATCTATTTTCCACCACCAACTTACCTGGATGGGTATAACGGTGTAAATAATGACTATATATTACTATTATAAAGTGATACTGATTCTTAAATAGTATACATACACTCCAATACAATTCCACGATCATAGGAACGATATCATCACTCGTGCGTACATACGGAATACTGACTCCACGATGTGATGCGACTCGTTCTACATGATCTTCATTTCATAATGATTATATAAATTAATTGAATGAATGAATATGATATATACTACACTAATACCATTCTGGAAATGAGGTATCTATAACATAAATATAAGAATAAGAATTTATTCGACAAAAAATGCATATGAACAAAAAGTTATAAACACCCGAATAACAAGTAGCAATGAAATATTACTACTATGATGTGAAGAATATGACCATATATCATATCATAAAAATAATTATGATTCTCGAATAAGTCAATAACATTATTTAAATCATTATACAGGAGTTTCGGACACTTACGAAGCAAAATAGACCTAAGGTAAGTGAAATATCACAATCTCATTTTTATCCGAGATTGTTTATACTTTGGTATTTACTGGGGTGTATTTTATCATCCACATCCATGTTTTCAAAATATGTAATATATTTTCCATCCACCTAAAATTTTTTAAATCCTATTTTACCCTTCGGTGAGATTTTAGTAAAAGATATGAAAGGAATCTTTTATTGTTTTTCGTACGAGGTACTTTTTTGACTTTTCCGACAAAAGTACGAGAAGAATGTTTTTTTAACTTATACGGCATGAATGGATTTTTAAAACATTATTTCCAAGAAGCTTCATTTAAAAGTTTTCAAGTTTATTTTTAATAAACTTCTTTTAGTTTAAAATTGTAAGACATGTTAAGAAAGGAAAATGTTTTTGAAGTAGAAAGGCTATTTTCCTCAAGAATGGAGTTCAAGTGTTTTATCAAAATT
Source organism: Viscum album (assembly GCA_963277665.1). Taxonomy (NCBI): domain Eukaryota; kingdom Viridiplantae; phylum Streptophyta; class Magnoliopsida; order Santalales; family Viscaceae; genus Viscum; species Viscum album. The sequence continues at coordinate 1,766,092,838 of OY728152.1, forward strand.
ATTTTCCATATAAGATAATAATGGGGTCTGTTTCTATCCCTATTATTACATTGATTTGATTATGTTGTGATGTAATTATATTTATGAATTACATTATCTTAAATGAATTGTTTTATGATTTCACAATGTTTAAGATTCCAATTTTTATTACATGGGTTATGCAATGATATATGATTTTTGATTTTGTGGCACACATAAGAATGGTATCATTATGAGATGGGTGGGACCTATATCTCCCTCCAATGAATTGGGTAAAGATTTTATATCTCATGAGATAGACATGGCTGGAATGGTAGGTTATGCCGATTCAGTGAAACATGACTGAAATGAGGGTGACTCGGTTCAGAAATGGACTTTGTCCACTAAGATAGTATTGGAAATGAGTCTTGACTAATAAGATATGATTCTCTATTATTATGTGTGTATGCCACAAAGTTTCAGGTTTTATGTTATGATTATTGTGATTACATTTCACTTCCATGATTTATCCCATGTTATGAAATTATGATCTCTTTTGCAGGTGAAGATTTCCAAAAGTTACGTGCTTATGTATATGATGCGATTGATATTTCTTTTGTTTACCCTTACTGTGCATTTGAGCTCACCCTTTTGTATGTTTTCTTTCCCCAGGTCAGGAAGAAGGTTATTAAGTAAGATATGCAAAAAGGAACTATAGATATGATGAAATAAATGGGAGACAGTGTAGACGCTTTATGAAGCAGTTGTTTATGTTTCCCAGTTTCTAAAGACACTATACCTATACGGTCCTTTCGTGGTTTTGTTATATGTTGTAATAAGTATGCTTCAATTTTAAAGTATTAAAAATGTATGTAAAGTATGGGTCGTTATATGTATCATCTGGAAGATATGTGAACTAGGCCAGTAGATAGAGAGTGTGTTCCTTCAATGGTACGAGCTCTGGCATTCTGACGACATAGTCACCATATATCTTCTTGATGACTATATCATAGTCCCATTTCACATTCAAATGGGGAAATTCAATCTCAAGGGCCTACTCGCGAATAGTAATGGGATCCTGATACTTTTCCACATTGATAGAGCAACCTTATGACAATAGTAATGAATATGGTAGAATGACATGTGACGGGGAAATGAAGGTGATACTCTAGGAATCCTTTTTGATCCTCGAGTCATTGATCCATCTGCCGGTGGGGAACTGGGAAGCACCATCGAAGTTCATTTTACAGAATGTCATTGCTTGGTTTACCAAGAGAATCAATTCATTGGAGAAATCAAGATCCAGGGACTGGTCTGTAGTAGATGGATGGGAAACAATGAGTTCTGCAAATTCTTGCCACCGCAATTGCTTACTGAGGGAAAACCCTGTAGTTATGATTCTTGAGAATCACTTACCACTAAGTTAGATTACCTATCAACATGGGGCGATTCAGGATTTAATTCAGCGGATCTACTCCAGAAACCAGCTATACCTCGTCGTGCTGCAAGCAGTGTCACAATTTCTATAACGAATACCAGAATAAGGAAACTTTTCTCGATAGAGGAGTATCTAGTCTCTATATCGAGGGTCATGCATCTAAGGTATTAAAGATTGTTCTTTGTCCCCTATTTATTCTTCTGAGTGCGAGGGGCACCGAGAGAGAATTCTGGGGTGGTCTGGTAAAGGACCAGTGGAATTCCATTGATAGGTGGAAATAAGACTGGTGGCTGGAGAAGGTTTAACTTGAAATACTCTAAAAGAGTCTGGCATTGTTTATCCCACTCAAAGAACATTCTTTTCTTCATGATGCATTACACCTGTTGGCCGAATACACAATGAAATGGTGTATATAGGCCAACTGACATTGGATGCCTCGAATCTCCTAATTGTTGCTTGGGGAAAATATCTGAATGATGGTTGTAATCTTCTCCAGGTTGATTTTGATGTACTTGTTTGAAAAAAATAATCCAAGATACATTCTAGTGTTGACCCCGAAGGCGCACTTTAATGGATTCATCTTCATGTGGCGGGAACAGAGGTATCCAAACATATTCTCAAGGTATTTGAGATAGTACTGGTGTTGGTTATATTTGACCACCAGATTATCCATGTAACATTACACCAATGTTGTAAGGATCATCTTAACTATGAGATTAATATCCCATTAATAGGTGGAACCTACATTCTTTAAACATAATGGCATAACATGGTAACATAAAATACCATGTGGTTCCCTATGGGATGTAGGCACCTCATCCACGGGATCCATTCGGATCTGGTTATACCTAGAGTACTCATCCATCAAAAAGAGGTCATGGAACACATCTATAGAATTGATCAAAAAAATTTCACTGGAAGGGGAAAATCGTCCTTTGAACATTGATAGTTGAGATCCCAGATGTCGACGCAGAGTCTGGTATATATATTTTTCTTCCAGACTGGCACAATGTTGGTCAGACATTTGGGTTACTTGAGCTCCTTAATGAAATTTGCTCTAATAAGATTATCAACTTATACCTCATCCATTTAACCATAAGAAGGATGCATCTTTTATGGAGGTTGTTTGAACCCGTGATGATTTTCCGTGAGACCGATGCGATGGACTACTATATGAGGATCTAGTCATGGAATCTCATCATAAAATCATGTGAATACATCACGATGTTGTTTCTGGAAGACTATGTAACACTGTTTCACCTCTAGGGGCATGGAGGCATATATCAGTGTGGGTTTTGGAACTACCTAACTACTGAGGTTCACATTCACAAATTCATCGACTGGTTCAGAGACAACCTCTTCAAAGGTGGGGGATTAATCCTCTAAATCATGTTCTTCACATATAGTAGAGGAATGCTTAGTAGGAGGAGTTTCCTATGAGTTATAAGATCCCAATGGGAGGCTGGTACATGCCTTAGCGGTAGTGGACACTATGTTGGGGAGCTCATCTACTGCTGAAACCATAGAAATGAAAGTTTTTATTCCAATTCCACATGTTCTTCGTCCCAAGGGACTATTCTAGATGATATTGAAGCAATAGGGGAATGTTGACTGGAATAGAATTATACAAGACCGTCGAAACAAGAAACTGCGACTTATTTCCATTTCCATTGGGTGGACATCCTGAAACATTATGGGGGTAGGGATCTCTTGGATTACCTGAGACTAATTTTTGTTGGAGTATGAGGTGACCTTATGACATCACATAGACATGGTAATGAGTTCCCCCCTTCTTTTAGAATTAACGATGAATTATCCATTGATCAGTGTTGCAGCCTCCAACCGGTGGATTGGAATGATATAGGCATCATCTAGATCTGTCTAGGTGTCGGTCGTAGCCATAGAATGCTCAAACCCCTTAGCATAAATCATCTTTTCTTAGATCTTGTAATAGTCAGCATCCAGATAGCAGACTTCAAAAGAGGAAAAGGGACACACATCACCTTGAAGCATGCCTAATAGACATTAAGGGAGTAATTGATGCACCAATGATTTGATGAAGGAACCACTGCATACAAGAGAATCCATATCCTAACCATCAATGAATTATAAGTGTTGTATTGGGAGACAACCAAAAATGTGGTGCTGGAAACTAGGCCACCAATATTAGTCATTAAGCGGATATTTTTTATCAGTGTTTGTTCATTCCTGCCATAACCATGGATTCATAGGTTAGAGGGAATTAGATCATTCTCTGAAAACCCTAGTTTTCACAGTGTCCGAGTTGGTATTAGATTGATTCCAATGCCCATGTAGACAAGGCTACAAAAAACATCCATGAAATTGAATTGTCTAGTGAGGTAATGTGGGAGAATGTGACCCTGTTTGGGAGGGCCTCTGTTTTCCCCATGGATTGGGATGATGGCTTGGAATTGAATGTGCTTGACTACCTCAGCATGGAAGGATTTTACAGCTGCTACCTCCATCTCAAACTGGAGGGGGATTCTTAAAGACTCTATGAGGACCTCACACATATCTGATGATAGGCTAAGGGCCTCAATGATGGAGTGATTTTCAAGAATGATGGTACGATGTTTGACAATATCATACTTCCATACCAGGTATGAACTTATACTTATAGGAAGTTTCTCTACGACATGAGGTAAGGTGGGAATTGGAAACTGGACTGGTGGCTGACAAGTTCTAGGAATCTCTCGATGCTCACTAGTTTAAGCATATAGAGTGACTATTAGATGAGAGCATGATGACCGAGACCAGTCTTGAGCGAATGGTGGCTGATCACAATGCAGTTTAGGTGCCTCTGCATAATCCAACAACATGAATCGTTGAAAAGGCAAAACTATTGTCACTAGATGAGAAGTCTATGCGTTTTGAGCTCTATGCTGGGACTAGTTCATGGCTTTGATATCATACATATCCTGGCTCGAAGTACTGGTCATGGCACTTCGACGAATGATATTATCACGGCTCCACTGATTCTAGCGATGGATGGGGACATTGGAAGGATCCACCTGGCACTTCTTATTGTTTGGAATCATATAGGGGTTTATCAGGTCTATTGTATTATCTGAGTTATATCCCCGACAGTCACTCAATGAGTCATCCACTACTGAATGGATTTTAGGAGGAATCACTATCTTCAGGGACATGAAATTGCCGAGAGTAAGGGATGATGATGTCATTGGAGAGGGACTTGGTTTTCCATTGAATCATCAGTTTTTTCTATTTTGAGAAGGGGACTTGTGAGATGACGATGAAGATGTAGTAGATGAAGCTTCTGATGGATTCAGTCAATTCAAACGTCCATAGAAAACACCAAGGGCATGAGCGACTGTTAAAAATAAAAGCCAACATAATCGTTTCATTTTGCTGTAGTTCGCAGTATAAAAGAATAAAATGTTCATTGATAATTTTATAGATGTGTGTATCTGTGGTGGTATGAATCTTAGAATATATATATATATATATATTATATTAATGTCAATATATTCGAATGGAATAATAATAATTTGGGGTTCTATAATTAAAATTGAAAAAAAATAGTTTGATGGATGATGATTACTCTTCTTTTGGTAACTCCATTTTTCCAGCAAAAGGATTCCATGGATAAATTAATAAATAAAAATAGTCTTCTATGATTATGGGTGGAATTTTGGGATATTATTTTGGACGATTTTTGGTACTCAAATGACTTGAGATTTGTAAATATGTGGTAGGGATGGTATTTTTATTATTGAGTAATTCACAAAACCTATATCAGGGTCAATATGTGTTCCATGTGTTTCTAATAGGGTTGTTTATACATGACTCATCACATGTACTAAACTTAGTGGTCCTACTTCGACAACATAATGTTTCTGGTGAGGAAAAAATGATAGATCTTGTGGATCAAATACTGAAATATTAAAAACCAATACAACCCCTTAGTCAATTATTTGGGGTTAGACCACAACCTAGAGGATCTATTGTTGGAACATGGGGACGTAATGAGGCGGATATGGAAGCATTTTTGAGTACCAATGTGAATAATTTTGCAGGAGAATGTAATTTCCATGTGGTGTAATGTAATGAAAACTGATTATATGAAATATTAATTTTCAAATAAATTTTATCCATTCAATATTGAAATTACATGGAGCACAATTATTATCTTATATTAGAATAAATTCTTGTTTTATATATATTTATTGGACTCACTATATTGTGTTTGTGTTACAGGATTCCCAATGTTTAGATTCTTCTATATAAATCAGAATGTTTATCTTTACTAAATGAATTTCGATTAATATTCATCCATATAGACACTATTGTCATTTAGTGGGACCTTGATCATCGATTTCCCACTCGTAATTTAATCTAAAATAGTATATAATAATATTTTTATTTCCCATCAATGAATGAAATTCTCCACCCATTTTCTATTTTCATCAATAAATTATTCACACTCAATGAGTAAACTTATGTTTTGAATCCGGAAAACAATTTCATTGTGGGAAATTACACCATAGAAGTTTAGATGTCCTTATATAGTAGCATGTTAGCATAAATGTAATCCCTTATTTTCTATATATTAAATAAAAAAAGTCTCAATAAATATGGGAAAATAAAATAAGATCCTGAATTTGTTACCTCTTTATCTACTAATGCCTATATATCATGTTGATTTCATCTAATTAGTTTACACATCTGAAAAATAGAAATGTTCTCAAAACCCATCATGAAAATGATTGGAATATCATAATATATAATGGCATAAGAATAGTTATTTATATCAACATTCCGTCCCCTTTATCTATTTATAAATTCAATCATCATATTTTTAGATATATAAAGTAATAATAAAACATCGAAATTCATACTTAAGAAGGAATTTAAAAATTAAAAATATTCAAATTATTGATAAAAAAATTGATTAGTTTTTTATATCAATTTGTAACAATTTAATGACAGGATTTAAATACAATAATTATATTTTTAGATGAAAATATATAAAATTGATGTTTTCTTGATCATTTCCAAAAAATTAATAGCTTAATTTACATAGTCTTGAATAATTACGATATACTATACTAGTATTTGTTTATTATGGTAAATCTGTTTTGTATGATCCATTATGTGGATATCGTAATTAAATAAACATGAAAATATATTTTATGGAATTATATTCTATATATAGACTGCTAATAAATCATAGAATGATCCATGAATTAATTTAATATTGGACTTATGCAAAAAAATATGTAATAATAGATCCTCAACAACCCTAGGTAACCCTAATTTCATTTACAATTGTATTGGAAAAATATATTCATGTATTATATTCTACATTCCAACATTCATAAGTCATAGAAAAATGTAACTCCCATAATAAATATGCCATAGTGGGATTGAATCCAGTTTATGAAAAAAGTGTAATAATATACTAATGAAATAAATAATAAAAATGAAATATATTAAAACAATGTGACTAATGCATGAAAAAAATAATATAAAATGTAAACCCACAAAAAATAAGAAAACTATTTTTCACCTACAATTATATAGAAAAAATGAAATATTGTAAAAAAATCATTATATATGAAGATAATTTTTATTGCTAATATCATATTTATATATCAATATAAATTGGACTTGAGGGAGAAATAATACCCTTAAAAACTCTTTAGAATATGACATTCCAAAAACAGACACAATGAATAAAAAAATTGTGTTCAAGTGAATCATCATTTCATTTAATATTCATTGGATTTTAACAATCCTTTATTGTGTTATAAAATGGATTAAATATATCAATAATGTAAATGAAAAATATTTTCTATATCTAATTGTATATTATATGACATATTCATCATAAATTTTATTTAACAAATTAAAAAAAACGAGACATAATTTCTAAAATCTAACACATTTTTTTGGAATTTGTTTTCTGAATCAATGTATTTCATCTAATTAATTATAATATTTATAATATCTTAAATTAAATAAAATTTATTGATGTATTTAGTAAAATAAGTAATAATTGAATAATATATATATATAAAATAAATTAGAAAAACCCAAAACCAAAAAAATCATCATTCAAAGGTGTATATTAAATTTTTTATATGATATATATAGAGTGAACATTTTAATTTTTGAACTTGAATATCCAATTCATCTATTTTGATTTTTCTAGAAATAATATTGATGTAATTATTCACTATCATGTTCAAATAATATCATCATGATATTGGTTCCCATGTTGGTTTTCCTTAATAAAATTTAATGCCTCGTAGTCCCTATGCACTATAATAACATAATCATTCCAATCACAATTGTCCCAAAAAATAATACTATAATATTATTATTATTTTCCTATATATTATTATTGTTTTCACAGATCCCTATCGGTAATAAATAGTTTTGAAACTAAATTATACTTCTATAATTTTGAGGTAAAACACGTATCAAATATAAATAGAATTATTTTTTTTAGAAAACCAATAACTTGTGCTGAATACACTCCAACATCATCCATTAATATAAATATTTGAAATATTTTGGCCCACATTATCTAGATTTGATTGGTTATCAATTTATTACACCCATAATGTCTTCGAAATCTGATCATGTAGCCCAAAATTAGAAATTTAAACCTCAATGAAATATCCATTTCCATGACATAATGACATCACATTATTTTGTATCATATAATAATATAATTAAACTATAAAAAAATTAATGATGTTTTGGTAACTACATTAGATTTCAATGAGAAAGAATTCATAGTCAAACTACCTATAATTCCCTTCATGAAAAATATTACCCATTCAAATACCGATTTAAAAAATTTTAGATGAAATCAAAATTGTTCTTATAATAGACTTATTTCATATAAACCCATTTTTGAGTTTAATAAATATGTTACAAGAAAATTTCAGGAATTCTAATATAAATGTTGATTTCATTGGGAAAGGGTATAATGTTATCTATTTCAATTCATTTCATAGGATATATTATGTCTGTAATTTTATGTGTTTATCATAATTATCTAATAAATCTATCCTATTGTCCTATATATATTTAAAGTTCATCATTCTTGATTATAGAGCATTAGGATAATAATGTATAAAAACAATAAAAAATTCTATTCCTAAAATTTTAGTCCCAAAAGTAGAATGGATACCCTGAGAGGGGGGGTGAATTAGATTTTTGGAATTTTTTAACAAATTCATCCGACCCCACTATATCCTGAACTTTTCATTATTATGGTAAATAATATATATATTTAGTCTTTATACTTATCTATTCATTTCTATCATTATATAGTGTTGATGCATATAATGTATTGTTGGTAATAAATAATAAGGACACATATAATTTTTATTGTGCCACCATCACTGGGTTATTATATGAAGTATACGATTGTAATGAAAAAATTTAACAAATATACTAAATTCATGTTGACATAAAAGCTTTCAGATTTGATCACTAAATACCTCCGACTCACTACCTAATATGATTTAGGAAATGATCACTACATCCAAAGGGTACCTCGCACTATCTTTTTCTCAATGGTCACTGCAAGTTGAAATTATCACCATATTTCTCTTCCATTTCCTAATACTCCTGAAAAGATTCACATATTAATTAATGGAACATAGGTCCCATTATTAGTAATAATTAATGCATACCCAACTATAGGTATATTTACTATATATTTGTTTTTTCAAAAATGATCCATCACTTATGTGAAAACACCTGGATACATCACTTCCAATATTCAAAAAACTATAACAAACTAAACATCATTGTAGCCACATTAATTATACTATTTTTGTCTTTAGAAATATCTTTACAATATTCCATGTCATCTATATAATAAATGAATCTAGGAGTGAATAAAATCATAATGTAAATACAATCTAATGGGTTATATTCTATATGTTCTTATTCTTCTAATGTGTCTTCATAATTCAGATATTTCAATTATACTGTACAATAATAAAACCTGTTGAATATTTTTTTTACAATATTATGAAATTATTAATAACCATTACGAGATACCTTGCACCACATAGAGTATGGGCCTTGTGGAATTCCATTTCACCCTGATTGCCTCAAATTTTTGTATGGACAAAATAACATGATCCGAATTTTCATTTTTGAGTTACAATGCCCTAGAAACAAATTACACTATCTATGATTTCCATGAATACCACATCCTTCAAGATCTATCTTTTTCATTGAAAAACACCTTCATGATATACCACCTTTTTTAATCACATCCTTTGAGTAAATCCACCTTCACATATCACTTCATTCATTATTAACATTCATCATGGAATTTCTACCTCATATAGTAGATACATTGAAATATTATATTCTCATGAATAATATTAAACATATGTGAATTATTCTAGTGATAATATTCTCTAACAAATTACTCTCTATCAAATTATGTGACTAGTGGTATTTATGTTGGAAAATAGATCCCCAAAAACTGATAATTATAAGTTCCCAAAAAACCATTGTGGTATGACCTTCACCATGAACCTTGAATATTGTCCGCGGATATAATTTATTCAATAGAGGAACCCATAAAATCACTAACTTCTACCAATAAATAATTATCCCATTATAGAAGCCCTAATTCACCACATTTTCACAACAATGAATTATATCCATATGAATTAATCCTTCTATACAATACACATTTTGGATGACCTTTTTTTGATTCCTCAGTTCACCGCCTTTGATCTCAAATGACAAATATCCTTATGGAATTCTATTGTAATTCACATTGTGTCACTTTGAGGTCAGTGAAGTACACTATTTGTGGTTTTGGAAAATTTTGTCTATATGATCCCCTAGATAATATTTATCTTTCAAAAAATGATATGTGGGAATAATTTTTCAAATAAATCAATGAAAATAGAAAAAATACAATGAAAAATTTATGAAATTTCTCCCAATAATCCATCTATTTCAGTTTGTTGGATACTCATTACATTTTGAGACCATGTTAGTGAGTTTTAATTCTTCATTGAGAATTTTATTCATTCAATTTATATATTGATCCATGATTTACTCAATACACACTATAATACCATATGATCCATGCTTATCAGGATGAAAAATAGTACCATGCAATTTCCATCAATGAATCAATTAATTACAAACCCACTTGTCTCCCTTCATGATAAACCCCATATTTCATGACATAAAAAAAATTATTAATATGTATTCAAATTTTTATTTTTGAATCTCACCCAACCTCAACGCTTCCTCTTTTAGGATTAAGTGATTTTACCCTATTTTAATTTTGAAAAATTCTCTCCCATTTTAAACAAACCTAATGATATATTCCTTGCATTCTGAAGGAAGGTATAGAAAAGAGATCAACACAATAGGGTAAAACACATTATGACTCATGGAGAGGGGGCCCTACATAAACACTTTTTCTAGTGTGGTTAGTCGAATGAAATACATGATTTAATTGATGCCAATCAAACACCGATTTAGGTAAGTTCTTATTAAGTGTTTTTGGAACCTATAGTTTGGTGGAAAAAATTCCAAATTCACATTCTCATGATACACTTTAATAATTAAAAATCACATTTCATTTAAATTTTTTTCATCCATTTATGATAGAATATTTTTTAATAGATTTATAGAAAATTAATTAATTAAATACACTCCAATTAGAGAAGTCATTTCAATCTTCCTCTCTCTCATAGAATACAATTAGAGATCCCTTTATTTATTAATTAACTCCAACTTATCCAATGATATCCTAGTATCGGATTTTAGATGATCTCCATATTTATGCTGGGAACATGAAATTTTTTTATCTCCAAAAATCTAGATAGAGATAAATTAATCACCACCTTTGGTGGTGTAATAATATGTTTCCCATAAGACATCATAAGTATACATTTAATGTCAAAAAATCTATGTCAACAAAATATAATTTCACCTTTGACTCCATTTATCATCTTTAGATTTAATCATTGATAATATTATTAGTTTTCTAGATCCCAATCATATTATTACTAATTATATCACAACACTATAATATTTTTAGAATATTAAATTAAAAAATTTCATTGAATCATTTATATATAAACAGATCCTACTATGTGAAAAATATTTATAAAAAATAATATTTTATTCCAATAAACTCAAATTCTGCCCATGTCACTCAATTGAATTCAAATGCTCTAGAAATTCTTATTTATTTAATTCATCACATCACTATCTTGTATGATAAGACAATATCACATAATCTACTTCTCTAAATGTCTCCCTAAAAACCTCTTGATATTTTATATCCTAAAAAAATTCAAATAATACCATAGTGTAATAATAAAAAATGTTATCAGAAAATGTGGAATCTACTCCCCCATTAAGTACTCTACCCATTGAAAAATGTCACATGAACAAATAAATGATACAAAATATATAATACTCAACGTGAAAACAATCCAATTTGTCATACATGGGTATATTTCATACCTATTAAGATACCAACTATCTAGTTTTCACAAAACACTAATTTAGGATACTACACAAAAATATAATTCATTTTTAGAAAACCACATGTTCATTTTGACACCATATGTGATTTTATTGATATCATTTTCATCTAGTTGAATATATCATTCTTCATCTCATGCACTAGTTTCCTTTTACCACACACACACCATCTGAAATATATCTCTTCTTCATTTAGTACCAATTCACACACATAATAGAAATAGATAATGAATGGGGTGATGTGAACCTTTATATTGATCCTAAATGATATTTTTGATTATCCATATGGACAACCCTTTGAAACATTATTGAAAACTGGTTTTCTATGTTTTCACTTCTTCTAACAACCCATCCAAATTAATAATTTTTTTGTTTTTTATACCATCTTCACCCATATGTTGAGTCATCTTATAATATAATATTGATCTTTTTAACAATTTTTTTTAAACCCACATGAAAAAATTACTTTATTTGAGGCACCACTAATAAAAAAATTATAATTATTTTTCCTAGGAAGAATGTTTACAATAATCTTATATTCTATATTATTCATCAATTTTAATTATCTGTCCCATAAAATTAATTCTCAACTAATGGAAAGTCAAATAAATTTTATGTGCCATTATTTGTTCATTTTTCTTTTATCGATTATTAGAGTAAAATTAAATCGATGTTCTTATAATGATTCATTCAGAAAACATGAATTATTTTCACATAATAATAGAGAATGTCCCTCATTTTGTTAAAAAAATTTCAAATTAATTCCAACCCATTCAGCGTGATTGTAACAGAGGAGGTTCTGGGAACAACATTCATTGTTCTCCTTCTATTTCCTCCATTGTTGTAAACCCAAATTTCAACTGAACAAGCCATATATTAGTATATCATATCTCATTATACACTAATGGAGTTATGAATCTCTTGTTAGTTCATTTTCCTTCTTATTATTCTTCTACCATCATTACCATTTAAATATACCATGATTAGAAAATATAAAACATATGTCTATAAAAAATAGGCAGTACCATCCTTTCACAGTTGTGATGTTGATGCACCTAGAGTTCATCATTTTTTATTTATAACTCTAGATACAACCCAAATAATCAATTTTCACCCATGCATTCAACAATAATAGCATGCGATGACTACATTCGTCAAATATGATTTTCCCTCAGTTTTTCAAGAACCATAATATTATTATTAGGTATCGAAATATTTATGTCTTCATATTATTCTTTATATTATAATTCGTCAAGACATAAACCTAAAATACGGCCATGAATCCCATAAAAATGGCTTCTTTTGACAATAAATTATGACAAATCATGTATAAATTTTATTTTTACATCTGTTGTGTTGATCCTATTTTTATAATGTTTCATATCAATATTCATCTCATTCATGGGAGAGAGTTTATCATATACATTAAACAATTTTCCTCAAAATCATGTATATTTAGATGACTCAATCATTTAATTTTTTCCATTTCAATAACAATATTTTATTTTCATTGAATTATGACATACTGAAGGAAAATAAAATGGTAATTTTAATGTATCCATAATTTTTGAGATAGAAATTGTAATTTTTTTATCATCATCTTTCCATATTGATTCTATCTATTCTCTCAATTGGTGAATATTTATATCCCTTTATTCATTTTTACTATTTGGTTCTATCATTATGTTCTTCCCACTAGCCATATCATCCTATAGTGTATGTGAGAGCTTTTCCACCATGTCAATTTTCTCCTTTAATTTTAAAAGAAATTCAAGAAACAATGTATTTATAGAGACCATTCTATTGTTGTAGTCTTTTATTATCATGTACGTATTTTGAAAAGTGTGTATCAATATACCAATGTCAAGATTCAAAATTTATAATTTCTTTTGAGTTTATATTCAGTCCCATTTCATCATCTTTGAGTGCCTCAAAATTTATGGAAATTTTATCGAGTTATTCAAATTTGAAAGCAGTATTCTACAAAATATCATTTTACACTTCAATGTGTATTTTATAAAATCCATTTATGTTTTTGGTGTCAATTTATATCATGTGGATCTTAATATATTTAGACATATTTTCTACTTCCAGTTTCATATACAAGTCAATTAAATCACGGAAAAATTAATCTTCTGGATTTCTTGGACTTTGTTGAAAATTTTTAGTTCCAACATCACATAGAATATCTGATTCTTCAATCATTTTTGTAGCATCATTGAATGTGTAAATATTTTCTCTACATGATTCTTTTAATCCTTTATTTATTTCAATTTTGTCTACCTTCAACTGAATAAAAACATTTCTATTGTAACGTCCTCATTGATAAATTCCTATGGTCTTCAACATTTAATTTGATGTTATTCCTGTTACCATAAAACAACAAGATAATATAAGGTAGAAACTATAATTAAAAAAAATAAACTGTACCATGTTATAGAAAATTGTTCTAATAAAAGAAAATAATGCTATGATACCAACTATTATCTCTATAAAGGATTTAGATTCCCTAATATGATGGGGGTGAATAAGTGAGTTGATATTATTTTCAAAATTCTTCCTACGAAATTAGATCTTCAGTTTATCATTATAAGGGTTTCATAATTTTTTTCAATTGTATTTATATTGATCAAATACATTCCATCTATATTTTCTGATGATGTAAATCATTTATTAATGTAAAGAAGCGACAATGAACCCTATATTTTTATATTTTCCACCCTCAATGGGATATTCCCTAGAAGCATAAAATGATAATGCACAGATGTACTGAATCCACTAATGATCACTTCCAATAGAAGTTATTGGCTACTTCACTAATATACTCAGGATGAAAACCTTACATGATTTTAGGACAAATCACTTAATTAAAGGGACAATACCCCTATCATCACATCAATGGGTCCCTATTGGTGGAATGGATGACATTATTCCCCATCCAATTCTATATTATATGGTATGTATTCACACATAATGCATGTACTTGTATGTCCCCTCAACAGAAATAATTAATGCATTCCCAATTGTAGGTAGATGCACTATTGAAGGATGTTATGTGTTTCTCCTGTACTTATATGAATAATATTGAATGTATATCTTCCACTTTTGAGAAAACAATAAGAGGATTTTCTTTATTGCAACCATAATAATTAAACCGTTCATGGATCGATAATGATCATCAAGAGATTCAATGTTCTTATTTCACTTCCTTTGATTTAGTAATGAATAAATTCTTTTAAAGAAATATAGTCGAATGGTCGATAACCTATATCTTCTCATTCATATTATTCATTTCCATAATCCTAAAATTGTGATTATACTTTTCACCAGAGTGATCAGTCATATATTATTTTACATGTTCATGAACTCAAAAATTCCATTCATGAGATTCCTTTATTTACATAGATTAGATTCTTCATGAAAACCCATTTATTTGTGTAATATAAATGATTTGCTGACAGATGGTGATTCCGTATCCCAGTTATACTTTTAAGGCTATAGAAGCCTGTAAATATCTTTAGGGGACTATATTTTTGTTGTGGACTACCTTCTTTGTGAACTATCTTCTTCTTGGAATAAAAAATTCATGAAATTCCACAATCATGAATCACTGAAATATAGAGTACCACATTTTTGAATCAAATCCTTCACAAAATATCATCATCATTGAAATTTCCCCCTCTAAAACTTGTTGTTTCACAAAAATATTCAACCAGTAATGACATAGTAGTTATCCAAATTCTTCTAAAAATTATCATCTATAATTAATATTTCCATAACTAATAATTTGATTAGGGGTATCCATATCGGAATGTAGATCCTCAAAATATTCTTATAATAATTACAGAAAAATCTTTTGTGGTATAACCTTTACCAAAAACATTCTTAGTTGGCCAAAAATAACTTTTTCCCAGTTCCCCTTAAATCCCAACCGTCATCCCAATAAGGATGATCCATTTGTGGTATCCAGAAATGGCCCACCTCTCTCTAAATAGGAAAATATCCATGAGACCTGATCAGGTTATGCTATTGTCATAGAACATGGCCATTTGGTGTGTTCTTAATTCACTTCCATCATCTAAAAATTGTAATCTTCATTGATGAATTCATATGTGATTAATATAGTTCAACTACATAGTCTGTCAACTACACTATTTACCATCCAAGAATAGTAGTCCATGAAATACACTAGATAATTTGTCATTATACAAAAATAAAAATCAAAAAACCTTTGTGTCCCACAAAACCCTTTTACTATCTTCATAGAAATACTTTTATGTAAACATATTTCAATTCCATAAAATATATTTTGATATTTTGATGCATATAAATTATAAAAACACTATGAAACTATTCCACATGTTATACCAACTTTTGTGTACCACCAATAGAGAATACACCCCCATTGTATTAGATCATTTTCAATTTATCATATCAATAATCTCTTTGGAACAAAAAAACATACATTATAATACTTATTTAAAAAAACAAAATCAACCCAAATAGATTGCAATAATACCTTGTGGGATTTTTCACAAAATTGTATTTATTAAAATCCAATATCAATCATATATATAGAAAATGTTGTTTTTTGAATATTTTAAACTCTATAAACGAAAATTGTTTATAGTATTCACAATTTTGTAGATAAATACAAATTTTATTTAGTACTAGTTGTCAAATAAGACATAGTTTAAAGTTTCTCCATGATGAATTAATTTTTTTTAGAAAAACAACATGTGTCTTTTCATTATAAAACATAAAATTATTTTGTACTCCTATTACATATATACCCAATTAAATTCATCCACGAAGATGAATGTAGGTGGATTCCCTTGAATGATTGTTTTAGGATTAGACCACTGAATAATATAAGGGGACAATAGAAGCTCATGAATACTAATGAATTGTATAGAATAGATTCTCCATATAGTCACCTTGGATGATCATTCGACAATCAAATAGCCATACACCAACTACTCATATAAATTAATGATGGTATTCAACATCATAGATATCTCAATTATAGTTTACTCAGTCTAACTACTAACCTCCCCAAGTAAAATTTACTATTCATTATGGAAATATTTATTATACCATTTCCAACAATAATGAAAAAATAGACAATTGATATTCAAATAATTCCCTTGTAAAAGAATAAAAGTACCTCCTAAAATCTATATGGAGGTGTAAAAATCATTAAAATGATAATATATATGGGTTATGATTTTGATAAAAATCATTATGTCACAATAGAAATTTACATTTCTTCTAGAGAAGTTTATTATATGTTAGAAAAAATTAGTATCAACCCATGGGTAGACACAAATCATTGTATCATGAAAATAGATGATCCAATAAGAAATATCACAATAAATATTATAAAATATCCTAAAACACTAAAAG
Source organism: Viscum album (assembly GCA_963277665.1). Taxonomy (NCBI): domain Eukaryota; kingdom Viridiplantae; phylum Streptophyta; class Magnoliopsida; order Santalales; family Viscaceae; genus Viscum; species Viscum album. Next base: position 1,766,110,179 of record OY728152.1, read on the forward strand.
AAATTAAATGAATGTGGTAATATGCATAAATATTTTAAAGTTAGAGGTCTATTCTAAAAAGGAATAAGGATCCAAAGGCATAGTTTGAAGTGAGCGGACTACCATGTAGAACTCCAAGTGTAGCCTAATTATTCATACATCAATAATTTCATAAAAAATATACAAGATATCAATATGACACTATTTTAAATGGTAAATTTGATCACTTGTAATTGTACATCACCCTAACCAATATCATGAACACGAAAGCCTACATGTGACCCTTGTTAGACATGTATAGAGTTCCAACATAACATAATCATTAACTAGTATTCACATAAGGCCTATCACCATGTAAAAATCAATTTTTAATACATAAATACTATAAAATTATATGAATATATAAAAAGAAAATTAAAAATATATTTTATTTGAAATATTAATGATAATTTTGATCCTTATATAATATGTATATCCAAACCTAACATTCAATTTATTGGTCTTCTGTTCATGTTCTAAAGTGATAGAGTATAATATGTCAGTGTACAAAACCAATTCCCATGAAATGGAAATATTGTATAATATATCATAGAAAACATTACACATAGACCTCAAGATGGGGATCAGGTATAATAATTAGAAAACTATCAGTACATATATAATAGAGTAAATGGAATTATTTATATTGTGTTAGGGAATTATGATCCAATTTAACTACATCAAAATATCATTCCTAAATTTGTGTATTGGTGTTCCTATTATTCACCAATAATAAACCAATTTCTAAAGTCATTATAAATAATGGCATTTAAAAAAATTGACATGCCCCTGAATAAAAAATTATAGAAAAATAAAAATATTACACACATATATTATAATAGGTATATATACAAACATGAGTAATAATATAAATTTAAAGATATTAAATCATGTAGATATGGAAAAATTATATATTATAGAGGATAATATCCAATTAACATTAAAATATATTGATAATATGGAATATTTTTTTTTCAAAATTAATATATAAATTAATAAAACATTTTATAGGAAACAACTATCTAAAATGAATATTGATAAATTATATATATATTTTTTTGAAAAGAATTATAACAATAACTCATAAATTGAACAGAAATATATTACTCATAAAAATTTCACTCCACCATCCAATTTTTTTTTTTAATTTTATGTATATTTTATTAAAATAATATAAATGGTGTTTTATTAAAATATTATTATACCTAACTAGTATACAGAATTTATTTACATAAAAATATTATATTCAGTAAAATTAAAAATACAAATTACACCAATTTTTAATAAAAGAAAATTGTAAATAAATTTTGTAATTTCAATTTTGATGTAATTTTTAGATTTTATAATTTTTTAATAATTATATTTAGTCATTTTTTTAATTCAAAATTTCACTAATAGATGAATTTAAATTTATTTGATTTTTCAAAAATTGTTAATTATTTGGTGAATTGTGAAAATTATAGTTTTAATACTAATGTATTATATTGGTATATACAATAATTTATGGATGACTGATAAATTTCTTAATTTGTATTACATAATATATAATGTGTTTTTTGATATGATGTTTCCTTAAAAAATAATAATAATAATTAATATGTCCTTTTATTTAGCAACTAGAAATCATTAAACATTATGAAAAAAACTATATATTTATATTTCATTTATATAAGATTACACAATGTATAATTAAACATTGGATTTTTTTTAAATCCAAAAAACTACCATTGGGAATGTAATAATCCTATTATTTCTATATAAATCAATAAAATTAACAATTTATCTAATTTATATATTTTTAATCATTAAAAATTAATTTTTTGTAAAATGGTGTTAAAATGTTATTTTTTTATAATTAAAAAATTATATTTTATTATCCTAGTAAAATGTTATATGGAAAAATTAATTTACTAATTTTAATCATTATATAAAAATTACATATCATATCTATTTTAATAATTTTTAAATAAAATAAAATTACATTTGAAATAATTATTTAGAATATTTAAAATAAAAAAATTCAAATGTAATAAATAGATGAATAAAAGACCACGTGACATGTTAACAATATTTATTTAAATATTTTTATTGAGGATACAATGAAAAAAAAATTATCTCATTCCACTATTATTATTAAACCTTTGTTTTTGCCTTTTGCTTTGTCTTGGTATTGGTTGGGTTCTTGGTCATTTTATTGAGAAACCTGTGTGATAGGTTTGAAATTATGGTGTATTATTTCAACATATTGTGCGTGAATTTTTCCCCTAGATTTACCCTATGACACAACTAGAATTTTGGAGGAAAATGATGATTTTCATGTGGAATTAAATATGCACATGGTTTGAAAAAAAGATTTAATAAACCATGTATCCAAGTTGTGCATAGTTTCGATGTATTGAAAAAATGGTTTTGACCGTTTTTCATTTTCAAAAAATAAATCATATGTACACTTTAATTACACTATTCAACCATATATGTCATGGGAGGTCTCATAGCTCTCTCAAGCTCCCTTCTAACCAACTTTTGATGTGATTTTTGATTGGAAAACTTCAACTTACATCATGTAAGTGAGTTTTAGTGTAGTTTTTTCCATCACTTTAGTGTTTACGACCCCATTTCTTATGGATTCATGATTCCCACATCTAGGAATTCGTTCTTATGGTCAACCCTTGGTAATATGGGATTAATATCCTTAGTTAGGGTTAATCCCTAATAGCATGTGGTGCAGTTGTGGTGTTGTTGATGTTTTCACAATTATTTGGGGTTTTGACATCTATATTACATGGTTCCATCAATTAAAATCTTTTCATGAGTTAACATTCTTTCTTAATTTTATTATTATTTTAATTTTATTATATATTGGGTGAAAAGTTTTTTTTAAATAGTTAATCATGTGTTTCATTTTTATATGTCATGATTATGTTAAATGGTGTGTGTTTTTGATGTAAACCAATTTTTTCACTTGTATCATTATATATTATTTGAAAAATGTTTATTCACTGATGAAAGGGATGAAAATTATGATTTTTTTGTATTAGTTTCTTTTTGGTTCATAAATTGTGATTCCCTGAATTATTTTGGTTTAAGGCCATGTTGTGTTTCCTGGGTTTGTTTTAAATGTTGTCAAGATGTTTTATTGGATAATATATGAAGTTCAAATATAAGTATAATTTTTTTAGTTATTTTCGGTTTTCACAATTTTTATTTTGAACTTAATGGGATTATTTTGAAGTGTTACACATTTTAAATTTCTCATTAATATGCTAAAACCATTTTTTAGTAGAATTGATTAAGTGTTCAATTTTAAACTCACGTTTTGACATGGAATTGCATAATTCTCATGTTTATTCAATGTGGTGTCATTTGAGGTTCATGAATTTGATTTAATAATTTATGTTAAGGATAAAAATTCTGGTTTGGAATGGTATTATATGGCATTTTTCAATAGAAGTGGCTTTTTTAATAAATTTATTAATGAATTTTTTGTGTAAATCCCTCTAAAACATCATTAATTTATTTATAGAATTTTTATTGGATTTAATGAACTGAATTGATGATAGAGAACAAGTTTTTGGTAATTTATTAATCATTTATGATATAGGAATTGATTCATTAAATGAAAAAAGTATCATATAAAAAGTTGAACAAGTTTGAGCACAAAAAGAGATGCCTAGGAATCTAGGTGGGTAGACTAGGACCAGTATACATGTGATCTAGTAGTGGATTCATCCATTTTACACATAGAATTATTGATGATGAAAACACTAACTGAATTATAATGATGTTTGGGGACCACTTTGTCATTGGGGTTTCCCATCCAAGTGGCCCATACATGAGAACGTTATTGGTTGTGGTTACTTTTTCTCTGAGATACAATGTACCTACAACCCAACTGTTATCCAGTGCCTAGGGGTGTTTCGATGACTAGTCTCATTGATTATATTGAAATAATTGTTGTGATATGGTCTGTTTGGATGTTCATTTCAGATGTATGTGTGTTTACATTAAAATTGTTCATTCATTGGTGTTTCCCTCTAGAAAACAGTTTTTATATAATGTTTTATCTTTTAAATAATTATTAGTAGTATTTTTTTATTTATGAAAACATGAAAGACATGAGTCTTATAATTATTATGGAATGGAATATTTTCTTTCATATCATCCTATTAGGATTAGGCTGATATCATTTTTACATCTTTTTGTGTAATTAGACTTGGTTATTTTTGACACAAGTAAGGGAAAGGACATTAGAGATAGTGGTTTGGGTGTTAGGTTATTTTCCAAATGCTGTGTTGTTGAGATGGAATGTTGGGGATTCCCCATTTCTGTGTGGTGTTTTATGCGATATACATTCTACTCCATTTTCTGTGATGGTTTTGGGGCACTCATATGGCCACTAAACATATGTACAAGTCCCCAACCAACACTTCTTTCCCTCTTTTGATAATAATAATCTGTATCCCTATGTTTTTTAAATCATTTTGAAAATAAATTATTTTGTAATAAGGGATACATGGTTTTAATGTAAAAATATATTGGTTCTATGAAATATGAATTTTTTTTTCATGATTTTATAGTAAAATGGAAATATATTTTTGATTTGCTAACTATTGAGACTTTTTAATGTATTATAAATCTTTATAACCTGGTTATAATATGAGAAGTGTTGTGTTTTTAATTAAATGGTGATTAATGAAATGGAGTTTTTCATTAAATTAGAAGAGTTTTTAAATGGGGTGATATTATTTAAACCACAATTTAAGAGTGGTGATTTTGTTTTGTGAATGTTGTCGAGGGAAATTTTATGTTCGAGATCCCCTATTTTTTGGATGATGGTTTTGGATAGTGTTTTTCCAATTGGTTTGGATAAGGTGTTCGTTAATGATCTTTTTGGAGAATATTTTTGGCAAGCCTTTATGGTGGTTCCCCTCTTGTGTTTGGTTGTGGTTTAGGGTACTTTTTACCAAAGAACCAACTTAGTTGGGTCCTTTGGTTTTCTTGTTGGATAATCTATGCCCCTATAAATAATTAATGTATGATTGAAGTGCACCATTTGGTGTTTCGTCATTGGAAGATCCTTTAGTAGATTAAAATAAAGACTTAATTCTTATTCATAGGATATTGAGTATACTCTCTCTTCCTTTTCTTTTAATACGATCCTTTTATAGTTGTAGAATGGTTTTGGAAGGTTGAAATATACCTTAGTCTCATGAGTTTCATGGGTCATCAAAGGTGAAGTTGGAAACCACTTTTCTTATAAGATCAATTTGTAAGAGGTGAAGGGGATTTCTATTAAATAATGTAAAAAAATCTTGATTTGATGGTATTGGGAAAAACATTTATGTTCATTTAGTTCATTAAATGGTTTCTCATAAAAAAAATAATTCATTTTAGGCCACAAGGGTTTAAAATATTCCATTTTTGTTTGTTATTTATGCTTGTGGTAATATCATTCCACATGGGCTTTGTTCATGGTTACACTCCATATAATGTCAATTTCAGTTTATAGGGTCATGTTCAGGGTTGTATTGATATGTTGTGTTAAATTTTTAGGGAAATGTTTGTTGTTGAGAAACATTTCTAGGGATTTTACTTAAATTAAATCATGCCATCTTATAGTAAATTTAAAAAATTATCTATCATGATTGGAGGTGTATTTCTCATGATCTTTCTTTTGATGTTTATTGTTCGGGGCTATAGGGGAAATTCATATGCATCATTGAGTCCCCTATCTTGATGAAGGTTCTGCATTATAATAGAGTGGTATTAAGAGTGTGTTATGTTCTCATGGTTATGATTGGCATTTTCTGTGGTTTCTTAAGGAATCAAAAGTATAAGTCTTGATCAAGGGGTTTTCAATTCTATACTATGAGAAAATATATTATTCAATCATATGAGATCCAAATGTAGGACCTGATGTCAATCTGCCACATAGTCAAGAAAACCGCACAGGTGTAAATGATCATAGATTAACTTATTTCCTCATTGTGTGAGCGTGAGACAGTTTTAGTTTTTTATGAGGATGTTTCTTTTTCATGTTTCCCTGTGCGGTGGAAAGGGTCATGTGGAATATTCCCCTTAGGGTTGTAATGTATGTCGATTAAAGAGTCTGACCTTGGTTATGAGGATGTGAGGTGTAATTGGCTTCATGAAACATGTGTTGGTGAACAGTTGTGGGTGAAACTCTCAGTATGGTTGTTCACTAATTAATAACCTTGTAGGTACATTTCATTCATGGTTGTGGTTGGACTTAGATAATGATGTTAATACTCATGGGAGTGGTGAACCACGTAGTTTATCTATTTGATTGGAGTTTTATTGAATTATCCTTTTGTAGTGGAAGAATAAGTTGTGCCGGAACTACTTAGGTTATCCCATGTCAGGTTTCATTTTCCAGCTCATGATATTTGGTTAAATGTCAAGTTCAAATGGTGAGGATACCCACATTATGTTTCATATAATTTCATTTAAAATATATATAAAGATATCCTACCCCTTATAGTGGGGAGTTTATTTAGGCCACCCATTGTTGTTATCCTAGTTTATTATTGGTAAAGTAAGATGTCACTTATGTTGGGGTGTATGTCTGTATCTTTCTATGTTGGTATTATGGTTCAGTATCAGGTGTTAGTTTATTTCTTATAGTTTGGAGACAGTTTGATACTATGTTTATAAGTAATTTTGTTGTTATCTTTGACATTTGTTGGGGGTAAGTAGCCATGATCGAGGCTATCTTGCCACCAAATTTCTTCTTGAGAAGATGATGGGATTGTATTGCGGCCAATAATTTTGATGAAGTAAGGATGTGGTTACTTTGTTCTAATCCTTTGTTCATTTGAGGTGGATTATTTGAACTTATCCAGAGTATCCAATGAACATTTATATGGATTTCAGTTTAAGTGAGGTGAGAGTATCATTTAATTTTTTTGGTCAACTGGAGGTGTTTTTGATTTTGGGGATCACTAAACCATAGAAGCAGAGTCTATTTTGTCTCCCAAATCAACTCAAACCACACATTTATAGCTGGTAGTGTCCTTGATGTTGTTTTGATTGTCATTTGTTAGGAACCCTCGTTGAAATTTCTGATTGTATCATTTTTTTTCCAGATGACCTTGTAATGGATTTCAAGTGGAAGAAAGTGTTATGGTGGGCATAATTTTCACACCTAGGTTTCTCAATTTCACTTCATTCTGGTTTGGGTTAGGTACTTGGACATTTTCTCAGGAGCCATTTGTTAAAGGATAAATTTTTTTGGAGAATTATATACTTTTATTATTTTCCTATATTTCCCATTAGGATTCCCCTAAGATCCTCATTGAATTTTGGAAGAAAATGATTATTTTTTTCTGGACAGAACTCGACCCACAGTTTGGCCGCATAGTTTACTAAAACATGTAGTAAAACCGTGCATAGTGTCTAGGTCTTTAATATTTTTTTTGGATATTTGTATCTAACCAAAATAAACATAATGTTCCCCTTTATGCCCCCATTTGAACCTATCATTCACAGGAGGTCGTCAATCTACCTAAAAATCCCTTCGATCCCACCTTTGAAAGTGGATTTGGTGGGGAAATATCAAGAGACATCACATAAGTGAGTTTCCCTAATGATTCTTCATTCAGATTATAGTTTCTTACCCCTTTTATTGTGGTTTCATGTTAATATAAGATAGGGTTTGATCATTAAGGTTAATCCTTGTGTTTTGGGGGGTAATCATATTGGTTAGGTTCCGTCTTTACTTGCATGTGGTGCAGTTCTAGTATGGTTTAAATTTATCACAAGGACTTTTGTTTTTTAACTAAAAAGGTAGGTTGTTCAATCAATAATTATTGTTTGATTCATTAACATGCTTCTATAATTTTTTATCTTGTTCTCCTTTTTATATATTTTTTGAGAATGTTTTTTTGAAAGATATTATCATGTGTTTGATTTTTATTTGGCCTAATTATGTGAAATGGTGTTTTTTTTATGTAAAACAATTTCGCATCACATGGTAGTGTTTAAAAATTTGTGAAAATTTTATATTAAATTATTCAAGGGCTGGAAATTCTATTTTTTTCTATTAGTGTTTGTTTGGATCAAAAAGGGTGATTTTGGGAATGAACATGGTTTAATGTCATGTTGTGTTTCATAGTTATGTTTTATAACTTCTCAAAATTGTGTATTGAATGATATAAAATGTGAAAATAATATTTTAATATTTTAATGGTTTGTGTATGTTTTTAAAATGGTAATTTTCAAATAGATGTACAATTTTTGATGTTTACAACTTTGGAAATGGCTCAAAAAAATTTTAGAAACATTTATTGGTAGCATTATTTATGTGTTAAATTTTAAAGACTAAATTGGACATTAATTATTCCCTTTTTCATTTTTATTACATTTCATATCATTTGGAATTATGCCAGGATTCATGAAATTGATTTATTAAATCTATTTAGGGCTTCGAATTCAGGTTTGGTATGCTATTGTTTGGTGTTTGGCCTCAAATGAGAAATTTTGTATAATTTTATCTGTATAAAGCCTTATAAAACATATTGAAGTTGTTTATAATTTTTTTGTTCTGATTAATGAACTACATTTTGGGTGAGGAATGTGTTTGGTTAATTGTTTTGTGTGTGTAAGAATTAGAAATACTGTTTTGATGTGAAAATAATTTTTTTAACATGTACAAATAGTTTGAGCACAAGTATGGAAGCCTATGTATCTATGTGGTATGACTTTTACTAATATTCTAGAGATCGGATATTGGAATTGTCCCTTTTTAATTTAGGAAGAATGAAACTGAAAACACTAAATACATGATGATGATATATGGGGACTAATAGGCCATTGGGGTTTCGTATCTTAGTGGATCTTGCTTGAAAAGGTTATATGTTATAGTTTCTTTTACACCAATATAGAATGTACCTAGGCCCCATAGCTAGCTAGTGCCTAGGGGTGTCCCATGACTAGTGCTCAAAAATTTTATTGGGCATACCATCAAAATATAGTGTGTTTGGAAAAAAAATTAGAAGCATGTGTGTTTTTATAATAATTTTTCATTCTTTGAATATTACCTCTTGAAATCATTTTTAATTTAAAGTTACATCCCATTCGAAATTCATTACTCAAATTTTTTATTTACAAAAAATAGATATATATTTGTCATTTAATGATTATGGTATGGTATATTTTCTTTTGGGGAATATTATTGCAATTTTTATGACTCCCTACTAACCACATTGGGTTTATGTTGAGTTGGTTTTGTTTGACACAGTTAAAGGAATGGTCGTCGGAAAATGTGGTTCAGTTTGTTAGAATCCATTCTCGGTGCAGTGTTGTGGAGATGTATTGAGTGTGATTCTCCATATCCTGTGGTGATTCTTAAGATTGACATTACATCAAAATTTTTAATTGTCAACATTGGGTTTGATTTTAATCCATGTATCTATATTTCGTATTTTTGTAAAGACTATTTTGAAATAAAATTTCAGATACATTTTATTGATTATTCTTCATTTTTTTATTATAATTTTGGGTAAATTCATTAACAACTATATTTATGATACCCAGGAACTCGTGTATGCCCATTAGGATTGGGAATGTCCATCAGGACATTCACCAGACTAGGACATGCATAAATTTTAATAATTTCCCAACCTAGTTCATTACAAAATGGTAACCGAGGGGGGTTCACTCATGTTGGGTCTTGTTCTTATGGGAAATAGTCTAGGTGGAATATACATAAGATTGTTGAAAACCTATATTATAGTTACTAGTGATGTTCTTGGCTAGCACACTGTAGGGTTTTACATGAGTTATTAGGGGAAGTCAGGTTCCATCTGAGTATCCTAGTCCTTGTGGTTGCTCGTTGTTTGGGAAATTAAATGGGAGTTCTTTCTATAGTCCATGTGAGTTCATAGGGTAGGGTAATCCATGTAAAGCAAGGGATATGGTCCTAAAACACACTAACTGATAGTGGAATGACTTGCATGTGGGTCCCAAACTTATGTCAATGTTACCAACCGACACCAGTTTACCACTTTTAAAAAGTGTCTTATGTCTCTCTTATTTTTTGAAATCATTTAGAAAATCTCATATCTTGGAGTATGTCATACAAGGATTTAAAGTAAATATGAATTGGTTTTATGAAATATAAATTTTTGACATGAATTTTTATAAAATAAAAATAGATTTTTAGTTCATAACTACTTGTATTTTTAAATGTATGGTTATTCATTAGAACATTGTTATAAAATGAGAAGTATTTACTTTTAAATTAAATTGTGATTGATGAAATAGAGTGAATTTTTATTTATAACCACTATATGAGAGGGGTTTAATTTTTTTTTTAGAATTCTTTTGTTGGATATTTTGAGTTCAAGAGACCATCTTGTTTTGACGATTGTTTGGGATTGTGTTTTTGTCGATTGGTTGTGATAATGTGTTGGTTAGTGGTATTTTATGATAAATTTTACGGGAATACTTTAATGTGGTTCCCCTCTTATGTTTGGTTGCAGTTATGGGTACATTTTGACCGAAGGGCCAGCTTGGTTGGGTCCTTGGGTTTTCTTGTTGGATATGCCCCCATAAGGAATTAATGTATTATTGAAGTGTGGGCTAGGTTGATTCATCATTGGATGATCCCCCAGTTGATCAAAATATAGACTTTCTTCATGATATTAAGATATTGAGTCTACCCCCACATCCTTATTATATAATTGGTACCTTTTATAGTTGGATAATGATTGTGTAAGTTTGAAATAGACCTTAGTCTCGTGAATAGCTTGTGTTGTAAAAGGAGAAGATTGAAAACATTATTTTTTGGGTTCTATTTATAATTAGTGATGGGGAATTTTGGTGATAAACTATATGGAATTTTAGATTTGATGGTCTTGGGCTTAATATTAATGGGCCTTTAGTTCTTTAACTGGTTTCTTAAACAAAAAAAATTAAATTTAATCCACTAATTTGGAAAATAATCTTGTTTGAGGATGTTATATAAGCATGCATTAATCTCATGCCACGTGGTCTTAGTTCATTTTAACAGTCGTTAAAATGTTGATATAAGGTTATAGGGTGATTTTTGGGGATGTATTGATGGGTTTTGTTCAATGCAAAAGGTTAAGGTGATTGTTGTGCGCCATTTCCAGGAAATTTACTTCAATTAAATCATGTCTTCTTCTAGGAAATTTTGGAAATTATCTATCCAGATTGATGGTGTCTTGTTTGTCATAATTCATTTAATATTTCTTGTTAGGGTGGAGAGTCTAAATTCATATGAATCATCATGTCCTTTATCTTGGTTATGGTGATGTGTTAGAGTAAAGGGTGTTTTAGAGTGTGTTATGGCTTCATGGTTATGTTTGATAGTTTATGTGGTTTCTTGTGTAACCAAAAGTAGATGGCTTGACCAGGGGTTTTTCAATACAATTACTGTGTGGAAGGAGAGGCATCAATCATCTATGAAACAACTGTTGGTCCCAATGTGAAGCTGGGACTTAGTTAGGAAAACCCAATGGGTGTAAAGGATCCTGTATTAACTTCTGCCATTACAATCATAGGGGGATACAATTTGTGTTTTATATGAGGAAGTTTCATTTAATGTCATATTGTGTTGTTGAAAGGTCATGTGGACCCAATCCCTCAGTATTTTAATATGTGTCAGTGAAACAGTCCCACCATAGTTATAAGGAGTTGGGTTGTTTTTGCCTTCATAAAACTCAAGAGCCTGAATAATTGTTGGTGAAACTCTCAGTATAGTTTTTCAGGTATATATAACCTCATAAGTCCATTTCATTCATGGTTTTTGTTGGACTCATATGAGGGTGGTAATACTCATGGGAGTGGTTAACCACATTGTCTCTCTTTTGGAATGGAGTTTTATTTAATAATCCTCCAATGGTGTAAGAATATGCGGGGAAAGAAGTACCTAGGTTAACCCATGTCAGGTTTATTTTATCAGACCATATTAGTTGGTTAAATGGCTTGTTCCCTTGGTTGGGGATAACCCCAATGTGTGTTATAGAATGTCATTCAAAATATGTAAAATGTTAGTCTCCTCTTATCAGGGGTGTTTGTTCAGGCCTCCCCTTGTTGGTATCCTAGTACTTTATTGGTAAATTAAGATGTCACTTATATTTGAGAGTATGTCCGTATATCTCTATGTTGGTATAATGGTTCAGTATCTGGTGGTAGTTTGTATAGTTTTTATTACATTTGAAGTCTCTGTGTATATGTAATTAAGTTGGGTTACCTGACTTTTATTGGTGGTAGTTAGTCATTTTTGGGGCAATCTAACAACCAACATCCTTATGGGTTAGATATGGGGATTGGATTGTGCAGAATAATTTTGTTAAAGTAAGGATGTGGTGTCCTTGTTCTAGTCCAATAATCATTTTAGGTGGACAAATTTAACTTCTCAGGAGTATCAACGGTACTTTTCTAATGATTTCAGTTTGAGTGCGGTGAGAGTATCATTTCATATGATTGTCTAACATTAGTTGTTTTGGATTTTGGGGTATGTGAACCATAGTGGGGAGTTAGTTTGGTCGCCCAAACCAACTTGTTTCACTCATTACCATCTGTTAGTGTCTTTTTTTGTAATTTATTTTGGCATTAGTTGGGAACCCTCTTTGAAATTGTAAATGGTATTTGTATTTTTTTTCAACCAGCCTTGTTGCAGATTTTAGGGGGAATAAATTGTTATAGTTGGGAGAGTTTTCAATCCAATGTTTTTGAATATTACTTCATCCTAGTTTGGGTCAGGTTCATGGTCATATTCCGAGGAACCATGTGTGAAATGGTAGAAATTTTTTGGGGAATTATATCTTTCAAATATTATACTATCTTACCCCCATGGCTTCTCTTAATAACCTTGTTGAATTTTGGACGAAATTGGGAATTTATATATGGACACAACTCAATGAAATGATTGGTCATAGAGTTTACTATACCATGTAGAAAAACCATGCATAGTGTCTAGGTGTCAAAAAATGGGTTTGTGTTATTTTTTTCTTTCATAAATAAAAATAACCTACCCCTTTCATACCACATTTGAATCTAATAGTTGAGGGAGGTGTCGATGCTACCTAAACATCCTTTGGATCCCACATTTTATGGGGGGTTAGGTGGGGAAACATAAAAATACATCACTTAAGTGAGTTTCTCTCTAGTTTCATTATTATATTTAGTGTTTTCTACCCCTTTTATTTTGGTTTCATGCCATTAGAACTTCTGGTTTCACCCTTAAGGATAATCTATGGTATTTGGTGGGTAATCATTTTTGTTAGTGTCAATCTCTACATGCTGGTGGTGAGGATTAAAATTCGCACATGGATTTTTTTTGACATCAAATTTTCAGGGTTCCATCAATAAACATTTTTTGATGAATTAACATTCTTGAATGATTTTTAATGAGTTACTTTATTTATATATTTTGTGAGAATTTTTTTTCAAATATATTATCATGTGTTGGATTTTTATTTTTAATGATTGTATGAAATTGTGTGAGTTTATTTTGAAAACCCATTTGGTATCCCTTGGTAGTGTTTTATATTTTTTGAAAATTGGTTATTAAATTATTCATTGGAAGAAAATTCTTTTTTTTTGTTATTAGTGTTTGTTTGGATCAAAAAGGGTTATTTTGGGAATGCTATTGGTTTAATTAAATGTTGTGTTTTAGGGGTTGGTTTTATATGTTCCCAAAATTCTATATTGAATGATATAAGAGGTGGAAATAATATTGGAAAAATGTTATGGTTGGGGTATGTTTTTAAAAATGGTTTTCTTAAGTAAATTCACTATTTTTTATTTTAACTATATAGGAAATGTCTAAAATAAATATTAAAATAATTTTTTGGTAGCATTGATTATGTGTTCAAATTTATACTCTCATTCTAAAATGAATTCTGTACATTTTCATGTGTATTTGATGTTGTAATTTTTTGAATTATTATATAATTCATGAAATTGATTTATTAAATTGTTTTAAGGTTTCCAATTCTTGTTTTATATGGTATTGTTTTGATTTTCGAATTACATAAAGAAATTTGAACAATTTTTTGTGTGTAAATCCTAGTAACACATATCGAAGTTGTTTGTAAACTTTTTATTGGGTTCATGAACTACATTTATGGTTTTGAATGTATTTGGAAAAAAATTGTTTGTGTAATACATATAAATGGAGTTTTGATGCGAAAAAAGTATTTTATTTCATGTGGAACTTGTTTGAGCGCAAATAGGGAATCCTTGGTATCTATGTGAGATGTCTAGGGATAATATTCTACTGATCTGATTGTGGCTTTATCCTAATTTCACATAGTAAGAATGAAAATTAAAAGAATAAATAATTGATGAATTTGTTTGGGGAACAGTAGGCCATTAGTGTTTCACCTCCTAGTGGATATTTCATGAGAAGTTTATAGGTTATAATTTCTTTTAAACTAATATACCATGCACCTAGGCCCCACAGCTTGCTAGTTCCATGGGCTATTCTCGTGATTAGTGCGGACAGATTACATTGGTCATACCATCATAATATTGTTTGTTGGGATGGTAATTTTTTTAAGATTGTTTGTTTTCATTATAATTTATCATTATTTGAATTTTCCCTCTTGAAAACTACTTTTATTTAATGTTTTTCCCCTTTAAAAAATTGTTACTAGCATTTCTTTTTCATAAAAACAAGAAATATTTTTTTTCAGATAATGATTATGGAATAGAATATTTTCATTTGGTGAATCCTATTGGTATTATTATCAAACCATACATACAACATTGGGTTTATTTTGACTTGTTAATGTTTGACACATGTAAGGAAAAGGTGGTTGGAAAAGGTAGTTTGGTAGATTAACATCCATTCTCGGTGCGGTGTTATGTAGATGGATTGAGGGTGATGTCCCCTATCATGTGTTGGTCCTTGAGATAGACTTGACAATCCAATTTCTTGTTTTCCTCTTTTGTTATTGTTTTAATCTATGTACTTATATTAAGAATTTTAGTTAACACTTAATTGGAATAAATTTTTAGATACAATTTATTGATTTTTTATGGTTGTTTTATGATTACAAATTTGGGTAAAATCTTTAAAAAAATTATATTTCCACTACAGAAGAACTCATGTATGCCTATGGGGATAGGAAATTTCAATCAGGACATTCCCCAAACATGGTCAAGAGTCAGTTTAGATGATGACCTGGCCTAGTTCGTATCAAAATTGTATCAGAGGGTTGATCACACTTTTTGGGTCATGTTCTTTTGGGAAAGAGATTAGGTTGACTAGAGATAAGATATTTCGATCTCTATGTTCTGGTTATAAGTGATGTTCTCAGCAATCACACCAAGACGTTGAACCATTGTGGGTGAATCTCTTAGTGTGGATGTTCATGTATTAATATACTCATCTGTCCATTTCATCCTTGGTTTTCATTGGACTCATATGATGGTGGTAATACTCATGGGAGTGTTGAACCACCTAGTTTTCCTTTTGGGTTGTAGTTTTATAGACTGAGCCTCTTTTGGTGGAAGAATACGTTCTGGAAGAAGTTCCAAGGTTATCCCATGGTAGGTTTCTTTTTTCAACCCATGTTAGTTTGTTAAATGGATGCTTCTCATGATGGGGAGTCCCAAAATGTTTCTCATATAATATCATTAAAAATAGTTATAATGTTTGTCTAACCCCTATGGTTGCGAGTTAGTTTAGTGCCCCCCTTGTTGGTCTCTTGGTTCATTATTTGTAAATTAAGATGTCACTTATGGTGGGGAGTATGTCTGTATCACCCTATGTTGGTATTATGGTTTACTATCAGGTGTTAGGTTATTTTTTATTCTAGAGAGTCCATTTGAGTATCTACGTATTAGTAATTATGTTGTGCTCATGGTCTTGTCTTCGTGGTAGGTAGTCTCATTCGGGGCTATCTAACCACAAACATCTTTCTTGGGTAGACATTGGGATTGGATTGTGCCCCATAATTTTGTAGAAGTAAGGATGTGGTGATGTTGTTCTAATCTATTTTTTGTTATAGGTGGAATATTTGATCTTCTCATGATTATTGTTGGTACTTTTCTCCAGATGTCGGTTTGAGTGTGGTGAGTGTATCATTTCATTTTTTTGGACAACTGGATGTTTTTTGGATTTTGGGGGTAGGTGAACCATAGTGGGGGAGTCCGTTTAGTCTCCCAAATCAACTTGTATTACTTATTTCAAGCTCATAGGGTCCTTGTTGTCATTTTGTTTGGCATTCGTTGGGACCCCTCTTTGAAAATTTCAATGGTATCATTTTTTTTTCAACCGGCCTTGTCAAATATTTTAGGTGGCAGAAAGTGTTATGGTGGGAGGAATTTTCACACATATATTTTTTGAATATTCTATCGTCCTGGTTTGGTTCAGGTTCTTGGTCATTTTCTCAGGAACATGTGTGAAAGGAGAGAATATTTGGGGAATTATATCCTTCTATTATTGGACTATCATTCCAATTTGGTTTCCCTTAATCTTCTCGTTGAATTTTGGATGAAAATGAGATTTTTTTTCCTAGAGAGAACACGGTGCACAGTTATGCTGCACAATGTACTAAAACATGTAGTCAAAACCCTCATAGTGTATAGTTGTTAAGAATGTTTTGTTGATATTTTTCCCTTTCAAAAATAAAAATAATTTCCCCCTTTATTCCCTCATTGTACCTTAGCAGTCATGGGATGTCTCCAAGCTAACAAAACATCCCTTGGATCCCACCTTTGAAGGGGGATTTTGTGGGGACACTTCAAGTCATATCACTTAAGTGAGTTTCTCCCTTGTTTCTTCCTTATCATTAGGGTTTATTAGCCCTTTTATTTTTCTTTCATGTTATTAAAACCTAGTGTTTCATACTTATAGATAATTCATGGTTTTTGGGTGGTAGAAATATTTTTTAGGGTCCGTCTCTAAATCCTTCTGGTGCGGTTGTGGTGAATTTTAAAAATCACACAAGGATTTTAGATTTTTGACATCAATGGTAGGTGGTTCAACCTATAAAAAATGTTTTATTCATTAACAAGATTCCATATTTATTTAAATTGTTACCTGTATTATATATTAGGTGCTAATGATTTATTGAAAGTGATTATCATGTGTTAGATTTTTATTTGGCATGGTTATGTGAAATGGTGGTGTTTTCTTATGTAAACCAATTTGGTTTCACGTGGTTGTGTTCTATAATTTTTGAAAATTGATTATTAAATTATTACAGTACAAAAAATTATGGTATTTGTTGAATTGGTGGGTTTTTGATCAAAAAGTGTGATTTTGGTATGATCTTGTTTCAATCCCTTGTTGTGTTTCTTTGGATATTTTATAAGTTCTCAAAATTATGTCATGAATGATATAAGAGGCGAAAATAATAATGGAAAACTATTATGTTTGGTGTATGCTTTTAAAATGGTCCTCTGAAAGTGGAGGAATTATTTTTGATTTGTACCATTTTGGAAATGTCTCAAAAAAAATTTGAAAACATTTTTTGGCATCATTGATTATGTGTTCAATTTTAAAGCCACATTTTGACAATAAATATGTCCTTTTTACATGTGTATTATATTTTGTATCATTTGGGGTTATATTAAGATTCAAGAAATAAATTTAGTAAATGGTGTCAGGGCTGCCAATTCTTTTTTGGTGAATTATTTTTTCGATTTTGAATTAAATGAATAAATTTTAATATTTTTTTTTGTTCAAAGCCTTGTAATACCTCTTGAAGTTGTTTATAAAATTATATTTGGGTTTAATGAATTACATTTAGAGTGTGAAATATGTTTGTTGAACTGTTTTTTGTGTTTTTTATTTATAAATGTAGTTATTATGTGAAAATAGTATTTTATAACATATGGAACTTTTTTGATCACAAAGAGGGAATCCTAGATGTCTATGTTGGATTAATAGGGCTAATATGCTAGTGATCCGATAGTGGATTTGTCCATGTCTCCCATATCACAATTGATTATGAAAACACTTACTAAATGATTAAGATGTTTGGGGACCACTAAGCTATTGGGGGGGGGGGGTTTCTCCTCCTAGATGATATTTCATGAGAATGTAATAGGTTATACATACTTTTAGACCAATATATCATTTACCTAGTCCCCATTGCTTTCTAGTTCTTATGGGATTTCCTATTAATAGTTCCCACAAATTATATTGGACATACCATCAGAATACCATGGTTTTGGATTGTACTTTTAGAATCTTGTCTTTTTCTTTCTAATTATTCATTAATTGAACATTCCTTCTTGAATTTTTATTTATTTAATGTTTTATCCCTTTACCAAATTGTTACTAGAAATGCATGTTTATGAAAACCAAAAATATTTTGGTCATATAATTATTATCACATGAAATATTATCATTGGGGGTATACTATTGGGCTTAGTCTCACACCCTACTTACTACTTATGGATTATGTTGTTAGGGTAATGTTTCACACATGTAAGGGCATGTTTGTTGGAAAATGTTGTTCGGTTTCTTAGAATCCATTCTCGGTCCTGTGTTGTGGAGATAGCTTGAGGGTGATTCCCCCATTTCATGTGGAGGTCATTGGGATAGTCTTTACACTCTCTTTTTTTGTGGTACTCTATGGTTTTAGTTTTAGTCTATAATTCTAAATTCTTAATTTTTGTTATGACACCTTTGGATTAAATTTTCCGATTCATTTAATTGTTTATTGTTGGATGTCTTATGATTAAAAATTTATGTAAAATAATTACCAAACTATATTTATCATACCTAGGAACTTGTGTATGCCCGTTTCAACCAGGAATGAAGATCAGGACATTCCCCAAACTCGGTCATGCGTTTGTTTTTCTGAATACCTGACCTGGTTCATGAAAAAATTATATCAGAGATTGGTTTGATCATTTTAGGTCAAGTTATTTTGGGGAAGAGTCTAGGTAAACTAGATATAGGATGGTTGGAACTCGATGTTCATGTTTTGAGTGATGTTCCTATCTAGCACACCTCAAGTCATTACAAGAGTTATTAGGGGATGTCAGGTTCTATCTAATTATTTTAGTCCTTGTGGATGCTCATTTTTTGGGAAATGAAATGGGAGTTGGATAAATAGTCACAGTGAGTTCATAGGTCCTGGTAAGTCATATGAATCATTGGATATGGTCCTAGAAAACTATCATTAATGGGGGAGGGAATCACATATGGCATCAAAACATATGTCCACGTCACCAACAGGCACTAGTTTACCAATTTTTAGAAGCTTCATCTGTCTCTCTGAGTTTTTGAGATCATTTTGAAGATTCCTTATTTTTTAATAAGGGATACATGGTTTCTATGTAAAAATGAATTGGTTTTAAGAAATATTATTATTTGACATGATTTTCTAGTAATATAGAAATGGATTTTGCTTTGGTAACTACATATATTTCTAAATTTCTTATGAATCATTGAATACATGTTATAAAATGAGAATTTTTGAGTTTTTAATTAAATGGTGATTGATGGAATGGATTTTTTCATGAAATAGGTTTTCTTTAAACGAAATTTATTTTTTGATAACAATTATTTAATAGGTGTTTATTATGTTTTTTTTGTGAAAGATATTGTGGTATATATTGAGTTCGAGAGCCCCTCCTTTGAATGATGGTTTGATATTGTGTTTTGACGATAGGCGGGGACGATGAGTTGTTTAGTGGTATTTTATGGGAATTTATTCGGGAATCTATTACTTTCGTTCCCCTATTTTGTTTTTTGTGGTATTGTTTATGTTTTAAAAAATTACCATCTAGGTTAGGTCCATTGGTTTTCTTGAAGGATGGGCTACGACCCCATAAAAAATTAATGTTCGATTAAAGTGCATCCTAGGGTGATTCAACCTTTGATGATCCTCAAGTTGATCAAAATAAAGAGTTTCTTCTTGAGAATAAAATATTTTTTCTACCATGTCTTCATTTTTAGTTAATTTTATCCTCTTATAGTTGGAGAATGTTTGTGGACGATTGAAATAGACCTTAGTCTCTTTAGTTTCTTGGGACGTCACAGGTGAAGTTTGACACCATTTTTTTGTAGGTTATGTTTCTAAGTGGTAAAGGGGAATTCTAGAGAAGAAATATACATAAATATAGATTTTATGGTCTTCGACATAATATTTAATGTACTTTAGTTGTTTAATTGGGTTCTCAAAATAAAATAATTCATTTAGGCCCCTAGTTTGGAAATTATTCTTGTTTGATTCTGATATATATGCATGTACTAATCCCATTGCACATGGGCTGCATTCATGGTTACAATCCTTTTAATGTTGATTTCAGTTTATAGTGTCATTTTCAGGAATTTCTTGATGTTTTGTGTTCAATTTTAATTGAAATGGTGGTTGTATTGGAACATTTCTAGGAAT
Organism: Viscum album; assembly: GCA_963277665.1. Classification (NCBI taxonomy): domain Eukaryota; kingdom Viridiplantae; phylum Streptophyta; class Magnoliopsida; order Santalales; family Viscaceae; genus Viscum; species Viscum album. Next base: position 1,766,130,551 of record OY728152.1, read on the forward strand.
TTTACATCCATTAAATAGACTATTCTTCTAGGAAATTCTGGAAATTTTCTATCCATATTTATGGTTTCATTCTTGCGATCCTTCTTATTCTGTTTCTTGTTCAGGGTGAGCGGCAAAATGCATATGTATATTTGAGTCCCCAATCATAGTGAATGTGATGTGTTAGAGTAAACTCGGTTTTAGAGTGTGTTATGTCCCTATGATTATGTTTGAGATTTTTTTGGTATCATGTGGAACCAAAAGTAGATGGATTGATGAGGGGAATTTCAATGCAATAATATGATGAAGGAGGGGATTAAATAATCTGATATCAAATCTTAAGTCCCGATGTGATGCTAGTGAACATATTGGAAAACCGCATGGGTGTAATGGAAAATCGATTAACTTTTGAATTCTGTGTGTGAGGGGGTAGACAAGTTTAGTTTTTTATGAGGATGTTTTATTTTATGATGTCATGTGTGGGGGAAAGAATCACGTGGAACCTATCATTCATGATTTAAATTTTTTTCATTGAAAAAGTACCACCTTGGTTACAAAGAGGTGGGGTTTTTCATTCCTTAGAAAACATTAGATCTTAAACTATAGTGTGTAAAAATCACAGCATTGTTGTTCATGTATGAATAACCTCGTTGGTCGATTTAATTCTTGGGTTTTTTTGGACTCATCTGAGGATTTTAATACTCATTTGATTGGTGAAACACATAATGACTCATTTTGAATGGAGTTTTATTGAATGAGCCTCTTGTGGTTGATGAATCTGTTGTGCAAGAAGTTCCGAGTTTAGCCCATGTCAGATTTATTTCGTCGGCCCAAGGTAGTTGGTTAATTGGATGGTTTTAATGTTTGGGATACCCACAATGTGTCTCATATAATATCATTCAATATATATTTAAATTTTGCCTACTTCATATGGTGGGGTGTTTGTTCAGGCCTCCCCATGTTGGTCTTCTGGTTCATTATTGGTAAATTATGATTCCACTTATGTTGTGGAGTATGTTTTTATCCCATGGTGTTGGTTTTACAGTTTGGTATCATGTGTTAGTTTATTTCTTATATTGGAGATTCAGTTTGATTCATTAAGTATTATTATATAAGCTGTCCTCATAGTCATTTATTGGGGATAGGTAGTCTCATTTGATGATTTCTAAACACTGAAATCCTTCTTGGGTAGACGTTGGGTTTGGATTGCTCCCAATAATTTTGTTGATGTAAGGCTATGGTGACCTTGTTCTAATCCATTATTCATTTCAGGTGGAGTATTTGTAATTATCATGATTATCTATGGTAAATTTCACAGGATTTCGGTTTGAGTACGGTAAGAGTATCATTTCAATTTTTTGTCAACTGGAGGAGTTTTGGATTTTGGGGGAAGGTGGACCATAGTGGTGGAGTCTGTTTAGTCTCCCAAGACACCTACTATCACTCATTTATAGCAGTTAATTTCATTTTTTTCATTTTTTAGCATTCCTTAGGAACCCTCGATAAAATTTTAAATGGCATTAATTTTTTTTTGCAAATAAGTTGTGTCGTGGATTTTAGGGGTCAAAAATTATTATGGTCGGGAAAATTTTCACACTCAGGTTTTTGAATATTTCTTCATCCAAGATTAGGTCATGTTCTAGGAAATTTTGCCATGAACCATGTGTAAAAGGATATAAATTTTGGGAATTATATCCTTATAATCTTGAACTATCATTCCCCCAAGGCACCCCCTAATCGCCTCATTGTATTTTGTAAGAAAAGGAGAATTTTTGTGTGGATAGAACTCAGCGCACAGTTTGGTTGTACAGTTTACTAAACCATGTAGAGGATCTGGGCACAGAGTCTAGGTATTAAAAAGTATTTTTGTATATATTTCCCTTTCCTAAATTAAAATAGTGTTACCATTTCATTAACCATTTGTCCCTAGTTGTCATGGTAGGTCTCCATTCTTAGTAAACATCACTTAGATCCCACCTTTGATGGAGGGTTTGGTTGGAAATCTTCAAGAGACATCACAAAAGTGAGTTTTTCTCTAGTTTATTCCTTGTATTTAGTGTTTCATCCCCCTTTTATTGTGTTTTAATGTCATTGGAATATAGTATTTCATTCTTACAGTTAATCCTTGGGTCATGGGGTGTAATAATATTGGTTAGGGTCTTTATCTACATGCTTGTGGTGCAGTTGTGGTGCATTTCAAAATTCCCACCATGATTTTGGTTTTTTGACATTAATGGAAGGTTTTTCTATCTATAAATAGTGTTTGATGCATTAACATGCTTTCATTATTGTTTACGTGTTCTTTGTATTATATATTTTGTTGGAAATTTTTTTGAATGATATTATCATGTGTTTGATTTTTATTTTGAATGCTTATGTGAAATGGTGTGTGTGTTTTTATGTAAAGCCTTTTGGTATCACTTGGTAGTGTTTTATAATTTGTGAAATTTCTTTATTAAATCACTAATGGGCTGAAATAATGTTTTGATGGATTATTATTGAGCGTTTAGATAAAAAAGTGTGATTTTGGGTATAATCTGGTTTTAATTCCATGTTGTGATTATTGTGTTTGTTTTATATGTTCTCAAAATTTTGTATTGAATAATATATACGGTGAAAGTAATATTGGAAAACTTTTACAATTGATGTATTTTTTTAAAATGGTCTTTTGGAGATGATTGAATTATTTTTGATGTATACCACTTTGAAAATGTATCAAAAATAATTTAAATGTCTTTTTGGTAGCATGGATTTTGTGTTAAATTTTAAAGTCATATTTTTTATATGAATTGTGTCCTTTTTCTTGTGTAATCCATGTTTTATAAATTGAGATTATACTATAAATCATGAAATTGATTTATTAAATTATTTCAGGGATGGAGATTATTTTTTGGTATTGTATTGTTTTGATTTTGGCTTTAAATAAAGAATTTTGAATAAATTTTTTCTATAAATTATTGTAACACCTCTTGAAGTTATTTAAAAAATTTATATGGGGTTTACTGAACTACACTAAAAATGTGGAATTTGTTTGGGGAACTATTTTGTCAATGTAATATTTATAAATTATGTTTTGATGTGAAAATAATATTTTATAACATGTGTAACTTGTTTGAGATCAAAGAGGGAAGCCCAAGTATCTATTTGGGATGGCACATAAAAATATTCTAGTGGTCTGGTAGTGGTTGTGTCAATGTCTTTTTTAGTAAGAATGACAATGAAAACACTTATTAAATGATGTTGTTTGGGAAGCACTTAGAAATTGGCTTTTCTCTATCAAGTGGAAAATTCATGAGAATGTTATATATAATTTTTAATTTTACAACAACATGCAATATACCTAGGGCCTACATCTGGCTAGTGCCTAGGGGTGTTCCTATGACTAATTGTCTCAGATTAAATTTGGACATTATAGTGGAATATGGTGTGTTTAGATGTTAATTTTAGTGTTATATGTAATCTATATATAATTTTTCATTCTTTGAAGTTTTGTTCATAGAAAATAATATTATATAAAGTTGAATCCCTTTAAAAAATTGTTATTATCATTTCTTGTTTATGAAAAATGGAAATCATTTTGTCATATAATTTATAATTCATGGAATATTTTCATTGGGGAATCTTATTGGGATTATTCTCACCACCTACATACAAATCTGGGTTTATGTTGACAAGGTATTGTTTGGTATAGGTAAGGGGAAGGTCGTTGGAAAATGTAGTTTGGTTTATTAGCATCCAGTCTTGGTGAGGTGTTATGGAGATGGATTGAGAGTGTTTACCACTTATAGTGGAGTGTTTATTAGGATAGTTTTTACAGTCCCTTTTGTTTTGGTCCTATGAGGTTTTAGTTTTAATATATGTATCTAAATTATGAATTTTTTAAGACTTGTTTTCAATAAATTTTCAGATTAATTTTAATGATTATTATTGGTTGTTTTAGATTATAAATTTTTGTAAAATCATTACCAAACTATATTTCTAATACCCTATCACTTTTTCTAGTATGTGGGGATAGGGAATACACTTCGGTCCATGCAACAGACTAGGTCAGGTGCTAGTTCAGATGATCGACCAGCCTAGTTTGTGACAATTATACATTATTGGATACACTTGTCCACTATATAGTGACATGTCATGTTATATTATTACAAAAATGGTTCTCCTCTCCCTTATAAACAATCAATCACCACCATATATTCTATCACACCCAAATCCCATTATATTAACAAATTATCTTCCTAAAATGATTAAAAACACTCTAATATGAGTCTAGGATATTGTTTTATATTTAAAAAAACATGACACCAAAACATAATCTAATTTTTAAAGAATATCATAAAAGGGGTGAGGAAAATTTCACAATTATTCCTTTTTAGTTTATTTTTGAATAATTATTATCTTACGACATCAAAATAATATAATCCAATGTAAAATAATCATATAATTGACATTGGTATTGTAAAATGATATTACTTTTATTGGATAATAGTTCTCTACATTAATCAAAACCATTTAAAAGTATAAAATTTCACCATTATTTCATGCGTACTACATAATCGATAAGCGACAAGATTTTTTTATAACTAGCTTATATGGATGGATAAAATGGGGGTTTTATTGAATTAATATGAAATATAAACATTAACGTGATTAATAAATTCTAAACCATTCACTATATTACTTGTATTATAATAAAATTTTCATTTCTATCATGTGTACGTTTGGAATACCCCTTCCACGAGTGTTTTGTGATAAATTATCATGAAGATATTAATTTTTTGATAATATATATTAATAAATGATTCATCATATAAATGTTTTCCAAACAATAACATAATGAATATATAAAAATGAAATAATTAAAAATAGAAACAGTTTTTAAATATACTCTAATATAAATTATAGTATTCTATGGTTCATGGTAGATTGACTAACTATTTAAATAGTAATACCAATTTCATGAAGAAATAACATGAAAAAATAACTAATTATTTAGTAAAAATTATTGATATATTTTTGATTAATGGGGTTTAAATGTATTATTAAAATTTATCATATTTGTATTGTACCACATATTTTCATTATAGATAATAAAAACATTAATCACTAACATTTACATCAATTCTCATAACCTATGTAAATATGAAATAATATTAATTAATTTCAAATAATATTAAATATTCAACTATTGTACCCATAATAATTATATAATCATTAATTTTGAGCCTATAAACATGAATCAACACATATATTTGGAGGCTTCTCTGAAAAAAATAGTGTCAGCTAAAAATAATTGATCATGAAAACAAAAAATATCTAAAATATTCAGAATAAATTATTAAAAATACTGATCATAAAATTATATAGATATGATAATAAGTTTTAAATATGTTATATTGGTATTTATTATTTATACATGAGTTTATATCATAATTGGTCGATTAGGATTAGAGGTAATATTTTTTAATACCTTATTTATATTTCATGGAGATATGAATGTTATTATTTAATTTCATTTTCACATGTTTGTTACATTCTATAAAATTATTTTCTTATGTTAAATATACCCAAAAGTTTCCATTTATTTAATTTATGTCACCTCAAAATTACTTAAAATGTTATCAGACTCATGAACTATGATCATTATTAGGATTTCTAAATCAACATTTATATTCAATGAGATATTATTTTTATTTACCAATTATAACATTCTCGTGGTGTAAATATTTCACGTGGATGTATTTTTAACATAAAGTTCATGAAATATACTATAATTTTAAATCTATTACTTTTTCAATTTTTTTTTTGATTCGAATGATTACAAAGTCATAATTTGTTCATTGACACTAATTTTATTATATAATTGTATCAAGATATAATTCTTGACTATTCTAGAATGTGAGGAATTATTTATCCATTTACATATTTATTTTTTTATCTCCTATATTACCATTGGGGGAAATAATTATTTTATATAAATAGACTCAAAATTGATCAATTTATTCTAAAATGATATTCCTATTTTTAGATTATTACCCATAAAATATAATAGGTTTCTCAATTCTATGTTCATAATTTCACATCCTTCCAATATTTTTTATTAATATATTAGAACCCAAATATTGTTTAAATCCTATAAATATACTATTTATAATCACCCAATCTTCATAATTCATTTTATATTCCATTTTTAAAATGTGTTCTTCTAAATATATATTTTAAAATAAAATTTTTTTATTTCATTTTATTTATTATTTTCATATTAAATTCGAATGTTTTTACTAATGATACTTTATAAAGGATGCATTATATTATTATATTTAAAAGTAAAATATTTAATATTTTTCTTTTCATATAATTAAATGTTAATTTTGATAATTGACATTGAAATCATGAAATTTTACAATGATATTAATTAATATTAATTACGAAAATTCTTTTCATTATTATACTTTTCCCCTTATACAAGGTAAATGTTCTAGAATTGGATTTTCCTTAAACAGATATATATTATTTAAAAATACTGTTTTTATTCCAATTAATTTCTAATATTAATTATTTAATTTTCATTTATTTTATAGATTTTTGATCTCATTGAAAATAAAACGTTAATTCAATGGGAATTTTTTTATCAAATCTATATACAGGATATATATATATATGGATTGAATTATATATACATCATCATCTAAATTACATGGTATTACGTCTATGTTTAGCTAATAACACTGGGTAATAATTAAATATCCATTATTGTTCATGATGTGATATTTAGTGAATATATGATTGTATCCTAATGGTATACTATTTGAAATTTATTTGAATCCAATTTTATTCTCATGTGTTTATATGATATGATCATTGTAATCAAGTGTATCATATACGATTTACTTTATTTTTTTTATTTGGGTTCCAAATATTATAAATACCTCTATTTCATGGGGAGATTTTTCCATCTCCTAATATACCATGAATAGTGTACTTGCAGTTAGCCTATCACAATAAGTTATATAATCATAATAGTGATCCTTTAACTAATATATTGATTTAATTCATTATATACTTGTTATGTATTTATGATAATATCATTCAATTAAATAATTTATATATTTTAATCTCACAAAATTATTCCATGACACATGATACTTTATTTAAGAATACATCATCTTCTATAATGACATATGGAATACACTTATCACTATAGATTCATTTTAATCAGATATTTGTTCATTAATTATTATTTATCAGGGATTATTATCTAACCCACAATTAAAATTTCATAATATTTCCCTTAATGTGTGTTTTAGTTGTCACCTTTCCTGTGATTCCATTAACAAGGTTATAATGGAGATTAAAAATTAAGATATGTATATAAGGTGGTCCATTATTGATGGATTATCAATAAAAGTTCATATGTATCATAAAATATTTTTATATATATATATACATCAATGAAAATAAAAATCTCCTCACAAATGATTATGTGATTATAGTGAGATGTGAATTTTTTTATTTGGATAAAAAGATTAATATTATGTATGTTTTCCATGAGTTATAACATTTTATATGAATGTAAATATTTATTTTATTTGTTTATTATAGAAAACATCATAGTGTTGGTATGTAGTGAATTATTTTGTACCATAGTAAGCTAAATTATTATTATTTATATTTAATTTTATAATTTTATGGATTTTTATTTCAATTTGGGGATTATTATTAGATATCATGAGTGAAAAACAAATATATTTCAATAATTATATGAAAACAATTTTGATATTATTTAATGATTATATATTGTGATTTCATAGAATCTATATTATTATTTTATTATCAGGTAAATGTAGTTGTGGTAGAGATAAACGTAGGTTAAATCCATATTAAAAATTATATTCTAGTAACAACATTATCCTTAAATATTTCTAAACATGTTGGTAAATACTACACACCTTGATATACAATCCTAAGGTATATACATTTTACAATCACATTCCTTATATTCATTATTACATAGGATTTAGTTTTTCAGTGAAAAATTTCAAGGAGTGAGAGAGGTCCAATACTAAGTAATCATAGATTATACCAATAGTTTATTATGTTGAACATAATGAAAATGTGATGGAAAAAATAGAAATACATTTTTAGGATTAATTTTTCATGAATATATTTCTTACTATTCTTTTATGATATAAATTTTTCGCCACTCACATTAACATCATTTTATTTTTTTATTGGATAATTCTTTATATAAACACATCATTAATGAATTACAAATATAATTTAGATATTTTCTCAACATGAATCCTAATTTTATAAATGATGAATTCATAAATCTGATGGGTTTTTCTAAAAGGATGTCATAGAATTTTTATAACATCGTAAACAATGTTGAGTTTACAAACATACAAATGGAAAGAATGAGAATGTATAAAGAAAGGTTATTTAAAAATTCTAATGAATGAAATAATATTAAGATAAAATCATTTAAAATATATTGTAACAGAAATAGAAGTGAATTTCTCAAGGAAAATCGAAGGTATATTATATATTTTAAAGGAGGTAATATAGAAACATGTTTACAAATTATAATAAAGAAATTAGTAAACAAGAAGAGAGGAAAAAATGTCTTTTGGCATAATTCTTGTAAATATGAATGTTGTGATGACATATATAATTCTATCTTGAATAATTTATATTTTTTAGAAATAAATATCATATTATAATTTTTTTTAATGAAAAGAAAGTTACGATCATAATTATTTTAAGAGGAGGATGTAATGCCATAAAATTATAATTTAGAATATATCTTTCTCTAATGATATACTAATATTGTTATGTTATTCCAAAAAAATGAAATAAAATGATATGTGAAATACAAGATAATTATTATTTAGAATACTTTTTGAATAATGATTCATTTATTAAATAAAACTTGTTTACCCATTATAAATTTCATACCATTAAATCATAAATAATTAATATGATTAAATATGAATTATAATAGGTATTTCACAAATAATTTTTTACGAAGTCCATTATTTAATCATTATAAATAAAAATGGAAACATTTAAAATATTTACATAAATAAACAAATATAATTAATTTATTTAATTTAGAAATTGATATGATAAAAATACAGCATAAAAAATTTCATTCTTTAATGAAATACTTTTTCATTATATATTATGTTTTTAAATAAATATAAATTTTTAATTTTTAATTTGATTAAATGAGATTATTTTTATCAATGATCACATAAATATTCACATAAGATTAATTTTTATTAATTTTCATAAATATTTTATTTTTAGGTTCAAAATGTAAAATACACTTAGAATTAATACCATAAAAGTTATCACAATATCATGATTTAATAAATGACTAATATATTTTATAAACTAAATTTCATAACCAATATTATTTTATAATAATAAAATGATTGCTTCAAAACTACTATGATTAATTTATAAGATCAATTTTTTAAATTTCATTCATATAATTGAAAGTTTATATTATACATTGATTTCTCCAAATATTAAAAAATATACTATGATATTTCTAGAATTATTAAGTATTTTCAAAATGGTATTTTATATTTTTCTATTATAACTATAAATATATAACTCAATGTGGACCACTATTTTTTGAATTTTGTAATATAAATATTTTTTATATATTTAATTCAAAATATTTGAAGGATATCATTTATATTTAGATATTCTAAAAATTAATTATTGACTCAATAATTTTTTATTTATTTTTTTGATTTTTGTAAATATTTTTTTCATTATTTTTCTGACATCATGAACCACATAACATATATTGGACTATTTATTTATTTTTTGATATCATCTAATTATATTCTCCATTTTATTGAACTATAACCTACTTCAAATTTATATTCCACATGGTCTATAATTCACCGAAACATATGATGTAATGTGATTGTATTGTGTTATCCCTATGAAATAATATGTGATTATTTTTATGTAACACATATGAATATATATTTAAAAGTAACAAAATTAAGGTCATTAATTAATATTATTATATTATTGTGTTTTCATTGATTGAATTCATAATTCCTATTAGATATTATCAGTAGACTATAACACTATTGAATCAAATATTTTTTTTTGTAAATCCTTCATGAAATTAGAAATTCCTTATCTCACATAGTGGATCATGCAGTTCGAGAAGTAATATACTAGATACACATTTTATCTTTTATCCCTCCATATAGTAAACTATATATGAGAGTACATTTGTTTTTGAGGTATTATATAGAACCCCCTTTCATGTCGATTGAAATGTGAATTGGATCATTATTTAAATTCATATCCCCCTACATTAAAAACTAATTTTATAATTTAATACAGTATATATATTGTGTCAACGTAATTAAAGTTACCATAAATCATCAACCATAATGTAATTGAATATATCATATATTGAAATTTCTCCTGATAATGTTCTATATTGTAACTCTATAGACCACAACATATAATAATTTCACAATCAACATATTAACAACTTATTCTATTAAATAACTATAAGAATATGAGAGATAACCATATACATTTATGACATTGTATGTTAATTTAATATAATGAATATATATCAGTGTCACTCATACGCCATATTAAATTTTTTTAAACTATTTTATACTAAAATATTAAAAAGTTATGAGAAATATCATTTTTCATTATTTTTGATATATTTATTCTCTAAATTGATATAGTAATGAAATATTTTATTTTAATAGTGGATAAAATTAAAAAAATTATAACTATTGTATAAGAATTATTTTTATTGTATTGTAAATGTATTTATGTAATGTTTATATTATTCATTATTTGTGAAAATTGAAATATAATATATAATTATTATTTAAATCATTAATTTTTAATGATTTTTCTATTTTATAAACTCTTAGATAGTTTCATTCTTTGTATCCAAATATATTTTATTGGTGTTTAATGTGGTATTGATTAATTTGTAATAAATATGGACAATATAGAATGTCAACATATATTTATTTTTTACATAATACTGTTTTTTCAATCTGATTTTTATGTAAATTCAATTAAAAAATTACAATAGTTACTATATGAATTAATTTAAAGTTAGTTATTATTAGTGGGAATTTTACATAATTCTTTGAATTCTAATTTTTCCCTCATTTATTTTGAAACAATAGTCTCCATCTCTTGGATAATTATTTATTTTAAATTAGAATTTATTTACCAAGTTGTAGATCAATTGTTTAGTTTGATAGATTAAATCTAAAGGCATCGAGGAAAATAAATGGTCATTAGTTGTGATAAAATGATATTTTGAGAACCAAATGGGATTTAGTCTTAATATTTATGTGATATACAACAAATATACCATGTGAATGTGTTTTCATCTATTAAAAACACATTTGGGATGAATGAAAACATATATGGATTATACTACTCACTGTATGGGACATTCTCAAGCATTACTCTTGGACAAATAATTATAATTTTTATTTTATTTTACTTTATCACAGTTTCATGATTTTATGACACTATTGAAAATATATCACATGATATATAAAAATAAATTGACTTATTTAAATTCAATATCATTCAATGATTATTTCTTATTGTTTTGGTACTTGGATTATATGGCTATAACCATTCAGGTTTCAGCATTCATTATCTAATGTCAACATTATAATATGTTTGTGACACCGCATAAAAGAATTTCCTGTTTTGGTGAGGAATCAATTAGAAAAATTTTGTTTTATCCATATATAGATTTCCCATTAATAATCTGTTTAGTTTAAAACACATCATTAATATAGTAGAAAGCTATGAATGCAGTCTAGATATAATTTATACAAAAACAATATAAAAATTCCCCATGTGTGTTCATTTATATTAAAATACATATTCAATATATTAATTTATGTTGATAATTATATTATCTACATCAGATTTTAATCATGGCATATTTTCCCACAATCTAGAGCATATGTCCTTATCATATTCAACAAAAAAACTTGTATCAAAGGATTTACATGTCATGGATGATTAACACTACTATTTCATTTACTATTATCAACCCCATTTTTTCTATAACAAAAATCTCATGGATATCGATTTTGTGTTTATATATTATTTGTATCACCTTCATCCTAGTCGTTACAATCTAAGTAAAAATATCCCTGTAAATTGATAAGAATGAATTTAAACAATTAATGTATTCCTCATAATCCACCTCACATATTTTGAAATTATTCGTGTTATTAGAAATCCATATGAGTGGAATAGAATTACAATTTAATAATATAACAGAATTAATTAACTGAAAATATTTATAAACCTGAAAATGCTTATATAAATAGTCATTTAAAAAGTGATGTTGAAAATTTTGATTTAATTTTCAATTTTGTTAATATTTTATATCATTTAATTCAAAGATGTTTTGTTTTGTTTTCATTTATTTATGATATCAGATGATATTTTGGAGATTCATTAGGGTACACCCCTTCTATAATACATATTGATTCATACATATCTGAGAAATCATTTGGCTTAGTATAAACATTTCATGATTGCTGTATAGGAATATGTGAACATTATGTTACCCAAATTTAAATTAATTTTAAATTAAATTAATTCCCATAAATGAACCAATAAAAATATATTTCATTATTAATGATTTTTAGTAGATCGAAAAAATAAATTTTAGATAATTAATGTTGACATTAATTAAAGAGATATCTTAAAATTGGACACTCTAAGAATTTTTTTGATTACTTCACCAGAATGAACAAGAATCAAGAAATATAGATGGAAAGGAGACCATGGAAATAAAATATGTTTATTTTAAATACATATGTTTTATCTAAAATGAATAATAAAAAAGTGAGTATTATAATTTCATAAATTTTTATATGACATAGATTATGAATTTAAGCTACAAAAGAATGAACGAGAATGTATTTGAAAATAAATTTTAAAGGAAACACCAAAATTGAAAATATAAGAGATATAAGAATGTTTTAAAAATTATATCATTTCAAATGTTACATGATTTATGTAAATAGGTAAATTAGATAATTAATATAAAAACCTAAAACGATATATTAATGATAAACATAACATGAAGTGGAAAAGGTATTGAAAAATAATATGATAAGACTAAATGTATCTTGTATACCAAAAAATTCACGGAATTTAATTTTTTCGAAAAATTACATTGTAAATTCATGAATTTCATATTGTAAAATTAAATTCATATTCTAATAATATTACCAAAAAACTGTTAAAAATTATCACTTATAAATATGAGATGGATGCACTATTTCAATATTAAATAATTGAAATTTTGATGTAAATTATTTTGGATAAGATTGTTTTTATAACTATACTATTATTGTTAATTTTTTATATGTCTAGGGATTAAAAAAGAATTATTTCACCTCAAATTTTGGATATTGATATGGATGTAGAGTTTTACAATGAAATATTATGTGTTATTAGGGATCATTATTTATTAAATTATTGTTTTATATACTACAATATTGATATAGTTGATATTATGAACTAAAAATTCAATATGTAATGTTTTCTAAATACTTTGTAGAGTGATTGGATTCTTTTTCATTAGTGATTAGGTCATGGTAATTTTATAAAATTACCTAAACTCTTTAAAAGATATAACATGATATACATATATATTATTAAGAAATAAATGATCAATATTTTTGGTACTATCATATAAGGGAAATAAGATAATGTATTATTCAGACATATCAACAAAACTAGTACTGACTAGATATTAAAATTAGAATATATTGATTATTTTGGTTCAAATAAAATTTATATTGTTTGAAGAAAGGAATATAAATTATTTAATGTTATTTATTAAAGAATATTTGTATGGGTTTATATTTATTATCTTATGGTTTATAATTTACCTATATTTACTACTATTTATAATTCATTTTCGAATTATAAGGGTCGTATGACCTTTTATATTCATAGTCATAAATATAGGGAGGGTCATAATTAATAATTTGAAAAAAAATAAAAATAAAAGTTGTTTTCATACATTTTAATATCCTATAATATAACTAAATATTGTTTTTGTAGAAAAATAATAATACACCCTTATTGAAATATACACAATAATTTAATGTGAATTTTCTTTACCTAAATATTTTTCATTGAATTCCATTTTTACTAATTTCTCTATACCATATTTTTTTTAAAACAATGATTTTATAAAAATATTTATGAATTTGAAAAATGTAAAATGCCTAATTTTGGATATTTGTAGAATAAATTAAATTATACTATTGTATATTTTACAACTCCTTTTATTATTATGTTATATAAGATGTATGTAAAATTTTATATCAAATGGGTTGGGTTTTTGAAGAATGTTTTTTTCATCACCATATCATTGAAAATGTAAAATTTCCTTATTTTTTAACATTATTGAATGAATTGTGTAGTCTTATATATGAACTATGTGAATCTTATGATAACTAAATTTTTTAAAAAAATTGTTTTTAAAAGTAATTTTCAATATTTTTATTTAAAAGATTTATAGAGATTTATTATTATTTTAACTATATTTTGATTGTATTGAATTTGGATAATAAATCATTTTAGAATATAAAATGATTTAAAATTTAATGATTTTTGAGTTTCATCCAAGTCCTTTGTGAGAATTAAAATTTATTATACAACAACAGATTTATCATAGAAAAGAAAAAATATTTTTTAATCAATCAAAATATGAAAATATTTTGTGAAATTGTTTTCCAATTCATGGAAATATGATCAAAATTAAATGATTATTTCTTTTAAATTTAATTATAATTTTGTGGCAAAATTTATCGATTCATATTTATTTTATAGGAATGGAATGTATTTTACTATATTTAACTACTATTAAATCTATTATAAAGTTCAATCGTTATTTGTGTGATAGATTAAAATCATATCCAAAGAATTTTCCATTGAATGGTGTTAAAATATTTTTAATTTTCGTAATAGATTTTTTATTATATTATTATTATTTAATTTAGTTTTGATTTTATTATCTATTACAACTCTATTTTGGTTAAAGAATACATGAATAAAAATTTCACCACATCTATGTGTTACATCCTTGGAATAATTTTATTCCAAAGATAAAGAAGACAAAACATTGTTTATTTAACAACATTTTAATTTTTTTATACCCATGGTGTATATATTTGTTGTGGATACATAGGGTTTAAACAAAAAAATTCCATGTATTGTTTTAAATTGTAATATATAACTATTTAATATTTAAATTTATTATCAGTTTAATATTTTTATTAATAACGAGATATTACTATTCAATATATTAATACTAAAAATATAGTAAATTATTTTTGACCAAACTATTTTGTTTTTAAAAGATTGAGATAATTAGCTTTAATCTTATTTTCACATAAAATTATCCTTAATATATTAATTTCTTTTTCAAATTCCATAATATTAATTTATTAATGTGTATTTTATATCATTGTTTTTATTCATAATTATATTTTTATGATAATATTTATTATAGGGGGAATTAAATATAAAATTATTTTTTTTATTTCTAAAATTGTTTTATATATTTTTTATTTTTTTATATTTTAATTTTTATAAATTATAATTCATTGATATGTGTTATTTATTATTTTTTAAGAGAATTTATATAAAACATTTTTTTTATCAATTTTATATTTATTATATATGGGATTATTTTGTAGAGAATTTAAGGAATAATATTTTATAATTTTTATACGATCATTATCTTCATCTTCTTTAACTAAATTTTTTTGTCAAATATTCTTTAAATGTTCTTAGTTTTTTTACACATGTGATTATTTTTGCATTTAATAGAACTTTTCACCTTATTGTTTACTTCTATTATTCATTTAAATAATTAGTTACATAACTAACATTTTTTACTAAACATTTTAGGTTTGATATATTATACTTTTATTTACATTACATTTAATTTGGAAGAATTTTTAAATATGTGATCCGCTTATCATTCAAATGACAGAAGACCCAATTTTATATCAGTTATTCTATATATTAATGAATAAAAAATTTATAGTTTCTCAATGATATATGTAGATGTAAACCTCATAATGGGAATATATTTATTTTGTGGGTATGATTAATATATATATATATATATATAATTTAATTTCCGGGAATAATTAAATTTCTATTTTTATTCTCTTAAAATTATACAATGTCTCTAAAATATATCATTTATTTTTTATATAAAATTTTTATTACTTATTTCACAGTTTGTTGACAATATCATTCTCATCATATGTATGATTACTTTATTTTTTAATACATAGTATGGATAAAATATTTACCTCATTTATGTACGCTATTATAAACATAGAATATATTCAACAAATGATCCAAAATTTCACCATATTTTGTGATGGCAAGTTATAGTATATTTTTTCTCAATGTCGTCGTATGCGGATTTTAATGTATCCTCATATGAATTAATTATTCAATGTGACAATGTAATGGACTTTCTCAACGTGACCACAATTTTTTTTAATAAATGTGATATAAGGATGTTTTACAATACACAAGAGTACCACAAAAAATAATATGTTGCTTATATAGGGACATTCCATGCCACTTTGAGTAGTATCAATACCGTGTTTAAGACACTACTATTGTAATTTCAACTAGTATAACTTTTTTAAAATATTTCCCTTTTATGTGATTATAGTGAGATGTGAATTTTTTTGTTTGGATAAAAATATTAATATTATGTATGTTTTCCATAAGTTATAACATTTTATATGAATGTAAATATTTATTTTATTTGTTTATTATAGAAAACATCATAGTGTTTGTATATAGTGCATTATTTTGTACCATAGTAAGCTAAATTATTATTATTTAGATTTAATTTTATAATTTTCTGGATTTTTATTTCAATTTGTGGATTATTGTTAGATATCATGAGTGAAAAACAAATATATTTCAATAATTATATGAAAACAATTTTGATATTATTTAATGATTATATATTGTGATTTCATAGAATCTATATTATTATTTTATTATCAGGTAAATGTAGTTGTGGTAGAGATAAACGTAGGTTAAATCCATATTAAAAATTATATTCTAGTAACAACGTTATCCTTAAATATTTCTAAACAGGTTGGTAAATACTACACACCTTGATATACACTCCTAAGGTATATACATTTTACAATCACATTCTTTATATTCATTATTACACAGGATTTAGTTTTTCAGTGAAAAATATCAAGGAGTGAGAGTGGTCCAATAATAAGTAATCATAGATTATACAAATAGTTTATTATGTTGAACATAATGAAAATGTGAGGGAAAAAATAGAAATAAATTTTTAGGATTAGTTTTTCATGAATATATTTCTTACTATTCTTTTATGATATAAATTTTTCGCCACTCACATTAACATAATTTTATTTTTTTATTGGATAATTCTGTATATAAACACATCAATAATGAATTACAAATATAATTTAGAGATTTTGTCAACATGAAACCTAATTTTATAATTGATGAATTCATAAATCTGATGGGTTTTCCTAAAAGGATGTCATAGAATTTTTATAACATCGTAAACAATGTTGAGTTTACAAACATACAAATGGAAAGAATGAGAATGTATAAAGAAAGGTTATTTCAAAATTTTAATGAATGAAATAATATTAAGATAAAATCATGTAAAATATATTGGAACAGAAATAGAAGTGAATTTCTCAAGGAAAATCGAAGGTATTTTATATATTTTAAAGGAGGTAATATAGAAACATGTTTACAAATTATAATAAAGAAATTAGTAAACAAGAAGAGAGGAAAATATGTCTTTTGGCATAATTCTTCTAAATATGAATGTTGTTATGATATATATAATTCAATCTTGAATAATTTATATTTTTTAGAAATAAATATCATATTATAATTTTTAAGTAATGAAAACAAAGTTACGATCATATTTATTTTAAGGGGAGGATGTAATGCCATAACATTATAATTTAGAATATATCTTTCTCTAATGATATACTAATATTGTTATATTATTCCAAAAAAATGAAATAAAATGATATGTGAAATACAAGATAATTACTATTTAGAAGACTTTTTGAATAATGATTCATTTATAAAATAAAACTATTTTACCCATTATAAATTTCATACCATTAAATCATAAATAATTAATATGATTAAATATGAATTATAATAGGTATTTCACAAATAATTTTTTACGAAGTCCATTATTTAATCATTACAAATAAAAATAGAAACATTTAAAATATTTACATAAATAAACTAATATCATTAATTTATTTAATTTAGAAATTGATATGATAAAAATATAGCATAAAAATTTTCATTGTTTAATGAAATACTTTTTCATTATATATTAAGTTTTTAAATAAATATAAATTTTTAATTCTTAATTTTATTAAATGAGTTTATTTTTATCAATGATCACATAAATATTCACATTAGATTAATTTTTGGTAATTTTCATAAATATTTTATTTTTAGGTTCAAAACGAAAAATAAACTTAGAATTAATACCATAAAAGTTATCACAATATCATGATTTAATAAATGACTAATTCATTTTATAAAATAAATTTCATAACCAATATTATTTTTTAATAATAAAATGATTGCTTCAAAACTACTATGATTAATTTATAAGATCAGTTTTTTACATTTCATTCATCTAATTGAAAGTTTATATTATACCTTGATTTCCCCAAATATTAAAAAATATACTATGATATTTCAAGAATTATAAAGTATTTTCAAAATGGTATTTTATATTTTTCTATTATAACTATAAATATATAACTCAATGTGGACCACTATTTTTTGAATTTTGAAATATAAATATTTTTTATATATTTAATTCAAAATATTTGAAGGATATCATTTATATTTAGATATTCTAAAAATTAATTATTGATTCAATAATTTTTTATTTAATTTTTTGATTTTTGTAAATATTTTTTTCATTATTTTTCTGACATCATGAACCACATAACATATATTGGACTATTTATTTATTTTTTGATATCATCTAATTATTTTCTCCATTTTATTGAACTATAACCTACTTCAAATTTATATTCCACATGGTCTATAATTCACCGAAACATATGATGTAATGTGATTGTATTGTGTTATCCCTATGAAATAATATGTAATTATTTTTATGTAATACATATGAATATATATATAAAAGTAACAAAATTAAGGTCATTAATTAATTTTAATATATTATAGTGTTTTCTTTGATTGAATTCATAATTCCTATTAGATATTATCAATAGACTATAACACTATTGAATCAAATATATTTGTTTGTAATTCCTTCATGAAATTAGAAATTCCTTATCTCACATAGTGGATCATGCAGTTCGAGAAGTAATATACTAGATACACATTTTATCTTTTATCCCTCCATATAGTAAACTATATATTAGAGTACATTTGTTGTTGAGGTATTATATAGAAACCCCCTTTCATGTCGATTGAAATGTGAATTGGATCATTATTTAATTTCATATCCCCCTACGTTAAAAACTAATTTTATAATTTAACACAGTATATATATTGTGTCAACGTAATTAAAGTTACCATAAATCATCAACCATAATGTAATTGAATATATCATATATTGAAATTTCCCCCGAAAATGTTCTATGTTGTAACTCAATAGACCACAACATATAATAATTTCACAATCAACATATTAACAGCTTGTTCTATTAAATAACTATATGAATATGTGAGCTAACCATATACATTTATGACATTGTATGTTAATTTAATATAATGAATATATATCAGTGTCACTCATACGTCATATTAAATTTTTTTAAACTATTTTATACTAAAATATTAAAAAGTTATGAGAAATATCATTTTTCATTATTTTTGATATATTGATTCTCTAAATTGATATAGTAATGAAATATTTTTTTTTAATAGGGGATAAAATAAAAATAAATTATAAATATTGTATAAGAATTATTTTTGTTGTATTTTAAATGTATTTATGTAATGTTTATATTATTCATTATTTGTGAAAATTGAAATATTATATATAATAATTATTTAAATCATTAATTTTTAATGATTTTTCTATTTTATAAACTCTTAGATAGTTTCATTCTTTGTATCCAAATATATTTTCTTGGTGTTTAATGTGGTATTGATTAATTTGTAATAAATATGGACAATATAGAATGTCAACATATATTTATTTTTTATGTAATACTGTTTTTTCAATCTGATTTTTATGTAATTTCAATTAAAAAATTACAATAGTTACTATATGAATTAATTTAAAGTTAATTATTATTAGTGGGAATTTTACATAGTTCTTTGAATTCTAATTTTTTTCCTCATTTATTTTGAGACAATAGTCTCCATATCTTGGATAATTATTTATTTTAAATTAGAATTTATTTACCATGTTGTAGATAAATTTTTTAGTTTGATAGATTATATCTAAAGGCATAGAGGAAAATAAATGGTCATTAGTTGTGATAAAATCATATTTTGAGAACCAAATGGGATTTAGTCTTAATATTTATGTGATATACAAAAAATATACCATGTGAATGTGTTTTCATCTATTAAAAACACATTTGTGATGAATGAAAACATATATGGATTATACTACTCAATGTATGGGACATTCTCAAGAATTAATCTTGGACAAATAATTATAATTTTTATTGTATTTTACTTTATCACAGTTTCTTGATTTTATGACACTATTGAAAATATATCACAAGATATATAAAAATAAATTGACTTATTTAAATTCAATATCATTCAATGATTATTTCTTATTGTTTTGGTACTTGGATTATATGGCTATAACCATTCAGGTTTCGACATTCATTATCTAATGTCAACATTATAATATGTTTGTGACACCCCATAAAAGAATTTCCTGTTTTGGTGAGGAATCAATTAGAAAATTTTTGTCTTATCCATATTTAGATTTCCCATTAAATATCTGTTTAGTTTAAAACACATCATTAATATAGTAGAAAGCTAATAATGCAGTCTAGATATAATTTATACAAAAACAATATAAATATTCCCCATGTGTGCTCATTTATATTAAAATACATATTCAATATATTATTTTATGTTGAAAATTATATTATCTACATCAGATTTTAATCATGGCATATTTTCCCACAATCTAGACCATATGTTCTTATCATATTCAACAAAAAAACTTGTATCAAAGGATTAATATGTCATGGATGATTAACACTACTATTTAATTTACTATTATCAACCCCATTTTTTCTATAACAAAAATCTCATGGATATCAATTTTGTGTTTATATATTATTTGTATCACCTTCATCCTAGTCGTTACAATCTAAGTAAAAATATCCCTGTAAATTGATAAGAATGAATTTAAACAATTAATGTATTCCTCATAATCCACCTAACATATTTTGAAATTATTCGTGTTATTAGAAATCCATATCAGTGGAATAGAATTACAATTTAATAATATAACAGAATTAATTAACTGAAAATATTTATAAACATGAAAATGCTTATATAAATAGTCATTTAAAAAGTGATGTTGAAAATTTTGATTTAATTTTTAATTTTGTTAATATTTTATATCATTTAATTCAAAGATGTTTTGTTTTGTTTTCTTATATTTATGATATCAGATGATATTTTGGAGATTCATCAGGGTACACCCCTTCTATAATACATATTGTTTCATACATATATGAGAAATCATTTGGCTCAGTATAAACATTTCATGATTGCTGTATTGGAATATGTGAACATTATGTTACCCAAATTTAAATTAATTCCCATAAATGAACCAATAAAAATATATTTCATTATTAAAGATTTTTAGTAGACCTAAAAAAATAAATTTTAGATATTTAATGTTGACATTAATTAAAGAGATATCTTAAAATTGGACACTCTAAGAATTTTTTGGATTACTTCACCAGAATGAACAAGAATCGAGCAATATAGATGGAAAGGAGACCATGGAAATAAAATATGTTTATTTTAAATACATATGTTTTATCTAAAATGAATAATCAAAAAGTGAGTATTATAATTTCATTTATTTTTATATGACATAGATTGTTAATTGAAGCTACAAAAGAATGAACGAGAATGTATTTTAAAATAAATTTTAAAGGAAACAACAATATTGAAAATATAAGAGATATAACAATGTTTTAAAAATTATATCATTTCAAATGTTACATGATTTATGTAAATAGTTAAATTAGATAATTAATATAAAAACCTAAAACGATATATTAATGATAAACATAACTTGAAGTAGAAAAGGTATTGAAAAATAATATGATAAGTCTAAATGTATCTTGTATACCAAAAAATTCACGGAATTGAATTTTTTCGAAAAATTACATTGTAAATTCATGAATTTCATATTGTAAAATTAAATTCATATTCTAATAATATTACCAAAAAACTGTTAAAAATTATAACTTATAAATATGAGATGGATGCACTATTTCATTATTAAATAATTGAAATTTTGATGGAAATTATTTTGGATAAGATTGTTTTTATAACTATAATATTATTGTTAATTTTTTATATGTATAGGGATTAAAAAATTATTATTTCACCTCAAATTTTGGATATTGATATGGATGTAGAGTTTTACAATGAAATATTATGTGTTATTAGGGATCATTATTTATTAAATTATTGTTTTATATACTACAATATTTATATAGTTGATATTACTGAACTAAAAATTCAATATGTAATGTTTTCTAAATACTTTGTAGAGTGATTCCATTCTTTTTCATTAATGATTCGGTCATGGTAATTTTATAAAATCACCTAAACTCTTTAAAAGATATAACATGATATACATATATATTATTAAGAAATAAATGATCAATATTTTTGGTACTGTCATATAAGGGAAATAAGATAATGTATTATTCAAACATATCAACAAAACTAGTACTGAGTAGATATTAAAATTAGAATATATTGATTATTTTGGTTCAAATAAAATTTATATTCATTGAAGAAAGGAATATAAATTATTTAATGTTATTTATTAAAGAATATTTGCATGGGTTTATATTTATTATCTTATGGTTTATAATTTACCTATATTTACTACTATTTATAATTCATTTTCAAATTATAAGGGCCGTATGACCTTTTATATTCATAGTCATAAATATAGGGAGGTTCATAATTAATAATTTCAAACAAAATTAAAATAAAATAAAATGTGCTCATAATTTTTAATATCCTATAATATAACTAAATATTGTTTTTGTAGAAAAAAAGAATACACCCTTATTGAAATATCCACAATAATTTAATGTGAATTTTCTTTCCCTAAATATTTTTCATTGAATTCCATTTTTACTAATTTCTCTATACCATAATTTTTTTTAAAACAATGATTTTATAAAAATATTTATGAATTTGAAAAATGTAAAATGCCTAATTTTGAATATTTGTAGAATAAATTAAATTATACTATTGTATATTTTACAACTCCTTTTATTTTTATGTTATATAAGATGTATATAAAATTTTATATCAAATGGGTTTTGTTTTTGAAGAATGTTTTTTTCATCACCATATCATTGAAAATGTAAAATTTCCTAAATTTTTTAACTTTATTGAATGAATTGTGTAGTCGTATATACGAACTATGTGAATCTTATGATAGCTAAATTTTTTCAAAAAATTGTTTTTAAAAGTAATTTTCGATTTTTTTATTTAAAAGATTTATAGCGATTTATTATTATTTTAACTATATTTTGATTGTATTGAATTTGGATAATAAATCATTTTAGATTATAAAATGATTTAAAAGTTAATGATTTTTGAGTTTCATCCAAGTCCTTTGTGAGAATTAAAATTTATTCTACAACAACAAATTTATCATAGAAAAGAAAAAATATTTTTTAATCAATCAAAATATGAAAATATTTTGTGAAATTGTTTTCCAATTCATGGAAATATGATCAGAATTAAATGATTATTTCTTTTAAATTTATTTATAATTTTGTGGAAAAATTTATCGATTCATATTTATTTTATAGGAATGGAATGTAATTTACTATATTTAACTACTATTAAATCTATTATAAAGTTCAATCGTTATTTGTGTGATAGATTCCAATCATATCCAAAGAATTTTCCACTGAATGGTGTTAAAATATTTTTAATTTTCGTAATAGATTTTTTTATTATATTATTATTATTTAATTTAGTTTTGATTTTATTATCTATTACAACTGTATTTAGGTTAAAGAATACATGAATAAATATTTCACCACATCTATGTGTTACATCCTTGGAATAATTTTTTTCCAAAGATAAAGAAGACAAAACATTGTTTATTTAACAACATTTTAAATTTTTAATACCCATGGTGTACATTTTTGTTGCGGATACATAGGGTTTAAACAAAAAAATTTCCATGTATTGTTTTAAATTGTAATATATAACTTTTTAATATTGAAATTTATTATCAGTTTAATATTATTATTAATAAAGAGATATTACTATTCAATATATTCATACTAAAAATATAATAAATTATTTTTTGACCAAACTATTTTGTTTTTAAAAGATTGAGATAATTAAATTTAATCTTATTTTCACATAAAATTATCCTTAATATATTAATTTCATTTTCAAATTCCATAATATTAATTTATTAATGTGTATTTTATATCATTTTTTTATTCATAATTATATTTTTATGATAATATTTATTATATTGGGAATTAAATATAAAATTAATTTTTTTATTTCTAAAATTGTTTTATATATTTTTTATTTTTTATATCTTAATTTTAATAAATTATAATTCATTGATATGTGTTATTTTTTATTTTCTAAAGAGAATTTATATAAAACATTCTTTATCAATTTTATATTTATTATATATGGGATTATTTTGTAGAGAATTTAAGGAAAAATATTTTATAATTTTTATACGATCATTATCATCATCTTCTTTAACTAATTTTTTCTGTCAATTATTCTTTAAATGTTCTTAGTTTTTTTACACATGTTATTATTTTTGCATTTAATAGAACTTTTCACCATATTGTTTACTTCTATTATTCATTTAAATAATTAATTACATAACTAACATTTTTTACCAAACATTTTAGGTTTGATATATTATACTTTTATTTACATTACATTTAATTTGGAAGAATTTTTAAATATGTGATCCGCTTATCGTTCAAATGACAGAAGACCCAATTTTATATCAGTTACTCTATATATTAATGAATAAAAAATTTATAGTTTCTCAATGATATATTTAGATGTAAACCTCATAATTGGAATCTATTTATTTTGTGGGTATGATTAATATATATATATATTAATTTCTGGGAATAATTAAATTTCTATTTTTATTCTCTTAAAATTCAACAATGTCTCTAAAATATATCATTTATTTTTTATATAAAATTTTGATTACTTATTTCACAGTTTGTTGACAATATCATTCTCATCATATGTATGATTACAAAATTTTTTAATACATAGGATGGATAAAATATTTACCTCATTTATGTACGATATTATAAACATAGAATATATTCAACAAATGATCCAAAATTTCACCATATTTTGTGATGGAAAGTTATAGTATATTTTTTCTCAATGTCGTCGTATGCGGATTTTAATGTATCCTCATATGAATTAATTATAAAATGTGACAACGTAATGGATTTTCTCAACATGAAAACAATTTTTTTAATAAATGTGATATAAGGATGTTTTACAATACACAAGAGTACCACAAAAAATAATATGTTTCTTATATAGGGACATTCCATGCCATTTTGAGTAGTATCAATACCGTGTTTAAGACACTACTATTATAATTTCAAATAGTAGAACTTTTTTAAAATATTTCCCTTTTATGTGATTATAGTGAGATGTGAATTTTTTTGTTTGGATAAAAATATTAATATTATGTATGTTTTCTATGAGTTATAACATTTAATATGAATGTAAATATTTATTTTATTTGTTTATTATAGAAAACATCATAGTGTTGGTATGTAGTGCATTATTTTTTACCATAGTAAGCTAAATTATTATTATTTAGATTTAATTTTATAATTTTATGGATTTTTATTTCAATTTGTGGATTATTATTAGATATCATGAGTGAAAAACAAATATATTTCAATAATTATATGAAAACAATTTTGATATTATTTAATGATTATATATTGTGATTTCATAGAATCTATATTATTATTTTATTATCAGGTAAATGTAGTTATGGTAGAGATAAACGTAGGTTAAATCCATATTAAAAATTATATTCTAGTAACAACGTTATCCTTAAATATTTCTAAACATGTTGGTAAATACTACACACCTTGATATACACTCCTAAGGTATATAAATTTTACAATCACATTCCTTATATTCATTATTACATAGGTTTTAGTTTTTCAGTGAAAAATATCAAGGAGTGAGAGAGGTCCAATAATAAGTAATCATAGATTTTACCAATAGTTTATTATGTTGAACATAATGAAAATGTGATGGAAAAAATAGAAATACATTTTTAGGATTAGTTTTTCATGAATATATTTCTTACTATTATTTTATGATATAAATTTTTCCCCACTCACATTAACATCATTTTATTTTTTTATTGGATAATTCTGTATATAAACACATAAATAATTAATTACAAATATAATTTAGAGAATTTCTCAATATGAATCCTAATTTTATAATTGATGAATTCATAAATCTGATGGGTTTTCCTAAAAGGATGTCATAGAATTTTTATAACATCGTAAACAATGTTGAGTTTACAAACATACAAATGGAAAGAATGAGAATGTATAAAGAAACGTTACTTCAAAATTCTAATGAATGAAATAATATTAATATAAAATCATTTAAAATATATTGGAACAGAAATTGAAGTGAATTTATCAAGGAAAATCGAAGGTATTTTATATATTTTAAAGGAGGTAATATAGAAACATGTTTACAAATTATAATAAAGAAATTAGTAAACAAGAAGAGAGGAAAATATGTCTTTTGGCATATTTCTTGTAAATATGAATGTTGTGATGACATATATAATTCTATCTTGAATAATTTATATTTTTTAGAAATAAATATCATATTATAATTTTTAAGTAATGATAACAATGTTACGATCATAATTATTTTAAGAGGAGGATGTAATGCCATAACATTATAATTTAGAATATATCTTTCTCTAATGATATACTAATATTGTTATATTATTCCAAAAAAATGAAATAAAATGATATGTGAAATACAAGACAATTACTATTTAGAATACTTTTTGAATAATGATTCATTTATTAAATAAAACTATTTTCCCATTATAAATTTCATACCATTAAATCATAAATAATTAAAATGATTAAATATGAATTATAATAGGTATTTCACAAATAAGTTTTTACGAAGTCCATTATTTAATCATTAGAAATAAAAATGGAAACATTTAAAATATTTACATAAATAAACTAATATCGTTAATTTAGAAATTGATATGATAAAAATACAGCATAAAAATTTTCATTCTTTAATGAAATACTTTTTTATTATATATTATGTTTTTAAGTAAATATAAATTTTTAATTTTTAATTTTATTAAATGAGATTATTTTTATCAATGATCACATAAATATTCACATAAGATTAATTTTTGGTAATTTCCATAAATATTTTATTTTTAGGTTCAAAATGAAAAATACACTTAGAATTAATAGCATAAAAGTTATCACAATATCATGATTTAATAAATGACTAATTTATTTTATAAAATAAATTTCATAACCAATATTATTTTTTAATAATAAAATGATTGCTTCAAAACTACTATGATTAATTTACAAGATCAATTTTTTACATTTCATTCATCTAATTGAAAGTTTATATTATTCATTGATTTCCCCAAATATTAAAAAATATAATATGATATTTCTAGAATTATAAAGTATTTGCAAAATGGTATTTTATATTTTTCTATTATAACTATAAATATATAACTCAATGTGGACCACTATTTTTTTAATTTTGAAATATAAATATTTTTTATATATTTAATTCAAAATATTTGAAGGATATCATTTATATTTAGATATTCTAAAAATTAATTATTGACTCAATAATTTTTTATTTAATATTTTGATTTTTGTAAATATTTTTTTCATTATTTTTCTGACATCATGTACCACATAACATATATTGGACTATTTATTTAATTTTTGATATCATCTAATTATTTTCTCCATTTTATTGAACTATAACCTACTTAAAATTTATATTCCACATGGTCTATAATTCACCGAAACATATGATGTAATGTGATTGTATTGTGTTATCCCTAGTAAATAATATGTGATTATTTTTATGTAATACATATGAATATATATTTAAAAGTAACAAAATTAAGGTCATTAATTAATATTTATATATTATTGTGTTTTCTTTGATTGAATTCATAATTCCTATTAGATATTATCAATAGACTATAACACTATTGAATCAAATATTTTTTTTGTAATTCCTTCATGAAATTAGAAATTCTTTATCTCACATAGTGGATCATGCAGTTCGAGAAGTAATATACTAGATACACATTTTATGTTTTATCCCTCCATATAGTAAACTATATATGAGAGTACATTTGTTGTTGAGGTATTATATAGAAACCCCCTTTCATGTCTATTGAAATGTGAATTGGATCATTATTTAAATTCATATCCCCCTACGTTAAAAACTAATTTTATAATTTAACACAGTATATATATTGTGTCAACGTAATTAAAGTTACCATAAATCATCAACCATAATGTAATTGAATATATCATATATTGAAATTTCTCCCGATAATGTTCAATATTGTAACTCAATAGACCACAACATATAATAATTTCACAATCAACATATTAACAACTTGTTCTATTAAATAACTATAAGAATATGAGAGATAACCATATACATTTATGACATTGTATGTTAATTTTATATAATGAATATATATCAGTTTCACTCAAACGTCCAATTAAATTTTTTTAAACTATTTTATAATAAAATTTTAAAAATTTATGAGAAATATCATTTTTCATTATTTTTGATATATTGATTCTCTAAATTGATATAGTAATGAAATATTTTATTTTAATAGTGGATAAAATAAAAATAAATTATAAATATTGTATAAGAATTATTTTTATTGTATTGTAAATGTATTTATGTAATTATTATATTATTCATTATTTGTGAAAATTGAAATATAATATATAATAATTATTTAAATCATTAATTTTTAATGATTTTTCTATTTTATAAACTATTAGATAGTTTCATTCTTTGTATCAAAATATATTTTCTTGGTGTTTAATGTGTTGTTGATTAATTTGTAATAAATATGGACAATATAGAATGTCAACATATATTTATTTTTTATGTAATACTGTTTTTTCAATCTGAATTTTATGTAATTTCAATTACAAAATTACAATAGGAACTATATGAATTAATTTAAAGTTAATTAATATTAGTCAGAATTTTACATAGTTCTTTGAATTCTAATTTTTCCCTCATTTATTTTGAAACAATAGTCTCCATCTCTTGGATAATTATTTATTTTAAATTAGAATTTATTTACCAAGTTTTAGATCAATTTTTTAGTTTGATAGATTAAATCTAAAGGCATCGAGGAAAATAAATGGTCATTAGTTGTGAAAAAATCATATTTTGAGAACCAAATGGGATTTAGTATTAATATTTATGTGATATACAACAAATATACCATGTGAATGTGTTTTTATCTATTAAAAACACATTTGTGATGAATGAAAACATATATGGATTATACTACTCACTGTATGGGACATTCTCAAGCATTACTCTTGGAAAAATAATTATAATTTCTATTGTATTTTACTTTTTCACAGTTTCTTGATTTTATGACACTATTGAAAATATATCACATGATATAT
The DNA here is from genome assembly GCA_963277665.1 of Viscum album. Lineage (NCBI taxonomy): Eukaryota > Viridiplantae > Streptophyta > Magnoliopsida > Santalales > Viscaceae > Viscum > Viscum album. Next base: position 1,766,160,649 of record OY728152.1, read on the forward strand.
AAAAATAAATTGACTTATATAAATTCAATATCATTCAATGATTATTTATTATTGTTTTGGTACTTGGATTATATGGCTATAACCATCCAGGTTTCGACATTCATTGTCTAATGTCAACATTATAATATGTTTGTGACACCCCATAAAAGAATTTTCTGTTTTGGTGAGGAATCAATTAGAAAAATTTTGTTTTATCCATATTTAGAATTACCATTAAAAATCTGTTTAGTTTAAAACACATCATTAATATAGTAGAAAGCTATGAATGCACTCTAGATATAATTTATATAAAAACAATATAAAAATTCCCCATGTGTGTTCATTTATATTAAAATACATATTCAATATATTAATTTATGTTGATAATTATATTATCTACATCAGATTTTAATCATGGCATATTTTCCTACAATCTAGACCATATGTCCATATCATATTCAACAAAAAAACATGTATCAAAGGATTAACATGTCATGGATGATTAACACTACTATTTCATTTACTATTATCAACCACATTTTTTCTATTAAAAAAATCTCATGGGTATCGATTTTGTGTTTATATATTATTTGTATCACCTTCATCCTAGTCGTTACAATCTAAGTAAAAATATCCCTGTAAATTGATAAGAATGAATTTAAAAAATTAATGTATTCCTCATAATCCACCTCACATATTTTGAAATTATTCGTGTTATTAGAAATCCATATCAGTGGAATAGAATTACAATTTAATAATATAACAGAATTAATTAACTGAAAATATTTATAAACCTGAAAATGCTTATATAAATAGTCATATAAAAAGTGATGTTGAATATTTTGATTTAATTTTTAATTTTGTTAATATTTTATATCATTTAATTCAAAGATGTTTTGTTTTTTTTCTTATATTTATGATATCAGATAATATTTTAGAGATTCATCAGGGTACACCCCTTCTATAATACATATTGATTCATACATATATGAGAAATCATTTGGCTCAGTATAAACATTGCATGATTGCTATATAGGAATATGTGAACATTATGTTACCCAAATTTAAATTAATTTTAAATTAAATTAATTCCCATAAATGAACCAATAAAAATATATTTCATTATTAATGATTTTTAGTAGACCTAAAAAATAAATTTTATATATTTAATGTTGACATTAATTAAAGAGCTATCCTAAAATTGGACACTCTAAGAATTTTTTGGATTACTTCACCAGAATGAACAAGAATCGAGCAATATAGATGGAAAGGAGACCATGGAAATAAAATATGTTTATTTTAAATACATACGTTTTATCTAAAACGAATAATCAAAAAGTGAGTATTATAATTTCATTTATTTTTATATGACATAGATTGTGAATTTAAGCTACAAAAGAATGAACGATAATGTAATTGAAAATAAATTTTAAAGGAAACACCAAAATTGAATATATAAGAGAGATAAGAATGTTTTAAAAATTATATCATTTCAAATGTTACATGATTTATGTAAATAGGTAAATTAGATAATTAATATAAAAACATAAAACGATATATTAATGATAAACATAACATGAAGTAGAAAAGGTATTGAAAAATAATATGATAAGACTAAATGTATCTTGTATACCAAAAAATTCACGGAATTTAATTTTTTCGAAAAACTACATTGTAAATTCATGAATTTCATATTGTAAAATTAAATTCATATTCTAATAATTTTACCAAAAAACTGTTAAAAATTATCACTTATAAATATGAGATGGATGCACTATTTCATTATTAAATAATTGAAATTTTGATGTAAATTATTTTGGATAAGATTGTTTTTATAACTATACTATTATTGTTAATTTTTTATATGTATAGGGATTAAAAAAGAATTATTTCACCTCAAATTTTGGATATTGATATGGATGTAGAGTTTTACAATGAAATATTATGTGTTATTAGGGATCATTATTTATTAAATTATTGTTTTATATACTAAAATATTTATATAGTTGATATTACTGAACTAAAAATTCTATATTTAATGTTTTCTAAATACTTTGTAGACTGATTGGATTCTTTTTCATTAATGATTAGGTCATGGTAATTTTATAAAATCACCTAAACTCTTTAAAAGATATAACATGATATACATATATATTATTAAGAAATAAATGATCAATATTTTTGGTACTATCATATAAGGGAAATAAGATAATGTATTATTCAAACATATCAACAAAACTAGTACTGACTAGATATTAAAATTAGAATATATTGATTATTTTGGTTCAAATAAAATTTATATTCATTGAAGAAAGGAATATAAATTATTTAATGTTATTTATTAAAGAATATTTGTATGGGTTTATATTTATTATCTTATGGTTTATAATTTACCTATATTTACTACTATTTATAATTCATTTTCAAATTATAAGGGTCGTATGACCTTTTATATTCATAGTCATAAATATAGGGAGGGTCATAATTATTAATTTGAAAAAAAAATAAAAAAAAAAGTTGTTTTCATAATTTTTAATATCCAATAATATAACTAAATATTGTTTTTGTATAAAAAAAGAATACACCCTTATTGAAATATCCACAATAATTTAATGTGAATTTTCCTTCCCTAAATATTTTTCATTGAATTCCATTTTTACTAATTTCTCTATACCATATTTTTTTTAAAACAATGATTTTATAAAAATATTTATGAATTTGAAAAATGTAAAATGCCTAATTTTGGATATTTGTAGAATAAATTAAATTATACTATTGTATCTTTTACAACTCCTTTTATTTTTAAGTTATATAAGATGTATGTAAAATTTTATATGAAATGGGTTTTGTTTTTGAAGAATGTTTTTTTCATCACCATATCATTGAAAATGTAAAATTTCCTAATTTTTTAAAATTTATTGAATGAATTGTGTAGTCTTATATACAAACTATGTGAATATTATGATAACTAATTTTTTTTCAAAAAATAGTTTTTAAAAGTAATTTTCGATTTTTTTATTTAAAAAATTTTTAACGATTTATTATTATTTTAACTATATTTTTATTGTATTGAATTTGGATAATAAATCATTTTAGATTATATAATGATTTAAAATTTAATGATTTTTGAGTTTCATCCAAGTCCTTTGTGAGAATTAAAATTTATTCTACAACAAAAAATTTATCATAGAAAAGAAAAAATATTTTTTAATTAATCAAAATATGAAAATATTTTGTGAAATTGTTTTCCAATTCATGGAAATATGATCAGAATTAAATGATTATTTCTTTTAAAATTAATTATAATTCTGTGTAAAAATTTATCGATTCATATTTATTTTATAGGAATGGAATGTAGTTTACTATATTTAACTACTATTAAATCTATTATAAAGTTCAATCGTTATTTGTGCGATAGATTCCAATCATATCCAAAGAATTTTCCACTGAATGGTGTTAAAATATTTTTAATTTTCGTAATAGATTTTTTTATTATATTATTATTATTTAATTTAGTTTTGATTTTATTATCTATTACAACTCTATTTAGGTTAAAGAATACATGAATAAAAATTTCACCACATCTATGTGTCAGATCCTTGGAATAATTTTTATCCAAAGATAAAGAAGACAAAACATTGTTTATTTAACAACATTTTAATTTTTTTATACCCATGGTGTATATTTTTTTTGTGGATACATAGGGGTTAAACAAAATAATTTCCATGTATTGTTTTAAATTGTAATATATAACTATTTAATATTGAAATTTATTATCAGTTTAATATTATTATTAATAAAGAGATATTACTATTCAATATATTCATACTAAAAATATAATAAATTATTTTTGACCAAACTATTTTGTTTTTAAAAGATTGAGATAATTAAATTTAATCTTATTTTCACATAAAATTATCCTTAATATATTAATTTCTTTTTCAAATTCCATAATATTAATTTATTAATGTGTATTTTATATCATTGTTTTTGTTCATAATTATATTTTTATGATAATATTTATTATAGGGGGAATTAAATATAAAATTAATTTTTTTATTTCTAAAATTGTTTTATATATTTTTTTTATATATTTTAATTTTTATAAATTATAAATCATTGATATGTGTTATTTATTATTTTTTTAAGAGAATTTATATAAAACATTTTTTTATCATTTTTATATTTATTATATATGGGATTATTTTGTAGAGAATTTAAGGAATAATATTTTATAATTTTTATACGATCATTATCTTCATCTTCTTTAAGTAATTTTTTTTGTCAATTATTCTTTAAATGTTCTTAGTTTTTTTACACATGTGATTATTTTTGCATTTAATAGAACTTTTCACCATATTGTTTACTTCTATTATTCATTTAAATAATTAGTTACATAACTAACATTTTTTACCAAACATTTTAGGTTTGATATATTATAGTTTTATTTACATTACATTTAATTTTGAAGAATTTTTAAATATGTGATCCGCTTATCTTTCAGATGACAGAAGACCCAATTTTATATCAGTTATTCTATATATTAATGAATAAAAAATTTATAGTTTCTCAATGATATATGTAGATGTAAACCTCATAATGGGAATCTATTTATTTTGTGGGTATGATTAATATATATATATATATAATTTAATTTCTAGGAATAATTAAATTTCTATTTTTATTCTCTTAAAATTTAGCAATGTCTCTAAAATATATCATTTATTTTTTATATAAAATTTTGATTACTTATTTCACAGTTTGTTGACAATATCATTCTCATCATATGTATGATTACTTTATTTTTTAATAGATAGGATGGATAAAATATTTACCTCATTTATGTACGATATTATAAACATAGAATATATTCAACAAATGATCCGAAATTTCACCATATTTTGTGATGGAAAGTTATAGTATATTTTTTCTCAATGTCGTCGTATGCGGATTTTAATGTATCCTCATATGAATTAATTATTCAATGTGACAACGTAATGGATTTTCTCAATGTGACCACAATTGTTTTTAATAAATGTGATATAAGGATGTTTTACAATACACAAGATTACAACAAAAAATAATATGTTGCTTATATAGGGACATTCCTGCCATTTTGAGTAGTATCAATACCATGTTTAAGACACTACTATTATAATTTCAACTAGTAGAACTTTTTTAAATTATTTCCCTTTTATCCTTGAATATATACCAATCTCAATTAAAGATTGAAGAGTAATATGATTTTATTCACCCATCGCCTAGTATTGTGATGGGAATTTTAATTGGCCCAAATTTTATATCCCAACATTGATATAAAATTATTAATTTTCTTAATTTAATATACCCCATGAATAAAAACATTATTTTAAAAGTTGCCAAATAGAATCGACCATGTTGATTATAAATATACTACATGTTTAAATTTCAACTTACAATTTTCTATATTATATCTCATGTGTCCTTTCATTAGGATATTCTCATGGTTAAACTACTAACCAAATATTTTTCCATCTAATTAGAAGAAAACATGTATCAAATATACAATTTTATGGATTGGTAATTTACCCAAACACATTTCTTATACAACATTTTCCCGAGAAACTCATAGTAAATTTGATAATTTATTTCATTATTCTATAGTCATGAAATTTTGGGATTTCAGTGTTTTTTCGTTTTAAAGAATATGATTTATATCATTATTATATTAATTATTCTAAGTAATATATTGATTTATAAAATAAGAATATATTATATATAGTCTACGAAATTTTTTTTAATATATGTTAAATATTTCTAATTAATGTTCAATTTTTTCTTTATTCATTCATATACATAACCCATGTTTTATAATTATTCTATCCATCATTTTGGTGTTTATTTATCAATTTTATTATTTTCATACATTAAATATCGTAAAATAATGTTTAACATTATTTTATAATATTTAATATAACATTATATCATATTTAAAAAACTTATACTATATTAAATTATAATTCATATTGATGATTAAATTCAATTGTCACTATTCATTAAAATATTTAAAGAATTACTTAGAAATATTATTATAGATAATATTTTTATTATATTTTTATTACACTAGTTTTTATGTTATTATTTTATCTTAATCATAAATATTAAAAACCGATAAAAAATATTTTTGAGATGAATTTTTTAAATTTAATTATATTTCATTAAATACATAAAACTAATTTTTCTTTGAATAATTACTGTAAAAAATGTATAATTATAATTATATTATTATTATTTATGTCAATGAAAAAAATGGATATATGCATGTGTTGTTAATACTTGTATGATGGAGGAAATTTTTATTTGGGGATTATTTATGTTTGGTTAATGTTATAATGTTGAAACTATTAGTTGATATAAATAAATATTATTTAGAGTTGTTTAAAATTTTTAGTTTATATTATAAGTATTTAATGAATGTTATTTTTTATATGATTATTGATGTATTAATGGGGAGATTTAATAATATTATAATTTAATATAATTTATATTAAAATTAAATTGGTAAAATAACATTTGATTGTGAAAAATTATAATATAATTATATATATATATATATATATGTGGGGGGTATATATATATTTTGTTCCTATGTGTCTATATTTGATTAATATATATGACTGTATATATTAGTGTGTTTTTGGGTGTGTATATATATATATTTGGTGATGTGTGTACATAAATATATTGTGAAATGATTTCAGTAATAGATGTAAATTTATATCCACATACGAGTATGTTAATATATGTATATATGTGTCTCATTGTATGAAATGTGAATATATATATATGAATATATATGACTTTTTCAACATATTTAATGAATGAATTATAGTGTTAAAAAGTTAAATTAAAAAAAAAATATGTACTAAATTATATGGTTTGGTGTATGGGTTTAAGAGTAATGAAAATGAAAAAATATATTATGTCGTCAATTTCTGAAACAATTAAAAAAGGGGGAAATAATTCAGTTTAATAAGGGACTACACATGTGATATGTGATCCTTACATAATGAATTTATCCACCTCAAGACTGTCTCCTCCAAATAATTTCCCCCTCTATCTACCTGTATATTGTTCTATAATTTTATCATTAAAAATCTCTTTTAGATGTCTTCTTCAGTACTAATTGCATTGTTGTGTCTTTAGTGTTATTAAGCTACTATTGAAGAGTTGAAACTAAATTAAAGATTGATTTTAAACTAAGGTAAATATTTTTTTTTGATTATATTTAATTATTTTTTCATATTTTACATATATTAGGTGGTGACAATTTTATAACTTATATATGTTGAAATTATTCTTTCATTTAATAGTTTAATTTTATTGGATTATCAACCCCTATTATAAATGACCATTATCACTAATGTAAGATTTTATTTGAGCATAGAAGATATGGTTAAACATGTTTCTATGTTGTAATTTCAGAAGTGTTATAATTGATATCATTTCATAGTTTTCATCGCATGTGTGTGTTTTTTTAGTTGTTGAGACCCGTTATCATGTTAATTACATGATCATTTATAAGGATGTTTATTTATATTTTTTATGATTTTAACATGATGTTATGCATCACTAATCTGTACTCATGATATTAACATTTCATCCAGTGTTTTATAGTGTTATGTATCTTACATTTCCATTGGACATATTTCTCATGATGCATAGAAGTTGTGGACCATCACAACATTATTTTCCATTAGATGGGTGGAATTCAGGGCTTGTAGGGATGGTTCTATATGACTTAAGAATATTATAAATATATTATGATACCATGGGTTTATCTAGATTGTTCACTATGGGTACTATAGGTGATTTAATGGGAATAAAAATGCATAATTTATTTATGAGTGTTCACTCATTGTTATGTGATTTTTAAGAATGGTGTCATACATTATCAAATATGGTAGAACTGAGTCACATTAATATATGTTTCAATGAGGCTATTAAGAAATAGATTCACTATCCAAATGACTATTATGATGTTTATTTTTTTATCTTTATATGTATATTTAATATTAATAAAAATAATCATTATTTTTATTAATATTGAATTTTTAAAATAATATTTTCATGGGATAATTTTATATATTTATATATTCATATGGGTAAATTTTATTTTAAAATATAAGAGGGTGTTTAAATACCTTTACATATACACACACAGATATATATATATATTTAATTTTTTTGCATATATATTTTTTATTATATAAATATTTGTCTATATACATATATATATATATATTCTTGTGTGTATTGATATATAATATTTATTTTTTTGGATTATTTGTATATATATAGTCGTTTTTATAAATTTATTTTCAGGTTTTTGTATATATAATTCAAATATATATATGGATGATTTTTTTGTTATATTAAATGGACCATTAAATTGTTTTAGTGGAAGGATTTATTAATGAATTATTAAGAGAGTATATTGAGTGGCACATTTGCTTAAGATGAATGAGAAGAAGAAATAAATTAGGTAACAAATTAATTAAACATTTAAATAAAAATGGAAAAATACATCTTTTGGGGGAATATGAAAGAACGTATGGAGTATTATAGGAATAATTTATCCATTCATTCATCTCCCCCATCAGGCATCACTCTCTCTATCACAATCTATTATATTTTTTATCGTCATATGTTTATCTTTGATAACATCTACAATACTAACTGTATAGTGCATTGTCATTATTGTTATGATTACTTTGATCTGTATAAATTAATTCAAATATTTTCTTGAAGGTTCATTGGTATTTGAATTATATATAATTTATTTTATTTTCAAATTTTACATATAAAAATCGACAAAGTACTACTAATTTTTAAAACATGAGTGGATATATGATTTATATGTGTAGATTAAATGTGGTGTGAACCCTTGTCTTCAATCATCATTGTATATATGGAACTAAAATACATACTTTATGTGAATTTATTAAAATATTTACTTATTAAAATTTATATATTGGAAATTTTGATAATATTTTATGATTATGGTCACATATTTGTGTAGTGCATGAGACCTGTTATAATATTTATTCTATGATGATTAATTTTTATAACATATTATATTTTTAATTAATATTTCACGGTATTAGGTATTTCTGTATTATACATAGTTTTATCTGATTTCCATGTATACTCTACCTTGTTATGTATGATTCCTTTTATTTGGAGGTACTATTCTTTATGCTCTAAATGGGTAGACTATCATGAAATTATTTTCCCAAAGAGGGGGTGGGGTATATTAGATAAGTGTTGACTTATGAAATTTATTTAACAAAAATATAGAGATACAATGATATAATAAAAACATATTGAGGATTAATATAGTGGAATAGAGGCTAATTATATAGTTTCTCAGTACCAAGTTTTTTAGTGAGGATACATTTGAAGCCACGTGACTCAAAAGTAGAATGTCATTGCTGATTCCCCTAAGGGAACTGGGTCACATTTTTTATACAATTTCTTGACGTTTGTAAGAAATATATTTCATAGTACTCTAGATAGTTATTTGTTCCTTCTAAAATATTCTTATTTACATTTTTCCATGGAGTAGAATAAGGTTCATACTAAAAAATGTGGAATATTAATATGAAAACCACAATTAGATTTTTCAATATATTTGGATATACTAGTTATAAATTTAGTATATTCATATAAACACCAGTATACATTGAAAAACATGATAGAGGGAACATATTTTGATTCATAATATTTCTTGTATTCATAGAGTAGAATTGAATTATAGTTTGATTTATTATTTTATATCTATTGTTTTGGTGATGGGAAATTTCCTTATGGTGGCAGTAGATTAGATAACTGTAATGTTAGTACATGATTATAAGGACTCTGGTGGGTATCTATTTCATTTATTTATATATCTTTACTAATTACTGTTCCATATTTTGTAACTATCAGAACACTTTTATTTGTATCTGGAAGATGAATTTTTTTATTTATTCTTGTACTATGATTATATATATAAATATTATTTATTATTATTTTTCTAGGGAAATTATACTAATGGTATATTTTTCCCATTGATAGAATTAGACCATAAATGATAATCTATGTCCTTCTGAAAATGAATAGGTGTTCTATGGGATATGTGACTCTTTAGCTCATACATGGAGGGTTGAGTATGGTTTTTAAATATTTAAAGAGTAATTGCAATATTTTTTATTATTTATTATCATACGATTATTTTCTCATCAATTAATTTTGTAATGGTAATTTTATATCTAATTAAAAATTATGAATTTTGATTTCGAAAAATGTTAACTAGTCGTAGATTGAATTATTAGTTTTATAGATCCAAAATAAATTATTTAGGACACATTCAATTACCATTAGTTTTTTGAACATTAAAATTTGGGAGAAGAAAGTGCATTAAATTCAAGAATTAATGTGTTGTAAAATGTATGTCTTAATAAAAAAATCATTTATTAGGTATATAGTCAAAAGGTTAATTAATATTTATTTGACTTTTACTTCATCTGTGACATGAAATTTTAATACATTACCATAGAATTATTTCCTATTCTTTATTAATATGATTGATACATCTTCTTAGTTTCTTGTGTCTCTAACAATGAAACCAATCTGTAATTAATTATATCATTTTCTATTTATGATTTGACATAAAATGATTTTCTCATTCTTTCATAAGGTTGGAGTCAAATAATTTTATGTTTGGACAATTTGGTTTTAATCCCCCACACTCCAATGGTATAATTAAAATTGAATTGTGACTTCCCATACAATTTTTTGGGGTCTTGGTTCTACATACACTTGAAATTAATTCTACAATGGGGTTATGATTCCCCATAAAAACCATTATATTACCAAATGAATCTCTTAATGAATAGGTATTTATAAGGTAGGACTAGTTTAAATTTTTATCGAAAAACCAAACATCTAATTTTTTTCACTAATTAATATTCTTATTCTAATTCACTCATTCAATTAACATTGATAATTATTTTACCTTGTTAAAATTTTAACTTCATCATTTCACCCCCACTACACCATCATTCATCTCTATTTCTAACATGAAAACTTTGATATTTTAATAAATCCACATAGTTAATAGTTTTTTATGAATAAACCAATTTATGGTAATTAATTTGAAAATATGAATAATTTTATATTAATCATCATTTATATTCATTAATTGAAAATATTTGAAAAAAATATTTTACACGTTATTTGGACTAATATTAATATTAGTTGTTATCGTCCATTAATTTTTTAATAAAAAAATTATTTTATATTTTTATCCAATCATTAAAAATAATTTAATAAGTCCCTTTTTTGAATTAATATTAATTTATTTGGGTAAATATTAGTTTCTAAAATAAAAAACAAAAACATTTTAAAAGAAAACAATAAAAGAAAATGTAACATTTTTTTTAAAAAAACATGTTTTAAATATTATTGTTGTTTCTTGATCATACTCAATTCTTCCTCCATGACTTAATTTTTAATTATATGATGTATTTTACATTGGAATAAGGAAATTTTCATTTATATTATAATAAAAATGTCCTCATCATCTTTTATTAATGGATCCATCAGCGGCCCATATATCATAATATAGAATTAATTTTTTATTCATTAAAACTATACTGAAAAAATTCATCAATAATCCATGAAAATTAATATAGTTTATTGTCTTATCATATTAACACCTCTCAAATCCTTATTAAAATTTTCAATGTAGTCCCTCTATGGAGTTAGGTAAAATTCTAAATCACTACTTTTATATTTATTTTATGTATATATTATTTTACCAAGTATGAATATCTCACAATACTAATAATATAATTTAATTAGTATAATAATTTTAATGAAACTTTTTATATCAAAGGAAGATTAATTTTCTTCTTTCAGCCCAACCTTTTGAAAAAATGTAACTTATCTTACATTTTGACTGAAACCTTCATATGACATGTGATTAATTTTTTATGACCATAAAACAAATCTAGTTTGAAGCATATATTTATGGGAAATATATGATCATATAGAATTACTGAAATTTTGAAATTATAAATAATTCCATATTTTCTTATACTTCTATGTAAATGATTGGTTTTCCAATGGATATGTAGTGATATCCTGAACTGTGAATGTGACATATTTAATTTTTCATATATTCTTTATATCATTATGATATTGATACAAAATATCATTTATTTGATTGAAACCATCTAAATAATATAATTTTTCATCTATAATTATTTTATTTTTAAAAAATAATACAATTAATAAACACACTCACCTATATATTATAAATTATTATTATTTTTTCAATTTGACGGCCTAATTATACAATTATATGAATTAATGTTAATCATGTTTAAAAAATTTATAATAAAGTTTCATTAGAAATTACTGTGAATATATTTATTTTTTATGGTTATGAAAATGGTATTAGGATATTAAATTTATTATTGAATTTAAATATTTTCATTCATTTTAAATTACATAGAAATTATCCTCACAAAAATGGTCAGTATGAATCATAACTAAAATAACAATGTAATAAAATTTTGATAATTGAATTCATTATAAAAATATTATTTTTAAAATTGTAATGAAGGTTTTTAGGTCCACTAGGTTTAATACCATAATAGGATGTTGTGAATCTTGGAATGATTGATTAAAAGTATTATCACGATGGGTATTGTTCTGTAATTAAAAAAACATAGTTAGATATTCCTCAAATAAAAATTTATGAATATAAATTAAATAATTCACATGACACCACAATTATGCTTCGTTCACCCTCAATGGGAAACATCCAAGGAGCATACAATAGTGATGTGATGATTTACAAAATACAATACAAAACAATATTAATCTAAGAGATTGGTATAGATCACTTATATGATGGGGATGATGAAAATTATGATGTTTAGGGTCAGCTAAGTTCTTCCTCAAGGGTTACATTATATGATTCTTTCTCTAGCACACATATAGTGGAAGGATCGCTATTTTCCTCTACCATTTATCAATACACCTGGAAGAGATCTAGTCATAATTTATGGACATGTTTGTCCCATAATTTCCCTGAAATTTCACACCCCAAAAAATTGATATATGCTCTATTGAAGTTACACGTTTATTCAATTTATGAATAATAATTTCCATTAGTTTTACTGAGCCACTTAAAACTTTTGATGAACTCATAGATGACTAAAGTGCTTCTTTAATGCCATGAACACATCATATAACATTATCACCAAAAAACTAGTGCACTACTTCCTACTTGCAAATAACCCACTATTTTCACAAAACTCACTTATGATAGATAACTCCCTTATTACCTAAAACTCCCTTCTACCACACAACTATAACATACAAATCACTACATGCACCAAAATAACTTTTTTTTCATGCAACATACGTATTGCATGCTTTAGAGTTCTACTTTTATTTGAGTTTTGAGATTCCTCAAATAAGGGGTAGCCTCATATTTATTGGAATTTTGTTAACCCATCATGAAACTCATGAAATGTTCCCTGAGAGAAAACATCAGCTTTTTATATGTTCCATTCATGAAAACTCACATTTAACAAAAAAACATAAGAGGAAATATCTTATTTCATTTCATATATTTTTATTTAATGACCATGAAAATGGATTTATAGCCTCTAAGGAACCCGTTTCATTATCTTTGTTGTTTTTTTACATTATTTGTCAACTATATCTTTGGAACTCAACAACTGACCTCATAAATATATTGTTTCAACAAATACAATCAACCAAAAATGAATCAATATTTCCAAACATTTATAATAATTAACATTAATCTTACTAACATTAATCTACATTACTAAAGAAATTGTGGTTCTAAAAAATTGAAGATAAAAATAAATAATTTTAAAAGAAACAAATATCTAACATATATTTTAATAGTAAATGATTATAGATGAAATTTATGAAATGTTATATGGGTTATTTAATTTCTGAAATATGTGACTAATATTGTTCTTTTATATATATAAATTTTGATCACCTTTTACTCTGATGGATTAAAGGTGATTGTTGTTGATATATCATCATTAATTCATTTAGTTAACACTATTCATCATGAAGTTTACTATTATTTTTTTTGTGTGATCCTTCATAAAATTGAAATATTATTTATTTATTTATTTTTTTCATGGTATTTAAATTTTTTCAATTATTTTCCTGTAAAAATATTGTTATCTACATGAATGAATGTTTTCATAAGCATTACATCATCTAAATTTATATTTATAGAAATATTAATTGTATTAATCACGTTTTTTCCTTTTCATAATGAAATTATTTAACATGGATGTCTTTTTATCATAGTTTTCGTGACAACAAATTGATATTGAATTCCATCCTTAGATCAAAATTTATGTGTTTTTAATTAAAAATATAAATAAGTCAAAAGTGGTTTGTTGAACAAATTTTATTATTTTATTTTCCTTATAAATCTATAATGACGATTATTTTCAATTTTAAATTATAATATAATTTCTACTTTTTATATGGTATGTCTTATATTTTCAACTTTAAAAAATGATATCTTTATAGAAACATAATTATTAGATTATTTCTTTCAAAATGTTACATCATTATTATAATTTTTAAATGTCCATTATAATGTATTTTTCTCCTCTATGAATATATTTTCTGTTCCCGCTATTGTTCGCCTTTCAACATTGGGAACATAAATAAATTTAATCTTCAATTATCATAATATTCCTCCTTATAAATATTATAAATGTTTTAATATCTTTTTTAAGGATGTGGGATTCATATAATGTATTTTATAATAAAAAAAATAAAATTAAAATATGCTCGTATTTTTCTCTTCTATGCCACAATTTTTGCATAATATATATTTGAAATTATTATATTTTTTTATTTTTTATTAAAATATTTGAAAAAAAAATTTCTTCAAATTCTATAAAGAGATTATTGAAATGTAACTCTAATATACTCTATATTTTCAATTATAGTTGATATTTTTATAATAAAACACATTTCATGATTTGACTTCCTTTTCCCATTATATATGTGAAATTTTTTAGTCATATTGATGTCTTATTGTGAAATCCAATAAATAAAACAAGACTATTAAATTAATATTTTCTAACCTTAAATCCCATATTTTTCATTTTTATGAATGAGACATGTTCCCCAAAATAACCATATAATAATTGATTAGAGAAATTAGTGAATAAACTGTATACAAACTATTTAAATGTAGTAATATAAATATACATCAACAACATAATTTATGTTTATTAGCTATAATAGTTCCTAATATCATTTGATACACATTCAATTACCAATGTATATGATGATATGATTATAAAATGTGTTTATATTTTCTCCATTATATGACACCATATGAAAATTATAAGAATCATATTTTTATTTCAATAGATTATTATGATGTGATGATTGAAATCATTTGAAACACATATGTTTGCTTTTTATAATATTGTATGGATTGTAATTATATATCCCTCCAATTATTTAGTTAATTTATGTGTCCTATGATATGACATGTATAATGAATGGGATGTTGTTATTTAACATTATGTTTTTTTCATGACATTGAGCCTTGAATTTTGACCATTATGTATTTTTTAGGGTTTTTATACATACTTATGATTCTATTTAAGTATGATATCAATATCTTTTTTCATGAATCTATGTTTATTTCAAGATCATATTCTATAATTAATGTTTTCTCATTTCGATAACATGTTTCACTATTAATACTTATTGAGTCATATTATTGTTATATATTATTTTTGATAATATACTTATCCATTTTCCCATTTTTAACATATGAGCATGACCCTTCAATTGATGACACATTGATTAATTATCCACAATTTAGTATCTCATATGTCTCATTTATTAATTTTTTTGTTCCCTTTATTATATTGATTTGTATTACATAAAAGAATACTATAAGAGTTTCTACTTTTGTTCGATTGTAGATAAATAATCAGAAGTATAATAACATAGTTTTCATATGTTTATATTCCCCAAAGACACTAAACCATTCATTATTTTTATTTCTAAATTATTTTTTGATCTAATGTTTATGTAATGAATTTTTTTCAAATATTGGTGGGTTTATATTTTTCTATATCACATTGTTTGTAATCTATTTATAAAAGAATGGTTTCACACATAACCCTAGAGTGTAGACCTTGGAACACATAAAATGAAAAAAATAACGTTTTGGGAATTTTATATAAGAAGAAATTTGAAATAAACTCATTACCCATTTATTTAATTTAAAAATAGAATACAATGATGTATAAAAAAATGTTAATGTTCTTTATACATCTATATATATTTTCATACTACATGATGAATTAAATTTTTTTATACAATAGAAGTGAATAAAAATTTAGATTATTATTCTTTATTTAATTAATTAATAAAATGTGGACTACCATGGCACTCTATGAGAAAACTTCTTTTATGGTTCAAATAAAAAATATTTTTTATACCCACCCAAACCATCATCCAATACCTTCTCAATTATAGAAATAAGTATCACAATATAAAAGAAATCCACATTATTCATATATCTACCGAAATAAAATATGAGTACCAATCATATTTTGAAAGTAAAAATTTTAAATCCCTATATATGTGAATTGAACAAAATTAATCACATTCAGTAATTATTACTTTTTATTTTCATAAACTGATAGTAAGAATTTAGTTTCACATGAAATCATTTAATATTTTCAAAATAATTCATTCAATTGAATAATATAAATGTCGAGATCCTATGAGATTCCATTAAATATTTCATCCATTAAAAATGTATAATGATCTTTAAAATTAATTTTAATTTATGTACCAAAAAAATTAAATTATTCAATAGGGGGTCATTAATATATTTCAATATAAATCATAAATTAAATAGGGTTATCATATGTGTAGGATAACAAATTGTTCTTGTGTAATGTGTAGGGAGGACAACAAACCATCACTGAACTAACCCATTTATATCTACACTAGTAATAAATTTGATGACACTACATGATATTTGAAACCATAGAACAAAAAGTAAGTTAATTGTGATAAATAAAAAAAATATTATTCAAATAGCTTCCTAACATATTCATAATTATATATGATATCAGAAAAAATCATACTTATACTAATTATGATAACTTATGTAGTCAATGTTGATATATATAACTTATTACTAGTATGAAATGAAATAACATAGAATGAATGAACGAATAAAAAATATATCATGAAAATTCACAATAACAAAAAAATTAATAGATATCAAAACACAATCATTCAAAGGAAAAAATAATCAAGATATATTTAAACTCTAAGATACTATTGAATTAAAATTAAAAAATAAATAATGTTTAAAACAGATGAAAATTGATTTAATGATAAAAAGAAATAAATCTAGATTAATTTAATTCACTTTTAATGGATATAACTAGAATTATTCATTGAATTCTGGGAATATTTATAATATATCCTTGAGAAAAATTTGTCTCTGATTTGATGATATTTCTCTACATTAATTTCTCTACAATAATATTTATTGTAAAAAATATATGTACTTCTCTTAAACCACATAATCCAATTCCCCTCCTAATTCATATTTGATTTTATAAGAATTAATTTGATTTAGATCAACATCTATAATGTCATCACAGAGTTGATTAGTAGAATATTCTAACATGGACACATGTGTTATAATGATGAAATCAAATTTATTCCTTGGACATGGATTACAAAATTTATAATTTACAATCACATCATATTGGGAAATGAATATAATTAGATCCATGTGAAATCTAATGATATGGTAACAATTTTTATTTGTAATTTAGACTGTTCATCATCTATTATGTTTTTATCGGATTTGGTGTGATTAATGCATCAATGTAATCAATTGAAATCATTAAATTTATATAACACAAGACTATTGAAATAATAATTTTGATATAATGGGAAAATATGATCCCGAATGACTTCATCATATTGAGAGGATTCAAATGGGTAATTATAGTATTTATTATCCACAATCCATAAAATTTTATTATCAAACATAGCGTGTTCAATCCTAAAATGCACGTGTTCATGTTTGTATAGTCCACATTATCATATTAATTATTTCATGTCTGAATATAATCCATAAAAGAATCATTTCTACAGGGTTCATGAGATATAAGGTTTGAGACTACTTCATTAGGCTTAAAAACATGAATAAACCTGAACATCATGTTACCAATGGTACATTTCCTCTCATTTCCCTACATATCCTTTTTCCTAGTGGGAGGATGCTTCATAGGGAGAAATATGTTAATTATTTTATAGAAAAACACTCTTAATTGATCACATTTAATGTAATAAATAATATTGTCTATGATATATTCATAAATACTATGGGATGAATGAGGTGAAATCATAGTAAGGAGATAATTAACATGATTATAAAAGGAACCCTTAACTACCAAATCACAGTATTAGGTTGGTATCATATAGGGTTGACTTATATGCTCTCCTTTAGGTGGAGCTGGATCCGATGCGGTAGACATTCAAAGAAGTAATGACCAAAAAAATTATAGTAAAATAAGAAAATAATATATGGTTCAAGACACCAGATAAGATTATAAATTTAATAAAAAATTTCCAAATAGTCATTTAGGAATAAATTATATATTTTATATTAAATTAATTTTATTCAATTATATTATTATATAAGTAATTTTTTTGAATGGGAGGTGAAAGGTGTTAATATATAGTATTAATTACAAATTACCCAATTTATGTTTAAGGATGACAGTATGACACTAAATGAATGACATTAAAAACCTAATATAGTTTAGATAAATGTGTTTATCTCTTCTATATTAGGTAAAATATATAAATTTCTATCCAATGACATTTACATTATATATTCTTAAATATAACACATAAAAATTATTTTCAAATAAATACAATGAATGTGGAAATAGTTAGAAGACTATGATGATGTCATAATAGAATATGATCAATACCATCTATATAGAACCAAATAAAGAATTATAAAGTAGTTTCTAACATTTACCATTATTGTGATGATCATTTAAAAATAATTAGATGAACCAATATCAATGAATGTGGATGTATTTTTATAACATTGGTGAAAGGGGATGGGGTGTTTCAAAGGGTGGAGAAAAAATAAATGAAGGGGAAATATTCAAGGTGGGTTATTAAATGAACTAAATTTTCTTATGTAAGTACAAAAGTTAGCACATTGATTTAATAATAACTCTACAAGATTATTTAGTACACAATATAGGGATACATGGTCCTCAATTGACCATTCAATGGTGAAATTTTCATTGGAGTGACATAAGGTTAATTGTTCCTACATGTTTTCAACTCAATGTTACTCCAACACATAAATCCCATGTTTTTCTTATTACATGTTTCACATAATTCCACCAAATTCCAATAATATTAAAATAATTAAACATGCAATGAATCGTTGAAATATAATAAAGTTTTTCAAACATTAGGTTTGAAGGATTAATAATGTATGTTTTCCATCAATAATGTTAATTTTGTAATTTAAGAACATATATTCCAAAATTTCCGAGCATTAATTCATGATTTTAAATACTATATGTATATTACTCATGTTTAGAAAATAATATTTGTGAATTAATATACATTTAAAAAAATCAGGTATCTCCATTATGGAAAATTGAAATAAGGATCCCTATTATATAATGTCATTATATAGGTTAAATTTATAATCAAATTTCACCCATATTACAAAAAATTTAAAATTTCATAATAAGATATCATTGTTACATTATAAAAATTTCTTTGAATATAATTTATCTATGATTTTATACTTTATTTCAATAATGTTCTTATACATTACACAATGAGATAAATATCATAATAATTATTTTATATAATCTAGTTCATAATTTATATCAGTCACCAGTTCCTTCTTCATAAATTCACCATTGTATGCCCCCTAATATCTTTTGATAATAAATTATGGTCAATAGTTATCCTTAGAAACCGTTTTTATTGATTTGGTATTACATTTTGGAATATAATGTTTTATGCCTCTAATTTATAGTTCAATATTGGATGAAAAATATTATAATAATATCCAACATTTTTTATTTATATACAATAACTATAACCATATTTGACCATACTATTTTCTATATTTTTTTAAAAAAACTTGTTAAAATTGAAATATAATATTTTCACAACAATATAAAAATACTATTTATTTTTTTATACACTCAGAAAATGCTTACAATCATATTAATATCATTTATATTAACTATATTCTATAATTCATTTATTAATCAACAAATTTGTTTTCATATGGTGGTTATTTCAAAAATATTCCATCATTTTTTAAAAGTTATAACAATATATGGTTTTGATGTAAGACATTAATAATTAATGAAAATTAAAAAATATAAAAATGTATTACGTTTGGATAATTATTACAATACATATTGACCATTATATGATTCCTCCTATCAAAATTACTATTATACTTTTTATTGACATTTGTTATATACTTATGTAGAAGTCTTGACCTCTTAATAAAATCTTTAAATATTAAAATCATATATTCTACTCCATTGTTCATTATTTTTTTCATCAATATTAATTTACAATATTTTAACATATTTCTATAAGAAATAATTATATTTTTTAGGTCCTTGAATTTATTCATCATATATATAGTGAATGGGAAATTTATTAAAAAAATATTAAATATTATCAGATAAATATTCAATAAAAATAACAATATTATATTCTCAAAAATAATAATGGTTAAATGTGTTTTGATACAATATTTTTAATCAATAAATTTTCTATATATATGTATTACAAATTTCCCAAATAATTATTCATATAATTTAATAGTAAATTCTTATCATATTTATTAGGAATATTCAGCACTTGGGGAACGATGAAACATAAGATCGAGTGATCTCAGATTCATAGTATGTGTATTCATGTTATATATCATATAATGATATTATGAGTGAATTTTATAATTATATGGGTAATGGAACATAATCATAAATTAGAAAAATAAAACCATTGATGATCCTAAATCACAAGTCAGGAAATTAGGCTAATATCCTATTATAAGACACATTTATAATCATGTACCCTAAATCAAGAGGATACAAGCATATAAAATTGAAATGTGGAATGAGAATAAAATATGTCAAACAAATAAATTATGAATATTTATATTCCAAACCGGTCAAATACTCATGATAAGAACATTAATTTAGTATGAAATTTAATTATAAACATTATCCCAAGTCCACATATATAGTGGTGGACATTTCATAATATAAATAAGTACACGACTAATGTTATCAATGATAAATATGGTTCTATAAAAACATTGGTATATAATGGTATATTAAAAATTAAACAATACATTGTGGTGATACATACTTCTACACCATAATAACATATAATGTATAAAAATATAATTATTAAATTTGACCATAAGAACATTCATCAACGAATAACTCATGAATAAGTGATTGGGTTTATAAATATGTCTCTATAAAATATTTAATTTATTTCACAGTAAATGGTTTGAATGAATATTCCAAAAAATATCATTGTAATAAACTATTCAGAGAAGTAATGTTTAGTATATCATAATGTTATATAACTCATACTCAATATAGATTGTGATAGTATTGTGATATTGAATAAATATATAAAATTATTTATCGAACTACTTACCCAACCATGTCTATAAGTGGATTAAATTAATAAGTAGTTCGATAAAAGTTAATGGAAAATAGAATTTTGGAAAAAATAATATTTATAAATATAAATGAACTTATAAGAATGTAAAATATAGTGTTGATTCATAAGGAAGTATTTATATTTTTTCTAATGAAGCTTATATTATTTTTATTTAAATGGACAGGCAGATAATGTTAATTTTATATATACATTATTTAATGAATTGAAGTTTTCATTCTGAAAAAAATTCGATGTTTTTACTATTCATTCGAAAAACTATATTTTATGAAAAATATCAAAAAAAACACTCCAAGAATACACCCACAAGGAAAATTAAAAAATAATTCCCATTCTGCAATTATTATATATAATTGTGGCGCAAATAATTTATAATTTCCATTTTTAAAATTAAATAAATTTTAATTTGTAAACTTTTTTAAAGAATAAAATGTCGTCATTCACCTCTCCTATCTAATAATAAATTAATACTTATTATTTTAAATTTCAATATAATATTATAGTTTAATTAGAATGATTTATAAATAATTATTAATTTTATATTTAAATCTAAAAAATCATTTTGTATAGTATAATAGTCATATAAAAAATATCACTTATCCATAAGAAAGTTATATCTTCATTTACATGAAATTTCTCATAAGTATATTTTTAATTAAACATATGATTAAGGAAAATATATATATATATATAATAATATTTATAACATGGGATTAATATTTCATGCATTTAAAAGTATAAAACATGTTAAATATAATAAATAGGTATATATTCCATAATGTTTTTTCGTTTTACGATACATTTAAAACAAGTAATTTGTGCAATGAAATTAATTATTGGTATACCAGATTTCTCTCAATTTATGGGCGTATACTTCATGGGAAAAAATATGAAATTAAAAAAATACTAAATTTATTGATGTTTTAATGTTAATTAAATTATCCAAAGAATTTACCATATTAACTTTTTTACAATAATTAAATCCACCTTTAATTCCTTTTATAAATTTGAATTGTAGGAAAATAAAAGCAATTGATAAAATATTTATATTATTTATATCTATATTCCATGAAATTTATATTAAGACCATTGTGATTAGAAATAATAGAATAATATATTAAAATATCGATTGTCAGAAATATTTATTCGGTTGTTTTAAAATCTATACATTTTTTTAAAATATTAAAATATTAAAAAGAGAAATTGTTTTTCAATAAGGACTCTTCAAATTATATAATTTAATTTTGAAGGTGGAAATTAATATTCAATACTTTTTTATTATCATATATCAACATTTTTTGAGGTTTGTAGAATCACTAGCAATAATTTCTCAAACTGTTAGCTTGTTAGGAAACAAGTTGATCCCCCTATAGTAAATAAATGGAAGGATTCCAAATACAAAAAAAGACCGAAAATAATTGACAATGACATCCCTGAAACTTCTCAGAAGAAAAATGAAATAAGGGTCAAAAAATCAAACTCTTTTTCTCCCCTTCAAGGTGTTGATTATAGTGAAATTGCTGATGATGATGAAATTATTAAGGAAATTTAAGATATGATCCTGAAAATTTGTAACTCTAACCTGGATTTTGAGTCTAAAAGAAAAAGAAATCTTTACATAGTTTCATTATCAAATGAATATGCATGTTCTAATGGGAAATAGGAAGCCTCCTCCTCTAAATCAGATGATATTCAGAATGGTAGTAAACCTCCTAATGACATGCAAGCCTCAATGGGGTCCTGCAAAACCCAGCCAAGCAGCTCATTTCCTACTCATTCTGGGATCACATTACAGGAAGCTCATCTAACTAAAATCTCTAATTTTTATGACACACAAGGTGCACAAAATAATAGCCCGAAAACAGGTACTTTCCCATCCTATGAAATTAAAGTTGGATTATTTCTTATTCCATTTCCTGTTGAAAACATAAATGTCAATCCTTCTCCTTATTTGGAATTGTCGGTTATAAATGATTTTGATTTAAGTGCCTACTTAATTTCTTCTTCTGATTTGAAAACTTCTGGAATGAAACTACATGCTTCTTCTCACAAACCACTTACATTTATTTCAAGTACTTCATTTCCTTTTATCAGCAAATAATATGATGAAAAAAGTGCTTGGAGAAGTACATCATAAAACATCTATTTTCCTCCTCTAACTTGCTGAATAAAACACCCAATTAAAATCCCTTTTAAGAAATTAGAATATCTGAGAGGATGAAAGGCTTGGGTAAATAAAAAAAAGGTGGATCCTACCCCAAACAAAAGTCTTAATGAATATTTTCTATTGGAATTGTCAGGGTCTTTCAAACCTTGACACTCATACTATTCTAAATATATTTCTCAAAACGCTGAAACCTATTTTGTTTTCTATTGTTGAACCCAAGATAAATTTTAATTTTAATTTCACACAATTATTCCTGCACAGATATAATTTTAAAAGTGCGTGTAAAGGTGGTTCCTCCACTAAGGCACTAGGGATATTTTTCCATTAATCTCTTCAAAAAGTGTACATTATAAAAAGCTCTTACCAAATGTTCACTTTTGACTTTTAATATGAAAATAATCATCTCTTATGTACTATGGTTTATGCTAATAATCATTACCAAGAGAGGAGACCACTTTGGAATGACCTCAGGCTTCTTTCTAGCAACATTCAAGATCCTTGGGTTGTAAATGGATATTTCAATTCCATTATTTCTCCTAATGAAAAACATGATCCAACTCATTCTTTTATATCTTCACGAGAATTTAGAACCTTTATTGATGACATCAACCTTTTATATTTTAACATTGTTGGTGCTAAATATAGCTGGTATAGAAGGAACTACAATAAAGTGGTGGCAATAAAACTAGATAGGGATTTTGTATATCCTACTGTACTTAATAATTGGGATTTCATTTCTTGCACTAACGTGCCTTGATTGAACTCAGATCACCACCCTATTCTGACTAGCATGACCGTTAAAAACAAAAAGACCGTTCTGCCCTTCAGATTTAATAACGCTTGGTCTGATGACCCGAACTGCACTGCCTTTATTAAGGATTATTGGGACACTATGAAACACAAAAATGTTTCTTTTTATTGTGTTCTTAAACTCAAACATCTAAAGAATGATCTCAAATGTAGGTGTAGAATAAGGAATAACCAAATTGATATTGATATCTCCTCTCTGGAGAATGATCAATCTCAAATTAAAAATAATAACACTACCTCAGATATCACCATGGATCCTTAATCTAAAATAGATATTCCTGTAAAACTAAACTCTCTATTAACTCTTAAAGACAACATGAACAAACAAATCATTAAAACAAAATGGTTAACTAATGGAGATAGGAACACTAAATTCTATATTACTCATCAATGTATTAAGAAAGTCAATAGACCTATTACCACTCTCATACATAATGATGTTCACATTGATTCCAAAGAGGCCATTACAAATATTATGGTTGATCACTTTCAGATAACTTTTAATAGTCAGAATATCCATAAATATCTTATGAATGAATTTATTCCTTCCATGTTTGATAATACGAATAATACATATTTTCTCATCTTCCCACTGGACCACGAAATGAAAGATACGATTTTCAATCTGAACCCTGACAGTGCTCCTGGTCCTGATGGCTTTAAGAATGGTTTTTTCCAACGACACTGTGAGACTATTCAATTAGATGTTTTTAAACTTTTTCGATATTTCTTTTCCAACGGTATTCTTCATTATGGGATAAACACTCAAGTACTTACTTTAATCCCCCAAATTTACAATGCTTCTAAAATTAATCAATTTTGGCCTATTTGTATTATTAACATTGTCTACAAAATTGTCTCAAATATCATAGAAAACCATCTTTCTCTTATATGAAACATAATTATCTCTTGGAACAAATTTGGTTTTATTAAGGTTAGAACCATCCAAGACAACATTTTTCTTGCATTTGAATGCACTAACGTTCTCAAAAAACTTACTAGAGGTGGAAATGATTCTATTAAGCTTGACATTAAAAAATACCTTGACACGATGGATTGGAATTTATTATTTAAAGTTATTAAATATTTTTTATTCAATGAAACCTTCATCAATACAACAATGTCTTAATTTAATTCTACCTTCATTTCTAATCTGATTAATGGATCTCCTAAGGGGTTCTTTAAGTGCGCAAAATGAGTAAGAATTGGACACCCACTTTTAGCAATTCTCTTTGTAATTACTGAATACTATCTCAGCAGATTGATTACTCATCTTGTCTGCCAGAATAAACATAAAACTATTCAGGATACCAGGAACCTCAATGTCCCTACCCATCTCATGTATTTTTATGAAAATATCTTATTCTTTCATGGTGGTAAAAAAAATATTCAGGTTCCCAATGATACTCTGTCGCATTATGGAGAAATCTTTGGTCAAGCCATATGTTGGAAGAAATATATTATTTTAATTGGAAAAACATATCTCTGCACAAAAAATCACTCAATTTTATAAATCTTTGTATTAAGGAAGTTTTTTTCCCATCACCTATATGGGAGTCCCAATATTTTAGGGTAGACCAAAATCTTCAAATTTTATTAATATTGTGGATCAAATCATTAAACAACATTCTTCTTGGAAATGAAAATCTCTTTCCATGGCATGAAGAATTTGTCTTGTAAAATCAACCATTGTATCTAAAATGGTCTACTCCCTGATGATTTATAAGTGGCCTGATGGAATTTTAAAGAAATTCAACTCTTACATAATTTTTTTTGTTTGGTCGGGAATTATTCTTGAAAGAAAACTTTCACTATTCCCTGGAACACATGTTGTTATCCAATTGACCATGGTGGCATTGGCATCAAAAAAATAAATCCTTCTAATGATGCGCTTCAAGATTGAATCACATGTAGGGTTATTAATCTCAACTCTGATGCTCTTAAATTTCTTAAAAAAATTTCTCTTTAAACTTCAAAAAAGGAATGTGATTTATAGTGCCTCATCGATTTGGACATCCATAAAACGTTCATTCAACAATATTATGGATAATTATAGATGGATGGTAAATTTTGATTCTAATATTATTTTCTGGATGGATAATTGGACTGGTGCTCCTCTCATTTCCAGACTTCCACCCGACTATCCTCTTAAAAATACAAATATCTCTATTAAGGATATTATTCAATCCCACAGAAATGATCTTTCTGACACTATTTCTCAAATTATTAATAACTACCCATACTCTAATTCTGATTACTTCCTTGTTTAGGAACCTTCTCACAATGGAATTCTTGACACAAAATATTATTATAATCACAATTTATCTAGAATCGAAAATAACTCTGATTGGAATCAACACTTTAAAACGCCTTGGATAAAACACACAAGACTCATCCTTCTTTGGAATATTGCTCATAAATGAATTACCACTGAAGGTTGTCTCCAATATTTCGGAATTCAATTATGCTCTAAATGTCAACTATGAATAAACATAAGAAATATATCAATCATATCTTTCTATCTTGTGCTACTTCTTCTACATTATAGACTTTCATTTTTGACATTTTTAATTGTAGATGGTATTCTGATGACTCTATCATCTCGCAATTAAAAGGATGTGTGGCTCTTGATTCCTCTCAGAAAATTAAAAACATTATCTTAACTGTTATATCTTAGATGATCCATGTGATATGGTATGATAGAAAGTATTTATGTTTCAATAAACGCTCATTAAATATAAATGCAGGTAAATCTTGATTTCTTATCGCGACACGTGAGGCTACGTCAATTTATAATGCTTATTGTAACAACTCTTTTGGAGACATTAAAATTATCTTTAAACATCAGATTAAGTACCTCTATCAACCACCCATGCACACTTTTGAGGTATTCTAGAAATCCCCAGTGCCAGGATGGATCAAAGTTAATGTTGATGGTGCTTCAAAAGGAAATCTAGGTCTTGCAGGTTGTGGCGCGATCTTTAGATACACTCATGGACAAGGCCTTAGATGCTTTTTTACTGGTTGTGGTATTTCCTCTACTTTAGATGAAGATATGATGGGTGTCATTCATTCTCTCACTTTTTCTATTCAAAAAGGAAAGATGAAACTCTGGATTTAATGTTACTCAACTACCATTATCCAAGCAATTTGGAAGGTAATGGCACATCTTGCATGGCCTCTCACCACTCGATGGATGATTTTTCTTGACTCGCTGATGGGGATGCACCACATCGCCACACACATTTACCGTGAAGCTAATATGGTAGCAGATTCCCTTGCCAATAAGGGTATCAACAAAGATTTAACTTGGTTAGACACCCTTATTTATGATCTGTTTAAGATTTTTTATAAAGATTGTAAAAAGCTTCCCTCATTTCATCTCTTGTAACCCCTTTTTATATTCAATAAATACTGCTTTGGTCTTTGGCCAAGGAAAGACCTTCTTCAAAAAAACATAAACATTCATATGAGTAACATCTCATTTAAAATTTTTATAATATTTAAAATCAATATTATCATTCACATTCTTCTCCTTATTATGAAATACCATTATTTCTTCAATTATCATTACTAATGAGTAATTTGTTTCATAATAAAATATATAATTATAATAATATAGATTTTTTATTATTTACAAAAACATATAAAATAATTTTTTAAAAATAATAATAATTTATATTTTTTGTTTTCTTTAAAATATAAATATAATATACTATTTTTAATCAACTACAATATATTGAAATTCAATATTAATTATAAATTTCTAATCATTAACTATTCAAATTAAGAAATATATATTCCTCTCACCAGAGTTATAGTAAACACTTTCACGTTATTTTCATATAAATTATTTCATTATAAAGGGTAAGAATTTCATTTATGTTAAGATAATGTTTTTAATTTATATATAACAACAATATATTCCTTTTTAGAAATATCAGGCTTCCTTATATAAATATTTCAAAAATAATATTATTTTTTACCATCATAATTATATATCATTTAAGGATTTTGGTTTAAAATTTATATTCACAACAATATGGAATCATTCTGATATAAATTATCCATTTTATATGATCCTTCCATAAAAAACACATTTAGATGGTTAAGAATATATCTTTTTAATTTCTCAAAAAATAATATTTGATCTATATCTATATTTATATCATCATTATTTTCATTATTATTTTTCACACAGACATAACAAAATAATCCAATATTATTCGTTATCTTTTATCCTATCCTAAATCATTTTAGCGATCCTCATTTTATAGTGATTCCTTAAACTATGAAAATCATCAAGAAATGTGTCTCTAATACTATATTAATTATTTAACACATTATAGTTAAATTTTTCATGTAAATATATAAAATTCATAACAATAGTATTGTCATTATATATTTTACAACATACACTCTGATAAAACATTATCTCATTAATACGTGATTTAAACTCAAAAAATGTATCATAATACATTATGTTATTTCCCACAGTCATATGTTGGAATATGAATATCTTTTATTTCCCTATTATATTAGGACCCTTACAAATACTTTGAAGTTTTTAATATATTCCCCTAGTGGAATTCATTCTCAATGGATTACTATGTTCATTCACAATGATTGAGGCAGTGATGAAAACCTATGATTTCACATCATTATACATATTATTTTTTCTTACCAAAATATATATTTCTTTTATATATATTTTAAATAAAAATTTTTATTGAATCGTGACTATAATGTCTTATATATAAAAAACAAAAAGCATATCATCAATTAATTTATAATAATTATTTCCATAAAATTTAGGAATTTGTTTCTTATTCCCTTACAATGTGTTATAAAATATTAAAAAAATTATTCAATGGAGAAAATAAAATTAGTAACCTAAATATATAAATTAACAACAATAGATGAAAAATCATTGATTTCAAATAGTGAACATAAAAGCACAATGTGAACATAATTTTGGAGGCTGGAGTTATGATATCAAAAATATCATAATATATGTTGAATATTTTATATGATTTTCCCACAGAGGATTTTATAATTATACATGATTTAACATTTATTAATTTATTATATAAATCAAAAAATTCTACTATATTATTATGGAAAATCCAAAAGAAATGAAAGTCTTAAATTTATAATTTAATTGATTTTCCACTAAACATGAAGGAAAATTTTATCATCGTGACCCTAAATAACCCATTGTGACATGTTCAATATAATTAGATTGGGAATACAACCAATATAGGATTTATCATAAAATACATATTCATATTTAAGTCATTATTTATTAGTTTAAATGAATATATAATTTCAAAATTATATTGAAAATATGATAACAATGTATGTTAAACATTTTATCTCAATTGAATTTATTACAATGGTGAAATATCATGTTAACAAATTTAAAATTAATTAAATTACCATGATAATTTTTTATCCATATAAAATTAAATTAAGTAAATTTTGGTCCATATTTTAGTTATTTACCTTCCTATACAATAAATGGGTTGGATAAAATATATAGTTCATTCAGTTAATAAATAATATAATTCATACATAAATAGTTTTTATAAAACGTTTAGATTATTATATTACACCTTAAAACAATACAAAAATATAAGATCCCCACATTCAAAGACTTTAACCATGAAATAGATTTTCTATACAACCCAAATTATATAATCGTTTATTTTTCATGGTATATTATTCATTTTATAAGTCTCTATGTAAATTATTCCATACCCTATCCATCAATATTTTTTTCAAGTATCTTCATGGTAAATTTACAAAATATTGAGATAAGTATTAATCTTTTATTCCACCTAGAATAGAATGTTATATACATGACTTTATACTGGTGAAATTATGTAAAATAATTGATCATTATATACTTTAAGAAAAATATTGGTCATTTCAAACAAAAAAAATTATTTCATTTTCAAAATGATATTTTTTCTATTATTGTAGGAAATGGGGTACATTAATTTACTGTTTTAATAACATTTAATATATTATGAATTTATGTTTTACCATTCCATATAAATTCAAAATCCAACTACGTGGATTGATTTTGGAGGAATTCCATTTTTAATAAAATATCCCTTCCTCAATTACTGTATCATTCGAAACACTATAAAAAATCAATATTTTCTATTTGTTTTATAGTAAGATGTCTTACATAAACATTACACGATATAACGATCACAATAATGTAATGATTTGAACCATATAAATTTAATATTTATAAAAAATACAAGATGATAAAAAATATTCTACATCTAAATGGAAACATATATTTTATATATAAATATATTCACCCTATATATATAGATTACAATGATTCTGTTTATCATTTCTCAGTAAATAATTATTTCATCAGTTATAATAAAATAAAACTTCTTATTTAATCACTATTTTAATCAAGTTCTTATCATCGTTCTCGTATTGTTTTCTTGATATATACTTTGACAACATATTTATATATTGATAATAAATAAAACAAAAATGATTTGTAGAACCTAAATCACTTTACAAAATACTTCTATTTTTTGAAAATGAACATGTAAACCCAAAAAGCATTTATATACACAATAAACATGCGAATAAAATATATATAAACAAATAAAATACACAACATGTACGAATATATAATCATAGAATATACATGTTATCAAAAAAACGCATATATATATATGAATGAAAAATTAAAATAAAAATATGTGTATTTTATTTTAAGAACACATATTATTTGAAAATAAATAATGTAAACCATTATAGCCAATAATGTGAGTATATTTCTGCTAAACATAGAAACAGACACACAGACTTATATATATACATTCATTTTAGTATACTAATAAATATTTACAATATTAGTACTATGATTTACTAAATAAAATTTATTTAATTAATGAAAAAGTATTTGATGTGTTATAAAAAGTATTTGTTGATTTTAATAAGAATAATGTGTTAATTTTAATTATATTTTTTATGACGAAATTGAAAAAATGGAAAAATCCTATTTTTATATTTTTAAACATTAATAATAGTAAAATTGTGTAAACATGTATGAATGTATTAAATATCATGATTTTTTACACATAATTATTTTTTCAATGACTAAGGTGAATTTTCATTATTATCATAAAATGTAATAGGTAATTCTAATTATTCTTTACTGTGATAAAAGATTTATAATTTTTATGTGGATTTATTATATAAATTTAATTTGGGACTATCATTATTTAAAATATACACTAGATTAGATAATATCAATATAATGAAAAATTATATATAATTCGAAAATATTTTATATGGGTAATTATCAATTATAATATAATGCACAAAAAATATAATTCGTGAATTATATATGTAGATACAATTCATGGAACATTAGTTCTATTCATTATGTATTTTTATATAGTGAACATAATATATATTTTTTCTTCATATAAGAATAACACAATATAAATATAATTTTATTTAACAAGAAAAGTATACAATTTAAACATAATGAACAAAAATTCACATTAATAATGATAAAATGTGTTGGTTTTACCCAATAATATATTTATGATGAATTTTTTAATGATATGATTTGGTTACATGATTTGTTTTATAAAATTTAGAAAAAATGAATGGAATTCAATATTTTTTTGGAATTATGATCATTAGATAACAAACATGATTTAATTTTTACTATAATGCTCAAAATGAAAAATAAATTAAATACATGTGAAATTTATTATGATATAAGTATTAATTAATAAGTGTGAAATTGAAAATTATTTTCACCATTGTATTAAATTTTATCTTTACCACAATTTATTTATTTTTAATTTCAAAATGATATGTTATTTTCATGAAAAAATGGAATTGGTGATTATATGATTTTATAAGTTTATTACTATACAATAAACACAAGAGTTCAATTTATTTGAGAACTATAATTTATAAATTAAAGTATATACAATGATTATTAAAATTTGAAATTTGATATAATAATAATGATAATATAATAATATGTCCATATTTTAATTTTATTATATGTTGTAATATAATGAATATATTATATGAAGTAGCAGTATATATGTTTATATATTAGATTAAAATTTATGATGTTATCATTATTTATAGTTGTATAGTGCATTAAAAATATCCATTATTGATTATAATTTTTCTATAAATCCTTTAACCATGATTTTGGTCATTATATTTTCATTTACAACGAATAGAACATATATTATATGAATTAAATACATACATTGTTTTATAAGTATTTTGTTATTATATTAATTAGTCTGTATATAATTTTTTTAGTTTATGATTTCCCCCTATTTTACTTATTCTATTGTGTAATAAACATCAATAATTTAATAGATGTATTTTTATATATCATGTGTATTTATGTTAAGTATTTGTTTATTTTAATTTTTATCCATTGGTAATTTTCTATGTCATTTAAAAATATATTATTATGTTTCTATTGTTTAATTGAAAATAGAAAAAATTGAATGAATCCATGATTTTATATTCGTCAATTTGATTTTTTTCATGAATAGTTTTGTTATTTTAAAATTTATTGAAATTTTAATAATAATGTAATTTACCATATTTCTTCTAGTTTTTTATTGTTATTTTTAATGAAAATCAAGTGAAATTATGAAACACATTTCTTATTTAATATTTATTGAAAGGGGTGAGTATATATTTAATGGATAACTATTAAAATCAATCATAGTTGTTGACAATATATAATTAACATTTTATAAAAAATGCATTTTAAATTATTATGCATTAATTTTTAATTTACTAGTTGGTATAAAATAGTCAATTAAGAAAATATTTGGACATGGATTATAATATAATTTTATAGTTTCATGTCTTCTACATCATTACATTGATACACAAAATAGGTTCATAATTTTAATTAATGTATAACTTAAATTAATTGTGTATTAATGTTTGAAGTTATTTGTAGGAACCAAAACACGCGTGGCCATAATTTTTTATATGATTCCATAAATGATCCAAAGATCGTAACCTAGTTATCATGCATCGATTTGGTATATTTTTGGGCCTGAACAGAGTTATAGATTAAGAGTTACGAACATTTGAAGTTGGGATGGAAAACTGTTTTGCAAAGCGCATTCGTAAATCCCCCTCCGTGATTATGGAGCCCCGCCATGAAGCAAGGAGGGGGGATGCTCCATGAACACCTTTAACGTTCATGAACTGTCGTGACAACCTTTCGTGATGCAAGGTTGTGGGACAGATCTATGAACCCCTTGACCTTTGTGACCCGCCGTGAAGCAATGAGGCGGGACGGTTCCACAAATACCTTTGATGTTCACGAACCAACTGTGAAGCAAGCTCCGTCTTCACACTGAGCAAGCTCCGCTTCGAAGTGCCTCTCCTCTAACCTGGATTTTGAGTCTAAAATAAATATTAATCTTTACATAGTTTCATTATCAAATGAATCTGCATGTCCTACTGGGAAATGGGAAGCCTCCTCCTCCAAATCTAATGATATTCAGAACAGTAGTGATCCTCCTGATGAATTGCATGCCTCAATGGGGTCCTGCAAAACCCAGCCAAGCAGCTCATTTCCTACTCATTCTGGGATCACATTATAGGAAGCTTATCTAACTGAAATCTCTAATTTGAATGATGCACAAGGCATAAAAAATAATAGCTCGAAAACAGGTACTTTCACATCCTCTGAAATTAATGTTGGATTACCTCTTATTCCTTTGCCTTCTGAAAACTTAAATGTCAAACCTTCTCCTTATTTGGAATTATCAGTTATAAATGATTTTTATTCAAGTACCGACTTAATTTCTTCTTCTGATTTTCAAAATTCTGGAATGAAACTACCTTCTTCATCTCCAAAATCACTTATATTTATTTCAAGTACTTCTTTTCCTTTTATCGGCAAATAATATGATGAAAAAAAGTGCTTGGAGAAGTACATCATAAAACATCTATTTTCTTCCTCTAACTTGCTGAATAAAACACCGAATTCAAATTCCTTTTATGAAATTAGAATATCTGAGAGGATGAACGGCTTGGGTAAATCAAAAAAAGGGTGATCCTACCCCAAACAAAAGTCTTAATGAATATTTTCTATTAGAATTGTTAGGGTATTTCAAACCTTGAAACTCATACTATTATCAATATATTTCTCATAATTATATTTTTAATTAAACATATGATTAAGGAAATATATATATATATATAATAATATTTATAACATGGGATTAATATTTCATGCATTTAAATGTATAAAACATGTTAAATATAATAAATAGGTATATATTCCATAAAGTATTGTCATTTTACGATACATTTAATACAAGTAATTTGTGAAATGTAATTAATTATGGTATACCAGATTTATCTCAATTTATAGACGTATACTTCATGGGAAAAAATATGAAATTAAAAAAATACTAAATTTATAGATGTTTTAATGTTAATTAAATTATCCGAAGAATTTACCATATTAACTTTTTTACAATAATTAAATCCACCACTAATTCCTTTTATAAATTTTAATTTTTGGAAAATAAAACCAATTGATAAAATATTTATATTATATATATCTATATTCCATGAAATTTATTTTAATACCATTATGATTAGAAATAATAGAATAATATATAAAAATATCGATTGTTAAAAATATTTATTCAGTTGTTTTAAAATCTATACATTCTTTTTAAATAATAAAATATTAAAAAAAGAAATTGTTTTTCAATAAGGACTCTTCAAATTATATAATTTAATTTTTATGGTGGAATTTAATATTCAATACTTTTTTATTATCGTATATCAACATTTTATGAGGTTTGTAAAATCACTGGCAATAATTTCTCAAACAGTCAGTTTGATAGGAAACAAGTTGATCCCCCTATAGTAAATAAATGGAAGGATTCCAAATACAAAAAATGACTGAAAATAAGTGACAATGACATCCCTGAAACTTCTCAGATGAAAAATGAAATATGGTTCAAAAAATAAAACAATTTTTCTGCCCTTCAAGGTGTGTATTATAGTGAAATTGTTGATGATGATGAAATTAGTAAGGAAATTTAAGATATGATTTTGAAAATTTGTAACTCTAACATGGATTTTGAGTCTAAAAGAAAAAGAAATATTTACATCGTTTCATTATCAAATGAATCTACATGTTCTAATGGGAAATAGGAAGCCTCCTCCTCCTCCAAATCCGATGATATTCAGAATTGTAGTCAACCCCCTGATAACTTTCATGCCTCAATGGGGTCCTGCAAAACCCAGCCAAGCAGCTCATTTCCTACTCATTCTAGGATCACATTACGGGAAGCTCATCTAACTGAAATCTCTAATTTTAATGATGCACAAGGTACACAAAATAATAGCTCGAAAATAGATACTTGACCATCCTATAAAATTAAAGTTGTATTATCTTTTATTCCTTTGACTGTTGAAAACATAAATGTCAAACCTTCTCCTTATTTGGAATTGTCGGTTATAAATGATTTTGTTTCAAGTGACAACTTAATTTCTTCTTCTGATTTTCAAAATTATGGAATGAAACGACCTGCTTCTTCTCCCAAAGAACTTACATTTATTTCAAGTACTCCTTCTCCTTTTATCGGAAAATAATATGATGAAAAAAAGTTCTTGGAGAAGTACATCATAAAACATCTATTTTCCTCCTCTAACTTGCTGAATAAAAAACCCAATTCAAATTCCTTTTATGAAATTAGAATATCTGAGAGGATGAAAGGATTGGTTAAATTAAAAAAAGGGTGATCCTACCCCAAACAAAAGGCTTAATGAATATTTTCTATTGGAATTGTCAGGGTATTTCAAACCTTGACACTCATACAATTCTCAATATATTTCTCATAACCCTGAAACCTATTTTGTTTTCTATTGTTGAACCCAAGATAAATTTTAATTTTAATTTCACACAACTATGCATGCCTAGATATAATTTTAAAAGCGCATGTAAATGGGGTTCCTCCACTGAGTCATTAGGGATATTTTTCAATTAATCTATTCAAAAAGTGTACATTTTCAAAAGCTCTAACCAAATGTTACTTTTGACTTTTACTGTGGTAATCATCATATCTTCTGTACTATGGTTTATGCTAATAATCGTTACCAAGAGAAGAGACCTCTTTGGAAAGATCTCAGGCTTCTTGCTAGCAACATTCAAGATCCTTGGGTTGCAATTGGATATTTCAATGCCATTATTTCTCATAATGAAAAACATGATCCAACTCATTCTTTCATATCCTCATGAGAATTTAGAACAATTATTGACTACATCAACCTTTTAGATTTTAACGTTGTTTGAGCTAAATACAGCTGGTATAGAAGGAACTACAATAAAGTTGTGGCAATAAAATTAGATAGGGATTTTGTATATCCTACTGTGCTTGATAATTGGGATTTAATTTCTTGCACTAACATGCCTTGATTGAACTCAGATCACCACCCTATTCTCGCTAGCATGACCGTTAAAAACAAAATGACCGTTCTACCCTTCAGATTTAATAACGTTTGGTTTGATGACCCGAACTACACTACCTTTATTAAGGATTATTGGGACACTATGAAACACAAAAATGATTCATTTTATTGTGTTCTTAAACTCATACATCTAAACAATGATCTAAAATGTTGGTGTAGAATAAGGAATAACCAAATTGATATTGATATCTCTTCTCTGGAGAATGATCTTGATCAAATTCAATATAATAACACTACCTCAGATCTCACCATGGATCCTTAATCTGAAATAGATTATTAAAAATGATATTATTATTACCCTAAAACATGTCCTAATTATATTATATAAGTGTAATTAAACCAAAAAACCATAGGAATATAATATTATCCTTTAGGTCCACTTGGATTAGATTAAGACGCTTATTATTATTTTATTTAAAGAAGAGTTAAAAGAGTTAAAATCAATGATTAATATCTAAAACATATTTAATATAAGGTTATAAATAAGATAAATTCGACTATAAATATTAATTATAGGGATAAAAAAATTTCCTACATAATGGTATTTTATTTATAATTTCTAGACATTAAATAAATTAATTTATTTAAGACACAATGACGATACAGTAATAAGCTTATTAGTGAAATATTAAAATAATTGATGTTATAAATACCCAAATAAAAGGAATTTTAGACTTTTTTGAATTCAAAAAAAATTATAGGTTAATTAGACATGTTAAAATTGATTTAATTAAATTTTTTTGAACTAATCAGGATGTTATGATTTTCAGCAAAATCATTTACCATATAATTTCAAAATTGACATGAAATAGTTTTTTTTAAAATATATTATTATAAATTTTTATTCTATTAATAAAAATCTACGGGTTGGAAAACTAACGTAGATATGGTTATATATATTAATAATGAACCACTTGGGGTTCGTTTGTCTTGTTATAGTAATTTTATTACCATATAGTGTAAGAAAACAAGAACACATGGTAAAAGTCAGATTATTAAACTTAGAGTTAAATATAAATGATAAGGTTAAAATAGTATCATAAACATGTCTAAAACCTATTGGATTAGAGGAGTTAGACCCATCCCCACCTTATCATAGAAATAAATCAATTTGGACCTATTAAAAAATGAATATGACTTTATTATAAAATAATATTTTATGTTTTTTCTAATGTGCCTCTCTCCTCACTTATAAAAGGGAACCTCCTCTCTCTTCTCCTCATAAAATTTGGAGCTTTAAAGCTCGGCCAGCCCCTACCAATTTCCCTTCTCAAATTCTATAGAAACATACTATAGGTCCTGGTCTTCTTTAAAACCAATTTTAGTGCCCCAAGAGTAGGTTTCAAAGAGGCTTGTCGAAGAAGAGGTAATATCGGTTACCGATTATTTAAAATTTATTTCTTCTTCAACATCATATTATTTAGTTGTTTCATTTATAATTAATAACATCATTATCACTCCTATACAGATATGTTATTATAAATTTGAAACAACACTATTTCACCTTCTATCCATCCTACAGAATATGAAATCATCGTGCGTGCGTACGTACGGAACACCTTCTCCACATCGTGGTGTAATATATTTTTCCAAAATTCTATTTTTCATTAACTATATTAATAATTAGTTCGATAATTGTTAATGAAAAATAGAATTTTGGAAAAAATAATATTTATAAATATAAATGAACTTATAAGAATGTAAAATACAGTGTTTATTCATATGGAATTATTTATATTTTTTCTAATGAAGCTTATATTATTTTTATTTAAATGGACAGACATATAATGTTAATTTTATATAAACATTATTTAATGAATTGAAATTTTCATTCTGAAAAAAAATTGGATGTTTTTACAATTCATTTCAAAAACTATATTTTATGAAAAATATCAAAAAAACACTCCAAGAATACACCCACAAGAAAAATTAAAAAATAATTCCCATTCTGAAATTGTTATATATAATTGTGGCACAAATTATTTATAATTTCCATTTTTAAAATTAAATAAATTTTAATTTGTATAATTTTTTAAGCATAAAATGTCGTCATTCACCTCTCCTATCTAATGAAAAATTAATATTTATTATTTTAAATTTCAATATAATATTATAGTTTAATTATAATCATTTATAAATAATTATTAATTTTATATTTAAATCTAAAAAATCATTTTGTATAGTAGAATAGTCATATAAAAAATATCACTTTTCCATAAGAAAGCTATATATTCATTTATATAAAATTTCTCACAAGTATATTTTTTAATAAACTTATGATTAAGGAAAATATATATATATATATATATATATAATAATATTTATAACATGGGATTAATATTTCATGCATTTAAATGTATAAAACATTTTAAATATAATAAATATGTATATATTCCATAAAGTATTGTCGTTTTACGATACATTTAATACAAGTAATTTGTGAAATGTAATTAATTATGGTATACCAGATTTATCTCAATTTATGGACGTATACTTCATGGGAAAAATATGAAATTAAAAAAATACTAAATTTATTGATGTTTTAATGTTAATTAAATTATCTGAAGAATTTACCATATTAACTTTTTTACAATAATTAAATCCACCACTAATTCCTTTTATAAATTTGAATTTTAGGAAAATAAAACCAATTGATAAAATATTTATATTATATATATCTATATTCCATGGAATTTATTTTAGGATCATTGTGATTAGAAATAATAGAATAATATATAAAAATATCGATTGTTAAAATTATTTATTCGGTTGCTTTAAAATCTATACATTCTTTTTAAATATTAAAATATTAAAAAAAGAAATTGTTTTTAAATAAGGACTCTTCAAATTATATAAATTAATTTTGAAGGTGGAATTTAATATTCAATAATTTTTTATTATCATATATCAACATTTTATGAGGTTTGTAAAATCACTGGCAATAATTTCTCAAACTGTCAGTTTGTTAGGAAACAAGTTGACCCCCCTATAGTAAATAAATGGAAGGATTCCAAATACAAAAAAAGACTGAAAATAAATGACAATGACATCCCTGAAACTTCTCAGATGAAAAATGAAATATGGGTTAAAAATAAAACTATTTTTCTCCCCTTCAAGGTGTTGATTATAGTGAAATTTTTGATTATGATGAAATTAGTAAGGAAATTTAAGATATGATTTTGAAAATTTGTAACACTAATATGGATTTTGAGTCTAAAAGAAAAAGTAAGCTTTACATAGTTTCATTATCAAATGAATCTACATGTCCTAATTGGAAATAGGAAGCCTCCTC
Source organism: Viscum album (assembly GCA_963277665.1). Classification (NCBI taxonomy): domain Eukaryota; kingdom Viridiplantae; phylum Streptophyta; class Magnoliopsida; order Santalales; family Viscaceae; genus Viscum; species Viscum album. The sequence continues at coordinate 1,766,201,307 of OY728152.1, forward strand.
CTCCTCCAAATCCGATGATATTCAGAATGGTAGTAAACCTCTTGATAACTTGCATTCCTCAATGGGGTCCTGCAAAACCTAGCCAAGCAGCTCATTTCCTACTCATTCTAGGATCACATTACAGGAAGCTCATCGAACTGAAATCTCTAAATTTAATGATGCACAAGGTACACAAAATAATAGCTCGAAAACAGATACTTTCCCATTCCTCTGAAATTAAAGTTGTATTATCTTCTATTTCATTGACTGTTGAAAACATAAATGTCAAACCTTCTCCTTATTTCGAATTGTCGGTTATAAATGATTTTGATTCAAGTGCCAACTTAATTTCTTCTTCTGATTTGCAAAATTCTGGAATGAAACGACCTGCTTCTTCTCCCAAAGCACTTACATTTATTTCAAGTACTCCTTTTCCCTTTATCAGCAAATAATATGATGAAAAAAAGTGCTTGGAGAAGTAAATCATAAAACATCTATTTTCCTCCTCTAACTTGCTGAATAAAACACCCAATTCAATTTCCATTCATGAAATTAGAATATCTGAGAGGATAAAAGGCTTGGGTAAATTAAAAAAAGGGTGATCCTACCCCAAACAAAAGTCTTAATGAATATTTTCTATTGGAATTGTCAGGGTATTTCAAACCTTGACACTCATACTATTCTCAATATATTTCTCAAAACCCTGAAACCTATTTTGTTTTCTATTGTTGAACCCACGATAAATTTTAATTTTAATTTCACACAACTATCCCTGCCTAGATATAATTTTAAAAGTGCGTGTAAAGGAGGTTCCTCCACTGAGGCACTAGGGATATTTTTCCATTAATCTCTTCAAAAAGTGTACATTATCAAAAGCTCCGACCAAATGTTCACTTTTGACTTTTACTATGAAAATAATCATATTTTTAAAGTATGGTGTATTCTAATAATCGTTACCAAGAGAGGAGACCTCTTTGGAATGATCTTAGGCTTCTTTTCTAGAAACATTCAAGATCCTTGGGTTGTAATTGGATATTTCAATGCCATTATTTCTCCTAATGAAAAACATGGTCCAACTCATTCTTTTATATCCTCACGAGAATTTAGAACCTTTATTGATGACATCAATCTTTTATATTTTAATGTTGTTGGAGCTAAATACAGCTGGCATAGAAGGGACTACAATAATGTGGTGGGAAGAAAATTAGATAGGGATTTTGTATATCCTATTGTGCTTGATAATTGGGATTTCATTTCTTGCACTAACATGCCTTGATTGAACTCAGATCACCACCCTATTCTGACAAGAATTACCGTTAAAAACACAAACACTGTTCTGCCCTTCAGATTTAATAACGCTTGGTCTGATGACCCTAACTGCACTGCCTTTATTAAGGATTATTGGGACATTATGAAACACAAAAATGATGCTTTTTATTGTGTTCTTAAACTCAAACATCTAAAGCAAGATCTCAAATGTTGGTGTAGAATAAGGAATAACCAAATTGATATTGATATCTCCTCTCTGGAGAATGATCTAGCTCAAATTCATAATAATAACACTACCAAAAATCTCACCATGGATCCTTAATCTGAAATAGATATTCCTGTAAAACTAAACTCTCTATTAACTCTTAAAGACAACATGCACAATCAAATCATTAAAACTAAATGGTTAACTAATTGAGATAGGAACACTAAATTCAATATTAATCTTCAATGTATTAAGAATATCAATAGATCTATTACCACTCTCATACACAATGTTGTTCACATTGATTCCAAAGAGGCCATTACAAATATTATGGTTGATCACTTTCAAAAAACTTTTAATAGTCAGACTATCCATAAATATCATATGACTGATATTATTCCTTCCATGTTTGATGATACTAATAATACATATTGTGTCATCTTCCCATTGGACCATGAAATGAAAGATACGATTTTCAGTCTGAACCTTGACAGTGCTCCTGTTCCTGATGGCTTTAACAATGGTTTTTTCCAACGACATTGTGAGACTATTCACTTAGATGTTTGTATACTTTTTGGATATTTCTTTTCCAACAATATTCTTCCTTATGGGATAAACACTCAATTTCTTACTTTAATCCCCCAAATTTACAATGCTTCTAAAATTAATCAGTTTTGGACTATTTCTATTATTAACAATGTCTACAAAATTATCTCAAATATCATAGAAAATCGTCTTTTTCTTATATGAAACATAATTATCTCTTGGAACAAATTTGGTTTTATTAAGGTTAGAACCATCCAAGACATCATTTTTCTTGTGTTTGAATGCACTAACATTCTCAAAAAAGTTACTAGATGTGGAAATGATTCTTTTAAGATTGACATTAAAAAGTCCATTGACACGATGGATTGGAATTTAATATTTAAAGTTATTCAATATTTTTCATTCAATGAAACCTTCATCAATACAACAAAGACATTATTTAATTCTACCTCCATTTCCAATCTGTTTAATGGATCTATTAAGGGGTTCTTTAAGTGCGCAAAATGAGTATGAATTTGAGACCCACTTTTAGAAATTCTATTTGTAATTACTGAATACTATCTCAACAGATTGATTACTCATCTTGTCTGCCAGAATAAACATAAAACTATTCAGGATACCAAGAACCTCAATGTCCCTACCCATCTCATGTAATTTGATGACACTATCTTATTCTTGCATGGGGGTAAAAAAAATAATCAGGTTCCCAATGATACTCTGTCACATTATGATGAAATCTTTGGCCAAGCCATATGTTGGAAGAAATCTATTATTTAAATTGAAAAACATATATCTACACAAAAAATCACTCACTTTTAGAAATCTTTGTATTAAGGAAGTTTTTTTCCCATCACCTATCTAGGAGTCCCAATATTTTAGGGTAGGCCAAAATCTTCCAATTTTATTAATATTGTGGATCGAATCATTATACAACATTCTTCTTCGAAAGGAAAATATCTTTCCATGGCATGAAGAATCTGTCTTGTAAAATCAACCATTGTACCTAAAATGGTCTACTCCCTGATGATTTACAAGTGGCCTGATGGAATTTTAATGAAATTCAACTCTTACATAATTTTTTTTGTCTTGTCGGGAATTATTCTTGAATGAAAACATTCACTATTCCCTGGAACACTTATTGTAATCCAATTGACCATGGTGGCATTGGAATCAAAAACATAAATCCTTTTAATGATGCGCTTCAAGCTAGAATCACATGTAGGGTTATTAATCTCAACTCTGATGCTCTTAAATTTCATAAAAAAAATTTCACTTTAAACTTCAAAAAAGGAATGCGATTAATAGTGCCTCATCGATTTGGACATCCATAAAACGTTCATACAAAAATATTATGGAAAGTTCTAGATGGATGGTCAATTTTGATTCTAATATTATTTTCTGGATGGATAATTGGACTAGTGCTCCTCTCGTTTCCAGACTTCCACCCAACTATCCTCTTAAAAATAAAAATATCTCTATTAAAGATATTATTCAATCCCACAGAAATGATCTCCTTGACACTATTTCTCATATTATTAATAACTACCCATAGTCTAATTTTGGCGACTTCCTTGTTTAGGAACCATCTCACAATGGAATTCTTGACACAAAATATTATTATAATCACAATTTCTCTAGAATCGAAAATAATGTTGATTGGAATCAATACTTTAAAACTCATTGGATAAAACCCACAAGACTCATCCTTCTTTGGCATATTGCTCATAAATGAATTACCACTGAATTTCATCTCCAATATTTCGGAATTCAATTATGATCTAAATGACAACTATGTAATAAACATAAGAAAGATATCAATCATATCTTTCTATCTTGTGCTACTTCTTCTGCATTATAGACTTTCATTTTTGACATTTTTAATTACAGATGGTATTTTGATGACTCTATCATCTTGCAATTAAAAGGATGTGTGGCTCTTGAATCCTCTCAAAAAATTAAAAACATTATTCTAACTTCTATATCTTAGATTCTCTATGTGATATGGTATGATAGAAATTATTTACGTTTCAATAAACACTCATTAAATATAAATGCAGGTAAATCTTGATTTCTTATCGCGACGTGTGTGGCTACATCAATTTAGAAAGATTATTGCAAGAACTCTTTTGGAGACTTTGAAATTCTTTTTAAACATCAGATTAAGTGCCTCTATCAACCACCCATGCACAATTTTGAGGTATTCTGGAAATCCCTGGTTCCAGGATGGATCAAAGTTAATGTTGATGGTGCTTCAAAAGGAAATACAGGTCTTGCAAGTTGTGGCGCGATCTTTAGAGACTCTCATGGACAATGCCTTGGATGCTTTTTTACTAGCTATGGTATTTCCTCTAATTTAGATGCAGAGATAATGGGTGTCATTCATGCTCTCACTTTTTCTATTCAAAAAAGGCAAGATGAAACTCTGGATTGAAAGTGACCCAACTACCATTATCCAAGCCATTTTGAAGGTAATGGCACATCTTGCATGGCCTCTCACCACTCGATGGATGATTTGTCTTGACTCGCTGATGGGGATGCACCACATCACCACACAAATTTACCATGAAGCTAATATGGTAGCAGATTCCCTTGCCAATAAGGGTATCAACAATGATTTAACTTGGTTAGACACCCTTCCTTATGATCTATTTAAGATTTTTGATAAAGATTGTAAAAAGATTCCCTCTTTTAATCACTTGTAACCCCTTTTAATATTCAATAAATAGTTCTTTGGTCTTTGGACAAGGAAAGACCTTCTTGAAAAAAAACATAAACATTCTTATGAGTAACATTTAATTTAAAATTTTTATAATATTTAAAATCAATATTATCCATCACATTTTTCTCCTTATTATGAAATAACATTATTTCTTCAATTATCATTACTAATTAGTAATTTGTTTCGTAATAAAATATATAATTATAATAATATAGATTTTTTATTATTTACTCAAACATATATAATAATTATTTTAAAATAATAATAATTTTTATTTTTTGTTTTTTTAAAAATATAAATATAATATAATATTTTTAATCATCTACAATATATTGAAATTAAATATTAATTATAAATTTCTAATTATTAACCATTCAAATTAAGAAATATATATTCCTCTCACCTGAGTTATAGTAAACACTTTCACGTTATTTTCATATCAATTATTTCATTATAAAGGGTAAGACTTTCATTTATGTTAAGATAATGTTTTTAATTTATATATAACAATAATATATTCCTTTTTAGAAATATCAGGCTTCTTTCTAAAAATATTTCATAAAGAATATTATTTTTTACCATCATATTTATTTATCATTTAATGATTTTGGTTTAAAATTTATATTCACAGCAAAATGGAATCATTATGATATAATTTAACCATTTTATATGATCCTTCCATAGAAAAAACATTTAGATGGTTAAGAAAATATCTTTTAAATTTCTCTACAATAATCTTTGATCTATATCTACATTTATATCATCGTTATTTTCATTATTATTTTTCACACACACATAACCAAATAATCCAATATTATTTGTTATCTTTTATCCTTTCCTAAATCATTTTAGGGATCCTCATTTTATAGTGATTCCTTACACTTTGAAAATCATCAAAAAATGTGTCTATAAAACTATATTAATTATTTAACACATTATAGTTAAATTTTTCATGTAAATATATAAAATTCGTAACAATGGTGTTGTCATTATGTATTTTACAACATACACTCTGATAAAAAATTATATCATTAATACGTTATTGAAACTCAAAAAATTTATCATAATACATTATGTTATTTCCCACAGTTATATGTTGGAATATGCATATCTTTTATTTACCTATTATATTAGGACCCTAACAAATACTTTTGAGTTTTTAATATATTCCCCTAGTGGAATTAAATCTCAATGGATTATTATGTTCATTCACCATGATTGAGGCAGTGATGAAAACCTAAGATTTCACATCATTATATATATTCTTTTTTCTTACCAAAATATATATTTCTTTTATATATATTTTAAATAAATGTTTTTAATTGAATCATGACTATAAAATCTTATATATAAAAAACAAGAAGCATATCATCAATTAATATATAATAATTATTTCCATAAAATTTAGGAATTTGTTTCTTATTCACATAAAATGTGTTATAAAATATTAAAAAACGTATTCAATGGAGTAAATAAAATTAGAAACCTAAATATAGAAATTAACAACAATAGATGAAAAATCATTGATTTCAAAGAGTGAAAATAAAAGCACGATGTGAACATAATTTTGGAGGCTGGAGTTATGATATCAAAAATATCATAATATATGTTGAATATTTTATATGATTTTCCCACAGAGGATTTTATAATTATACATGATTTAGCATTTACTAATTTATTATATAAATCAAAAAATTCTACTATATTATTATGGAAAATCCAAAAAAATTGAAAGTGGTAAATGTATAATTTAATTGATTTCCCACTAAACACGAAGGAAAATTTATCATCATGACCATAAATAACCCATTGTGACATGTTCAATATAATTAGATTGTAAATACAACCAATATAAGATTTATCATAAAATACAGATTCATATTTAAGTCATTATTCATTATTTTAAATGAATATATAATTTCAAAATTGTAATAAAAATATGATAACAATGTATGTTAAACATTTTATCTCAATTGAATTTATTACAATGGTGAAATATCATGTTAACAAATGTAAAATTAATTAAATTACCATGATAATTGTTTATGCATATAAAATTAAATTAAGTAAATATTGGTCCATATTTTAGTTATTTACCTTCCTATACAATAAATGAGATGGATAAAATATATAGTTCATTCAGTTAATAAATAATATAATTCATACATAAATAGTTTTTATTAAACATTTATATTATTATATTACACCTTAAAAAACCAAAATATAATCTCCCCACATTCAATGTCTTTAACCATGAAATAGATTGTCCATACAACACAAATTATATAATCGTTTATTTTTCATGGTATATTATTCATTTTATACGTCTCTATGTAAATTATTCAATCCCCTATCCATCAATATTTTTTTCAAGTATCTTCATGGTATATTTATAAAACATTGAGATAAGTATTAATCTTTTATTCCACCAAGAATAGAATGTTTTATGCATGACTACATACTGGTGAAATTATGTAAAATAATTGATCATTATCTACTCTAAGAAAAATATTGATCATTTCAAACAAAAAAATTATTTCATTTTCAGAATGTTATTTTTTCTATTATTGTGAGAAATGAGGTACTTTAATTTACTGTTTTAATAACATTTAATATGTTATGAATTTATGTTTTACCATTCCATCTAAATTCAAAATCCAACTACGTGGATTGATTTTGGTGGAATTTGATTTTTAATAAAATATCCCTTCTTCAATTACTCTATCATTTGAAACACTATAAAAAATCAATATATTCTATTTGTTTTATAATAAGATCTCTTACATAAACATTACACGTTATAACGATCACAATAATGTAATGATTTGAACCATGTAAATTTAATATTTATATAAAATACAAGATGATAAAAAATATTCTACATCTAAATGGATACATATATTTTATATATAAATATATCCACCATATATATATAGATTACAATGATTTTCTTTATCATTTCTCAGTAAATAATTATTTCATCAGTTATAATAAAATAAAACTTCTTATTTAATCACTATTTTAATCAAGTTCTTATCATCATTATCATATTGTTTTCTTGATTTATACTTTTACAACATATTTATATATTGATAATAAATAAAACAAAAATGATTTGTAGAACTTAAATCACTTCAGAAAATACTTCTATTTTTTGAAAATGAACATGTAAACCCAAAAATCATTTATATACACAATAAACATGTGAATAAACTATATATATACAAATAAAATACACACATGTACAAATATATAATCATAGAATATACAAGTTATCAAGAAAACACATACATATATATATGAATGAAAAATTAAAAAAAATATGTGTATTTTATTTTAAGAACACATATGATTTGAAAATAAATAATGTAAACCATTATAGCCAATAATGTGAGTATATTTCTGCTAAACACAGAAACAGACACACAGACATATATATATACATTCATTTTAGTATACTAATAAATATTTACAATATTAGTACTATGAATTACTAAATAAAATGTATTTAATTAATGAAAAAGTATTTGATGTGTTATAAGAAGTATTTGTTTATTTTAATAAGAATAATGTGTTAGTTTTAATTATATTTTTATGATGAAATTGAAAAAATTGAAAAATTATATTTTTATATTTTTAAACATTAATAATAGTAAAATTGTGTAAACATGTTTGCATGTATTAAATATCATGATTTGTTACACATAATGATTTTTTCAATGACTAAGGTGAATTTTCATTATTTTCATAAAACTTAATAGGCAATTCTAATTATTATTTATTGTGATAAAAGATTTAAAATTTTGATGTGGATTTATTTTATAAATTTAATTTGGGAAAATCAATATTTGAAATATATACTGGATTAGATAATATCAATATAATGAAAAATTATATATAATTCTAAAATATTTTATATAGGTAATTATCAATTTTAATATAATGCACAAAAAATATAATTCGTGAATTATATATGTAGATACAATTCATGGAACATTAGTTCAATTAATTATGTATTTTTATATTGTGAACATAATATATATTTTTTTCTTCATATAAGTATAACACAATATAAATATAATTTTATTTAACAAGAAAAGTATCCAATTTAAACATAATGAACACAAATTCACATTAATAATGATAAAATGTGTTGGTTTTACCCAATAATATTTTTATGATGATATTTTTTAATGATATGTTTTGGTTACATGATTTGTTTTATAAAATTTAGAAAAATTGAATGGAATTCAATATTTTCTAGAATTATGATCATCAGATAACAAACATGATTTAATTTTAACTATAATGTTCAAAATAAAAAAAATTTAAATACTTGTGAAATTTATTATGATATAAGTATTAATTAATAAGTGTGAAATTGAAAATTAGTTTCACCATTGTATTAAATTTTATTTTTACCCCAATTTATTTATTTTTAATTGCTAAATGATATGTTATTTTCATGAAAAAATGGAACTGGTGATTATATGATTTTATAAGTTTATTACTATACAATAAACAAAAGAGTTCAATTTATTTGAAAATTATAATTGATAAATTAATGTATATACAATGATTATTGAAATTTGAATTTTGATATAATAATAATGATAATATAATACTATGTCCATATTTTAATTTCATTATATGTTGTAATATAATGAATATATTATATGAAGTAGCAGTATATATGTTTATATATTAGATAAAATTTTATGATTCTATCATTATTTATAGTTGTATAGTGCATTAAAAATATCCATTATTGATTATAATTTTTCTACAAATCATTTAACCATGATTTTGGTCATTATATTTTCATTTACAATGAATAGAACATATATTATATGAATTACATACATACATGCTTTTAAAAGTATTTTATTATTATATTAATTAGTCTGTATATAATTTTTTTAGTTTATGATTTCCCCCTATTTTTCTTATTCTGTTGTGCAATAAACATCAATAATTTAATTGATTTATTTTTATATATCATGAGTATTTATGTTAAGTATTTGATTATTTTAATTTTTATCCATTGGTTATTTTCTAAGTCATTTAAAAATATTTTATTATGTTTCTATTGTTTAATTGAAAATAGAAAAAACTGAATGAATCCATGATTTTTTATTCGACAATTTGATTTTTTTCATGATTAGTTTTTTTTTAATTTAGTGATATTTTAATAATAATGTAATTTACCATCTTTCATCTAGTTTTGTATTGTTATTTTTAATGAAAATAATGTGAAATTATGAAACACATTTTTTATTGAATATTTATTGAAAGGGGTGAGTATATATTTAATGGATAACTATAAAAATCAATCATAGTTGTTGACAATATATAATTAACATTTTATAAAAAATGAATTTTAAATTATTATGCATTAATTTTTAATTAACTAGTTGGTATAAAATAGTCAATTAAGAAAATATTTGGACATGGATTATAATATAATTTTATAGTTTCATGTATTCTACATCATTACTTTGATACAAAAAATAGGTTCATAATTTTAATTAATGTATAACTTAAATTAATTGTGTATTAATGTTTGAAGTTATTTGTAGGAACTAGAAAAAGCATGCCCATAATTTTTCATATGCTTCCATAAATGATCCAAGATTGTAACCCAGTTACCATGCATCGATTTGGTAGGTTTTTGTGCCTGAACAGAGTTATAGATTAAGAGTTATGAACATCTTAAGTTGGGATGGAAAACTATTTTGCGAAGCGCATTTGCAAATCCCCGTCTGCAATCATGGAGCCCCGCCATGAAGAAAGGAGGCGGGATGCTCCATGAACCACTTTGTCGTTCATGAACTTCCATGATAACCTGTCGCGATGCAAGGATGTGGGACAGATCTAAGAACCCCTTGACCTTCGTGACCCGCCGTGAAGCAATGAGGCGGGATGGTTCCACGAATCCCTTTGACGTTCACGAACCAGCTATGAAGTAAGCTCCGTCTTCACGCCGAGCAAGCTCCGCTTCGAAGTTCCTCTCCTCTATAAATCCCCAAGTCGCCCCCATTTACTAGAAGGACACTCCACCCCTTGGTCAGTCGATCTCCTGGTTCTCAGAGCTCTACTTTCCTTCGCAAAGCAGCTCTGCAAGCCCATGCTCCGCGGGCAGCTTCCTTCGAGATGTTGGTCTGTGGGTCCATGCTCTGCATGTATTTTCCTTCACACTGCTGCTCCTCAAGTACATTATCTACGAGCACTACAATAGATCCATTTGCTCTGTGAGATCCCTTTTCTCCATGAGATACAACTGCTCCATGAGCCGCCTTTTCTCCGCGAGAGCCCTTTGCTCCACGACTCACCCTTTACTCCACTAGGTCATGCTTCACGATTCCATGCTCTGCGAAGCTACTTCGTAAATACCTATCCTTTGTGAGTATCCTACATTTGCACCCACTAAACCATACATTCACTGACCCAATGAAAAATGGAGAGTCGCACCGCAAACTTTTCAGGCCAAGATGTCGGGATTTTCCATTACGCCATTCTACACACCCACATTCCACTTATGGAATACCATGATTTAAGATACTCCTCCAAACACTATTGAAAACCTTTAGTCAACATATTCCTTTTGGATTGTTTCCCATGTTAGGTGTTGAGATTATAATCATCAATTCCCCAATTACCTTGAGATGAACCATGTAACACCATGATATTTTATGAGAGGTATATTTTTTATGTTATATGTTATACTTAACATAAATGGAATATTTCATTACAAACATCACTAGCTTGGCTGTCTTTACACGCAATCACAACCTTCCATGATAGTGTGTGTAGTACGCAATATCGAGTTTCACTAAACAATGATATGATACTAAATTATTATATAAACTAACCGTGATGAATAGAAATACCCACTTTTTGAAAGTTTATAAATTTTGTATTTCAAAATGGACCTCATTTTTGGATTCAGAGTATCGATATTATCCTTAGTTGAAATTTTGGTATTTTTATGAGAACATTCAATTTTTAATGAATAATGAAAACACAGGGATACTATTTAAAAAACGACTTTTTATTTTAGTAATTATTTATTTTATTTAAATTTATTTTAGGTCAAAATTGATACATAATACCTATATAAGTTCAATGTAATTCATTGGTGTCATTTTATAATAATTTTAGATATATAAAAATTTTATTGAACTTTTCACCGTCTTTTACCCACCATCTATGAAAATTTGCAAATTTACATAAAAATTAATTTTACTGCATCTGTGAGTGGAATTTCGAAAATCTGAGAGACACGGTTAAAATCAAAGAGTAAAATGTGGTTCAAAAAGAAAAAAATAATTTTTTTTGTGAATAGTAACTTTATAAAATTATTTACCACGGTTAAAAGAAAATAGGGTAATTAAGGGTAAAAATGATATTATTATTACCCTAAAACATGTCCTAATTCTATTGTATAAGTGTAATTAGACAAAAAAACCCATAGAAATATAATATTACCCTTTAGGTCCACTTGTATTAGATTAAGACACTTATCATTATTTTATTTAAAGAAGAGTTAAAAGAGATAAAATAAATGATTAATATCTAAAACATATTTAATATAGGGTTATAAATAAGATAAATTCGACTATAAATATTCATTATAGGGCTAAAAAATTTTCCTACATAATGGTATTTTATTTATAATTTTTCTACATTAAATAATTTATTTTATTTATGACACAATGACAATGCAGTAATAAGCTTATTAGTGAAATATTAACATAATTGATGTTATAAATACCCAAATAAATGTAATTTTAGACTTTTTTGAAATCCAAAAAATTTATAGGTTAATTATACATGTTAAAATTGATTTAATTAAATTTTTTGAACTAATTAGGATGTTATGATTTTCACAAAAATCATTTACCAAGTAATTTCAAAATTGACATAAAATAGTTTTTTTTAAATATATTATTATTAATTATTATTCTATTAATAAAAATATAAGGGCTGGACAATTAACACAGATATGGTTATATATATTAATAATGAACCACTTGGGGTTTGTTCGGCTTTTTATAGTAATTTTATTACCATATAGTGTAAGAAAACCAGAAGACACGGTAAAAGTCAGATTATTAAACTTAGAGTTAAATATAAATAATAAGGTTAAAATAATATCATAAACATGTCTAAAACCTATTGGTTTAGAGGAGTTAGACCCATCCCCACCTTATTGTATAAATAAATCAATTTTTTACTATTAAAAAATTAATATGACTTTATTCTAAAATAATATTTTCTGTTTTTCCTAGTGTGCCTCTCTCCTCACTTATAAAAGGGAACATGCTCTCTCTCCTCCTCATAAAATTTTGAGCCTTAAAGCTCGGCCATCCCCTACCAATTTACATTCTCAAATTCTATAGAAACATACTATAGGTCCTGGTCTTCTTTAAAACCAATTTTAGTTCCCTAAGAGCAGGTTTTAAAGAGGCTTGTCGAAGAAGAGGTAATATCGGTTACCGATTCTTTAAAATTTATTTCTTCTTCAACTTCATATTCTTTAGTTGTTTCATTTATAATTAATAACATCAATATCAATCCTATACAGATATGTTATTATAAATTTGAAACAACACTATTTCACCTTTTATCCATCCTATGGAATATGAAATCATCGTGCGTGCGTACGGACGGAATACCATCTCCACATCGTGGTGTAATCTGTTTTCCACCCCAACCATAGATGGATGGGTATAATGGTGTAAATAATAACTATATATGATTATTTTAATGTGATATTGATTCTGAAATAGTATACATAAACATCAATACAATTCCATGATCATGGGAATGATATCATCGCTCGTGCATATGTACGGCCTACCATCTCCACGATGTGATGCGACTCGTTCTACATGATCTTCATTTAATAATGATTATATAAATGAATTGAATGAATAAATATGATATATATTACACTAATAACATTTTGTTAATGATTTATCTATAACCCAAAAAGAATAATAAGAATTTATTTGACAAAACATGCATAAGAACATAAAGCAATGAACACACGAATAACAAGTAGCAATGAAATATTACTAATAAGAAGATAAGAATTTTAAAATTTATGATATCATAACAATGAATATGATTTTTTCATAAGTCAATGAAATTATTTAAAACATTATATATGAGGTTCAGATACATACGAATCAAATTGGACATAAGGTAAGGGAAAATCTCGCAATCTCATTTTTATCCGAGATTGTTTATACTTCAGAATTTAATGGGGAATATTTATCATCCACATCCATGTTTCCTCAATATGTAATATTAATTCCATCCTCCTACAATTTTTTAAATCCAATTTTTCTCATTGGTATGTTTTTATTAAAAGATATGAAAGGTTCCTTTTGTTGATTTTAGAACGAGGTACTTTTTGAATTTTCCGGCCATAGTACGAGAAACATATTTTTTAATGTATACGACATGAATGTATATTTATGATTTCATAGAACATTATTTCCATGAATCATCATTTATAAGTTTTCATGTTTATTTTTTATCAACTACATTTAGTATAAAATAGTATTACATGTTAATAAAGGAAAAATGTTTTTGAAGTATAAAGGATATTTTCCTGAAGAATGGAATGAAAGAGTTTTATCAAAATTATTTTCCATATAAGATAATATAGGGTTCTGTTTCTATCGCTATTTTTATATTTACTTGATTATGTAATGATGGATTATTTTTTTATGAAGCCCTTTTATCTAATATGGATTATGTTATGATGGCATGATGTTTATGAATACCATTTTTATTACATGGGTTATGTTATGATATATGATTTATGATATCGTGGAACACATAAGAATTGTTTAATTATGAGATGGGTGGGACCTATATATCCCTCCAAGGAATTGGGTAAATATTTATATCTCATGAGATAGAAATGGCTGGAATGGAAAGTTAATCCAGTTTAGTGGTACAGGACTGGAACAAGGAGTGAACTCGGTTCAGTAATGGACTTTGTCCGCTATGATGGTATTTTCAACGATCCTTGACTAATATGAAGTGATTTTCTATGATTATGTGTGTATGCCACAATGTTTCTTGTTTTATGTTTTGATTATTGGGATTAAATTTTACTACTATTATTTATCCTATTTTATGATATTATGATCTCTGTTGTTGGTTAAAATTTTCAAAATGATATGTTCTTATGAATATGATATGAGTGATATTTCGTTTGGTTAACCTTACTGAGAATTTGGGCTCCCCCTTTTGTATGTTTTCCTTTTCCCAGGTCAAGAAGAAGGGTATTAAGTAGGATATGCCAAATGGGACTCTAGATATGATGAAATAAACGGGAGACAATGTAGGTTATTTATGAACCAGTTGTTTATGTTTCCCAGTTTCTAAAGACTCTATACCTATAAGGTACGATCATTGTTTTTTTATATGTTGTAATAAGTATGCTTTAATTCTGAAGTAATAACCATGTATGTAAAGTATGGGTCAATATAGTTAGTATCAGAGTAAGGGTATAGTCATCCATTGGAAACTAGTATGTGAAATCCTTAGTAAGAACTCTAAGGATATGTCTAAACATAGAAAACAATATTAGTGTTTTAGAAATGTCCATGAACAACCTATGATAAGACCTAATGTGTGAAATTTTATTCTTGATTATGTGGCTTTCCTGTTATGATTAGTGTTTCTCACACTATGTTTCATGGTTTTAGTCATTGGCAAGAACCCAAAGAACCGTGTTAATGCTGAATGCGATGGGAAATAAAATGATTGTCCCCCAGAGCAACCAAACGTTATGGGAGATGGAATGAAAAATATTGTATCCATGATCACACAACATTCTCAAGCTATAAATCATGTAGGACTTCTAAATGAGAAATGGAAGGAGAAAAATTCTGTTGAATCCTTCATGAGACAGTTTCCACCTTCATTCAACGGGTCTTCTGATCCATTAGTGGCTAAACAATGGATTAGTACCACTGAAAAGATATATTCAGCCTGGCATTGTTCTTAACATGATAAAGTCATCATAACAGTATATCTTTTGTAAAGTGAAGTTGATCAATGGTTGAATCGTAGCATGAATACAAGTCCCCAAGATGAAATGGAATCCATGGAATGGGACGAGTTTAAGAACATGTTTTTCAATAATTAATTCCCTAATATGATTCGAACAATGATGGAGAAGGAGTTTCCTGAACAAATGAAAAATGACGATGAATCGGTTGGTACCTAAGAAGCAAATTTTACATGACATGCATGTTACCCTTCCGGAATTATTATCCATCTTGAGAGTAAAATTGATCGATTGTTTAGTGTCTTAAAACCAATTCTTTGAAGGGTGCTATCCATAAGGGACTTCAATAGCTACAAGAAAATTGTTTGATGTGATCTCAAGGTTGAGATAGAGATTAGAGTAAGCAATCAGTCGTATGGGTTTGATAAGAAGAGGAAAATGAAATTCAAGTGAAAATATAATGACCACACTAAAAAAGAGGACTTTACCTTATTCTCAATGTGTGGAAAGAATCATGGAGGGAATTGTCATTAAGGGTCAAGTAAATGTTTTAAGTGTGGAAAAGAAGGTCATTGGGCAGTTGAATGTCGAAATAATGGGAAGAAGATATTTAATGATGCGAACGGAGAAAAGGATACACAGAATGTAGCTCATACACATCAATGTATTAATTGCAAGAAAATGTTGCATTACACCAATCAATACCCTAATCCAGTGGTTTTTGATGATGATAGACGTCAACAAACTCTTAAGGCCAAAGACAAAGGAAAGTCACATGAAATTTCTATCATCAATGTGGAGTATGATAACGATGTGGTGAAAGGTACACTTACCATCCACCCTAAAGTATCAAATGTTTTATTTGATTCTAGATCCACCCACGCTTTTATTTCTAATGAATTTTCTAAGGGTATTGACATATTACCTCAGCAGTTAGATATTGAGTTAGCTGTGACAACCCCTAATGGCACATCAGTCGCATCAAAAGTTTACAATTCTTCTCTGATTGATGTTTGTGGGAAAGTTCTTCTTGAAAATCATGTGATCCTTACTATATTGAGATTTGATGTTATTCTTGTCATGGATTGGATTTCTTTATACGGATCACATATCAATTTCCAAATATGGGAAATCACATTTAATATTCTCAGTCAATCTATTATCATCTATCGATGTAAGGATGAATATAACCTTACAGTTGAAGTTTTTTCCATCATATGGGTCTGGATTCCAATAAATTATTGTTATATATCTCATATGCTTGGAAAGAAGCTCATGATTACAAATATGCTCATATTATGGTAGTTTGATGATGTCTTTTCAGAGGAATTTCCAGGTCTTCCACCAAATCGTGAAATTGAGTTTTCGATAGAAATGATACCAGGTCCTATGACCATTTCAATGAAACCTTGTAGAATAGCCCCAATTGAGTTGCAGGAATTGAAGATACACTCCATTAGAATCATGATAATGTATTCATATTCCCTAGTGCGTCACCTTGGGGAGAACCTGTTCTATTTTTTAAGAAGAAAGATGGATCAATGAGACTCTGAATAGATTATCGAGAACTTAACAACATCATTATCAAGAACAGATATCCTCTCCCACACATTGATGACATATTTGACAAACTACATGGAGTTCAATACTTTTTAAAGATTGATATTCATTCATGGTATCATCAATTAAGGGTCAAAAAGGATGATATACCAAATACGACTTTTTGTACAATGTATGGACACTAAGAATTTATAGTGTTGCCATTTGGTCTTACTAATTCTCCTGTTATCTTGACGGATCTGATGAATCGAGTATTTAGAGACCGTCTTGATTAGGTCGTCGTATTCTTTATAGACAATATTCTTTTCTATTAAAAAGGGCATGGAAGAATATGAATATCACTTGAGAATTGTATTAAAGACCCTAAGTAAAGAGAATAATTATGCAAAATTTACCAACTGTGAATTTTGGATTCAAAAAGATTCATTTTTGGGTCACATAATCTCAAAAGAGGGGATATCATTGGATCCAGCAAAAATAGTGGTTATTGAATGATGGTCGAGACCAACAACAGAAACTGAGATCTGATGTTTTCTTGGTCTAGCTGGATATTATCAACATTTTGTGAAGGATTTTTCAAGGTTATCTAATACACCAACTAGGTCGACTCAAAAATGAGTTATGTTCATGTGGACAGAGGGGTGTGAATAGAATTTCAAAGAGTTAAAAAGAAGGTTATATAGTGGACCTATGATACAATGCCATGTAGTGGAGAAAGGTTTGTGATCTACAACGATGCATCCAAGAAGGTATTGGGGTGTGTTCTCGTTAAAAATGATATGGTGATAAATTATGCCTCACGATAGTTGAAAATCCATGAGCAAAATTACACAACTCATGATTTTGGGTTAACCACGGTAATCTTTGAATTAAAAATATTGAGTAATTATCTTGATGGTGAAAGGTGTGATATTTATACATATCATAAATTATTAAAGTATATTTTCACACAAAAGGAGCTGAATATTCACCAATGAAGATGGTTGGAGTTGATTTAGTACTATGACTTCTCAATTCATTATCATCCTGGGAATGAAAAGAATGTGGAAGATGCATTAAGCCGATAAGACCATGCTAGTTTATCCATGATGAGGATCACAAAAGATCCAATATTTGTGTATTTACAAAGGATGGATCTTGGAATAATAGTGGAAGGGAAAAAATCGTATCTTTCTCAGATTAATTTTCTTCCATCAATACATCTAATGATTAGATAGGCACAAAAAGAAAATGTAGAGTTACAAAAGAAGGTGAGAAATGTTCCTGAAATCAAACATGATTGTGATGAGATAATAAGGTTCATGAATCGGGTTTGTGTTCCTCCCATCACAGAATTAAAGAAGGAACTACAGGATGAGGATCATAGTTCTTCATTATCACTTCATCCTGGAATCACGATGATGTATAAGGACCTAGAAGAGTACTTCCGGTGGGATGGAATGAAAAGAGATGTGGCTGAATATGTCTCTCGATGGTTTGATTATCAGCAAGTTAATGCTAAGAGACAGAAGTCTAAGGGGATGTTACAACCATTACCCATACCCGAATTGAAATGGGAAAACATCACTATTGATTTTGTCACTAGACATATAAAAACATCCAAAGGGAATAATGTTATATGGTTCATAGTTTATCATCTTACGATGTCGGCACACTTCATTGCTATTAGAGAATATTTTTATCTGGATCAGATTTCCAGGATATATGTAAAGGAAGTGGTAAAATTACATGGAGTACCACTTTAAATTATATCTGATCGGGATCCGATGTTTACCTCAATGTACTAGCTAATTTTAAGAATACTTTAGATATAGATTTGAGATTCAGCACTGCTTATCATCCTCAGACAGACAGTCAGTCTGAGAGTATGATTGAAACTCTAGAAGATGTGTTAAAAGATTTCTCTATGGATTTCATAGGTGGTTGGGATCAACACCTTCCTTTGGTGGAATTTTCATATAATAATAGATTTCTCTCCAATATTCATATGGCTCATTATGAAGCTCTCTATGGAAAGAAATACAGGACTACAACTTGCTGGGATTAAGTTGGGGAAATAAAGCTATTAGGACCTGATCTTGTTGATGAGACGGTAGAAAAGGTCAGATCTATTCAACAACACATAATAGTAGCTCAGATTAAATAAAAATTTTATGCTGGCAAACGAAGAAATGACCTAGAGTTTGAAGTTGGTGATAAAGTGTTCTTACAAATATCTCCTTGGAAGCGAGTAATGAGATTTGGAACGTAGTGAATGCTGAGCCCTAGGTATATCAGTCCTTTCAAAATATTGGATGATTTTGGGAAGGTAACTTACCGATTGGCGCTTCCACTGAATCTCTCTCAAGTTCACGAAGTGGGCCATGTTTCTCTCTTGAGATAGTACATACTCGATCCTTCACATGTACTAAGCTCAGAAGATATACTGCTAGAACAAAATATTTCTTACGAATAAAATTTGATAGAGATTCTAGAATGTAGCGAAAAAGTTCTACGGAACAAGACCACTCGTTTGGTGAATGTTTTACGGAGGAACCACCAATTAGAAGAAGTTACATGGGAGCATGAGGATATGATGGGAGAGAGGTATCCTCATCTGTTTGTTACGAAGTTACGAATTTCAAGGGTGAAATTCAATTTAAGGGGGGTAGAATGGAACACCAAAATATTTTATGAGAAGTGTTTTTTTAGTTCTTATGTTATACCCAACATCAATGGAATATTTTATTACACACAACACTAGCTTGTCTTGCTTTACACACAATCACGACCTTCCATGATAGCGTGTGTTGTACACTATACCGAGTTTCACTATACAAGGATATGCTATTAAAATATTATAAACTAGCCATTATAAATAGTAATACCTACTTTTTGAAATTTTATAAATTTTATCTTTCAAAATTGACTTCATTTTTTGGATTCGGAATATCAAAATTAGTATAGGGGGATATTTTTCTATTTTTTTGAAAACATTCAATTTTTGATGAATACTGAAAACACTATGTTACTATTTAAAAACAGAATTTTTATCTAAATAATTATTTATTTTATTTAAATAAATTTTTGGTCAAAATTGTCACATAATATTTATATAAGCTCAATGTAATTCATTAGAGCCATTTAATAATATTTTTAGATATATAAAAAGATTATTGAACTTTTCACCGTCTTTTACACACCACTTAGGAGAATTTGAAAATTTTCATAAAACAGAATTTTACCTTTTATGTGAGTGGAATTTAGAAAATCCAAGAGACATGGTTAATATCATGGATCAAAATGTGGTTCAATAAGATAAAAATAATTTTTGGTTAATAGTAACTTTTTACTTTTATTTACCACGGTTAAAAGAAAATAGGGTAATTAAGGGTAAAAATGATATTATTATTACCCTAACACATGTCCAAAATCTATTGGATAAGTTTCATTCGACCCAAAACAACCTTAGGAATAAAATATAACTTTTTAGGTCCACATGTATTAGATTAATACACTTATTATTATTTTATTTAAGGAAGAGTTAAAAGAGTTAAAATCAATGTTTAACAACTAAAAAAATTTTAATATATGGTTATTAATAAGATAAATTTTACAATAAATATTATTTATAAAGCTAAAAATATTTCCAATATAATTTTATTTTATTTAATATTTTTTTACATTAAATAATTTAATTTATTTATTACACAATGATGATGCGGTAATTACCTTATTAATGAAATATTAACATAAATGATTTTATTAATACCCTAATAAATTAAATTTGAGAGTTCTTATGAAATCCATTAATTTTATAGATTAATATGCCATGTTAATATTTATTTATTTCAGTTTTTTCTAAATAATCATGCTGTTAAGATTTTCACGAAAATCAATTACCAAATAGTTTCAAAATTGACATAAAATAGTTTTTAAAAAAATATTATATTATTAATTATAATTCTATTCTTAAAAATCTAATGTTCTTCCAAATGTCTTAGATAATGTTATATATATTAATAATGAACTACGTGGGGTTCTTTTGTCTTGTTATAGTATGTTTATTAACCATATAGTGTAAGAAAACAAGAAGACGTGATAAAAGTAAAATTATTTAACTTAGAGTTAAATCTAAATTATAAGGTTAAAATAGTAACCTAAACATCTATAAAATTTATTGTTTGAAAGGATTGAGACCCCTACCAACCTTTTCTTAGAAATAAATAAATTTGGAGATATTAATAACCGAATATGATATTATTATAAAATATTTTTTTTTTGTTTTTCCTAAGGTGCCCCTCCCCTCCCTTATAAAAGGGCGCCTCCTCCTTATCCTCCTCAAAAAAATTTGAACCTTAAAGCGAGGCCATCCCCTGAAAATTTACTTTCTCAAAGTCCCTAGAATCATACTAGAGGTCATGTTCTTCTTCAAAGACCAATTTTAGTGCCCTATGAGGAGGTTTCAAAGAGGCGTGTCGAAGAAGAGGAATATCTGTTATAGATTCTTTCAAATTTATTTATTCATCAACATCATATTCTTGTGTTGTTTCTTTATGAAGTAATAACATAAGTATTACTCATTTACTTATATGTTATTATAAATATGAAACAACCCTATTTCATCTTCTATCCATCCAACGGAAAACGAAATCACCGCGCATGTGTACATACGGAATACCGTCTCCACGCCGTGGTGTAATATATTTTGCACCATGACCTTACTTGGATTGGTATAATGGTTTAAATAATAACAATATATGATTATTTTAATGTTATATTGATTCTGAAATATTATAAATACACTTAAATACAATTCCACGATCATGGGAACGATATCATCGCCCGTGCATACGTACGGCCTACCGTCTCCACGATGTGATGCGACTCGTTATACATGATCTTCATTGAATAATGATTATATAAATGAATTAAAATAATAAAAATGATATATATTACAATAATACAATTATGTAAATGAGGTATCTATATCCTAAATATAATAATAAGATTTTATTCGACAAAACATGCATAAGAACATAAAGAAATCAACACATGAATAACAAGTAGCAATGAAACTATACTAATAAGATGATAAGAATATTACCATATATGATATCATAACAATGAATTTGATTCTCTAATAAGTCAATGACATTATTTGAATCATTATATAGGTGTTTCAGATATGTATGATGTAAATCAGACCTATGGTAAGGTAAAATCTCGAATTTTGATTTTTATCTGAAATAGTTTATACTTCAGAATTTACTGGGGAATATTTATCAACCACATCCATGTTTCCTCAACATGTAATATTATTTGAATCATCCTACAATTTTTTAAATCCAATTTTACTCATTGGTGTGTTTTTAGTATAATATATGAATGGAATCTTTTGTCATTTTTAGTACGAGGAACTTTTGGACTTTTCCAGCCAAAGTATGAGAAAATCAGTTTTTAACTTATACAACATGAATGGATTTTTATAATTTAATAGAAAATTATTTCCATGAAGCTTCCTTTACATTTTTCATGTTTAATTTTAAATGAACTACTTTTTTTAAAATAGTATGACATTTTAAGGAAGAAAAAATGGTTTTGATGTATAAAGGATATTTTACTCAAGAATGGAGTTCAAGCATTTTATCCAAATTAGATTTCATATAAGATAATATAGGGTTTTGTTTATATCCATATTATTAAATGGATTCGATTATGTTATGCTGGAATTGTTTTTATGATGTCCTTTTAGCTTATATGGATTAAGTTATGATGGAATGATGTTTAAGAATCCCATTTTTATTACATGGGTTATGTTATGATGTATGTTTTAGGATATTGTGGCACACATAAGAACAGTTTAATTATGAGATGGGTGGGACCTATATCTCCCTTCAATGCATTGGGTAATGATTTATATCTCATGATATAGGCATGGATTGAATGATATGTTAATCTATTTCAGTGATATAGGATTGGAAAGATGAGTGAACTCAGTTCAGTAATGGACTGTGTCCGCTATGATGGTCTTGGAAATGAGCCTTGACTAATATGAAATGATTTTCTATGATTATGTGTGTATGCCACAATGTTTCATGTTTTATTTTATGATTAATGGGATTACATTTCACTACGATGATTTATCCCATGTTATGGTATAATGATCTCTTTTGCAGGTTAAGATTTTCAAAATTTTATGTTCTTATGAATATGACATGATTGATACTTATTTTGTTTACCCTTACTGAGAATTTGAGCTCACCCTTTTGAATGTTTTCATTTACCTAGTCCAGGAAGAATGTTATTAAGTAGGATATGCCAAAATAGACTTGAGATATGATGAAATAAATGAGAGACAATTTAGAAGATATATGAACCATTTTTTTATGTTTCCCAGTTTCTAATGTCATTATACCTATATGATCCTATCATGGTTTTGTTTTATGTTGTAATAAGTATGCTTCAATTATGAAGTAATAACCATGTATTTTTAGTGGGTCATTATAAACCATTCATCATGCAACTCATCCTAACCCTATCACATGGATCATATTCCATGTTGAACTAAAAAGTGCCGCACTTGCGTAAGTCCCAACACCAACCATTTCTAGGAGCATCATTCCTAATAGTATTATCTACAAGCCTTTAAACTATATCACACCCAATGTAACAAACATAGGATGCCTCTTACTCAATATTATAGATTCCTTGTGTGGAAATAATAAGATACCTATATTCCTTTCTACATGACAATAAACTGAAATATTCCCTATGTTCCAATTATAGGATGCCACTTGCTCCAAACAAGAGATACCTTATTCTCTAAGAATGAGATGCCAACTGTAACACCACAAGATTTTATGAGAAATATTATTTTTAATTTATTAGATGCCTTGTGTTGTACGCTACACCAAGATCACCTTGCGCAATACATAACACCGTATTAGCTTGTATTATATGCAACAATGTTCTTGGCTTGTGTTGCACGAAAGAGTGACCTTCCTCGATAGTGTTTGTTGTATGCAATACGGAGTTTCACTAAACAATAATATATTATTATAATATTATTATGAACTAGACGTTAAGAATATTAGTAACTAAATTTTTAATTTTATGACATTATAATTCATCTTACACATATTATAGAACATGGTATGAGAACAAAATAAAATTTTCAGGTAAAAAAAGTACTTTTCAAAATATACAGTTTTACTGCCTTTTGATGGCGCACTGACAATAAATCAAGTTGATAGGGTTTAAAATAAATTTCCAACAAGAATAAATTTTTCTTGTTGATTAGATTACAAATATATCTCATCTATTATTTGGATTTAAGTCATTTTGGAAGTTTCTATGTGGGGTTTTAATGTATATTAAATTAATATTTCTGAGGTTTCCAATGGTGCCCCTCTCCTCCCTTATAAAAGGGCACCTCCCCCCCTCTCCTCTTCACTAAAATTTTAGCCTTAAAGCTTGGACACACCCTGTCCATTTCACTTATACACTTCTATATAAACCTACTAGAAGTCCATGTTTCTTCAAAGACCAACATTAGTGCCCTAAGAGAAGGTTAAGAGAAGGCGCCTCGAAGAAGAGGTAATCACTTCTACTAATTCTTTCAAGATTATTTTTTCTTCCAGTTCCACATATTTAGTTTTTTTCATTATAAATTAATAACATCAGTATTTTTAATATAAAAATATTTTATTATAAATATGATAAATCCCCATTTCACCTTCTATCCATCCTCTGGAAAATGAAATCACCGCACATGCTACGTACAAAATATAGTCTCCGCACCGTGGAGTAATCTTTTATTCCACCACCACCATACTTGGATGGGTATAATGGTGTAAAGAATAGGAATATATGGTTATTATAAAATCATACTGATTCTATGATATTAAATCATCAACTCCATTCCATTCAATAATTATGGGAACAATATCACCTCTCGTGCTTACGTACGGATTACCGTATCCACGACACGATTAGATTTATTCTCCATGTTTTCCATTCAAGAATAATAATAATGTAAATATAACAAATAATAATGATATATATGAAATAATAATTCTACTAGATTTATGTATATATATATATATATATATATTTATATATTGGTCGTCTACTTACTTCCATTCAAGTCAATAAGGAAAGGAAAACCGCGTTCATGCGTACGTACAACCTACCATCTTCATTAACAGTGTGTTTAATTTCCTTTATCTATGTATTATATATATATACTGAATATATATGATATATAAATCATGTTTTACAATATAGAAGTATGTAAATCATGATATAAGAAATAATAATATCAAGAACAACAAGTCCAAACATGTACGATAAATGAAACAAATTTACCAAAAACGCTGCTTTAACATGGAATTGAAAAAAATGGTTTATATAAAGACATAAGTGAATAATAAATGATACCATAAATATTATTATGGTATTTTAAAATTTAATAATATGTATAATCCCAGTATAAAAGTGTTTTGGACACGTACGTAAGAAATTGGACCTATGGTAAGGGATGATTTTCAAATCTCAATATTATCAGAGATTGCATATAGGTAAGTATTTACTAGGGTAATGTTTATCATCCATGTACCAGTTTTATAAAAATGTTTTCAGAAAATGTTTATTATTCTTCCATGTATTTTTAATGTCATTTTTACCCTCTGTTGACTTTTTACCACATTGTATGGATTTTTTTTCTTTTGGTGAACATATAAGGTACTTTTTGGTTTTTTCGTTAAAAGTATGAGGGGAATGTTTTTTTATCTTATACCACATGAACATATTTTTATAGTTTTCTAACGCCTTATTTTCATGAAGCATCCTGTACAATATTTCATGATTATTTTTAAAAAAATCCTCTTCTTTTAAAATTGCAAGGCATTTTGTAAAAAGGAAATGATTTTGATTAATAAAGTATATTTTCCTCAAGAATTCATTTCAAGTGTTTTATCAAAATTATTTTCCATCTAAGAAAATATAGGGTTCTATTTATATCCCTATTTTTACATTGATTTGATTATGTTATGATAGTAATATTTTTATAAAGTCCTTTTATCTTATATGAATTATGTTATGATGGCATGATGTTTAGGAATCCCATTTTTATTACATGAGTTATGCTAAGATGTATAATTTATGATTTTTGTGGCACACATAAGAATGGATTCATTTTGAGAATGGTGGGACCTATATCTCCCTGTGATGCATTGGGTAAAAACTTATATCTCATGACATAGTCATGGATGGACCGACATGTAAATCTGGTTCAGTGATACAGGACTGGAACGAGGAGAGAACTCGATTTAGTAAGGGACTTTGTCCAGTATGATGGACTTGGTAGAAAGGCCTTGACAACTATGTAAATCATATCATGTGATTAATTGATTCCACAATTACATGTTTTATTCCCATTATATTTTATCATGATTGATCTTCCTTTATGATCTATGACTTACGTACTCCAAGACTTATTTCACAACTCAAGATCTTGTGCTTTAAACTTTATGTTCATGTTTATATGTTCAAATGTATATGGTTTGTTTTATTTTCACCATGTGTACCCTTAATGAGCATTTGATCTCACCCTTTATATGTTTTTTTCTGAGGATATAATGAAAGGATTTAGGTAATAAAATAAAATTGGAAGATCTTTATGGGAGATGTTGAAGATCTTTCACCATGATTAGATGATTATATTCTGAGATTACAAAGACCCTAAACTATTACGGTCCATGGGTGTCATTTTTTTTGTTATGTATTAAGTATTCTGACAAAGTAATATAATGTGCATGTACATAAAGCATAGGTCTCAACAGTTGGTATCAGTGGAAAGGTTTATTTTACATTTGGAAACTAGGATGCGAAAACTTTAGTGAAATCCCTACAGATATTTTTAATGGATGTCTAGGGATGTCTCTAAGGTTAAGTATAATTAAAGGTTATAGTCCTAGAATTAAAGTAACTATATTATAATTAAACCAAAGATATTATATATTTGAACAACTCCCCATTTATTATGTTGTTTTCCTAGTATGATTTTCCCTCTCACACACTTCTTTTTGGGTTTTAGACGATGGCTGGAACCCGAAGGAACCGTGTTGATCGATGTAATGGAAAATGCCATTATTTTACTCCTGAAAACCCCAATTTTATGAGAGATGGAGTGAAAAATATTATTTCAATACTTACATAATCTATGAATCATTATGACATCCATATGAGCAGAGAAAGGAACAATATTCTCTTGAGTCCTTCATGAGGCAACGTCCACCTTCTTTCATTGGGTCTTATGATCCACTTGTTTCTAAAAAATGGATTAGTACCATTGAGAAGATATTTTCGATATGACGATGTTCAAAGCATGAAAAAGTCATTTTGGAAATTTATTGGTTAGAAGGTTAAGTAGATCAGTGGTGGAATCTAGTTAAAAATACAAGGCCCCAAGATGAAATTGAATCCATGGAATGGGAAGAGTAAAAGAACTTGTTTTTCAATAAGAACATCCATCGTATTCTTCTAAGAAATATGGAAAAGGAGTTTCTTGAGATTAATCAAATGGATTATGAATCTGTTGGTATATAAAAAGATAATTTTACAATGCTTTCAAGGTATGCATCTGGCTTTATCATCCAACCTGAAAGTATAGTTGATCAATTCTTCAGTAGCTTAAAACCAAGTCTTCTAAGGACATTATCTACAAAAGAATTCAGTAGCTATGAATAAAATGTGTGTTGTGCTCTCAAGGTAGAACTGCAATTTGGTGTTATATATCCATCTCATGGTTTTTACAAAAAAATAAAGATGGAGTTCAAGGAAAAATATCTAAACAATGGTCAATAGAAGATGAATGATTCGTTATGCCCAAAGTGTGGAAAACATCTTATTGGGGATTGTCTTAAAGGGACTAGAAAATGTTTTATGTGTGTAAAAGAATTTAACAGAACATATGAGTGTCAATGTAATGGGAAAAAGGTAGCTAATGATGAGAATACAGAATAGACTACAGAGAATGCACCACCAACACTTCAATGCTTCAAGTGCAAGGAAATGGGGTATTATGATAACCAATGCCCTAATACAAGGTTTAATGATGATCAACCTCAACAACCTCTTAAGGAAAAGGAAAAAGGGAAGTCACATACGATCACTATTGGTGATGTCGAGTATGAAAACGATTTAGTGTAATGAGAATGTGTTTGTGTAATGGGATTCTGAAATAATGTTGTGGAATCTCATTTATAGTACTGTAGAATATAGGATAATCTATGTATTGGTTAATTGTGGTTTTCAATAATAATATGGTACTGGTAAACATGAAATGTGATTCAAATATTTTTGGAAAGCGGATGATATGCGCCTAATGAAAGGATAAGGAGAAAATAATATGTTTGATAGTATTCATGAGCTCATGACTGATATAAGGACAACGTGATATCTTGGTTTGAGTATATAGCAATATTTGGATTTTGGTATGCGGAAAGACATAACTTTTGATAGAATTCATGTTTTCACTAAGGTTCAATGGGTATTCATTTTTCAAGGGAATAGATGATTAAGGTATTCACATGTTTTTAATGTGACTGACATCAAGATATATCTTATGATATGTGGGGGATAAATTATGGTAATCACATGCTTGGTAGATGACCTCTCTAGTAATATTATTTCCATTTTTGAGATTGGATAGATGTATTTTGGATAAGCCTGATGATTGGAATGGCTTATTATGGACATCAGATATTATTTTTTAAGGCATGAAATTTTTTTCAATATTATTTCTGGAATGTTTTAATAGTATAGTTTTAAAAAAGGAAAAAATGCAGGATGGGATACAACACATTGTGCCAGACATGGATGCGGGAATCGAACCCCCATCCAAATTCTGACAAGCCTTTATCACCTACCACTGTCCTACAGGAAGTCCATAATTTGTAGAAATTAGTGATAATTTTTAAGAGGTATGATAAATGAAGTATAAGTCCATTTTTGGAACTATATACGATTAATCTCACAATAATATGGACGTATGAGTACCGTTTTTGCATACCTTATGTTTGAGATAGATGGAATGACCTATAATTTTATTGCATGATCTTCTAACACTTCATAGAAGACAAATTCAACGTCATTTCTTTAAAATATGAAGTGGAAATTGTTCAAGGAAAAATCAATAGTGATATTGTACCAAAATCAAATAGGTATTTTTTTAATTCATCAAAATTAGGGAAATGAAATAAAAAACCAAAAATGTTGTCCTAGTGCCCTCATATTCAATGAATCAGATGGTACCATAGATCATCACAAATTTATGGCTATGTGATGGTTGTCTTATTCATAGCCATGTTCTCCACCACTCTCTATCAAAACTTGATACTTATATTTCTCTTCAATATTCATATTTTCACATATGTTCTCTTATTTGAAAACCCAGTGATGAGTTAATTTGGTTAACTATTACATTTCAAACATCACATTTTAAAATTATGTTTTAGTACTCTTTTATATGATGTGGGTTTCTATGAATTAAACTTTCAAGTAGTAAACCATTTATAACCCGAAAAATTTTGAGGGTGAAATTTATTTTATGGGGGGTAGAATGTGACACCCCGAGATTTTATGAGAAATATTATTTTTAATTTCTTTGATGTCTTGTGTTGTATGCTACACCAAGATCAACTTGTGGCATATTCAGCACCGTATTATCTTGTAGTATATGCAACACTATTCTTGTCCTTTGTTTCATGCAAGAGCGACCTTCCTCGATAGTGTGTGTTTTATGAAATACTATGTTTTAGTACACAACTATATATTGTTATAATATTATTACGAACTAGAAGTTATGAATATTTGTACCAAAATATTTAATTTTATGACATTATAATTCATCATACAAATTTTATAGATCATGGTATGAGAACAAAATAACATTTTCAGGTAAATTAAGTATTTTTCAAAAAATACAGTTTTGTCTCCTTTTGATGGGACACCCAATTTAAATCTAGTTTTTGACATGTTTATAACTTCAATATCACAAATAAAACGTGTTACTTGTAATCATGATATAAAAAATTTACTTTGGAAATTTTTTTGAGATTTTTCTGATTACCATAATATTTTGATGAATAGTAACAATAGGCTAAATTTAAATTAAAAAAAAATTTCATCAATATAATTGATATGGTTAAATTATAATATTGAATGGTTTTAAATTATAAATATAATATATTTTTCCAATTTAATATAATTTAAGTCAATATCATTAATTTTACATTGAATTCATAGGTAACAACATTTCAATCTTTTGCAACATTTTTACCTTTAAAACCTGTTTCCTCAACAGCGAGATTAATTTCAAATTAATTTCTACAACTTCTTTATTTTGAATTTCGAAATTTTTTTTACATATTTGGATTCAGTGGGTCCAAATTATTTTAATAGGTTAATTTTATTTTTTTGATATTATGAATAGTAACTATGAAAATGTTTATTTACTACAGTTAAAGGTAAATCGTTTAATTAAGGGTAAAAATAAGAATATAAAATTACCCTAAAACCTTCCAAAATACTATTGGATGAATAAAAGATAACACATATAACCTAATGGTTGTAATATATTCATTTCATGGACTTTTGACAATGAAAATTATATAATTATTATTAAAACCAAAGAAAGTGACAACATGACACTCTCTTATATCTGATAAGTATAATAATTATAATTTGGTGATAAACATCATAAAACATTGACCATGATTTGTCTCAAGAAATCTAGTAAATTTATATACATCATTATAATTTATTAATAATTTTTAGGGATTACATAATTATCATAAATGACAACACAATAGTGATATAGAAATTATTGTATTGACTGTAATATCAAAAAAATGGATTCAAAATTATTAAAATAAATATGAACTAATTAATGTTCTCCACAAATATTCATGATGAATATTACATTTTGGGATTCTATTAAAAATTTTGGTTTTAATTTATTCTTTGTGTGGAATTTATTTAAATGTCAATAAATGAAAACTGTCAAAGTTGACACTATTTTTTTTTTATAAAAATAACATATTATAAAATTGTTTAAAAATCATGAAAATATTTAAAAATTATAAATTGAAATTTATATGGTCGAAAATTTCAAAAAATAAAAAATTATGGACAATTCACAACATAATATTAATTATTTATAACAATTTAAAATTTAGAATATTATTACCACAAAAAAATTAAATAGTTTAAATAAAGATAAATCAAGTTGATAAGATTTAAAATTAATTTGAAACATGTGTAAATTTTATTGGTTGATGAGATTACAACCCTATCTCATCTAAGATTCGGATTTGAGTAATATTGGAAATTTTTATGTGGGGTTTTTATTTATATTAAATTAATATTTTTGAGGTTTCCAAAGGTGCCCCTCTCCTACCTTATAAAATGGAACCTCCCCCCTCTCCTCTTCACAAAAATTTGAACCTGCAGGCTTGACCAACCCCAGTTCATTTCACATATACACTTCCATTGAAACCTACTAGAAGTCATGTTCTTCTTCAATGACCATCTTTTGTGCCCTAAGAGGAGGTTAAGATAAGGCGCATCGATGACGAGGTATTCTCTTCTACTAATTATATCATGTTTATTTATTCTTATACTTTTTATTATTTAGATGTTTAATTATAAATTAATAACATAATTATAACTAATATACTGATATGTTATTATAAATATGAAAAAACCATATTTCACCTTCTATCCATCCTATGGAAATCAAAATCACCACGTGTGCTTATGTATGAAATACGGTCTCCATGCCGTGGTGTAATCAATTTTTCCACCACCACCTTACATGGATGGGTATAATGGTGTAAATAATAGAAATATATGGTTATTATAACATCATACTAATTCTGATATATTATATCATCCACTCCAATTCCATTCAATATTTATGGTAATGATATCACAACTCATGCGTACGTATGGATTACCATTTTCATGAAGTGATTAGATTCATTCTCTATGTTAACAATTCATGAATAATTATAAATTATATATAATGAATAATAATGATGTAAATGACATAATAATGCTGCTAGATTTATGTGTGTATATATATATCATCTACATACTTCCATTCATGTCAATAAGGAAAGGAAAACATCGTTAATGTGTACATACGACCTACCGTCTCCATGAACGGTGTGTTTCATTTAATTTATCTATCTATTATATATATATATATATATATATATATACTGAATAGATATGATATATAAATCATGTTTTACATTCTGGAAGTAAGTAAATCTTGATATAAGTAATAATAATATCATAAAAAATACGCCCAAACATACGATAAATGAAACAATTTTACCCAAAACACTGCTTTAACATGGAATTATCAAAAGAACGGTTAATATAAAGTCATATGTGATCATATATGATATCATAAATATTATTATGGTTCTGTTACTAGTTTATAATAAGTATAAACACACTATACAAGAGTTTTAGACATGTACGGATAAAATTGGATCTATGGTAAGGGTTAATTTTTCAAATCTCAATTTTATCCGAGATTGCCTATACGTAAGTATTTACTAGGGTTTTGTTTATCATCCATGTCCATGATTTATAAAAATGTTTTTATAAAATGTTTACTATTCTTCCATGTATTTTTAAAGTCATTTTTACCCTTTTTCAACATTTTACCACATTATATGGAAGGAATTTTTTCTTATGGTTACTTTTTGACATTTTCGTTAAAAGTGTAATGACTATGTTTTTTTAACTTATACGACATGAACAAATTTTTACTGCTTTATAATTCCTTATTATCATGAATAATACTCTACATTATTTCATGATTATTTTCAATAGAATTCAATTTCTTTTAAAATTTCATAGAATTTTGTAAAGAGGAAATGATTTTGAAGAAGAATTGATATTTTCCTCAATAATTCATTTCAAGTGTTTTAATAAAATTATTTTCCATCTAAGATAATATATGGTTCTATTTCTATCCATATTTTTAAAATGATTTAATTATGTTATGACGGAAATATTTTTATGATTTCCTTTTAACTTATATGGATTTTGTTATGATGGAATGATGTTTAAGAATCCAATTTTTACTACATGGGTTATGCTATGATGTATAATTTATGCTTTTTGTGGAACACATAATAATGGTTTCATTATGAGATGGGAGGGACCTATATATCCCTCCAATGCATTGGGTAAAGATTTATATCTCATTAGATAGACATGGATGGAATAGTAAGTTAATCTGGTTTAGTGATACAGGACTGGAACGAGGAGTGAACTGGATTCAGTAAGGGACTTTGTCCACTATGATGGTCTTGGTAGAAATGCCTTGGATTATATGTAAATCATATCATGTTCTTAAAGTTTTCCACAATTACATGTTTTATTCCCATTCTATTTTATCATGATTAATGTTCCTTTATGATCTATGCCTTACGTACTCCATTAATTATTTCACAACTCAAGATATTGATGTTTAAACTTCATGTTCATATTTATATGTTCAAATGTATATGGTTTGTTTTATTTTTTCCAGGATTACCATTAGTGATCATTTTAGATCACAATTTATATGTTTTCTTTTCCCCAAGATATAATGAAAGGTTTTAGGTATGAATACCAAAGTGTAATATTTTTATGGGAGATGTTGAAGATATTTCACCATGATTAGAATATTATGTTATGAGATTCCAAAGACACTAAACTATTATGGTCCTTTAGTGTAATTGTTTTTTTATGTATTATGTATTCCTCAAAAGTAATGAAATGTCCATGTACATCAATCTTGGGTCTCTACACCAATAGACCTTCCTACATGACTATAAACTGTAGCATTCACTATCATTCAATAATAAGATTCCTCTTTCCCCAATCAAGAGATGCCTTATGATCCAATCATAAGATGCTAACAGTCCTCTCAATATGACTATAATCTATAGTATTCCCTCTATTCCAAATATATGATGCCTATTCTCTAAATGAAATATGCCTTATGTTCCAAGAATTAGAAGCCAATAGTCATATCTACATGACAATAAACGGTATATTTCCTTATCATTCAATAATATGATTCCTCTGGTTCTCAATAATAGATTCCTTATGTGACATGTATAGGATTCCTAATGCCATGATTACAGTTGTGTAATTTAAAGAGCATTGGAATCCGGTCAAACATTTCATCATAGCACCTCACGATTTTCATGTCCTTCATTCGGATCTTCATCCCCTTCCATGTCTGATGGGACCCCCTAACGGCCTGGAACCATTCTGCATTGGCTCACCTACCATCATGGGCCAACGCCCCGTAATACTTTGCAAAACATTTTGGTGATGGTTCTGTGCTTCGAACATGGTAAAAATTAAACCCTCATTTGTTTGTCCACATATCAGGCTAACTCGATATTAATGCTATGTTTTGAACACGGTCAATAGTTACCCTACATCTACATGCCACCCTCACTGCATTCCTAATATCAGTCATGGGATTGACACTGCTCATCTCCCATTGTCCGAACTTATTCCAATGCCCATTGGAATTATCGCTCTTATGCACTAGATCATAGGTGAAGGCCTCAACCCACCAGTGGGTTGGGATTCCCTCATGGAAAAACATGAAGAAGACATTACAAGAAGCTTCCTTGTGTATGTCCCATTCACCTGTGCCACTCCATAGTGGCACTCGAGAAACTTCCTTTCATAATCCCCATCCACTACTACAGCTCCAAAACAGCACTAGGACAATTTTTTTGCATAAGTGCCATATACTATTTCCATTCCATAGGGCCACCTAGAAATATTAATTTCTTTTACCACATTCACCATTTCAACTCCATAGAGACACCCGAGCTACTTCCTTGTGTAAGCCCCATTCACCACCCTTGGATGCACCTTTGCACTATGATCATCAGGTCCTTACTGCCTCCGGTTTCTAACACCGATCATGACTCATGTGGTCTTAGAGAAATCATCGACCATTACATCCTCCCTAGGCACCCTAGAGTGTATGCCCCACACATCACCTGGTCTATGAGGTCTTTGATCCTTACCACGTTAGGGTATGTAGGAAGCCTCCATGAGGTTCAAACACACCAACCATTGGTCACTCTAACCCCCTTCATGTCGGTGCCCCAAACCACCAACCCGAACTACGAGGTATTTGATCCTTTCAAAGGTAGGGTGCGCCTGAGGCCTCTACGAGGTTCAAGACCACCACCCATTGGTCACTCCGACCCACTTCATGCTGGTTCACCTACACCTTGGTCATCATAGAGTGTAAGCCCCACCACATCCAAATCTATGAGGACATTGAACCTTGCCAAGGCGGGGTATGTAGAATCCCTCCCTAAGGTTCAACCGCACGACCACCCATTGGTCTCTATGACCCCCTTCACGTCGGTTCACCAAAATCTTGGGCATCCTAGAGTGTAAGCCCCACACCATCTTAACTACATTATATTTGATCCTTTACAAGGTGAGGTACGTAGGAAGCCTCCCTGAGGCTCAAGACCACCACCACCCATTAGTTGCTCTGACACCCTTCATGTCGGTTCACGAAAACCTTGGCTAGCCTAGAGTGTAAGATCCACACCATCTGAACTGTGTGGTCTTTGATCCTTGTAATGGGAGGCAATGTAGGAGGAATCCACCATGTTCAATACCACCACCCATTGGTCGAACCGACCCCCTTCATGTCAGTTCACCAACATCTTGGGCAGCTAAGATTGTAAGCCCCACACCATCCTGAACTACTAGGAATTTTATCTTTTCCAAGGCAGGGAATGTAGGAAACCTCCCTAATGTTCAATATCCCCACCACCCATTGGCCGATCCAACCCCCTTTACGTCGGTTCAACAACATCTTGGGAAACCTAGAGTGTAAGCCCCACACCAACATGAAATACATGGTCTTTGATCCATGCCAAGGAAGGGTACGTAGGAAGCCTCCACGAGGTTTGATCCAACCAACTTTTGGTTTCTTCGACCCACATCACTTCATTTCACCAAACCACCAACCTGAACTATGTGGTCCTTGATCCTTTCTAAGGAAGGATATGTAAGAACCCTCCATGGGGATCATGCCCAAAAACCATCGGACACCATGTCCACTTTCACTTATGTTCCCATCCCGAACTATAAGGTCTTTGATCCTATCCATGAAAGGGTACGTAGGAAGCCTCCATGAGGTTCAATCCCGCCATCTATCTGGGCCCTAGGTCCTTTTTCACGTTGGTTCACCCCCCGTCCTGCATGAATTTAAACTGTGGACCTCAGTCAGTGGAATGTCGTTGTTCCCCCATTCACCGGTAAGCCCTTTTCAACCTTATTCCGTGGTAAACCGTTTAATTCCCCAATCGATGGTAATCCATTGTCAGATGAACTACACAGATGTTGATTCCCTACCCTAGGGATATGTAGGAATCCTCCATGAGGTTCAAGCCTAGAACCCATGTCTCATCCGGATCTATCCCTCGATCCCATGTGTTCGGGGACGATCATTGCCCAAACAGTAAGTTCTACTTCCTTCGGGTCCCATCCATGCATTCATTCTCATGGGCCACCTTCTTCGGTGTCCCATCATCCCACCGAAATACGCGGACTTTGATTCCCTGCCAAAGGGATACATATGAACTCTCTTCGAGGATCAAGATGAACACTATTGTCACCTTCATGATGGTACCATCTCATTCCCCATACACTACATTAAACTCTCTATCATCCATCATGATTCTTACCTGGGTCGCCACATCCCTGTAGGATCTTGTCATCCATTTATTTCCTGCTCCTAGCAGTACCTGGGCCATTATCCATGTGTAAGCCCTATCATTGATTCAGGTTGTTGTTGTCTCTGTACGCCCTGATTCATCACCCCATATATGTATATGGGTATTGATCCCGGTTGTATGAACATGGTAAGTAGGAAATCTCGCTGAGGTTCAATCCCATCCAATGGTAAACCTTGGTGTCCCCCATTCTGGGGTGAACACTCCCCGATCCGCCCTCAGTGGTGTCCATATCAGCTTTCACGATGTGACATATACTCTCTACGGGACACACAACCTCTGATCTGTCTTCAGGATGTTCTGATCACCCTCATTCCATCTCTTCCAGATGTTAAACTCATATCCAACCTCATTTTAAACATGACATGCCTGAGGAAATTCTCAGAGGACACGCTGTGGGCGTAACCGTCTCCGCTAGACGTTAAACTTGTGGCATACCCAATGTTAAACATGGGATGCTGCGAAATATCTTAGATACATGTCAACGTCATTTGATTCCCCGCATTCCTCATGGGATTCCTCAGGATCATCACCCTTGAGATTCCCTCTTATTAGGAAGAATACATGTTTTCCAATGTCCATGCATCCAGATATGCAAATAAATGGATGATGTTACCATCTACTCCGACCAATGGTTGCCACCAAGTCAAGACCCCATGGAATATCTTGATAGAACTTGTGTAATTAATTGGAATCCACAAATATATGGTATCAGGAATGAGATTCATGAACCCTGACCAAATCTATAAGGGCTAAACGGACTAGGTGACGAGTTACAAGGAGGAATCCACAGAAGGAATAATTGATATCCCATCATCTCATTTCGATTAAGGAGAAAACGTCCCTGAATAAGGGATGGATGCCGCCCACCTTTGGAAAGAGGGAATGCAGGGCAACAGCTGCGCATCCTCCACAGACGGATGCACTCGCCATAGTGAAAGCGTTGGAAACCATAAAAGTGAACTAAACATGAATCTCTTCTCCTTCAATATATAGTAGACAAAATATGTTGGGAAAATTGAGGCATCAACCATGTGAATCCCCTCTCCTTTCATATTCGAGAGGATGAGTACCATTAGGTTTGTGAAGACAGTATTCCATCGACTCCTCATCGACTCCGCTGCCTTAAGAGGCTGCGCAGGTGGCATCCACCACCCAACTCCATCGACTCATCACCGACTTTTCCGCCTCAAGGGGCCACACCAGTGTCATCCGCCACCCAACTCCATCAGCTCCTCGTTGATTCTACTTCCTCATGTGGTCGTGCAGGTGGCATCCTCCACCCAACTCCATAGGCTCCTCGCCGACTCTGCCACCTCAAGAGGCCATGCAGGTGGAATCCGCCACCCAACTCCATGGGCTCCTCGCCGACTCCGTCGCATTAAGAGGCTGCACAGGTGCCATCCTCCACCTGAATCCATTGGATCCTCACTGACTCTACATCCTTAAGATGACGCACAAGTGGCATCTGCCACAAGACTCCATCAGCTCCCCGCGGACTATGCCTCCTTAAGAGGCCATGTAGGTGGAATCCGCCCCCAAGCCCATCAGGTCCATTCCAACTCAGCCTCCCTAAGAGGCTACACAGATGGAGTCTGTCTCAAGACTCGATCACCTCCACACCGACTTCACCGCCTTAAGAGGCCTTGTCGGTCGCATCCGCCACCCAACTCCATCGGCTCCTCACCGACTCCAATGCCTAAAGAGGCCACACAGGTGGCATTTCACACCCGACCCCATCATCTCCTCACTGACTCCCCCTCCTTATGAGGCTCCACAATTGGCATCCACAACTATACTCCATTGGGTCCTCACTGACTCCACTGACTTAAGAGGCCCTACAGGTGGCATCCACCACCCAACTCCATCATCTCCTTGCTGACTCCGTAGCCTTAAGAGGCCGCATAGGTGGAATCCGCCACCCAAATTATTCATCTCCTTTATGAAATTTCTGTCTTAAAAGGACATGCATGGGGCATCAGGCACCCATGTCCGTCGACTCCTCATAGACCCCACCACCATAAGAGGCCGCCCTAGTGGAATCCTCCACATAAATTCTTCGACTACTCGCCTACGCCGCCGGCTGATGAGGTCGCGTAGGTGGCATCTGCCATCCCACACCGTCATCTCCATTCCGAGTCTTCCACCTCAAGAGGCCGTGCAGGTGGCATCAGCCACCCTACTCCATCATCTCTTCACTGACCCCGGTTGGCTCAAGCGGCCACGCAGGTGGAATTATCCACCAAACTCCATTAGCTCCACACCGACCATGACGCCTCAAAAGGCCACACAGGTGGCATCCACCACCCAACTCCATCAACTCCTCACTGAAGACCCATCCTCATGACGCCACACAGGTGGCTTCCTCCACCTATCTCTATAATCTCCTCGCTGATGACGCCGCCTCAAGAGGCTTCATAGGTGGCATTTACCACCCAACTCCATAGGCTCCTCGCTGACCCCGTAGCCTAAAGATGTCGCGTCGGTGGCATTCTCCATACAACTCCATAAGCTCCTCAGCGACGATTCCTCCTCAAGAGGTCATGCAGGTGGTATCTTCCACCCAACTACATCGGCTCCATGACGATAACACCACCCCAAGAGGCTGCGCATGTGGAATCAGCAACCCGACTCCATCAGCTCCACCCCTATTATGCCACCTCAAGAGGTTGTGTAGGTGGAATCTGCCACTGGACTCCATCAACACCTTGGTGACTTCGACACCTCAATAGGCTATGCAGGTGGAATCTGTAACTCATATCTATCATCTCTTTTCCGACTCCACCGCCTCAAGAGTCCATGTAGGTGGAATCCGCCACCCGACTCCACTAGCTCTTCTCAAATTTCGCTGCCCCAAGAGGCCGCACAGGTGGTATCTGCCACACGACTCCACCAGCTCCTCGCCCCCTCTGCCTCCTTAAGAGGCTGTGCAGGGGGTATCCTTCCTCGACACACTTACCTCCACACCATCTTCGTATCCTTCATGGGATGCATATAAGAAAACCACCCCCAATCCAATGATGCATCTCCAGTAGTACCAACAACCACTGCAGAGGTGGTCCCTTCACGAAGGTTCCCCCTTTCCCCGATGTCAACCATCAGGGAGGTCCTCCTGATGTGTCAACAAAGTTATCCTACCTTATGAGATGAAAATCCTGGCTTCCCCACCTTTTGGGATCTATTTTCCCATCTTTCCGACGTCTATGCATCCATGCCTTCTGGGATCCCACGCCCTCGTCATACCGACGTTTAGGCTTCCAGGCATTATGGGCTCCCTCCACCCCGTCGTATTGACGACAAGGCTTACATGCCTTCTGGGCTCCCTCACCCCCGTCGTACTGACGTCCAGGCTTCCATGCCTTTTGGGATCCCTCACCCCTAGCTTACTGATGTAAAGGATTCAACGCCTTCTGGGCTCTATCGCCACCGCCGTACCAATACTCCAGGCTTCCTCACATTCCAGGATTCATCGCCCGCATCATACTGATGTCCAGGATTCCATGCAGTCTGGGCTCCCTCTCCCTCGTCGTACCGACACTCCAAGCTTCCATTTCTTCCAGGCTCCATCGCCCCTGTCGTACCGATGTCAAATATTCAACGCCTTTATGGCTTCATCTCCCCCGTAGTACTCACGCTCCAAGCTTCCATTCCTTCTAGGATCCATCGTCCCCATCGTTCCGACGCTCCAAGAATGCACGCCTTCTGGGAACCATCACCCCAGTCGTACTGATGCTACAGGATCCCACACCTTCCAGGCTCCATCACCCATGTCATATCGACATCCACACTTCCACCACTTCCGGGCTCCATCACCCCCTTTTATCGACGTTCTAGGCTTCCATTCCTTTCTTGATCCATCACACTATCACACTAACAATCCTAGATAAATTTCTCCTCTGAATTTAGTTGATATTGTCATCCCTACCGCCCTTGCGACACTATATGTCATCCCAAATACAATTTTGCATCAAAACAAGAGGTCCCCCTGTAGCCTTGACACTATCTCATGGTAGGTTAATTATTATTAGGGAATTTTATAGAAATCAGATCTTATTATTAGGGAATTTTAAAAAACAAAAACATTTAAGTTATATGATACTACCTGATATAAACACCAAATTGAAAAAATCCTTTATAAAAACAACCATTTTATAAATAACCATAAATGAAAACAAAAGTCGTATTGGGCACTTTCATATAAGAAATAAATATTATAAATTTATTATTCTAAATAGAAATAAAATTCGATCCATACAATATGAAGTCCTTCAATAGTGAATCAACATTCTAATGACCACCTTCTATTGGTATTGTACACACTAGAGTTATCGATTCCACTTTCCCAATTCTCATGTGGATTCTAGTGTTAAAATTATCAAAATATAATATCAAAACCAGAATCATGGTTTTATGAAACAATTTTAATTCCATGAAAATCCACTCAATGTTTGAATATCCATTTATAAATCGTGAAAATAAATATTCAATGAAAATAACTTTTTGAATAAATTTTCCTATACATGAATCTCTATTAGAACCTCATATGAAAAATTTTAATCGAAAAAGAAAATAAATTTACCTAAGTAAAAAAATTAATTGATTTCATTCACCCATTTTATTTATAAAATTTCATCAATGTATTATAAAACTTCATTCCTTTATCAATAGTTATTGGGAACCATGACACATGCCTTCGAAAGATAGGTCAAAACATAAAACTAAAAAGTTTTGATTATAAACCCTAGAAGATGAAAATTCTGTTCCAAAAATCATATCCAATGATGTTTCTATGACTAATTAAAATATTAAATAAAATTGTTATATAATCAAAAATATACAACATAGAATACAAGATTACCAATTGGTTAATGAAATATCTTTATGAAGAGGAGAACCCTTAAAATATTTTGGGAGTTCTTCGGGTCATGAGAAGGTATTATGGAAATATAAAGAACCCTTAATTATCCATACAATTCCATAATTTATCACTACTACAGAATGATAGACTGAATTTAATTCATTCACACTATGCATTTTTTTTATTAGAAATATTTCCTGGAAATAATTTCACCTGTTTATTAAAACAAATTCAAATCGTTATACCTAATGAATTTGTTTCGTGGTATGTAAATTCTTCACACTCATTATTATAACACAACATTGATCGTGAAATCATTTCATGCAATATAACCCACCCACATGGTGTGTAAATATTTAATAGTCTTGAA
Organism: Viscum album; assembly: GCA_963277665.1. Taxonomy (NCBI): domain Eukaryota; kingdom Viridiplantae; phylum Streptophyta; class Magnoliopsida; order Santalales; family Viscaceae; genus Viscum; species Viscum album. The sequence goes on from OY728152.1 coordinate 1,766,243,689, forward strand.
ATATAGCATGCTCAAGTGTAAAACATAAAAAACACATTCCAAGAATTATATGAACCATGGGGGAATCCCCTTCTGTAATTTACTTGTTTATACAAAAATTATATTATTTTAAAAAAACATACATCCCTAAAAATTTGTGATAACACGCATAAATTATTTTCTATTGCAGATAATATTGAAAATATACCCTAAAAATGGAAATGAACAAAACATAACCAAGAGACTACATAAAAATCATAACGGTGTATTACAAAGTCCCTATAGTAAAATATTTCTACCATATATATCCCTTGTATTCATAGGAACTCAAAAAGGAATGGCCACTACTTCCTCCTCTACAATTCTCTCTACGACATCTCATGGGTATGATATCTACATTTGAAAAGTAACAGACTAGATGAATCATATTACTTTATAGTACCTTACATTGTTGACCCACAATCAGAAGGAGGTGCTCAACTGATGTGGTATGAATCACATGTACTACAACATTACATCCAATAACATGATAAGGATATTATATATACCTACCCATTAAAGAAACATGAAAATGGTAACAGAAAAAATTTAAACTAGATGTTAAGTACAACTGATAACCCACCATTCACAATCATCCAATTATTTCAAATAGGTACACTAGCCTTGGTAATGAATTACTATACATAAATAACTAAATATGTCACATGTTAGTTGAAACACTAGGAAAACCTCAGTCACTAACATCATACTCAAATGGATAATGAATATGGTAATCATAGTATTTATAACAACTATATTCCCTAATTATTCTATTATAATCCAAATTCACCAATGTAGTTATATCATAAACCTAGTTTTTCCCAGCCAAGGAATATGATCCCATATTTACCCAAAATAAGAGAGATCTACATGGACACCCATAAAAATACTCAAATTATGCCATGCTATTCAAGGCCAAATTAATATTTGTTATAAGAAAACTTGAACAGTTAATATTTAAATTCAAAATATCCTCCAAAATATAACAGAAATGCATGGATAATATCTTAAAAGCCTGTATAGTTCCCAATGACAATCCAAACTTCTACATATGTCAGGATATGCACAATATAATTAGGGATCCAATCGCCTCCTACAAAAATTTTAAGAATGAATATGTGACCCTCATGTCCTTATCAGATTCAACCTGATTGGGAACCCCAAGAAAGTTCACAATCACATAGAAATATTATACTACAAGTGTTTTCACTTACATTTTCTCATTGATATTGAAAAAATGAACTAATTTCATGAGATGATAAATGAATACCCATATTAAATCCTTCCATGTGAGAGTCCATTTACATAAATGATGAATTAAATTTAAATATCATAAAAATTTGAATCAAGAATGTGTACTTCATGAAATGAAACCATAGGACTCTAGTGTCTCTAATAAATTCACAAAAAAAAATTAGACACTATAATAAAAATAATAATCATCTAATCCCTTAATCCACTAACAAAGATACATCATGATATCCATAGGGTGAACTTACCAAATAGAAAAAGTATCATTATCTAATAAACATTACCTTTCAGGAAAAAGAAAAACAAACATACTTTTGTAAAAAAGGGATAATGGGAGACTGAAAATTTTAAATTAGGGTATCCCCACATTAAATGAATTTAATAAAACATTGGAACTATCTTCATTCAAGCTTCTACAGCTACACATCCTCATAAATAGATTTTTAATCTTTAATTGAAGCATAAAACACATTTCAAAAAAAATATTAGACTACTAATATCATCTCACCAAAAATAACCATTAGAGAACAATTATCAAATGACTCCATCATATATTATGCAGGTTTTTTTTATTATCAATGCACCAGCAACAACATTTTCCCATTATAGGTTGTTTAAAATATCAATATCAAAATCACAACATAATCTAACCATCCCTTATATTTCTAGTTGAGATGCATATGAATAAAAATAATTATTGTATCTTGCGAACCAAAAAAATAGTGGAAAGTTCACCAAAGAGATAGTGATTTTATGCATTGAAATAATGCATAACCACTGCTAAATCATAATCATGGGTATGTTAGTTCATATAATTATGTAATAACATGAGTGGGAGAACTTCCACCACCTATTTCCCTTTAATCATGAAACACAAAAAAAAACAATTTAGTAAGAATTATAGAAATCTGCATAACCTGAATATGGTCTCAAAAGATTAATGACTATTGTTTTACCACTCTAAATATATAAACTATTTGGATAATGTAGTTATTGAAGATGTGAGAATATATATATCCTAATAAAAATACATTTGTTAACTAGAAATTGGTAATCATGTTTTGAAATAAAAATCATTTATGAGATGCTCCCATGAAATGTATACTTGTATCATTTCAGGGTCCACTCAAACAACCATCTCAGATATGAAATTCTCCATAAAATTTCATATCCCATTTCCATAAAAAACATTTGGAAATCATAACATAGAGACAATGTTATTTCAAGGTTCAAATATTGATATCCAAATGTTCTCTATGCTACACTTATGACTTTGGGTAAAACAATATATCATCAATGAACAAAAAACTTATTCCATTTCCAATCAATGTATGAGTTCATAAATTCAATATACACCCCATGAGCATTAGTCAATCCAAATGGAAGAACCCAAAACTGAAAATGTATTTATTAACTCATAAACTCTATATTGGGTATATCGTTTTCTCGACCCCTCAATTTGTATTACCCTGACATATTACAATCATTGGAGAACATCAAACCCCTTAATTTTGGTGAAAATCCCATTAATCATAGATAAAGGATTTGTTTTCCAATAATGTCCTAAATTCAAATTTCTATAGTCAATAGATTGAATGTGTCTATTGGATACCATCTTAGAAAAGATGAATGTTGAATCACATAAAGACACACTATGATGAATAAATCATATAGCCTACAGATCATCAATATGGACAATACGTTCCACTGACATAACATTTTTTATTCTATAATATGGAATAGAAATTGATATAGTACAATGGATAAGGTAAATAGTAATATTTACCTCTCAACCAGATGGTCACCAATAAATTCAATCTATAACAAACTCAGTGTACTCACTATCGACTTTAGGAAGTGGAAAACTGAAATGGTATTTTAATTTATTAAGAAGAAACTCTAACAACTAACATATCATTGCCCTTGAATAAGGTAAAAAATACCTTCTGTTTTCTATCAATGGTCCCTAAATCCTTGATGGAATTATATGACCACATCGGTAAATTATTACTATACAATATTGAGATAATAGTATATCTAGTCCATAACACTTATCATACAATCCATTGGACAATCACAACAAATAACTCAATATGAATCCCCATGAATTCCCATTATACCTCAATGTTGGTTGTCAACACCCAACACATATGACACATGAAACCATGGTCGATCCTTTTTAAAAATGGAATATAAAGGTCCATCCGTAAATAATTAATATCTAAACATAATACCAATACTTCAGAAAACTCTAATGATATAAAATAATCAGTATCTCATCTATAAAATAAAATATAACACTATAGAAGATAGAATTAACATCGCAGCTCAGATAGTTGTTGTCCCTACATTAGGATCCTCTTGTGAATACTAAATTGCATAAGTTTATCTTGTTTTAGCCATATGAACATTCCCTTTGTATAGAGGATTTACCCCCTAAACATGGAATCATTTGAATGAACTTGAGAACCTTTAGTGAGAGTTGATCCTCCCTTAATTACCTGGGATAAAATTAAAAAAATCATATTGATTTCTAGATAACCCAAAATTTTTACTGGAAATAGAATATATCATACAATACGTCATGGTATTACAAGATCACCGAAAATGATAGAAAAAAACATGTTTTTGTACACATAAATTCTAAAAAGTAGTCACAAATTGATCTCAATACCTTACATTTAAATTTTATGAATGATGACACACCCTGGATAACAACATAACCAACTAATTCTCCATTGAAGCACGTATTTCGTACCATGATTTCCTCAACCAAGAATACCCAATTAAATACTGAAAAATAGGTCGTATGGAAACGGGAAACCATCATCGACCTAATAGTTGTAATCATTCCAAACCCAAACCTCTAATACTTCAGGTACTCATTAGTGAAAATCTCTAGTGCCAGATGCTCCTTAATAAAAATGAGTAGAATACTCTTGAATTTCATGAACCCCCAAATCCAAGAATAGAAACATCATGGAATTTTAAATATGTATCATATCAGGATAAAAATGATTGATTAATTATTTTTCTAATAAAACCTAGTAAATTATTCATGTGGCCTAGAATTCACAATAAAGTCCAACCATATACATCATTGTCCATCGAGAAAGTATGCAGAAAAATCAACATTATCATATTTTGGAGTAATTAAGGAATATAATATACATTAAACCCATTTAAAACACTCCATGTATTATATTAGTTCTTAGGCGACATAGTATACGGGAAGATTCTACTTTGTGAAATCTGAACCTTGATCAACGACACAACTCATGTTCTACTGTCCCCCCAACCCTAGAGTCTAAATAATGAAGTTAATAGATTCTTCCAATGATTGGACCACTGGAGGTTCAGCCTGAGACACCAACCTCACATATTTATGTCATTGATTTAGAAAAGTTTTTATTTGATTCATTTTTAAATTAACATAATATAATGAAAACAAAGATCATTCGAACATGGAAATAAATATTATGACTACATTAAAAAATCATAGAAAATTCATTAAAACAACTAGAATTTATTATAGTAAAAAAAATTAATATCAATGAATGATATCTACCAAATTATTTGTTAAATATATCTAAAATTTATACATTACTCAAACCAACACTGTCAATTCAAATTACACCAATAAACATGACCTAAACCTCATAATATTCCATGACCACCAACGGTAACAAGTGTTCAGTAATAAATGTGAGTAGAAAAAGACCCTTTTACCCATGTACTATCTTCATTAATATGGTCTTATATCTAATCTACCAATAAAATAGAATAAAACACATTACTGATAATAAATATCATGAAGATACATCCCTTTGATATGAATGTGTAACATAACAAACCGTACACCTAATCTTATCACCACCTGGTAAGGAAATGAAATAAAATAAGAAAAGTCTTATGTATAATGAAATAAGACATATAAATAGATGATCATTTCAGATCCAAATGTAATGGTTGGTAACCATGATATATTAAATGATATAAATACAGAAGATTATTCCACATAAATATATGAAATTAAATTATGGATCATGAATTATATACAATGAATTCCAAATATTAGGATTCATGTTTGTTTAAATGTTAATATTTTTATGTAGTATCCCATGTTTATGATCTATTACATATTTGGAATAATCACTATATGTTATGGTCATGATTCAATGCAAGAATACTAACCTAATTCATGAATATGAAAATCTATTATTGTTTATCCTTCTCACACTTACTGATAATCAGAGTCCACCATTCCTTATATTTCATTTCCAAATGCAATGAAAAAATTATTTTTTGAAGTGTGTCTATATAAAGGGTTCTAAATGTGGATATCATTATGCTGTATGTTTATATACCTTAATGAATAATAATATTTTTTGCCTAGTATATAAAGACAATAAAGAAATATAGTCCATGGGTTTGTTTTTGTAAAATATATTGTTTATTGATCTATTATGAGGTAATCTATATATATATATAATTATTTTTTCATTACAACTTGTATAAGTTATAACTTTATTCATCCATTAGATGTCAGGATTTGAATGATTCGGTTAATAGATTAGGATTATTTGTAACTATAGGAGAGAATACTAATAATTATGAAAGGAATGAATTAGGTTATTTTTTAATAAATTACATACATGTTTAGATACTATGATTGGATTTATCTCTAGTACTTTTTTATATTGTGGTAATAACCCCAAAAAGAGTGTAGAGGATGGGACACAATCATCACCTCGTACAAAAAATGGGACTTGTTACACACCTACTTTTATACAACAATTTAATGTGCTTTAGATTAATACATATTTTCATTATGAAACATTATGTTTTATTTTAGTTTATAATAATAATGAATAGACAAGGATAAACATAAATTTTTATAGATTAATGTGAATGTTTCATGATTTGTACATTCTAAGAAGGATTATAAAATATCGTATTATTATTATACTTTCAAAAAATCACATTGTATTAAGATAATATTTGGATCAAGAAATATTCATGTTAATTCCGAATGGGATGGATATTGATATTATTTTTGCCTTTTGGAACCAAATGAAATGATAGGTGGGATAACAATCCACATTATTTTTCCTAACAATTAATCTCTTAATTTTATCACCATTTCCAACTTAGGAATGTTTCCTAACCCAACTATAATTAGAGTAAAGGGTATTCATGATGACCATATAAGAAATAATGATCACTTTTTATTATTCCATGGTTGTGGGATGAATAAAAATGAAAATGAATCAATATAATATGAATATTTTTTTGGAGTAGGAATAAAAAAACCGAGAATGTAATTGATGACGAAATGTGAATAGTTTGATTAACACAATGGATTTGACTCCTAATTTAAATAATTTATTATAAATAGTATAATATAAATAAGAAAACATTCTACATTATATTAAATAAACAATATTATATAACTTTTTCATAAAACTAGTATGATTGATAATCATTTAACATTTAATTTTATTTAAAAACATTCATATCATCAAATACTAAATATAAAAGTATATGTTATATAAAGAATAAAAATGCTGATGAATAAAAAGTGATTAAAGTAAAACAAATATTAATGAAATAACATATCACAACAATACATGTGATAGAATATCATATAAATTCATATGAGCAACACTACCTTTAAAAAGACCATAATATAAAAAACCATAAATGAAATATTACAATAAATTACGGAAGATAATATAAGATATTAGTACTATAAAACCAAGATTCAAAACATGCCTAATGCTGGATCTATCCAATATCCATTCCTTCCAAAGTCAATCAACATACAAAATATTACCTCCAAATAGTGCTAGAGACACAAAGGCCACCCTTTTATCGTTCCTAGCGCATTGAAGGTTACCATTGTTCAAGTTGAAAAAATAAATTCAATCCCATGATCAAATAATTTAATATCATTTTAAAATCCAATCCAATCAATATTGGGGTTTTAAAATATGTTTCCAAATCATGCAAAAAAATTTAAAAGAAAAAAGGATTTAAAATAATTATTATTTCAGAAAACCCATTATTACACAATATAACTTCATTTCAATGAAAAAAATGAATAAAAAATTATTAACTATAAATTCACTAATTTTACACATTTTGTAAATTAGCCTACCTCGAACTATTGAAAGCCAAGATTCCTTCAACAATAATAATTTGAAATTAAGAGAAAGAGCTTCAAAAGGGAAAGAAAAAAAAAGAAATAGAACATGATTTAGGGAAAACACTATTTGTTCTAAAATTTATACATAAAACATATAACATGTAGTTTCTAACTCAATATAAAGGATTAAATAGAAGGATCACATTCTTGAAGATATTCCCTACAATATATACAGTGACCAATCAATGAAAAAATGATCCAAAGGGATGGTTGATCTCTTAGAATATAATGTGAGATCTCTTGATCGAGCGAAAGGAATCTACACAATTAAATAACCCTTAATTAACCATTAAATTCCACTAAATTCATATATTGTGAAATTTACATTTTAAACAACACATAATCATGTTATTTATTTCACGATTTTTAATATTGATCGAAAAACCCATCACTGTATTATTAAAACATTACATTAGATCATTATATAAGGTGATGCTATTAAATTGAGTGTAAAACCTTAAAAACATATATCAGTTCACACTATTTTTCTAGCTGTTATTTTATGTCTGGAAACAACATTATCGGGCATGTAAATTCCCATAAGACTACTAAAAATTCAAGATCAAGATGAAAACTCCCGAAAACCACATTGGAATATTCAGAACATGGAGAGAACATTGCTATGTCATTGAAAGGATTATAAAAGGACACTATTGATTTAAAATAAAAAAACATGAATGTCTGTTAATTTTCCAAAATAATTTCACTAGTAACCATGAATCCCCCAAACTCACACAAGCCAAGATGATAAACAAAACATAAAAAATGAGAACCTGAAAATCATAACATGTGGTAACTTGAAAAATCCATCATAAATATACATCATTTGGAGAAAATGATGTGTACATGAAATAAACTATTTAATGGATGACTTTTGGCACTAAATTCTGATTGGTTCCAAAAACATGAATTATGGAACAACCTGAAGGCACATTTTGACTCAGCGAATGACCACGAGACCCACAAGGAAGGTTCACACACAATAAAACATTTTAATGTAAATCATGGAATTTGGTGAAAACTAATCTATGCTCTAGGGAAATACTATGTGTTGGAAACATTTTCACTTCGTTACAGCCAAAAATCATCTATAAATAGAGGTGCACCCCTTGCTTCTAGACAGATGAAGAATTTGACTTGTGTCTGATGCGTGAAACACAACACCTCCATGTGAAAAAATGGCTTCTTGGTATTGGGTTTCACTTGAAGGTCTCCAATGGTCCACCTTCGAGGGGGGTAACTAGGGTTTTATCATCACCCAATTATGTTTGAGTCTATGTAAATTGCATGAATAGAATTTCATTTGGATACAAACCTTGTCTTTTGTATGAATCTTTTCTCCTTTGTTATCGAAGCTCATTTTTTACATCCAAACATCCCATTGCCTTCACACATAATTTATCTCTTGAAACCCTACCATATTGCACACAAAACTCCCCTTTTCTCATGCATCACATACATTTGTGCGAAATTGATCCCTATTTGAAAAAAGCCTTTAGTATACCTTCAATATATTTCCATACCTTCATGGAACCATGACTAAACCCTCAATATAATGTGAATCCCGATTTTTTTCACACAAACCCATTCATATATCCCTATAAGATTGTGAGAAATTACTTCATGGTCCCTTAGGTGCTACATCATGTTGTATTTCTTTTCCTAATGATTCTATTCATAGGAATGCTAATGAAAATTATATGATCACATAGACACGATAACGTGATCCCTTTAATGGATCACTACACAATACTATCTCTAAATGACATTACTGGTTTCATCCTCCCACCAAGGGTTAATAGCACTGGTTACATATTTCTATGGGGTGTTGAGTGAATCCTCATCATCTAAGCTAAAGGATCTTAAACTTAAATGCACCTGCATCCACAACACACGATGATAAACTATGATCACCGCTTGTGTTGTAAGTCCAAGATTATTAGAGATGGTACGGAAATGGGTTCCCTCTGACACTCTCTTTCCCTCTGAGCTCTGTCACGATGCAAACCATGGCTAGTCTGCACGTAAGTCCTGACACCCTTTGATGGGATGTTTATGCTACAATGGTCAAATCCTCCTCATAAGTTTGGATTACCTCCATTATCATCTAGCCTTATTCCTTGTGTATGTACCCATCTCCATCTCCTTGGGATGTTAAATATGTATAAGCCCCATTCCGTTCCTCACAGATGTACTGTTTCTTATATGATTGTCATGTCTTTTTTTCTTCTTGTATTTCACACTGAGCGTGACTCACATGGTATTTGAGCAAACATTGACCATGAAACACTTTTTGGGAAGCCATGGTGTTTAATAACCAACCCCATTATTTAAACAATGAGAACATTTACCATTTCCCTTTATACTCATGATATGTGGGAAGCCTCCCTGAGGTCCAGGCCCATCACTCATCGGTTCTGTCCTCTTCACATCAGTTTTCCTTTATCCTGCATGATGTTAAAATGTATACCCCTTACATCCCACATGATCTTAAAATAATTTCATTCAAAATACATGTGTTTTTATACATTTATTATATTAATGATTTGTAGGAACCCCCCCCCCCCATAAGGTTCAACCCCAAAAATAGGTAAATATCGATGTACCCTTTATGGGGACCCACATCCTTGGTCTGTCCCATAGTGGCATCAGACCATCTCCTGAGCAGCTTACCTAGTGTATGCCCGACACATAATTTATACTCCACCAACATAGAGTGTATTTCTTGTGATGGGAAACTAACCATCAATAAGTTTCCCACACTCAATTCATACACCTCTATATTATAGTTTCTCTCTTCTAATGGGCTTTTAACCATGCATAAGTCCCATCACATCTCTAGGTTGATGTTCATTCTATAATCCCAAATTCCATGCCCCTTCATAAACTACGTTGACACTGATTCATCGTCAAAGTGATATGATGAAAACCTCTATGAGGTTCAATCCCATCACCTATGTCCCATCATTGTCTCTCATTTAGGCTATTTTTTAAGAAGATCATGTATTAACCAAGTGGTTATACTTAATTGAGGTCACATCTATGAATCCATTTTCACAAACCACATCTTTACGTGACTCATATCTTCACCAAAATATGTGGAAATTTATTCCTACCCCCTAGGATACCTAGAAAGGTTCCTGGAGGATCAAGACTAACACTAACATCATAATCACTTCAGTTCCATCACATTTACCTTATACACTTCATCAATTCAATCATCTATCCTGATTCCTACCCGATCAGCCACATCCTAGTGGAATAATGCTAGTTCTTGGATAGGTTTCAATGCGTAAGCCCCACGCAATCCATACCCATCCATCCAATAGTGTTTGACTTGTGATGGGCCACTAACCCTAAATAATCCCCAACCTATCTTCATATTGTATTCCTTTGCGTACAAGAAAATTCCTCACCCCCTTCAAAATAAAAGGGTTTCAATCCCTATCTTCTACACATGGTACGTAGCAAGCCTCCCCAAGGATAAATCTCATCCAATATTAAACCATTTTGTTCCCTTTTTTAGGGACCCATGTATCCCCTTTGTCGGGACCCAATCATCCTCGGATCTGTCCTCATTGGGAATTTTGATCCACCAATCTAATAAATATCCAAGGTGATCTTTTATATAGATGTAACCATATGGTAAACTATCATTCGTATTCCATTTAGTCGAATATATTATTTCTATATGTTAAAATCATATAATACCCTGTTTTAAACACAGGAAACTGAGGAAAATCATATAGATTTTCTTGTGACATACAATTCCCAACACTGAACGTGGGATGCATATGGATTCCACACCCTCGAGGACCCATATAATTCGGGGAATACATCTTGGTGTACCAGTGTGCTAGCGTCCACACATTCCAGCGATATCCATTGTGACTACTCCCCTGATCATTTGTTTTTCCCTTCCATGACCCCATTTAATTTCTTGATATAAGTACTTTAATCAACCAATGTCCAGGAAGAAGTCGCACTAAGAAGTGTTTCAAGAACAATATCCTAAATCAATGAGGGAGACCTGAACAAGGCAAAAAATTCTAAGGAAGAACCCAATGAAGGAGAGACCAACATCCCATTATCCTGTTTCGATCAAGGAGAAAACTTCCCTAAATAAGTGAAAGATGTCACCCTCCTCTCGAATGTATGAATTCAGGGTAACAACATGCGCACCAAAACATGAAAAGGAGTTCACCACCATGAATATGTCTGAAATAATGAAATTAAAATCATCATGTATTTATATTTCATTATATTCATAGTGTAGATGTATATAAATTCCTCAACTCTTTTAAATGAATCATAGGTCCTAAAAACCAAATCTGTAACATTGAATTACAATGAATTGATGTATTTTACATCTGGGGTTTATGGTTTTGTGATAGATAATTTTCCTGACATTATTCATTTTAATTTGATCAATGATCTAGAGATAGTTCTTTAGTCCATTTTCTATATCATCACTTATCTATAGTATTTACCTTTTTGGAAACATGGTATGTGAATTCACTAATGACATGCGTACTTCTATTTTGTCATTTCAACAGAATGTTTTGTTAAGACTTGTTACCACATGGGTTTCTGGAATTTGTTTTTAAAATGAAAAATCATTAATTATAAATTTAAAATTGTGATTATTTCATTTATTTATGAGGGTATAATTCTCAAACCCAAAAAATTGTGAATAAGATTCATTCAAATATATCTAACTTCTTCAATAGCTTGTTATACACCCAGTCGATAGTTTTAGAAAACCATGGTATAGTTTGTAAAATATTTTTATTCAATTTAATAAATTATCTATTAAATTTGGTGGTGTTATTAGGATATACAACATTATGACTTAAAGAAAAATTTTATACTCACTTTAAATACACAGTAACTGATAACTGAATTTTCTATGAAATTCATTTTAATTATCAAAAAATGATTTCATATAGAGTATTTTTTTCTATTATTCAAAAAAATTTATAATTCCAAAAATATATTTATATATTAATTAAAATAATTTTATACCAATATTATATAAATTATATTTTGGAGAAATGTCAGTAATTTTTTGATAAGCTTGATTTCTCACTATGACATGGAAATAACGATTTATATAAAAATATAATTCTCCACAATAAGTATCATTATGAGATAAAAGTATAATGAAATAAAAATAATAATTATTTAATTATATATAATCTAGTTGATTTCATTATTACAATAATTGTACAAGATAATGGAATAAAATTATTTTTGGGTGTTCAAAACACTTTAAAAAAAAATCATTCATTTTTACTCATATTTTCTAAAAGTAACATTTGAAATATATTGAAATTCAATCAGGAAAAATGAATTCCATATTTATAATCACATCTTTGAATGTTTATATTTAGGCCCCATTATTTTTTTATAAAAATGGATTGTAATCATGGTAAAATTTATGACCACATTGATGGATAAATGAAAATAATCTTGGTTAAAAAGTGAAAAGTGCATAATATTTATTCATAATTAATATATTATTAATTCAATTTTACCCTTATAATATTAGGATAAAAAAATACTCTTTTAATGGTAAAAAATCCATTATAATGAATCATATAATATTTACACCAAAGGGTGTGAATAAATTCCACACTCCTAGATGAATATATCATTTCTATGCACACATTTGGATACAAAATTGTTATGAATGGATTTAAAAAATACTATTATGAGGAATAAAATTATATAAATGATTTTAATTTATATATATATATAATTATATAATTATGTTAAATACTTAAACAAAACTGATGAAATTATTTTAAATTTATGGTAGTATCAAATATATCATGATAAAAATATTATATATATTTTATTTTGAGATAATTAGGGTGATACAAAAGAAATTAGTCTACCATTTTATCCCTCATTCCTATTATCCACCAGTTATTCTACCATCACAATAGTCAGCTTTACTACTGTTACCGGTCCTGTAACAGCCTATAGTAGAAAAGTGGATGAATTAAACACCAAATCCTGAATACAAGCTTAGAAGACTGTCATACAATCTCATTAGGGATCACATTCCTAACATGTTCTATCCATTTGAAATAGTTTCTTGCAGTATTCTAAAATCTCTCTCCCAGGAGGAGGTCATGTGCTTCCTTCAAAATCCTTGGGCAATGTACGTATGTCCCTGTCATCGAGGGGTGGCTTACCCCCAGATCAAGAAACTCCTCAACAACAACGACCAACATTGATGCATTGTAGACATGGCTATGCTCCCCCTAGCTTAGTGTCCTGAGTATCCCGATCATCATCAGACCCTCTAGCAGTAATGCATCTAGGTAATTAGAGTTCTTTGTGGAATTATTAAGTAAGCTTTCCCCCATGTACAAAACTGTGGTTGGGGGAAGAATGATACCATTCATTTCATTCCTATATGGAACCATTCCGACTTGCGAGGTGATAATGAGGATATTCCTCCCCGAATAGTCACAATAAATGGATAATCCATCCGAGGAAGGAAACAATATAATACTCATCTAGGATAACTTACCCCATGGGTGGTTCCTCAAATATTGGATCTTTGGGGAAGGGTTACTCACCAGTGAATAAATTTACTGCGCCTTCCGGCACATTCTGAGTAATTTTACTTTAGTAGGGACTCAAAGAAGGGTAATGATCATGTCGGATAACCATACCCTATGACCTATCCAATTCTTTGAAGAATATGGAAGATGATGTTGAAATGGTTTTGTTTCATCTGTAGCTCGGGGAACATAAAAATATGGTTGATGACCTCCTTGTCAAATGTGCTATAGAACATAGACCATACTACGGTAATCCTCGATCAGGTTAGTAGGGGTAGTTACATCCTCTCCCCGATGAGTTACCTCCTGGTGAACTTGACCATACTTCACATACAGAAAGAGTAGTGGTAGATGTTCATGGAAATAGGGTGCGATATGAATCCCTAAATACCCATGAGATGCATGATAACCCTCATAAAGTCAACACTTAGGTTCCCCTAGCTATTCCATTGGTCATTCTCTCAGCAGTTCGGTAAGTCATCCCACTAACCGATCCACGAGCCGCCAGGATTCTTACTATGTTGAAGAATATTTCAATGCACCAGTAGTAAGAGATCCTTGTAAGTATTGGAATCCTCATCCAGAAAACCTGATGGAAGCAATTATTTCTAGCCTCGAGGCTCTAGAAACTCCACATGGAGAAATCCTACTTGATGGAACGCTATAGCTGGCATGTGTGGATGATATTCCAACACCTGTAGGTTTTGGGATCCAAACTTTCTCCCCCTTTAATGGGATGGGTGATCTACTGAAGCATCTGGACCACATTATTTCAAGGTTTGAAGACATGCTAGGAACTCCAGCGTTGTGGGAGGCCATTAAACTCTGGTGTTTCATGAAAAAACTAGAACGACCTTCATTATCTTTGGATCATTCAGTTACCAATTGTGTCAATATATGGGTGGGAGGATCATCATGGGTAGTGTATCTATTAGTTTAGTTTCCCCAAATATAATACAAGATTTGATGACCTCTTCTAATTCAAGTAGAGACCTAACAAGAACGGCATAAACATTGTTTCTAGGTAGAAGGGACAAAACTATTTACTAGATATGCTACATACCCCATAAAAGATAGTGAAGATGAGTGATAAGTGTCAAGACCAAATTATTCCCTACTATAATCACTCGTAATAACCAGGGGAGGAATTATGGATTTCTATTAGAAAGCCCAACATCTATTGAAAGCATTGTAGTAATCCATGCATGCACCACGATTAACTCCTGCACTTCCCGCCAGAAAATCTGGTAAGGCTAAGCCATATGAGGTATTACAAATAGTGGCCCTATGTAGCTATAATTTTTACCATCATGTCCACCTCAACATCTTCTTCGAGGCTGAACACATCATGAAAAACCTATAGCTCAGCAGCACCTGCCCAAGAATCATCATGCGCCCCCGCATAACAGGTTGTCGCCACATAGGCAAGATAATTATGTTCCACCTCCTTGATAGGCTCTGCATATACATCATCTTATATAGGCTCCCATGTATCCTTTTCTGAATCATAGAAACTAAATCAACTCCATTAATGTGGATCAGGTCCCCAGTTACTTCAAAGCATCTTGGAATAGGGAATACTAATGTTACCAAAATAAAAGAATCTCGATAAGTCGGATCTCACATATCTCCCCAATTTCTAACCCTATCACTGATTCCTTAGTTACTCCCTCATGACATTCTATGTGTTTAAATAATTAATCCATCCATAATGATCATGTCATTGAGACTAGACAATTGGCCCACCATAGAGCTCTACATGTTTATCTTTCTCGTCTTGTTTCATCAAATCTGCCACCACTGCCATGTGTGATACCTGGTCGAGTAGATCCACCATGACCGATCTATTGTCTGTCACATTTTGTCATGGGTTCAAATCAGTCATTTGGACCTCATCCAAAAATCACTCTACATGATTCAACTAGTGAGAAATGGAACATTACTAGAACTATCCATAGTTCACTGGTTCAACTATCAGTGCCTGTCAGACCTCCTTCCACAGAGTGACCTCTTATCAGTAGAAGTTTATGACTGGAATAGAAGTAATATATAATATTGCTTCATTCCTTCATTCCTAAGAAGATATCTGTACATGATCCTTTCTATGTATCAGAAAATATCAATGAATCCCTTATAGAGGATTTATGAATCCCCCAACAGTTTGACATAGAAGTAGAAACCGTAGAATCCTTATACACTAAGTCAATCGATCATGTGGAATTTTAGGAAATTTTCACTTTTTATGGAGATGATAATGGTTCTTTTATATAGGGGATCATCCACCCAAATTCCATCACTGGATATTTTAATGGCGTTGTGCTCTGTCATTGTCTTGTCGACACTGGCTCTAGTATCATCGTTATACAAACTGGAATTCTCCACACACTAAGACCAACTGAGGAAGATTGTAGTCCCATTAACATGAAATTCTAGGTTATGATAGGGTGAAGTAGACACCATTTTGGAAAACACTACAGAAGACCAAGTTAGGTTGCCTAGTATCCATCACCGAGTTCATGGTTGATTCAAAAGAAACTGATTATAATGCATTGATGGGTATACCATGTCCCCACCTATATGAGGTTGTTCCATAATAATATCAACAATTTATTATATACTCCAGTTCAATGGTCTAGTTTCCATCACTGAGTTCATTGTTGACTTGTCTTTATTGCTATGACCGACCGGCAAACAATCATTAATGATGCCTACATATTCAAAATTCATGTATTGGAGGCCATGACCCCAGATCTTTTAACATTTGTTGTTATCTCTAGAAAAAAAGGTAAAAATAGTTCATTGTCTATGGAAATCCGTGAGATTGTCTTTTTTTCCTACACAAATAAGGTTTTGGTGATCCCAAAACCCCCAACACTAATATGATATCATGCTGTATGTACTTGGGAAACAATAGTATGTCATTCATCATTTTTTTAATGGTACAAGATAAACTAGCTCAATACAACATTCCACTATTGGCTTGATATCATCAAACATAACCCCTAGGGTCATTGCCCAGAAGGGATTTGGTCTATTTCTTTCCTTAATATGGTTTCAAAATCACAAAATTATTATGATGATGTTTCCACTAATGACCAGGATGGATCTAGTGTCTCGTTCTGTTATATCTACTCTAAATGGTCTCCTCCTTCCGATGATCATTTAGTTGTGGATGATGAAGGGAATTGGAAGTCTCCCCTCCCACATTTGAATATGGTGTCTCTACTATGGTTGATTAATTGATACAAAAGAAAATTGGTAATGAGACGGATCTAAAACCAACAATGATCATCATTTCTATGTTTCAAAAGTGACAAAAATATGTTTATTTCCCAAGGTGTCATTGTGATGTATTTTCATGGAGTTATGATGCGATTACAGGGCTACATATTCAGGTTATCATCCACCTTATCATTCTCCAAGAAAATAATCATAGGTTTAAACAACATCCCATAAATACTCTCCCTTCTCATGGTGCCATATTTGAGGCCTAGTTTGATAAGTTATTCAATGTGATTGTTTTCAATGATGTTGAGTACCCCAGAATCTTATCTAGCAATGTCCCCACCATGAATATGAAAATAAATATCGGTATTTCCATTTTATTTTAGGGTCTCAACCATCACTGTTTAAATGATAATTTTCACCTTCATTGCACTTATCTATTGATCGATGCCACTGCTCTATTCCAGGATATCACATTCATGGATGAGTATTCTAGACAACATCAAATCTGAATAGCCATAGAGAATGAAGAGTCTACCACCATCAGGGAAACACAAGGCACTTTATAATACCAGGTAATGTATTTTGGGCTATAGTTTATAGGTTCCACCTACCAACAATCTATGCACTTCATATTAAATAAAATCCTTGAGTCATTTTTGGAATCTATAGGGAAGGCCTGGTGGTTAAATATCACCATCTTTAGGACCATATTAGAGATCTTGCGATTTTTTCGGCTTCCTCCATTCGTGACAACTAAAGATGAACCCCTTGATGTCTTCCTTTAGGGTCACCTATAGAAAGTTTCTCGGCTTCGTTTTCAAATAGATGAATTGAGATCGATCCGAAAAAGATCAATGCCATCAACTAGATGTCTCCCCTGAAAAAAATCAACGGGATTTGTGGAAATCAAGGCCACAGATCCTATGTATGTTGCTTCATCACAAATATTGAAAGAATGTTTATGAAATTTTTCAAAAACATGATTTATTTTTCTGATTATCAGTGGGATGGGATGTGTCAGACTGCTTTTGAGGAAATCAATTAGTACATACTATAGACTTTAGTTTTGATTCCATATGTTTCTGGAAATCCACAGGCCCTCTATGTGACAGTTGGGAAACAATCCCTCTGATCCTTAACAATTATTTCATAAATTTCATCAATTCATCCATCATCTATCTCTATTCCTACTGAGGATACCACATCCTAGTGGCATCACACCAATAATTGGGCATCTATAATATTTATAATCCCCTCACAATCCATAACCATCCAATAAAGAGTGTCCCTCTTTTGATGATCCACTAACCATGTGTATTCCCAAACATGTGTCAGGGTTACTATCCATAGTATAAACCCTCATTCATCCCCCCTTATAGAAAAATGGGGTTTGATCCCTCTATTCTACATTGGGTACGTTGGTATCCTCCCTAAGGCTTAATCATAGAAAACAGTAAAACCTAGTGTTCCATTTTGTAGTGAACCAAGAATCCTCTTTTTCAGGACCCAATCATCCTCAGATCCATACTCATTGTACATTTTGATCCACCTATTTAATAATTCTCCAAGGTGATACATTATATAAATGTGCCCAACTGGTCCACTCTCATCAGTGTTCTAATAATTCTGATTTATCATCACTAGACGTTAAACATGAGGAATAACCTGTGTTAAACATGGGAAGACTGGTAAAACCATGGAGACATTCTTATAGAACACAATTCCCCACACAAGATGTGGGATGAATTGGGAATACGTGACCTTGGGGATCCTTTAAATAAGGGGAATAAATCAAGGTGTACCAGTGTTTCAGCATCCAAACACACCAACGATGTCCAACATGACTACTCATGTGACCATAGGTTTCATCCCAGACATGTCCTAATGGAATGTATTGACACATGAATTATAGTCAATCGATGTCCATGATGTCCTAAACCCATGTATAGTTTCTCGAAAAAATGACTTAAATCTATGAGGGAGACTCGTACTAGGCGAAGAATTCTGAGGAGGAACCCATGGAAGGAGAGATTGATATCCCACCATCATGTTTTGATCAAGGAGAAATCATCCTAAATATAGTGATGCATGTCGCTCACATTTGGAAAGCAAGAATACTGGGAAACATTTAATGAATCACAGTACAATGATGTGCATACCTTGAGAAAAGTGTTTGAAATCCATGATATTCAAATTATCATGTATTTATATTTCCTTATGTTCTTAGTATTGATGTATATAAATTATCTATGACATGGAAATGGATTATAGGACCCAAGAACCCATTCTAAAGCATTTATTTCTAATTAATTGATGTTTTTATCATCTATGGTTTATTGGGTTTTGTGAGTTACCTTTCACATTATTATTATTAATTTTTATTCGATCAACGATCTCAATATATTATTTTTATTCATTTTTCAAACATTAAATTCTATCTAGGATTTTTCTTTTTGGAATCATTTTATATGAAATCACAAATCACATGAGTACTTTCATTTATGTTTTTTCGAGAGAATGTTTTGTTTATCCATCTAAATACATTAGTTTCTAAAATTGAATTTTAAACTGAAAAAACATTAATTACAAATAAAAAATTATGAATATGTCATTTTTTATGTGGGGATAAATCAAAAACCCAAAACATTATGAAATGGTTCATTCAAATATATCTAAAATCTTCGATATCTTGTGATATGCACAACCATGAGTTTCATAAATACAAGATATAGTATTTAAAATTTTATTGTTTAATTTAGTCAATTATCTATTAAACTAGTTCTTGTGATTAGGATCAAACTCTTTATGAATTATAAAAAAAATTCCATACACACATTATACACATACTTATTTATAACTACATTTTATCGAAATTAACTTTAATCATAATAAAATGTTTTCTTAAAATATTTTTATATTTTTTGTGATAAATTTTTATTGTTAAAAAAAATATATATCATATAATTAAAATTTAGTTTTAACTGAAAATATAGAAATTATATTTTGGAGAAATTTTGGTATTTTTGGAGAAGATTTATTTATACCTTAATCCTGAAAATAATATTTTATATAATGATATAATTGTTTTATATTAAATATCCTTATGTTTTATATTTATTATGGATTTAAAATATATTTTTATATAATTATTTTTAATCTAATTGATTTCATTTTGAAAATCACTATACATAATTTTAAAATAATATCAATTTTTGTGGTAAGAACATTATTCTAAACATAATTATTCATTATTTTTAAACATTTATTTAAAAAGTGTCTTATGATTACTATAGAAATTAAATCTTAAAAAATAAATTCTATATTATAAATCATGTGGATAAAATTGTCTAATTAGTCCAATTTTATTTTTTTATCAAAAATGATCCAAATCTTGGTAAAATTTATCACCTTATTAATGGTTAAATAAAAAAATCATGTTTAATAATAAGTGATAAGGAAATAATAATTCATCTTAATTCATATTTCAAGAATTAAATATTACCCTTATAAATATAGGATTTAAATTAGCTTATTTAATTATGACATGTCCATGATAATGGCTAATATATTATTTAAAATGAAGTGGAAAATTTTAACTCTCTTAGGTGCATATATAATTTTTTAGTTCACATTTTGATACGAATTACTAATGAAATAATTTTAAAATTAATATTTTGATTAATAAAATTATATCCATGAAGAGATTAATTTATTTATAATTTTTTTACTTATATAAAGACCTTAAATACTTACACAACACTTAGTAAATTAATATTTAATTTATGGAGAGTCAAATAAATGATGTTATAAATATTAAAATTATTATAATTTAAGATAATGATGGTGATACACAAAAAATTAGATTACCATGTCAAGTTGCGGTTATGATAAACTATTTTATTGTAATTATATTTTTTCATGATGTTATTTATTTCATATAATTAATAGTGTCTATATTGATAGTAATAATATTATGTAGAAATAATAATTTATTTAATATGTTAAAACCGTAGTAATCATAAAATATGAAAATATATATTTGATATGGCGAAAACGTCATCCCTAATCTAGTAATGTGTTTATAGTTAACCTTTTATTTAATATAATAACCTTTTAATTATGAATAATTCGTAACAATGGTTAATGTTAAAATAGGATAATTAAGGGGTTAGACAAAAAGACATGGTTGAAAATATCAATTATTACAATATAAATTTTATATATTAATAAAACATTTAACCCTAACCTACCTATTTATCGATTTCAAGACCATATAAACATATTTTTTTTATACAATAGTCCTATTATAATTTATTTTTTTAGAAATTACAAATCATCCCCAGAACCCAATATAATCAATATAAAAAAATGGTATAATGGTTATTAAAAACAATTAGAAACAATATTTCCCATTAAATAAGATATTATAATATCACTTGTGCATACCTATGGAATATCATCTCAACTTAATGATACAACATATTTTTCATAACCATATATTACATATGGGTATTATGATGGATTTAATGTTTAATATTTGATAATTATAAACTGCCTAATATTATGGAATATTAATATGATGTATAAATATTTATCATCTATTTTTTTATGAAAAGAAAATATCACTCTTACCAACATATGGACTACCATCTAAATGATTTTATGGGATTCATTTTTCATTTACATTTCACATTAAAGGTAATAAGGATGAATTTGATGAATTTGTATGATATATATGTCATAATAATTCATCTGGAATGTTGAATCATTATCTACCATTATTTTATTCCCTAATTCAAAATATATAAATAGCATTCATTCATACATATACCTTAACATCTCAATGAATAGTGAATTTCATTTTTTTCAATCTATATTTTATAAATTATAATAAATACATATAAAAATAAAATATATGATATTTATACCATAAATTACATTTTTGAAATAATGGGATCGTGATGATATAATAAGGATCAAGTACTCCAAATTAATTCTTGGATGGAAAATGAAGTTGTTATGTCCCAGAATAACAATTTTAATAAGAATTTTTTAATAAATAGTTGATAAAAAATTTAAGATAAATCATACATGTAATTATAGATAAATTTCTACGAAATAAATTTATTATAAATCCTTATTTATTATAAATTAGGTCTAAATGAGATCAAGGTAAATCGATACTTAATGTAAAGTGTTATTTCACAATCTTATCATTATATGGGATATTATATGATTTTTTATCCACTGAGGAATACTTTACATCGGTGGTCCTATATTATAATGTTTTTAAAAATATTTTTTACAATTCATTTTTAATATTTCAAATTAAAATTTAATGATTATTGAATTTTTATAAAATATATTAAAAGAAAAATACTTTCTATATTCTAAATGTGGTTCTCAAGAAATTTTCTAAAAAAATAAGGATCAAATATTTTTTATAACTTAAACGGAATGAGCGAATATCACTTCCATCATTAAACTTCAATAATTAAATATTACATTAAAATTTCACAGATTTATTTTTTAATTTTTTTCCTTTATAATTTCACATATTATTATAAATAGAAGTGACTGTATGATGGAAAAGTGTGTCACCACAAGAATAATTTCATCTAATATTAAAAAAATAATTATCCATAGTGTATTATTTTTAATTAATGATACATAATACTTACTATGTATATGATAAACAGATACCATCATTATTCTTTTTTGTGAAAATTTTTGATTATGGGAACATATTGATATGTTTATGAGACCCATTTCATTTCCACTATTTATTATATGATGGAATTTTTATAAAACCCATATTTATTCATGGGTTATGATTTAATTAATATTATATTTTCTTTTGCAACTGATATTTATAACATTCCTTATTTTTCGGTGGTTTCAATATAACCAAGGATTATGGATAGTTTATAGCTGATGATGAGATTTTCCAATATCACGAATGAATTCCTTGCTTAAAATTTTATATCTAATTATAGAGTAATGGTAAAAAATAAAAATAGCTTAATATGTTATGAGAATTCTGTGGACGTTCGTAATTCAATATTATAAAAAAATTGACTGACCTCTTATTAGAAAAAAGTTTATGTGCTTGATATTTATTGTGAAATAGGTGTACATGATTAATTTCATGGTATTAGAAGTTAATCATGTCATATGAAATTATAACTATAGTTACAATGATTAGATAATTATTGTTAGATGAATATATTTTTCATGATTCAGTTATGACGAATTCTATTTCATTTGATTCATTTCTTATGAAAAGATATTTTTTTATTCTATAAATGAACACTATGATCATTATCTCATAAAATATAATGCTTGTAAGTTTTGATCAACATCCCATGCCCTTATGATTTACAATTTATTTTATTTGATAATCGATTGATATGTCTCATGTTTTCCCATACTTATAATATAAGATCACCATTTATTATATTTCATTAAACCATGATATGAAGACTAGTTTTATATATAGAATTCCTATTATGATAAATAAATGGGGTTTTCATAATGGTATATGTTTAAGATCCTTCATGAAATATGAATATTTTTTACCTAGTCTCCAAATACAAAAATCATATACCATTCCAATGCATTTTTTCATACATCGTATCTAATATTCATCTATTAGGATGTAATATTTCCATAAAAAATACATGTTTTTTGTACTGATTTTATGTTATGGGAAAACGACATCTAATAACTGATTGTGAAAAAGATTCCTACTCTAATGAATGACCTATACCACTCTAGTTATGCTCTTTAAACTGTATATTCTGTCATTGTACTCCATTAAAAATCAAATATGTAGAGGAGGAGGATGAAATTAATTTTCAATATTTCTGAGTATATCCATTTATTATATGATAACCTTATCAACCATATTCATATATCTATAAATCATTAGAATTAAAACCTATGATCTCATATCTTGTAATGAAATTTGTTTTTTACTTTTGATCCATGGGTAAATCATTCATCACTACCTTTAGAGAAAATTGAACCATATCTGGGAGTCAATTTGTCTATATAGACATCAAATTCCCACAATGTTGCAAAGGGATAAACTGTATAGAAATCCATTCATATAGAATCCAGATAAAATATATGGAAACTATGGTTCTGGAATCCCTTCTTAGAAGACAACATGTTCCAATAGACCTATTACATAAAATCACTGATTCTCTAGATAGTACACTAGATTTTAAATGTTTTATTCATAAATATGACATTAATATGTTTATCAAATAATTTAATAATATGATAAATTCTTTTAATCCATTCCTCCACCTAATAGGGCCCAATATTACCCATAAATGGAGGGGTAGTATCATGTATTCATTCCAATGATCAATACTTTTCTCCTATATCATATGGTTATGGATAAAAAATAGTGTTGTAGACATTAGATAAATTTCCATTGATGATAAAAATGACCACATGATAGGATCATTAATATTCTATTCTAAATTTGGATTTCATTGATGAGTATCAACTACACTCTCTTATATAACCCACTGAAGATGACATTGAGGTATGTATATATACACTATAATTCAATTAAATCATTATTATTACTAGTATAATTTTAATTAGAACAAAAAATCAATCTAAAAATGATATTAAGATCATGGAATCAACACATGAGACACACATCCCAAAAAAGAATTTTAATATGAATTCCATCTTGGATAGAGCAGGATACACACCCACCAAAACCAACATTTCTATTCCAAAATCATATCCTTCATATAACCACATTACATCACTATACGTAAACATTATCTAATACAATTTTTAATCTACATGAGCCAGTATAACCTTAAATAATTTATAAAATACTGATTTTACATATGCATGATATGGAATTTATAATCCCAATGGGATAATCAATAGTATACATGAATCAAAAACCACCATAGGAAAAACATTCAATCAACCTCAAATAGAAAAAATTGAATATATATAAAGTGTAAAAATAAATTTCATAAAAAAATAGGAACCATTTTAACTAACATAAAGGAAGAATCAGAAACTATAAAACTGAAAACAAAATTAACAAACTCTAATTTATGATTCAATAATAAATTTAAACAAACTATAAAGATAAAAAACATCTTCATTTGATAGGAGGATGGTGTGAATCTATCTCATGGAAAACTAACCATGTATATATGACTAAATGATCAGTGCCTCAATATGATATCATGACATTCCCTACTATAACATTATGTATAAATAGGTTGTCTTTTTTAATTATTAAGCATATTTTACAAGCATTATGGGGCATGAAGAGCTATTTTAGTTTTTTCTACAGATCCTAAATTGCGAAATACATATAAGACCATTTTATATCATAAATGTGAAATTATGGAAAATATATGTTCATTGGAAGAATTTTTTAAATTAATTTTAGGAAAATAATATTACATGTCCTGGAAACTAATTATTAAATAAATATTCAAAATTTTCCATAAAATCAACTTTTATAACGTAAAACCAAAAATAAATTTAATATAATTCAAATTGATATGTTTCTTTGTGTTTGTGACCTATGAGATATTAATAACATATAACATATAATTAGGCTAAAAACTGCCATCTAAAAAGATTTAATTAAACAACCCATGTAACCCTAATATAATTAAATTTAATCCACTGATCCCAGAATAAAATTGGATTTTCTGTTTTTTTTTCTTTCTCCCCATCTTATGATTTCATTTGTTCAATGAATTATTTCCATGGTGGTTGTGTCTCTTCAACTAGGTTAGTTTTATTTTATTATTTTTTTATTTCTATTGTACATGGATGTATTATGGCCCTGAATTTTTTATTCTTTTACTCAATGGAGAATTTAAAAAAAAAATCTATATAGATTATTTTTTCCTTCCCATCATCATTAAATTACTTGAAGTGGCTTGATCAGTGTGTGTTCATTGAGGTATGTTTTGATATATTGTCTCTGCTGTATGTTTTATTTTTTTGATTCAGTTCTAATAGGTGATAATGGATTATTGGGCCATGTTTTTTCCATGAATTCATTTTTGTGTTGTGTGATCTTGATGTGGGCATCTTCAACACCCATTTGTGGAATGTGGTTCCATCTCTTTGTTATATTGGATTAACCATGAAATATCTGGTTTTATTAATTGTTTAATAAAAAAAATTCATGAAATATTAATTCTAATGTATTGAAATGGGTATTTTAGAAATATTTAATTTCCACTTATTTAGAAGATAATGTATTTTCAATGACTTTTTAAATGGATTTTCGAAATCGTAATAAAATATAGGTTTTTTTGAAGTCATTTAAAAATATATCACATGGAAATCCTTTAGTAATAAGTTTAATATTGTGGAAATATGATTTGTTCATTATTAATGTTGAGGTTTTTAATCAAGGTTTTCCCTATAATCCATGTCTATGATTTATTAAGGAAAGTTACAAATTGTTGGGAGGTACAATTAATGAGGTGTTTCTTTACTACTGATATATGATTCATGTGTTTAGGTGCCTAATGTGTGAGAATGTCTATGTGTGGTCATGTATATTCTAAATAGCCTAACCTATAGTGAACCTTAGAGTGATTTAAATGTCAATTGGTATATATTTAATTTATTTTACTTCATGTTTTGATATATGTGATATTATTATAAATTTTATTACCTTGATTATTTAAAACTATTATAAAATGGAAATTTTTTACATGAATTAGGTATAAAAACTATATAACTACTTTTCATTGAATGATTTCTTTAAAGTATGTCTTATTTTTATTTTCATACGTATCATTTTTATGGAACCGTTGTGTGGTATCCTAATGATCTTGTTTAGATAACACCAATTACACCCCTTCAGTGGTGTGTATACCTGGATAGGTTTTTTGATGGAGGGAAAGGCATGGCTCAATATAAAGGTAGTGATATTTTAGCAATATACTCCTAGGTATATGGTGATTATATATTTCAATGTAATGAAATTATCAAAGAGATATTCTATTTATAATATTAGGTTCTTTCATTTTCTTTTAGATTCCTACCTTGGGTTATTTTAGATACTTTTGAGTTGTATCAGTTTTGATGCTTCGTTTCAGTAGTGGAATATATTTTCTATTTTGCTTCAATATATTATTTCTGATATATATATATATTTATTTAATTTCATATATTTATGTGTTGGGATTATTGATCCCCTGGGTTATTATTGATAAGCTGGTTCTAGTATACAACCTAGTGTGATCAACAATGCCATACTGTATGTGGCTAATATCATTGGGGACCAGTTTGTATGTGTATCATAGGTCAGTTTGTTAAAATCCTTCTATGAAAATAATTATTGGTAAAATTGTTATGGTAAGGATATTATTATGAAAAATCATGGATTGTCACATTTCCTATGTAAATTAATCAAATCCTTATAATTGTAATGATCAATTACTAATCAAATAGTTACATATTTACATAAGAAATAATATAATTGATATTGCAAATTTATATTTTTTTAATACATAGGAACATGTGTAGGTCATGTAAAATTATCTATTCCGTCTTAAAACAATTATCATAATATGATGATTCTTAATAATAGTTCAATCAAAATACTCTTCATAAATTTGGACAACACTTCTGAAATGTAATCAATTTCATTTGATTGTTCATTACTGGATATGGTGTAACGTGTGATAATATGTTTATTTTAGATATCATATAATATTTACACATTTTCTATAATGGATTCTTTGTAGATATAGTTATTCTATATAAAAATTAACTTTATGTTTTTATAAATTATGTATAACAGTATTTTTAGTTTAAACATTTACATAAATCTATATTGGTGAATGATTTTAGACATGGGACATGACTTTCAAAATAATATGACATATCATTGATAATTATATATGTTCATACTAATATTATTTTATATATAAATAATTATATAGAACATTTACGTAATTAAAAAATAGTATTTTTCAGTTGGTGATTAGTTGATACATCATTTTGCATTTACAAATCCATATATAGTGGTTCAGATCACACATTTGTTCCTATAGATAAGGATACTGATGGAGTCACGAGCATTAATTAATGGGCTCCATGTCTGCCAGGATAGTGCCTTCCAGGAAAATGAAGTCGAATCTGATTTAGAGTCGTTGGTAAGGATGGTCTAGGGTAGGCATGAGACTCCTTGGGAACTGACCTACATTATTAGGAAATGTGATATGGAAATCACATTGGGTCCAAACATTCACCATAGTTTTAGGAAGACTGACATTGTTATAGATTCTCTTGAAAGCATGGGACCGTCATGAGAGGGGCTTATCATTTATGACAGCTTAGGGTCCCTTCCACAAGCATGAAATTTTTTTTTCGGAAAATGATTTTCTTGAGCTTCACTATTTCTGCCCACCTTGAAAGTTATAGTTCTGGGGGGTTCCTTCTTCCTTTTCATTAATTAATAAAAAAACTAATTTTTAGTCAAGGATATTGATGGAATTAAATATCCTCATTAGTACATGAGTTAGGGAAATGATTTTTTAATTAACAAACTCTATGTATTTAAAAAAATATTAATTCCCGATTTTGTTTTTCATAACTTCTTTGTCACTCCTCTATACTCCAATGATCAATTAATAATATTTTCAAACATAAAAAATTCCTTAGTCTCTTTTTGGACATAACCCGGGGTTCTTTCAACATCATTTTTACATGTATGTAATTGACCATTCAATATAATAATACCATATTTCCTTTCTTGACTATGGATTCCCCAACATCTTTTTTCACAATATATGCACAGTTGGAATTTCTTCTTATATTACAAATACTATTATAACTAATACTTTTTAAAGGAATTGTTTTTTGGGAATCAAAAGAATTGTTCTATATAAAACTCGAAGTCATCAATCAAATGAGATACATACCATGTGACTATCATGTATATTTCTCTATATGTGCTCATGGATTCATTCTACATTTTCTAAATAATAAAATTATATTCTCATATTAGTGAGAAGAGATCATAGATAATATTAATATATGTTTTTGTTTTTGAATTCCACCCATTCCATAGTGTCTGCATCATAATAATTTCTATTTTTATAATAAGATAACACCATTGGACTTCCTCACCTTTGATATGAAGAATATCTAAAAATACAATCTAATTATCAAATAATTATATTATTTAAAATATAATTTCAGTCACATCAATCCAATACATAATAATATATATTTTTTCAATTACAATCAATGGATGGTGGATGTTATTTCCTAAATGACTTGATAAAATGTTTCCCCTACAATGGTATACTCTATATCTCAACAATTATTATGTTATTATGGGAAAAATTTTATAAATAATTGTAATCATATTTACATACAATTTCGATTATCATTGGGATATAATTACATTTTAAAATAAATCTATAATAAATTCATTTTCTCTTTAATAAAAAAATATATAATAAACAATATGTTATTCTTAAATGATCAATATTCACATCATAATGTAATTATAGAATAATCAACCTTGAAATGAATTAATGTTTCTAATCATCATAGTATCTCCTAGATTGTCTTAAATCCCTCTTTTTCAGTTTTAAAATCATTTGGTTAGGTTCACAAATATTCAATAAAATATTTTCTCAAATAAATATTCCATCATATGGGATTGTGAGGTCAACATGATTAACAAACTCACTCCCCTATGGATTTTAAAACAAGGATTATAGTTTGTAAAAATCATATATTACAATAGTGATAGTTGAGTTAACACCCAACACACCCTATTAAAGGTTATTACCCATAGATACATCTATTCTAGTTCCTAAAACAATATGTATTATCCAAAAAATTATTTTCCCGTGATAACCATGCAATATCTACAAAAATTACTATTTTTTGTACCAACACTGATCTATTATAAAAATATATATGTTTTAAAATAATTTTATCTAATCACAATCCGCAAAAATAATTATATAATCAAAAAATATATATCTAAACCCTACACAAATACAAAATATTCAAGAAAATGAAATCCTTATCTTTTTTTAATATCATTTGAATATTCTATATATTACAAATAACAAATAACAACAAATTATCAGTAATCTATGGTTTCTTGTCATTGTGGACTATATACATAGTAAAAATATTTATATTATTTTTTAAACATTAATCATCAATCAGACATGACTAGATACCTTCTAGACATATCATAGGTAACACACCACTTCCTTTCTTGGAAATAGAATCATAAAAAAGTCGTTAACTTGGAATATTTGTCAAGATAAACATAATCCATGAAAATAACAGATCATAAGGGAATATAGGTTATGTATATGGGAATATTCTACATAAATAAGTAAATAATACCCACAAAATAATTTTACATAAATCCTGATTCCCATCATAAGTCATGTAACAACATTAGAAATTAATTATAATATTTTGGAATCATTAGTCAAAAAACATGATCCATTGAATCATAATAGAGTCATAATAATTTTCATAAGAGTAAGGAATAAACATATGAAGCAGAAAATATATTATTTTGTTCATATAATTTGAACAAATATATTAAAACACATACATGAAAGGATATCCTAATCTTAGTTATAGTCAAGAATATCCTTCTTATAATATCATTCCTATAATTATACCCATACATAAAGTTGTGATAATAGTAAAGTAGTAGTTATACTAATCTAAAAACATATAGAAATAAATATAAATTAATTAAACCTCTATAATAGCTTGTTGTTTTAGCTAAAATGTAAATATACCCAGAGAAAACATTTGAAGCCTAGCTAAACTGAAATTAATCTCTTGAAACCCCTTATTTGGAATGAAAAACTAAAATTATACCCTTGAATAAAATCATTATTTCATTAGAGAAAACCCCATTATAAATCAAATATTAGTAAATTAAGGAGCCCAACCATTATTATTCATTTATATCAGTTCCACATAATTTTTTATCATTCATTACTTTATAAATATCCACTGGTAATATAATGTGATTCATAACATTTCCTTATTATTTGACCTAAACAAGATGATAATTTTTGTTAAAAAAAGTTATCACAGAAATATGATAATATAAAAATAACACATAAATTGTTATTTTTAATATATTACATCTTTTGTGAGACATATGTTCAAAATTTATAAAAATTGAATAAAATTATTAAAATTAGAATCATAATATCAACATAAAAATAATTGATATTATATAATATTTTAATACTAGTTATTATGTTGATAAAAATTCATTAATTAATTCATTAAAATATATTCTAATAAATTTTTCATGATTAGAAATATCATATATAAAAAATTTATTGTATAAGAAATGAATATAAAATCACTCTTTGTATTACCCTTTTAAATATTATTAAAAACACATATTGAAATAATATATTATCTAATGTTTAACCAATTTTTTTATTAAATAATGAGAAATATGAGGTACTTAAGGAATATGAAATAATTTAATTATACCCATTGTAAAGTGGGACATTTTTAATAATAAAAATAATGGTGATTGATATAAAATACATTAATAAGGATTAGAATTATTCATTACAAAATTACATTTTCTTTTATAATGATGTATATTCATCTAAGAAGAAGTAATATGTAGGAAATATCATTTCCCAAAAAGATAATGTTTAAATAAAACATGAAATCATCATATAGTTTAATAATTCATCTATTAATTATTCTAAAAGAAGTGTAATTATTAATGATCAATAGATGTACATGAGTCTAGAAAACAACATCATCATTTTTTGTTCTATGGATAATGTTCTCTACAATCATATAAAAACATTATTATATAAATCCAATATTTTATAACATAATTAATATACTTTACCTTTTTATGTGGTTTGTTAAGGACCATTTATTCCAATTATATTAGTTATTTATCATTTATTATTACCGTCGTGTGAAAGTTACAAAAATTGTTTCACAAATGATTTTTGACATATATTTCTGTACCCATTCAGTAAAAACAAGAATATCATTAGAAGGTCGTTTAAGTCACTAGAATATTTTTTTTATAATTATATATAAATCAATATTAACATTATATGATATTTATTTAAGTGTTTTATAAAAAATAATCCCTGAATTTTTAGTGTTATTTATCTATATTGGTGGATTACATTATAACAATCATTACATTTCATTGTATACATAAATAAATATTAATGAAATTTATTACTCCTATATGACTTATATACATACGTATTATTTGTTGAAACAATCCATGATTGAGTATTGAAAATTAGAATACATTATTTTATTGAGGTTGTAGACTACACATGAACACAAATTGTGATTTTACATCCATTATCATGTGAGAAACGAATAATTGGTTTCTTTTTCCTGAAATAGTTCATTATATATATATATATATTAATTATATATTTAATAACTTTTTTGGATCATACATTTATGTAAGTAATGGAAATAGTAACATATTATGTCATAGAGGTTGTAGTTTCCACATACACAAGACTGTTTCATTCTCTTTTCATAAGGGAAATGGTAGAGGGGGTAAATTTACAATAAAAATTTCTGAAAAAAATTAATTATAAAATTAATAATAGTTTCATCATCTAATTTTAATTGAATGGTGTTTTATATGCATATGATGAAGGAAATAATGTTTGTGAAATTATTTAACTTACATTGATAACTTTGGGTTTCCCATAGAAGATTCCAAGTAAATGAAGTGAATATGATGATAAAATGTGACAATTAACTAATGAATAATAAATATTATGGTAAAGGATAAAATAATGGAATATTTTCATAAGGAAATATAAATTTTATAATAATTTTAATATGGTGTCTAGAATACCCATTTATAATATGTTATAATTTTACTTATGTAAATATTTAAATATAATATTAAGGGTTAACAAGTTAAAAATGTCCAATGTATCCAATAATAGAAAATATTTCAATATATGGAGTGAAAAGGTTCTAAATTTTCTACCACTTAACATAATTTTTTATAACATGTGTTAATCCCTTTATACGATTCATTATTACATTTCACATTTAATCATTCTAATGGTAACAATATTTTACTAAAGGCAACAAAATATTTTTTCAAAAACATTTCTTTGAACATGTTATTTATGTTTTATAAATACAATAGGAATAATAAATTCATTTTTTAACAATCAATTTAATTTCTTTTAAAAATGTATTTTTAATAAAATTAAGGTATCACATATTTTTTAAGAAACTATTAATTATTCTGTAAATATAAATTTGTAATTTTTAATTTAGAACAAGTATTTTTATGTGTATAATTTAAAATATCAATTTCCTATTTAATAAAAAATCACATTATTTTATTATTATTACAGAATTACTAGTATTATAAAATAAAAATATTATTAATAATTGTAAATTTTACTAATCCTCTAAACATAAATTTCATAAAAAATGAATATTAAAACTTATGTTAATTTTTCATGTGAAGTAAAAAATAATGGTTCATATAAACCATTTTTATGTCTTTATGTGAAAAATTACATGTCATGTTAACTATTGGAGAGATAGTTTTACAGTTTATGATGCACGATAACCCCCATAAATAGTTTCTTATACTCCATTCCTATACGTGTTCTATCATTAATTATAGATTGTAAAATATTCATAAAAACATATATAATATAAGTAATATTTTCGTATCATTCTTACACCAAGATGTAAATTATCATTGGGATTATATTATCACTATACTAGTATAAATGTGTGGGTTTTATTAATTTATAATGGATCAAGGAGTACATTCAATCCATGTTAGAAATAATAATCGTGGTTTTCTGGCATAGTTAATATAATTGGGGGAGATACAACAATTAATATAAAGGGAAATAAATAACTAAAACATTAATTAGGAACATTCTATCATCTATATTATCACAAGGTATCCAAGTGTCTATTAAAAACATAATTATTACTATTATTAGGTTATTAGGTGTAGTGAAATCCACATGTATTGTGATAAATGGATTTGGAGTGTATTATTCGATATATAGTGTCTAACTCATGTGTTGATATTTCTTGTAGCTAATAAATACTAGAGTTTTAACTAGGTTATCATTAATAAATACTATTAATTATTTATTTTTTAGGTTGTATAATTCGATATAAATACTTTCCAATTTTTATGGACTAAATCACCTTTTATGGGGATGAAAAATCACTCATAGTTGAGTCATGTGGTATGATAAATGTGTTAACATAGCGAAAAATAAACGACATCCCCATATTCAAGGTGGAATCATAAATTATATTTATTATTAAATTCTTATCAAGGAAATATCTAATTCATTATAACATCACATATATCATTATCATTCATATATGTCTATTAATGGAAGATATGGATATCCTCTATACATGAAATGATTTAAATATGGAACCTAATCAATTTTAATCTAAATTAGGTCATGATAATATTAACAAGATTTAAAATTTCATTGTTTCTCTATTCTAGGAATATAATTACATTCTTCATCGATATACCCATAGAATCCATCACTTAGGAACTCCAAAATCCTAATTTTTAGTTCATTCCTCACCATCTAATAAAAAATTATAATCTATGTGACAATATAATGTGTATAAAACTAGATTATATGATTATAGGATATATATTGGTTATAGTATAAAGGCTTATTACACATAATATTGGAGGCATTATTCTAGGATAAATGGGTTGATGTAACATTATTCCATAAGAAGAATAAATATATGATCAATATATGAAAAAAAAACTAAAAATATCATTTCATTAATGTAATATCATTTTTATGAAATCATTATAGTATATGTACAACATTATTACATAAAATATATCCCAAATAAAAGGAAAACTATAGTCCGCCATGAATGATGATAAATTTTGATTACCTCAATCCTCCATTAAACTCACTTATGGGTCAACACTATGTAAAATTATCGTTAATGTAATTTCATACATGATATCATAAAAAGAATGTTTTTTATATATCAATTTGGGTGTCACTATATAATTTTTTTAGGAGAATGGATATTGATTTATCATTTTGATAATCCCATACATTAAAAAATTCAATATCCTTGCTTGTAATTAAAAAATAATAAAATAAATATTGTTTTTTAAAATATATATATAGAAAAAACATATATTTATCTTCCTATCGGTAACATATTTATTGATTTCCATGTCCAAGAGAACACCAAAATGCAGTATCATAAAAAAATCATCCTCAAATAGTAATGCAAAAATTTATGTTATGAAACCAATAATTTCTTTTAAAAACCACACAGATATCCCAAAGTTAATGATCCGAAATAATTAAGTAATGATTATTTTCCATGTTCTATGGCTTTAACTATTAACCACTAACAATATTTAT
This sequence comes from Viscum album, assembly GCA_963277665.1. NCBI lineage: Eukaryota > Viridiplantae > Streptophyta > Magnoliopsida > Santalales > Viscaceae > Viscum > Viscum album. The sequence goes on from OY728152.1 coordinate 1,766,279,433, forward strand.
AAAAAACATATCGAGAGACTCCAATACTCAAAAACTATTATGTATTACCGATATCTTTACAATGAAATTTTAAAAATAACTACCTATCTTTAAAAACATGAAAATCCTCACACATTGTCAACAATGATCAAAATTGAGAGGATCATAAGGTGATGAACCATTGATTTGAAAATGTGAAAATATTAATATGATATCAGTTAAAATTAATGTCAAGTAATTTGTTATTGTAATGAATTGGTTGAGAAAATCACATAGTACAATATTTTTTGCTTCATAGTAAATTTACTGAGATTATCTGATATTAATGAAATAAAACTAGGTTATATAATATATTACAACTATATTGGATGATGTGATATAAAAAAATAATTAAACAAGACCACCATCCTTGAAGACTATAATATTAATGTTAATATGTGATTCACAAGATTAAATTACATTAAAATCAAATTTTAATCCAAAATGGTCATAGTGAATGCATTGAAAACCATTATACCCATTTAGATATCATTAAAAAACATTGTTGTGTTATATAACATTGATAAACTACTAATACATGTCATTTTCAAAATATTCATTTAAATATAAAAATATGGGAGCATCTATAAATGATCCGTATAACGATCATGTTTCAATATTCTCAGGAAAATGAATATTATTACATTTCATGAATTTTGTTAGTCATTGTAACTATTAATACAGAAGTAAAATTCCATAATATGTCCAAAATAGCCCATGTAAAATCACATCTTATAATAAAAATATAAAAATACAAATGATATAGAAAATTCATTAATGTAATTTTAACTATATTCTTTAATATGTATTAGAAACTCTGAATGTGTTAGAAAATAATTTTTATACATTTATTACAATTGATAGATATAAAATGTTTCATGTCGTGTGTAAAAGGACATAGAATGAGGTATGATGACCCAATAGTTATAGCTCGAACGTCATCATGTAGTATATGACTTACCTAGGAAGGCATCAAACAATACATTCCTATACAATATTCCTCAAATTACAATACAACCATGTTTTTTATCCTTTAATCTATAAAATTTACTCATTGTATATGGCCTACCCATTTATTCCCCCACCACATGTGTAAATGTGTCTTTTTAGTGTGTCCTCTGATACATAATAGTTATGGTGTTGGTTCCTAGAAAGCAATAACATTGTTTTAGTTAGGGATCAATTCAAGTAATTTCAATGATTTATTTAATATATATATATATATATATCAATACATATATATATATATATCAATACATATATATATATATATCAATATATATATATTACTATTTGGGTGTCTTTTTTAGAATCTCTATGTCAATTTTTTATTTTTATCAAACCCACCTTAAAAAGGTTAGTGACCATTAAAATTAAAAACAGATGTTTCAATTTTCAGGTTCACATTGATAGGATAAGATGTTAACTCAATCATTGAAGGGTATTATTTTTAATTCCACATATCTCATAGAGATTTAATATGTTCCAATTTATGTATCTATATTATAATTATAATATACGATAATAAATAATTTTTTTCCTTCTATACTAAATCCATTATTATATTTTTGGAGTGTTTCCAATATTTCAATATATTATTTCTTCCATTTTATTCAAACATTTAATAATTATTAAAAATATTAATTTATTATATATAATATATAGGTTACATTTCATAATATATTGAGTTTTTAGGTGGTATAGTATATATATTATTAATATGAAAAGTATAATCAATATATCCATAACAAGGGAATCCGAAAAAATAGTTCTAATTCTATTTACCTAGAAAAACATAACATTTAAATTTTTTTTGATAAGGATTATATTCATTCCATTGATGCTAATTAATATATGAGTAATGTTCTTCTATGGTGTTCATATTGCTAGAAAAAAATGTTATTCATAATAATGTAATCAATAATATCAAATTTGGTTATTTTTACATTCTAAATATAGTAATGATGTTCTTTAATGACTTGTGTGATGTACCAATTTTATCACTTTCATGATTGGGTAAAAATGTCCAGTGTATTGAATTTTCGGTTATTTTATAATGGAGAAATTTTTTTCAATTCAAGGAAAACATTTCAAGACAAAATTAATTATTTTATTGATGTTGGATATGGATATCTATTATTTTGTCTGGGGTATGGATTGGCTGATAACGTTTAAGGAAAAAATCCACTTTTATAGGAGAACATTTAGATTCATGACTGAGGATGGTATCGAGCATCTTTTTAGAGGAGAGTATACTATAACGAAATTTTCAAAGTGCTTGTTGGATCTAATTGTGGGAACGATATCTTACTAATTGGCAGTGTTGAATTTGGAATCAATGGAAGAGATTAACTAAGATAGTTTTCCAGCTGTTGTGGATCAATTTCCATATGTCTTTCCCAAGAACTTCTCAGGGTTACAACGTCTATGGGATGTGGAGTTTACAATTGATCTCCTTCCGAGGACTAGTCTTATATCCCTTCCATTTTATAGGATGGAACCAATAGATTTATAGGAATTGAATGTGTAGTTAGAGGGGATGGAACATAAGGGTTTCATTCGACCAAGTATGTCTCTATGGGTAGCACCGGTTATTTTCGTGAAGATGGAAAAGAAACTTTTTACCTTTGCGTTGATTATCCTAATCTTAACCAATATACGATAATGAATAGATATCCACTTCCACACATTGATGATCTATTCGATCAATTAATGAGTGCTCAGTGGTTCTCCAGGATTAACTTGAGATCAGGATATCACCAATTGAGTGTTTGGAAAGAGGATATTCCAAAGACAGATTACAAAAGTTGATATTGCTACTATGAATATGTAGTCATTCCTTTCAGTCTAAAATTAGCATCAGGATTCTTCATGGAATTGATGAATCATATTTTTCAAAAAATATATGGATTATTTTTTTGTGGTGTTTATGGATGACATTTTGGTCTATTCAAAGACATGGGCTGATAATGAGGTGAACCTGGAAATAATGTTACAAACCTTGAGTAATCATCGTTTGTATGCCAAATTATCAATGTCTTATTTTTGGATACATGATGTTTGATTCCATGGCCATGTCATTTATGAGAAAGGCTTTTTGTTGATCCTGAAAATATAGAAGACATTATCTCTTGGAAACCACCGAAGAATGTGTTTGAGATACAATATTTTCTTTATCTAGGTGGTTACTACCGACACTTTGTGCATGATTTATCAGGACTAGCTTCACTAATGACAGATCTGACAAAGATTAATTCTACATTCCAATGGGCAAAAGAATGAAAAATGTCTTTCCAGGAACTGAATTTTCATCTTTTATCGGCACCTATAATGATATTTACAAAATCAACACAGGGGTATGTGGTTTACATTGAAGCTTCGTGATTAGGGTTGGGTTGTGTTCTCATGCAAAGAGACCACATGGTTGCATGTGGTTCGAGGCAGAAGACGTTGTATGATAAGAATTACCCAACACAAGATTTGAAGTTAGCTGCAGTCATCTATGCTTTGATAACATAGAGACATTATCTATTTGGTGATAAATTTACTTAGTTTTCGGATCACAAAAGTTTGAAACATATTTTCACACAGCGATATTTGAATCTGAGGGAAAGGAGGTGGATGGAGTATCTCCAAATGTTTGTTATTGACTTTATGTACACATTAGGTAAATGAAATTCGGTGGTAGATGCGTTGAGTAGAAATTCATATGATCAGTTGGCGAAAGAAGCTACAAATGAATGGCAGTTGATGTCGATCTTTTCCGACATGCATTTGCAATGTGAAGATCAAGGTGATGTTTCAATTTTCATTTTAGCAAAACTTGTTCCTGATTTAGTAAAAATGATCAAATATGTACAGGCATCTGATGCAGAATGTCAAGTTGTATGTTCAAAAATAATGGCTAGAAACATGTTGGGGTTCATTTTTTTTTCAGAGATCGGATGGTTGTACCTATGGTTTGTTAAGAACAAGTACTTCATGATTACCATAATTCAAGATGGGATGTACATCCATGTACACAAAATATGTATAAGGCGTTGAAGGGGTAGTATTGGTGGAGAGGCATGAAAATGAATGTGGGCGAGTACTTCTTGTAGTGTTTAAATTTTCAGCATTTTAAAGGAGATAATCAAAAACCTGCTTGAATGTTACAATCATTTCCCATCCGAGTGTTGAAAAACGATAAAATAGCAATGTATTTTGTTACATTTCTTCCAAGAAAGGTCCCAAAACACAATGTCATTTGGTTGATAGTGGATCATCTAACAAAGACATACCATTTAATCTATATTCATAAAACTCTTATGGAGAAGGATCTATTAAAAAATATATATCCGATAATTGGTAAAGAGGAATGGTGTACTAGTTTCTATTGTCTCAGAGTATGATCTAAGTTTCACATCTCGTTTCTGGAAATCATTACAGAAAACCCTTGGAACTCAGTTGACTATGATAACCACATATCATCCTCAAACGGATGGGAAAGCTGAGAAAATGATACAAACATTGGAAGAAATTTTTTGGGCTTGTGTAATATATTTTTTTGGATCATTAGAGGATCATATACCCTTAGTTGAGTTCACATACAGTAACAACTCTCAAGCCTCGATACGCATGGGTCCGTTTGAAGCATTGTATGGATGTTTGTGTCGTTCTCCACTATAATGGGTGGAAACGGCTGAAACATCACTATTAAGGTCAAGTGTTGTCCAAGAAACAATAGAGAAGATCCAATTGATTAGATATAGGATAGATATAGCTCAGAATCATCATAAATCTTATGAAAATCACCGTTGAAGACTGTTCTCGTTCATTGTGGGAGATCAAGTATTCATGAGGAGATCTCCAAGGCTTGGACATTGTCGTTTCGGGAAGTAGGGAAAGTTATCTACTTTATACATTGGCCCTTTTGAGATATTATAACATGTTGGAGAGGTGGAATATCGGTTGGAATTACCACCACATTTTAGTGCATTGCATAACATGTTCCATGTTTCCCAGTTGAAAAATTATATCCCTGATCCAGACCTTGTGATCAGATAGGATCACATTGAACTGTAACCGGATGCATCACTGGTACATATTCCAGTGCGGATCATGGATAGACAAGATAAAGTCTTGTGTGAGAAATTCATTGGCCTTGTGTGGGTTTTACGAAACATGATCATATTCTAGAAGAGACTTGGGATCACGAGAATTAAAATAGAGATCTGTGGTTGAAACTCTATTTGGCAAGCAAGGGTTGTCTACATTTGAGGATGGAAAGACCAATGGTGGGGAGAATTTAGTACCCCCGGTTTCGGGTATGTAAACTTTAATTAATACATTTAATGGTTATAATGTAATGGGTGAGTAATGAGAGGGTCGGGAGAACATGAAATGATGTTTTGAGGCAATGTGGAAGTCTCATGGGGGCGCACAGTTTTTCTAACCATGTGGCCAAACCATGCGTAGTTGACATTTTTGATGCAGTGGCTCCAACAAGTTTGGAGCATGGTTCAGAATACTGGGTTATGAGGGCATACGAGGGTCTTCTAAGGTAGTGGAAAACACACAGCCAGTGCCTGGTTTGTCAAAACTTGAAAACTAACAATGCTGGCACATAAATGACATCCAAAAAGGAGTATCTCACACATTTTTTCTGTAAATTGATTGTTTTTCCTACTTAGTGGCCATAACATGGGATAAATCTTCAGTAAATGTAAGAGAACATCTTCCAAGCATTTTGGATGTCATCCAAAGGCTTGCCTGGGAAAATCAAAGCCGGATTCATGAGGTATGTGATCATTCGTCCTCGTTCTTGATCGGTTTCATAGATATACTTATCTTTTTTTATTGGTTTCTTATATCTATGCCTATTATGGGTATATCTAAGTGTTTGTATGCCAAATATGATGTGATATGGTCTTGGTATTGCTAAGAATAGTGATCTAAGGTGGTTTCTTGAAAAATCATCATGGATTCATGTGGGATTGTCGTTTGTTGTTGTTTTTTTTATCAAAATAATCAAGGTAGGAGGTTTTATTTTCAACTCCACATAGTAGAACTGATTGGCATGCATTAAAATTTAATGTGTGGTGTATAACTGATTGTGATTTTGGTTGTCTAACACTTTTTCGAATATTTCCTGAGTGATGGTGGGATATCTCGAAATTGTGGGTTTTTAATGAGGGTATTGGTTCTTAAATTTAAAATAGTGATTTAAAAATGGGGGTTTTCAGGAATTGTGACCCATGGATTGGATGAGATGTTTTCAATAAAATTTAATGTTTTGTTGAAGTGAAATGATTGTTTTGAAATTGTTTTATTCATTAGTTTTCACTAAAAGTACAAATTTATTGAAATGGTTTGAATTGGTTTAAAAACATGGATTTTGACATAATAGTTGTGTGTGTTCACGGGAATATGTGACTGATAAGGGTTAGGGGTATCCCCCGTCATTAAAGACATGGATAAGGGCTGGGGATCTCCCCCGTAAATGGTTTTATTTAGGACAGATAAGGGTTAAGAGTTTCCCCTATCATTAACATAATGGATAAGGGTTAGTGATCTCCCCAGTCAATTTCTTCACTAGGGAAGACATAGTGAAAGGATGAATCCCCACTCTTGAGTATGGGGAGATCTATGTTACAAACATAGTTGGTTGTGTGGATGTATAAAATGAATTTTGTATGTAAAATTAATAATGATAAATTGTTTTAAAGTTTTCTTAGTTATTTTTTTAGATAAATAACTTGTTGGAAAAATTGGATTCAATTAACCTTGTATGAATTTGGATATAAATGGTTAGGAAACTTGTTTACATTTTGATTTAAAATATTTTGGTAAATTTTTTTACGCAAACTATCTTATATAAATTTGTCAAAAATTTCTATCCTAGTGTCATGAGTAGGGAAGACATTGGGGAAAACATACTGAGTTTTATACTGACCTCGGCTTTTCCACATTGGTGCTTTTGAATTTTCAATCTTCTGGGATAGGGGAAAGGGTAATATTTCAGATGTATTTAGCACTACCTTATGATGTTTTGGATGTTTGATGATTTTAGAGCTCGGAGCTTGTCGAGAATGGAGTCTGGTCATCTTTTGAGAGTATTGTATTATTTATCCGCTGGGTAATTTGATACTTGTTTATTCTTCTATTGTCTCATACTTTGATATAGTTTTGATATACATGAAAATTTTGGGATGCCTTTAATTTATTAATGAATCATATAATGAATTTATGGTAATGGTTATTGGGTTTATTTCTTTATTTCATAGAGGGTAAATCATCAACCAAATGTATTAGAAACCCTTCAGCATTAATTTCCTACCTTCGACGTCTTGGGGATTTTCTTAATGCCAAGTAACCCTCACCGCTTCGTTATGCCAATGATGTAGTGGTAGGGTTTTTCAAATATTATTATATATATGGTATGTAAATGCATATCCATAAAATTTATTAGTAGATCATATAAAACAAATTAATTATCAAAATTACATGGGTTTTCACCCATAATTCTATTTAGTGTTGTCAACAGTTTTTATAGTATTCGTATGATGTATAGATTTATGCATTCTATAAATATGAGATTAATTATAATTATCAACATGATTATTAAATTAGTTACAATAACCATTTTAATAATTCATTTTCAGGTGATTATTTATATTTATGTATGTCCTCCTCATTTATTTCATCCATATTTATCCAGTAATTATTATTTCAATGACACGTTTTTCAGTTATTTACCATTGGATAATGGTTATACTTTTTTATTCATGCTAGAATATTTATGTCCTTACTGATCATATGTGTTCACCCCATTATTATATTTTCTTTTCACAACATTAATATAATCTTATTTATCATTGATATTTAGGGATATTCATAGATTAATGATGTTGTTCTCTATGAAATCATAGTGTGTATATTTTTTGTTTGAAAATGTAATGTGTATCATCAAGAATGTATATATATTAAAAATATTAATAAAATATTGTATCATTTGGGATGAAATTGTCTATATCAATATCTATTGTAATAATGTATCTTTTAGCTATGGGATACTTGGGTCGGGGTCATTATATGGACCATTTTATTTTTAGAAATTTTATATATTAATTGTCGAAAAAATACACATTTATAAATGGTTAATAAGACCATTAATTTTAAAAATATGTTAGTATGAATTAAATGTCATCCCAATAGTTTCCATTACATCATTTGATGTGCATAAATCATCCATTAACATAAAAAATTATAATATGTGGCATTTTGTGGAAATTTTACCTTTGTAATGACATTTAAATTTTTTTGTCTTTAAAAATTACCAAAACATCACTATCTTACATAATTAAATTTTTATAAGATCACATAAGGATGATAATATTTTATTAATTAATATAATAAAATGAATAATTTATTCTAATGAATGTAATTTTTTTATGTCTTCATTTATAGAATATTTCGTATAAATTCATATGGAATACCAATATAGTATTTATACATTTCATGAAAATATAAAATAATATGTTTCTAAAATCTTATATGTAACATGATATTGTTAAATTAAACTATCCCATTAATTTAATATATTAAGATATCATAATAGAAGTGAGTTAGAGGATTTTATTTCAATTATAAAATTTTTAGTAGGTTTTTTTCATGAAATTAAAAATATTATAAAAAATTTAAATAATTATAATTTAAGATAAAAATATATTATTAATTAATTTTAAAATAATTAAAATATTGGAGTTATTAAATGGGATATTATATTGTCTAAATTTCATCCCTTTTCTATTTTTTGACCAATTTCTCTTTTATATTAATATTTTTTACCCAAAATATATATGAATATTTTTTAGTGCTAATAGTTTAAATGATTAATATGTGTTTAAATTAAAATATAAGTGTCAAAACATAATAAAAAATGTAAATATATTTTTATATTAGATGATTTCAAATCATCCACATCTTATTGTTTATGTATATATATTTAGAATAATTTGGATGTGAAAAAATTACTTTTTTTAATTAATTCAATAAATTTATAGAAATATCCTATACTCACATTTAAAAAACACTCCTTGTCCCATTTAATTACTCTTCATTGAAAATATTATATTAACATAACTGCTCACATTTCTCTTAAAAACATAATTATTAATGTTATGTATATTATGTTATTCCCAAAATGTTAGCATCTGGACCCTCACGTGTAATTCTAAATTATTTCTACCCAAAAAGATGTAATCATCAATACCAACATATTAAAATAGAATTATTTGTTATACATACTTTATATATTAATTAAAAATTGTAACACACTAAGCTTTCATTGTACCCTTATCCTTGAAAAATACAATAGCATGTGTTGTACGCAACTTCGAGTTCTAACACACCGCGACCAATCAAACTAGACTTTATGAATAATAATTCAAACTTTTTTTAATTTTTATTGATATTATCATTCAAAATTGAATTTGTTTTTGTATTCATAATATCGAAATTTTCTTAGGGTTAATTTTTGGTATATTTATGAAAACATTCAATTTATGATTAATTGTGAAAATAGAAAATTTTAATTAAAAATGAATTTATTAATCGAAATAATTTATATAGTTAAATTATACATTTGAATGTTATTTAAGTATAATTACATTTTATTTCTATCATTTAATATAATTTAAGTCATTGTATGTAATCTCACCATTAAACTGGTCATAAAAAATTGTCAACATTTTGATAGTTATTATTTCATAGAAACACATTTTTTGTTTTGACAACAAGAATTAACTTTAAATTAATTTCTGAAACTTCTTTGTTTTGAATTTGGAAAAATGGATTCTATATTTAGAATCAGGAGGTCAATATTGTGTAAATATTTAACTTTTATTTTTAGCCACTATGAATATTTACATCGATAAATTTTTTATTTATCGTGGTTAAAGGGGTAAATCAAAAAATTAAGGTTAAAAGTAATATTATAATAAAACTAAATTACCCTAAAACGTCTCAAAACCCTATTTTATTATACATTTCCATCCATGGAAATCTTTGGGTTGATTTCGGGACCCCATGGAGCCACATGAGATTGATAATGCCACTTTATATTAAATAATCTAAAGTAAAGTCAAAATTTACAGAAGCAGATATATTTTAATAAAACTATTTTTATATGAAGTTATATAGTTGAACTATTAGAAAATAAATATTCATTAGAAAAATAAAAAGAATTAATAATTCCAGATATTTTATTTATAATTTTTAGATATAAAATAAATATATTTATATATGACACAATAATGATGTAGTATTTTTCTTATTAATGAAAAAATCAAATAAATGATATTATAAATTCTATAATAAATATAATTTGAAAGTTTTGATGACATCGAAAAAATTTTTTGTTTAATATTCCATGATAGGGTTTAACTAATTTAGTTATTTTGAAATAAAAAATTGTTAGGACATTAACAAAAATCAATTATTAAATAATGTCAAAATTAACATATATGTGTTTTTAAATCCAATACAATATTATTGGTTGATATAACAATCCTAAAAATTTAGTAATCTTCCAAAAGACTAATATAATGATATTTTAATGATTAATGAACCACATGGGGTTCTATTGTATGTTTATTTTATGTTTATTAACCATATAATATAAAAATACAATGAGACATGGTAAATGTCAAACTATTTACCTAACAGTTAAATCTAAAAGATAAGGTTAATATAGTGACCCAAAACAATAAAAAACCTATTGGATGAGAGTTTTTAGAAATATCCACCCCTCACCCTTTAAATAACTAATTTTCGATCCATTAGAAACTGTAAATGATTTTATTATAAAATAATATTTCTAGCTTTTCCTATGGTGCCCCTCACCCCTCGTATTAATGGGAACTTCACATTCTCTCCAATTCACACCTTCAATTCCATTTTTCTTGGACAAAACCTACCCAAATATCCTCCAAACTATTTTAGATTAATTTTATAGACCTTAAATTAGTCATAACTCCAACCTATGGATCCCTTTTGATCAAATCAAAAGGAAGAACCCGATGAAGAGGTAAATATTTCTTCACTAATTTCAAGATTTTTTCAACTTCCACTTCCACATTCTTGGTTGTATCCATTATAAAATAATAAATCCAGAAACATAAATACACATTGATGTTATTATAAAAATTTTACATCCATATTATTTATTCTATCCATCAAATAAATGGCAAAGACAACATACGTTAGTCCGTACGGTTTACCGTCTCCACATCGTGGTGAAGTTTGTTATTCAAAAACATCATCATTTGGATGTGTATAATAATGAGTATAAATGATTTAAATAATAAAACTAACATGATAATGATTCAGTATATATGATATACCAACCACATATATACTATTTTAATATCAAATTAATTATATTGTTGCTTGTGCGTACATACATATTGTTGTCTCCACAAACATGATGAGATTCCTTACCTATCGTATCAATTCAAGACTACTTTTTGTTTGTTGATTAAAAATAAATTTAAAAGACTTAATATAATTATGAATATGAATAAGATACATCCTATCCACAAAACACATTACTTACGTAACAAATCATATATAGTAAAATGAACCAGTTAACACCCAAAATGATGATGCTACTGAAATATCATTAACAAAAAAATATTCCAAGATAATATATGATATCTTATGTATGTATATAGTTCTTTTATAATTTAATAACAAATTGTTAACTATTATATAGTAGGTTAACCTACCCTTGACCACAAAAAAGTACAAGGTAAGGGTAAATTTCATAATATTTTTATTATCTGAGGTTTTTGTTATGTAAGTATCTGCTGGGACATATTTATTATCCATGTCAATGTTTCATAAATGAGTTTTCAAATGGATTATTTTTAAGGTAATTTTTTACTAAAAAGTCCTTTTAAATGTTTTAAATATTTATTATTCTAAATAATTCTCATTAATGTGGATGCTATCAAAATGGGTTTTAAAGATTTTTTTATATGGACATGAATGTCTTTTAAATATTAATTCCTTACAAAATACTCAAAGTGGTATGGGAAACATTGATTCAAAAGTGACTTAAAATTTATTCCTTTCTAAATTGTGTGACATTTAAATGTTATTATGAAAAACATATATTTCTCACAAAGAGTTTTACAAATCATTTTCATTTGTAACAGCATCCTTTGATTATTTTAAACTAGTTTGAAGTTGATTTATTATAATACAAACCATCCATATTGTATTCAAGGTTTTGTGATATTTTTGATTGTGGTTGTGTTATTTTTATACAATTCATGTTTTATGGATAAAATATTGAAATTTATTATGCTAGTTTTAATAAGATTGTTTATGTTATGGTTAAACCTTTTCATATGAGGAATGAATTAGACATAGTAAGTGACAGGTGGAGCCCACTATAATTCTTCGATGCATTGGTATGTCTCATGAGACAAACTGGTGTCTTGGCACAATAACATGAAAAAGCTTATTTGTAGACATGGTACAAGGCCTTGAATATGTGGTTATGAAGTTTGGATTTATGTATTTCATCATTATGAATGTGGATATTGATATATCATGTGATTATTATACTAGTAGAATATCCCTATGAGTATGTAAATTGTATTATTTTTATTTTATATATTATGATGAATTTTATGTTTAAAAGGGTCTTTTTTAGTTTTATACATTTCCAGAAATATTTATCCTTAGTTATAAAATTTTATTCTATATTGTTATCCTTACTGAGCATCTGAGCTCTCCCCTTTCTATGTTTTATTTTTACCAAAATGTGTAGAAGTATATTTTGACTGACCTGTAGGGATAGTCAACGGGATGTCAATGTTGTCTATAGAAACAATGTTGTAGTAGTTTTCTATTTTTTATGTAATGTAAAACTTAGAATATATCTATAACATCCTAGGCTTCTAATGTAATCGGCCTTTCGAGACAAGAACTATTGTGATTATTCCAATGATACGTAATAATGCACAGACTCTAGGCTTATGGGTTCAGGGTGTTACAGTTGGTATCTGAAGAAGTTTAGTACAATCCTTGGAAACTAAATTTAGGTAAACTATGATTAGAGAACATATCCTTAAGATTGACTTTGAGGATTAGTATAGAAGAACTTCCTGAAATTTTTTATTGTAATGATTTTGTGAGTTTTCCATAAAATACATCCCATTCTGGATACAAGAAGGTAGAGGCGGGTCAGGCACTAAGGTACCAAGGGGTATAGCCAGAAAACACCACATTGAGGTAGACTCGAGAAGGAACTAGTGCATTACAATGAGCCTTGCTGCACTCTAGGATCCGACACTTCTGGGGGATATGGTTAAGATAATTCTCGTTTTCATTACAAACCATTTTGAAGAGTTTATGAGTATATAATTCCTCAATGTAAACATTTTTATAATTATGAATTATATCTATAAACTGTTCAGTTTATGTAATGTGTTTTACGAGTTTTGAATATGTATTTTGATTCATAAAATATTCTTGTGTCTTCCATTGTTTAGATATGGTTCCTAGTGGAATGAATGGAAACCATATCCATGCACGCACTCCATGTAGGGATTTCACTCCTGCTCATGATAATTATAGTGGAGCTTGTGATACACCTGGTGCTGATCAACATATCACTGTATAGGGACAACTCTCTCCAGTTATTAATTATACACTTACCCTTATGGAGAAACCTGATCCACAAAATGGAGGATCAATGTTTGATCGCTTCATGATGAAAAACAACCAAAATTCAATGGGGGTAAAAATCCATTAGTAGCTGAGCAATGGATAAATTCCATAGTGAAAATATTCAATGCCTTGGGGGTAGTGAATGGGAAAATGTTGTCCTGGCAGTTTACCGCCTCACTGGAGATGCTGATTAATTGTGGTCATTGATTCAAAACATAGAGGATGATGATGAAGTATCTAATATGGAATGGAGGGAGTTTAAAGAAATTTTCTTAGAAAAATATCTTCCTCATGACACTTTAGCGGATATAGAAATACAATTTCTGAGTCTGAGGAAAAAGGAGGAAGATAATGTCACCAAGTATGAATCTAACTTTACAAGTTTAGCGAGGCATAATGCACATTATATAAATAACCAAAGAAGTAACATTGATTATTTCTTTGATGGGTTAAAACCATTTATCTGTAGAGAATTATTCTCACAATCCTTCTTGTTGTATGATGATATACTATCTTATGATAACAATATAGAAAAATAATTCTTTAAGTATTAATACATTAAAGCAAAGAGAGAGAAGAAGAGATCTGTTGAACACTTTGGAACTGTAAAGAAGGGGAATAAGGGAAAAGTTGAATATACATCCTGTAGTAAATGTGGGAAGAAATACCCTGGTACTTGTCTAAAGGGATTGGGAGTCTATTACATGTGGGGTGAAAAAGGCCACCATGCTTGTGATTGTAAGGTGAAGAAAGAGGTTGTTAATGTTGAATTCTACAATTGTAGAGAAATGGGACAATATGAAAATGAATTTCTAAAGAATTAGGGGAACTTTCCTCATAAAAGGCCAAGAGATCATGTCCATGATTATGCTATCACTACTGCTGAGGTTAAACCTCTGAAAGTCATAGTGGAAGGTAATTTAATGTTTTCCTCATGTTTAGCCAATGATTTCTTTGATTCTAGATCATTTCATTGTTTCATTTCTTTCCATTTTTCTAAGAATATTATAAATTCCTAATTTGATTTAACAAAGGAGTTGTCAGTAATAACTCTTAAGGGAAGTATCATTGCTACAATGTTTTGTGAATCATTCCCCATTAAAACATATATACTTTATTTATCTACTGATCTCCGCATCATACCCATGATTGAATTTGATATATTCCTCTGTATGGATTGGATTTTAGACCATGATGAAAATATTTATTGTAAGATAAATGAGGATACAATTTTTGTTGATGATGATGATAAAGAACCCCTTATCTTTCGAGAAGAAATGTCACAAAATTTTTTTTATCTAGATCCTCCCCCAGTAGTTCTACTAAATTTAACTAATGGGGAGGAAGAGAATGAAATATTTATGGTTGAGGAAGAAAATGATCAAAAAGAGGATGTACCTATTTTTCAAAAATATAATGACGTGTTTACAGAAAATTTAAATGGACATCGACCAGAGCGAAAAATTGAGTATTCCATTGACTTAATTCCTGGTTCAAGGCCCATATCGAAGACCCCTTATAGAATGTTCACTATGAAATAAGTGGAACTAATGTAACAACTATAGGAATTGATTAATAAGGGATTTATTTTCCCTAGTTTTTCTCCATGGGGATCCCTTGTTCATTTTGTTAAAAAGAATAATGGATCGATGCGGTTATGAATTGACTACAGGGAAATCAAGGTTATAACATTAATGAACACGTTTCCCCAATATCGCATTGATGATTTTTTCAACTAACTTCATGGAGCTCAATACTATTCAAATATGGACCTTTGTTCTGTATATCATCAGTTGTGTGTGAAGATGGAATACATTCCAAGAACTTCATTTCGAATGACGTACGTGCATTACGAGTTTACAGTAATGCCTTTTGGATTAACTAATGCACCCTCTGTCTTCATAAATCTAATGAATATAGTTTTCAAGGAATATCATGATGACATTGTAGTGTTATTTATTGATGATATTTTTTTATAATCCAAAATCTATGAAGAACATGAAAATCACTTGCACATTATTCTAAACATTCTTAGAAGGTATGAATTATATGAGAAGTTTAACAACTGTGAATTCTGGATTTAGGAAATTAATTTTCTTGGATATATTGACATTAATGATTGAATCATTGTTGATCTTTATATGACCAAATATAAGGCCCCATACTTAAAACTTAATTAATATTGAATTAAATGATTAATTCACATTGAGGATCTTTTCAGGTTTAGAGTTTTAGGGAATTAGGACATAAGTATTACATCTCAAAAGATTACAAAGTAGTCGCTTCTACTAAATTTCCATAAAATAAAAACTCTTAAAAAGAAACATGTCTAGTTCCATTTTTTAGGTAGCATGACTTTCCCATGATCCCATCCTTGTACCTATTCCATGCTAAGTCATGTGAAAAACATTTCAAAAACATGGGATGAGCATAAAAATATCAGTAAGGGATACACATAGAATGAAAAATGTTAGTTTTTCAAAACAACAAGAAAACCATGTATACTTTATCAAAGTAAGACATTTCACCTTTTCAAAGTAGTAAAAACTCTTCGCTGAATAAAAGTTCATTACTTACCCTTATGTAACCAAAAGATTACCATAAATCCCATATAAAGATCACATAACATATAAATGTAACTTGGGACATAAACATACTTAAGTGGAATAACCATAAGGTCGACTTCCACACATATCACTTATTGGAATAGCCATTCGGCCAGCTTCCATACATACTTAATGGAATAGCCATACGGATGACTTCCATACCCAATACATTGGAGGTTATAAGGTAACCACCCATCCTGGTATTCACGGCACCACCCTTCATATGGTTTATCACGTAACCACCCGTAAAATGTCCAAGTACCATTATACAATTATAACACAAAAAACCAACATAACAGAATGATAACATTTCCACATTTCAATCACAATATATCATTTAAATATATTGACATAATAGAATCCTTTATCAAAACCATTTTCAAAACCAAAATACAAAAAAATTATATTGTATTTATTTTATTTTAAAAACATTACAGCTTGCTGAGGAAGCCAAAGATCAAATAATACCTGCGGTGGTGGAAAAGGTCGTTGTCACCGCATATGTAAAAAGAAACATTCCTTTTTGTCGTTTAGTAAAACGCTTCCTAAATAAAAGATTCCTTTTGAATAAACGTAAAGGTAAAAGGGGATTATACACCGTATAAAAGAAGGTTGTGTATAAAACAAAATATTCCTCAATGAATGGAGATTGAGACGAAGACCCTTATAAAGACGGTATCCTTGGTTAAAGGATAAATCAATTGCATAATTATGTGTAACAAATGAAAAAACCAAATATAATTGGATATTAAGTGTAAAACAATCAGAGGTTATTCACACATATTCATAGAACGACATATTCAAGGAGTACAAGTTTATCCCAA
This sequence comes from Viscum album, assembly GCA_963277665.1. Classification (NCBI taxonomy): domain Eukaryota; kingdom Viridiplantae; phylum Streptophyta; class Magnoliopsida; order Santalales; family Viscaceae; genus Viscum; species Viscum album. The sequence goes on from OY728152.1 coordinate 1,766,296,603, forward strand.
AGAATCAAATTTGGGTTAAGAAGTTCCCTTGCAAAAAAATTTGACAGCCTAACGGCGTCACTTCAAAATTCAGAAAAACAGTTGATGAGAGATAAAAAGGGGTATCTCATCACTTGGACATAAAATTTACATCAATAAGGATATATGAGAACATATCCCAACATAACAATATGTGAATTAAAAGACCCAACAAAAGAAGTCTTTTAAAAAGAGGAAGGTGAAAGGTTCCCTTATCGACTTGGGTATCTTTCGAAACATACACCCCATAAAAGAAGAACAATATATCATTGATGTAAATACTCATAAACGAAAGTATATTACACAAAGAGTAGGATAATGAGAAGTACATACACCACTCAAAAGAAATTGAGGAAAATGTAGCATAAATCTCATGGGAATAAAAGTGAGATAAAAATCCCTTACGAAAACTCGGCAGCCTAACAACGCCACTTAAAACATCCATAATGGATTGATGAGAGAAAATTGGGTCTCTCATCATATTAAAATAAAATTTACAGAATGAGGAATGTAAAATAAAATCCACCAATATAACAAAGAGGATCTTAAATGATGTGACAAAAAGGAGAGTACTTAAAAAGAAAGAGAGAGGTTATATCTCTTACAAAAATTCGGCAGCCTAACAGCGCCACCCAAAACATCCAAAATGGATTGATGAGAGACAATAGGGTCTCTCATAATATGAACAATAAAAATTACAGTAAGAGTAATATAAAATAACATTCCAATAACAAGAAAGATGAGCTTTAAAAGTAATGGCATAAAAGAGCGTACTTAAAAAGAAAGAGAGGAGTAGGATCCCTTACCTCGGGTCTGACTTTACTCGATCGTTCTTTAACGTCCTGAATAATAAACTTGAGTTAATTTATATTTTATTAAGATCCTTTTAATGTTAATTATTCCTTTTATATCAATTATTAACATTTTATAAACATTATGTAATCATTTAAGTAAATATTATTTGTTTTGACGATATTTGGTTCTTAAGTCGAAAGTGAAATTCTTACAATTACATGTTGTTCGTGTGGTCAATGGTTCATTATATCCAGAATTATATTCATGATTTGGATATCATATATATCACATATATCCAGCATATAAATGTATTTATAATATTACATAATCATTTAGAGGTATGAAATGAAATGCACCGTTCATGGAGACGGTAAGCCGTACGTACGCATGAACACAACTTTCATTTCATTGTCATATTAATGGAATTAAAACTAAATGAGAGGTAGGTATATTTTAATTCCAGAATTATATTAATCATTTATATGTAACATACATTATATATATCCATTATAAATATGTACTTATAATAGTACATTACATTTGGGGATAAGAAATGAAATGCACCGTTCATGGAGACGGTAAGCCGTACGTACGCATGAACGCTACTAATATTTCTGTCTCATATATTAATGGAAAGATATAATAATGATATATAGGTATATTATAATTCCAGTATAACATCATATATAATAACTTTAAATCCATCCTTTATACGTCCCACATATGGCATTAACGAATCACATCACTTTGAGGGGGCGGTAGTCCGCACTTCCTAAAATGAAGATATCGCGAATACCCATAATGGAAACCTTAAATGCATTCCCAAAATGAAAAATAATGAAGCTTAAAGAAAACATAAACATATTATATATCATACATAAATATATTTTCATCTTAATGGACACCTTTGAAGGTGTTAAAAGAATGTTGAAGAATCATCGTTTCGGGAGGCCGAAATTCGCCATCCACAGAAACAATATGTTCTTTAACCATTAGATGTAGGTGTGTGTAAGTGTAGCTCGAATACATATTAAAAAAAATCCTAGTATATTTATGATACTGGAGTTGTTACAAAATAAATGAATAAAAAGTGTTTAAGGGGTTGGAGAAGCAAAATAAAACAAAAGGACTCAAGTGAAGACATTACCTTAAAATTGGGTAACTTTCATTGGTTTTAGCTAAAAGGCTTCCTCGGGAAGACATCTGCCCCATGTGAGTCTTCAAGGAGTAAGAGAGGGGAGTGTAGAGACAAAATTGGCAGGGTTTGTCCGAGCCAAAGGATTCGGAAGTGTGGGTAAAGAGGTAGAGGTGGGGGCCTTTTATAAGAGGAGAGGAGAGGCACTCTTGTAACGTTACAAAATGTTACTTTATTTTCAAAAGGGTTTCGGATTTTAAAGGTCCCACATTGATGTATTTAGATTATTAGGTTATAAGGGTTCTAAATACACTCATACAATAGGTTTTAAACATGTGTCGGTCTTAGATATTACATTATATTTCTATTTTATTAAAATCATTAAATAATGAGGTCATCGTTGCATCATCATGATGTCATAAATAATTTAATTTATTTAATGTCTACAAATTATTAAAAAAACTAATATGATGTAGAAAATATTTTTATCTTTCTAATGAATATTTATAGTCAAAAATCCGATTTGTATAACCCCATTTAAAAATTGTTTTAGTAAAACAACTCATGTTTGTGACATTTTTATTTTAACTTTAAATAAAAAGATATTAATGTCATTTTCCAACCAAAGTGGATCCATGGGGTCCCCAAGTTGACCCATGGATTTTCTTGGTCGGAAATTACACATCCAATGAGGGTAGTACATGTGTCTAGGTCATTTCATTTTATTAAAACATTATTCTTACCTTAAACTACACTAATTACCTCTAATCGCGATTAAAAACATAATAAGTTACTATTCACCAAAAAAATATTTTTATCCCATTGAACCACATATTAATTCTTAATGACAACCATGTATGTCGTATTTTTGAAATTCAAAACACAAAGATGACAAAATGTCATTTAAACGGAAAAATCAGTTTTTATAAGTACCACTTAGTGGTTTCACTATTCATAAAAAATTGAAGTTTTTCAGAAAAATCCCAAAAATTCACCCTAAGCTATATTTGATATTCAGATTCCAAAAATGAAGTCTATTTTACAAAATTAAAAACATATAAGTCACATTAATTAATTTAATAATTAATTCTGACTGTCAGAGCAAATAGCGTGTTTTTGTGAAACAATAAGTATCAAAAGATTGACACTTGTTTAAGTCTCATTTCAAATTGAAATTAATTCCAACGACCACTATTGGATTTAATGGTAAAAATATATTCTAATTTCACTTTAAAACCAATTCAAAATATAATCTAATAAATTATATTAAAAAGAGGTTTTGAATTAAAATACAACATTTTACACTATTCATTAAAAATGAACTTTATCGGAAAGATACCAAAAATTTACACAAAGAAAATTTTGATGTCCCAATTATAAAGAAGAGTTTTATTTGGTCCAATAGAATGTATAAAAGTGAACAAAACTATATTTAATGACGGTCTCCATCAAAAGGTGATAAATGAACCTTTAGTGAAAACTAGGGCATATACGCCTAAAATTGAATTTTTCCATATTTTGAGCCTTTATCTTTTATTGGATAAATGTAAAAACATTTAAAAACATTTATAATCATATTTTAGTTATTTCTATCCATTCCCTCCAATAAAACGGCTACATGTTAACTAACATTTAAAATAATATAATTTTATTATTAGAGTGCAACGTAAGATTCCCAAGAAACTCGTTGTTGCGTGTTGGGTACGCCATCGAGCATAGCATCCCCTTTAAAGTCATATTAATATTTTATTCACAAATATGGATAAATATGAAAATGTCATATTCTTTATTTACCTGGGGTGTTACACCTAGGCAATCCATGAGTGTCCAGCACTAATGAGTATAACCAAGGTAAGCAGTTTTATTGGTTCAGTAGGTTATTATCATCATTTCGTCCAAAATTTTTCCTGATTGGAAAACCCATTAACTAAGCTCACACATAAAGGGGTTAAATTTTTCTAGACACAAGTGTGTGAAGAATTTTTTTAATAATTGAAGAGAATATTATTCAATTCTCTTATCATGACACTACTATCAAGGAATGATGGGTTTGTTATTTATAGTGATGCATCAATGAAAGGAAGTGGTTATGTCCTTATGCAGAATGATAGGGATATTGACAATGCTTTATGACAACAAAAAATTCATTCGTAATACTATTCTACTCATGATCATGAGTTAGGAACTGTAATCTACACTTTGATGATTTGGAGACATTATCTCTCAGGTGGAAATTTTGAGATATATACTGATCACAAGAGTTTGAGGTATATATTCTTACAAAAAGAACTCAAAATGAGGAAAAGGTGTTGGATAGAACTATTCAAGGATTATGATTTCACAATACACCACCACCCATGGAAGGAATATAAAGTTGTAGATGTTTGAGCAGAAAGGATCATGGAGTTTTAAAGAAGATGAGAGTTGAAAGGGATCATATTTGCATGTATCTTATAAATATGGATATGGGAATGACCATGGAAGGTGAAACATTAATGATTTTTCAAAATTTTGACAAATCATCTTTACTATAAAAGATAAAAATTCTCAGGATGATGATCAGGAATTTATAATGAAGATTAATTCTGTGAACGACAGGGTATTGATCGACTTCATATATGAAGATTGGATTTTTAAATTTGGGAAGAGACATTTTGTTCCTGATATAACTGATCTAAAAAGGGAATTTGTATACAATGCACATATCTCCAATTTCTCTATAAATCTAGGTATCACTAATACTTATAGAAATTTGACGGAACATTTTTGGTGGGACAACATGAAGAGAGAGATTGTTGATTTTTGTGCCAAGATGTTTGGTTTGTCAAAAAGTGAATGTAGGAAGGCAACAACCTAGAAGATTCATAAATCCTCTTCCCATACCTGATTGGAAATGGGATAATATTATGATGGACTTTGTCATGGGACTACCAAAGACTCATATAAGGAACGATGCAGTATGTTTCATTGTTAATCATCTTACCAAGTCAACGCATTTTCATACTATAAGACAAGATTTGCCACTTGAAAATCTAGGAAGAATATAAATTAATGATGTTGTGGGACTTCATGGATTACCCCCTATTTATTGTTTCTGATCGTGATCCACATTTTACATCAAGATTCTTGAAAAGTCTTCAGAAAACCCTTGATACTGAACTTCCTTTGAGCACTGCCTACCACCCCTAAATTGGTGGAAAATCATAATAGATTATTCAATCTTTAGAAGACATGTTGAGATCATGCTCACTTGTCTTTCAAGGTATGTGGGATCAATATTTTCCTCTGGTAGAGTTTTTCTATAAAAATATCTTCCATTCAAGTATTCAAATGGCACCATATGAAGCGTTATACGACAAAAGATTTCACACACAAAACTATTACGATGATGATGGTGAATGAAAAATCGTAGGCATCAAACATGTGGAGGAAATGATGGAAAAGGTGAAGGTAATTCCAACCTCCATAAAAATTAGCTCAATGTAGGTAGAAGAACTATGTCAATAACTGAAGGACGGATTTGGAATTTCATGTAGGAGACCGTTATTTTTTGAAGGTATCCCCATGGAAGGGCATTATACGTTTCAGTAAGAAGGGAAAATTAAGTCCTAGGTATATTAGAAATTTCAAAATTATAGAACAAATTGGTGTTGTAGCTTACTATTAGACAATGCCACCATGTCTCTCCAAAGATCACGCTGTGTTTTATGTATCACTATTGAGAAAATACACGCCTGACTCAACGTATGTACTCACCTATAAGGAATTAGAACTGGAACCCAATATTTCTTATTGTGAAGAGCCTCTCAATTTTCTTGATACAAGAGAACTAGTGCTGAAAAAATGGACGACTCGTCTGGTAAAAGATCTATGGAGAAACCATAAGTTGAAAGAGGCAACGTGGGAACCAGAGAAACTTATGATTAAGTACAACCTATGTCTTTTTATGTATTAATATTCTAGAAATTTTGAGGAAGAAATTATTTGAAGTAGGTGATAATGTAACACCCCAATCTTCCACGAAACACTTCTATTGGAATAATACAATAACTTGTGTTGTACGCATCTTCAAGTACTAACAAACTATAGCCAATCAAACTAGCCGTTATGAATTGTAATACCCACTTTTTGGAATTTTATAAATTTTAGCATTTAAAATTGACTTAATTTTTCAATTCGGAACATCAAAATTATTTTAGGATGAATTTTTGGTACTTTTCTTAAAACTATCAATTTTTTATAAATAGTGAAAATACTAAATTTTAATTAAAAACCAATATTTTAATCAAAATAATTTATAATGATAAATTATACATTTTAATTGTTTTTAAGTATCTATAGATTATTTTTTTATGATTTAATATAATTTAAGTCATTATATGTAATATCACTATTAAACTATACATAAACAAGTGTTACTCTTTAGATTTTTATTATTTCATAAAAACACACATTTTGTTTTGACAACAAGAATTAATATTAAATTAATTTCTTCCATTTATGTGTTTTGAATTTAGAAAATTAGATTCTATATTTTGATTTAATATGTCTATAATTTGTAAATAGTTAAATTATATTTTTATACATTATCAATATTTACATCAGTAAATATTTTATTCATCATGATTAGAGGGGAAAATCTAGTAAATAAGGTTAAAAAATAAAATTATAGTAACAATAAATTACCATAACACGTTTCCTAATCCAACTGGATGACACATTGTTTACCTTGGGCATTCTTGTGTCATTTTTGGGACCCCATGGAGCCACTTGTGAGTGATAATGTCATTTTATATTAAATAATCTAAAGTAAAGACAAAAATAACAAAAGGAAATGTCTTATAATGAAACAATATTTACATGAGGTTATATAATTTATCTATTTGACTATTAATAGTCAATATAAATAAAAAAATATTTCCTACATTATAATATTTTATTTATAAATTTTAGACATTAAATAAATATTTTAATATATGACACAATAATGTTGAAGCATTTTCATTATATCTTAAACTATCAAATAAATGATATTATAAATAATAAAATTAATATAATTTTTATTTTTTCATTCCATAGAAAATTTTTATTGGTGACAATGACATATTAGGGGTGATTAAATGTATTTATTTCTATGAAATTATGTTATTATGACTTTAACAAAAATAAATCATTAAATAATTTCAAAATTGTTATAAATGAGTTTTTAAAACCAATACAATATTATTGGTTGATATAATAATCCTAAAAATATAAATTTTGGCCAAAAGACTTATATAATGATATTTTTATCATTAATAGACCACTTGGGGTTCGTTTGGATGTTTATAGTATATTTATTATCCATATAATATAAAAATACAAAGAGACATGGTAAATGTCAAACTATTTATCAAAGAGTTAAATATAAATGATAAAGTTAATATAGTGATCCAAACCTGTATAAATCCTATTAGTTGAGATGTTTTCTACTCTTCCTCACATTATCGTTTAAATAAATAATTTTGGAGCAATTAAAAATAGAAAATTATTTTATTATAAAATAATATTTCTAGATTTTCCTAATATATCCCTTACCCCTCTTAAAAAAGGGCACTTCCCCTTCTCTAAAATTAACACATTAAAAGCCATTTTGCTCAGCCAAACCCTGATAAAATATCCTCTCAACTATCCTCCATTAATCCTAGAGTCCTACCATTAGTCATAAAGCATACATAAAGAGCCATTTTGATCAAATCAAAATGACGAACCCGAAGAAGATGTAAATATTTCATCAACTATTTCATGTTATTTTCATCTTCCACTTCCTCATTATTTTTTGTTTCCATTACAAAATAATATCTCCAATATATTCTATATACTGTGTAGTTATTATAAAAATGTTAAAACCATATTCATTATTCTATCCATCCTATTAATGACAATGTCACCATACATGCCTACGTACGGATTACCATCTCCATGTCGTGGTGTTGTTTGTTATTCAAAAACATCATCATTTGGATGTGTATAATAATGAGTTCAAATGATATAAATAATAAATATAACATAGCAATTTTCATTATTTATGATATACCATCCAATTATATAATAATTTAATATGAAACAAATGATATTATCGCTAATCTGTATGTACGGATTACCGTCTCCACAAACATGAAGAGATTCATTCCATATCATATCCATTCAAGACTAATATTTATTTGTGGATTAAAAATAATGTTTAAAGACACAATATAATTCGGAATATTAATATGATAAGTCCAAAATATAACAAACATTACTTATGTATAATAGCATATAATGGAAAATGAATCAGTTAACACCAGAAACGATGATACTAGTAAATTATCATTAAAAAAAGAAATATTGGAAGATCATATATGATTTCATATATATGTATATAGTTACTGTATAATTTAATAACAGTGATTTAACTATTATACACGAGGTTAACATACCCTCTCCCATGGAAAAGTACAAGGTAAGGGTTAATTTCACAATATCTTTATTATCTGAGGATGTTTTTGCTTAAGTATCTTCTATGACATATTTATTATACATGTCCATGTTTCATAAAGGACATTTCAAAGGTATTATTTTTAAGGTAATTTTTTACTAATAAATCATTTAAAATGTTTTAAATATTTATGCTTCTAAATCATTCTCATTAATGTCCACGATTCAAACTATTTATTAAGGATTTATTTATATAGACATGAAAGATTTTTTAAATGGTAATTCCATTAAAAAATTTCAATTTGGTATGGGACACTTTGATTTCATAACGTCTTTAAGTTTTTTCCTTTCAAAATTGTGTGACTTTTAAATTTATTTATGAAAAAGGGATATTTCTCACAATGAGTTTTACAAATCAATTTCATCTATATCAATATCGTTTAATTTAGTTTAAACATGTTTAATTTTGATTTATAATGATACAAATCATACATATTGAAAAGAAGGTTTTGTGATATGTTTGACTATGGATGTGTTATTTTTATTACATTCGTGGTTTATAGATAATGTATTGACATTTCATATGTGAGTTTAAATATGAATGATTATGTTATGTTTAAACATTTTCATATGAGGAATGCATTGGACTTAGTAAGTGATGGGTGGTGCCCCTATAGATCCTAGATGCATCAATAGGTCTAATGAGACAAGCTAGTGTCTTAGAACAATGCTTTGAAAAAATATTATTTCTCTTCTTGGAAAACGTCCTTGACTATGTGGTTATGCAGTCTGGAATTATGCATTACAACATTACGAAAGTGGCTATTGATATTGCATGTGATTATTCGACTAGTATAATATCCATGTGAGTAAGAAAATGACATTATTATTATATTCCATATTATTATGATGTTTTTGTTAAAAAGTCGTTTATATTAGTTTTATACATTTTCCAAAATTATTATGCTTATTTATGAATGTCTCTGCTATATTGTTATCCTTATTGAGCATCTGAGCTCACCCCTTTCCATGATTTATTTTTTCTAGTATGCGAGTAAGTATATTATTGCTGACCTACAGGGATATTCTATGTGATCTCATTGTTGTCTATGGAAACAATGTTTTAGAATTTTTCTGTTTTATGATTTAATGTAAATAATATAAATGTATCTATAAATTCTAAGGCTGCTAATCTAATATGTCTTTCGATACATGACCTTTTGTGATCATGCTAATGATAATTAATAATGCACCGACTCTAGGATTCTGTGGTCGTGGTGTTACAAAAATTCTGTAATAATTAATTTGATTTCATAAATATAAATATTTACAATTATGACAATGATAATACCATCATATACCACTTCTCCATAAAATGGAACGAGAAGTCATAACTCCTCTCTAAATATAGTTTATCATTTATATGTACCTGCATAAATAGTTTTTTATCACCATATTATTTTATTGGATATATATAATTAAAACATGATACTTATTTGATTTATTATATACTAATGGTCATATAATTTTAATATCATATCTTCCTTCTTACCTTTTAATCTGATTGTAAACTATAACATCGCATGACCTTAGCTATGGAAGACAACCTCCATGAAGTGATCTGATCTACTTTTTATCTTCTATTTACATACAATTTAGTAAGGATATATTTAATTATTATATATAAAATTTATCACATTATTAGAAATATTATATTATATAAACATGTCATATGATTATGTATATGAACATATTTTGTTAAACATGCATTTAAAAATAATATAGTCACCACATAAAATAATGATGATAATAAGATATTGTTAACTAATGGGTTATAATGTGTTATAAAAGTATCATATAATATATTATAAATACTTATATGAAACTTTTATAAATTAAAAACATGATTTTAATCATTATTAAAATATTATTTGTAATTTAAACTATGGTGAATCATGAGGTATATGTTTTCTCAATTCAATTTCAAATTATTTGAATATAATTATACATTATTGACTATATAAATTTATTACTAACACACTAGATTTATTTTCCTTTGATTTAAAATTTTTACATAGAATATCCTAATTCGATAATTTTCACACCGTTGATATTATCTTTTTAAATGATTTTGTCTCAATTACAACTCCATAGAGACATATATGGTAGAAAAGTCATATTTATTTTCAATTGGTTTTTATATTTCATAATTTATGTATTAATCATGAATATGTTTTCACTAAATATTCTTAATATTTGAATTCATGATACAGTTTAAAGGGGTGGGAATGTAAATGATTACAATTATTTGAGAACTTATTTTTGAATATCATTTCATTTTATGATTTGAATATTTTCAAGTAATGAATCATAAAATAATTCAATCATAACCACTATATATTTTGTAATTATCTATAGATTTAATAATTTTTATTAAATTCTTCTAAATTTTCCTATTTTCTGAATCTGATTCAAGTGATGCAATTTTTAAAAAACATGATATTGTTTTTCATTTTATTTATTTATGTTATTCTTATATGTCAAAATTTAAATATTTATTTAATAAAGATAATTTTTATTTCAATACGATATTATAAAATAATTTTTAGTTTATATTATACTTTTTAATAGTTTTTAGAAAATAACGAAAATATATTTGAATAGGTAATTTTTGGATTTTTTTACAAATTGTCAAAAGGAATTACTTTTAACATATACAACATTAATGTTTATTCAATACCCATAACAAGTTTTTGTTATTAGACTATATTACATGATTTCATGGATTTAATTAGGATATTTGTTTAATAAAAATTAATTTTAAATTATTAAATTCCATTTTATTATGTTTATTAACAGACATAACTATTCTTAAAAATATACTATTTTAAAGAATTCATGGTCATATCAACATCTTGATTAATTGTGTGGTGATTATGATCCTCTTCTTACATACAATATCATATGATAATAGGAGGATAGATTTTAATTAAATATACATACAAATTTTTTCATTGATATTTTCATTTTAAAAAATGTATACCATTTCAACATATGTTTTTTAATGTAAAATATAATTTGCTTGACTAAGGAAATACTGATATTTCTTATTCATTATAAAATTTAGAAACTTATTAATATGAATTATTGATTATGATTGAAATTAAATATTCAACATATGATGAAATAATTGGTCATATGGTGATATGTGGGGGCGAGATTTATATTTCCCCAAAAAGCGTTGATAGGTTTTAAAAGTCAAATTAGTTATCTAATTAAGTGGATTTTTGGGGTTCACAGACGCACAAATTAATCTATCTTGAAATATGGATTTGAATGTATATATATCATTATTTCTAAGATTATTATATGAAATTTTTTGAACATCCATAACTTTTAATTCATTTATTAATATCCATTGGATTATTTTAGTGATATTAAACATGGATGAATATGATGTTCATGTTTTTTAATAAACAAAACATATTCTTAGTGATTAAAATTTCATTATTGAGAACATATTATTTAATCATGATATATTCAATTATAAAAAACTCTTAATTTGTTTTTTACCCATGCATTTATTTTTTCCCTTTCACACTAGTATTATTAATAAATCATTAAATTAGTTTTAAGGATACAAGTCATTTGATTTTTTTATTTCTTATTTTTTATTTCTAAAATAAAATGGTAATCATTGATGTATCCAATCCTTAAATAGAATTAAATAAATTTATTATTCTACATTAAATCCATTTTAACATTTGAATGTTTAATGATGTAGACAAAAACATTGGGGTATAAATATTGTGATTATATATATGGAAAAAATTGTGTTATTTATATGTGTTTGAAAATTAATTTATGGAATATTATATTTTTCTATTAATAGTGTCTAAAAAATGGACAATAAAAACATTATTATATGTCTTTACCCATGTTATGGAACATATATTGGTAATATAGTTATATTAAATATTTATGTGGTAGATTATTGAAAAGAAGTAGATATGGAATCACCTTTACCATGGGATCCTAGAATATTTCTCATGTAGAAAATGTGGTGGTATCTCATTATTGAGAAGAGGGTAATTATCAATATATGGATTATGGGTATGATGAGGTCGAATAAATCTATGTTGAATAGTGGTAAATAGTATAGTCGAACTAATGTCAATTTACCATGATAGGAATAATTTAATTAATTATTCTATAGTTTTGGAATAACTTGATAATGGTGTAACACATTAATTTTACTCATCTAATATTATAGATGAATTAATTCTACAAATGAATATTATAACTCCACGAAGAGACTCTGTAGTCCTTTTGGAAATAATTTGGAGTTGGTTTTTAGAAGTATGATGTGTTAGTTTATGATCATTGACCACAAAATTGTGCATATATTTTTATTTATTGATTTTTATATAATTTATCCAATCATTTTGTTGGATATGATGGCTAGGTATAAATCCTATATTGATTACTATCATCATTTGGTGAATTTTTTTTCTCCTAGTGGACTCAACCATGTCTTTATGGATGAGTGGGACATTTTATCTAAGAGATTGGGTCTCATTTACCTAGGTTTTAATGTGATACAAAGAAAAATTATTGAAATATTTATTTATTATATAAAATAAAATATTAGAGGTCCTCTTCCAGTTTTTCGGATTTAGTATCATGGTTTATTCAATATCATTTAATTAGTTAAACAAAATTAATGTGAGGTTAGTTTACCATATACACAGTTCAAGGAAAAATTAAATTTCAATATCTTAATAACATATAGAACCCCACAATTTAATGAAATAAATGTTCAATATGAGGATCTTAAAGTTATTCAATCTATTCTTGTACCCTCTTGGGTCTAGAAGACAATCAACATGTGCACCACCTTTGGTTGGAAACATGGCCTAAAGTGCATGTCACCAAACACCAGAGGCAGCCTACAAGCAGAGAGGGCCAAGGATGTGATAGTGGGCAGTGTATTCCCTCATGGGAAGAGTTTTTCCCTTCAGAATAATTAATAAAAATATAATAAATATTTCCAAACATGGATCTAATTTAAAATACTGAAGAATGAATGATAAGATAAACATATGACATATAAAATCATAATGATGCATCATGTCACATGTTCAATGAAAACAAAAAACAGGATAAACTCCAATCACATACAATAAAATAGCAATGTAATGTAAAAAAATTAAACTCATCAGCATTACAATCCTTGGTTGGGTCCCATGCTCTCTTGCTCTTAAGAAAAAATCAACTACCTATATAGGCAGCCATTCCCCTATCGACCTCGATAGTAATATAGTGTTTCTTTCCCCAAAAACATATCACGAACTGGTTTTGAGAAATAAATACTATTAGTAAACCACCAAAGGTCAGTGAAAATCATACATTGAGTATATTTAATAGTAGTGTATAGTAATGATATACAGTAAACTTACAGGTAATCAAAATTAAACATTCCTAAAATTAATGGCATTTCTTTATAATAATTTAATGTTCTTTAATCCATTTAAATTAATTGAATTATATATGTCTTAGGATCCAACCTATGCCCGTAAATCTAATATATAATGTAAACACAAAAGGTAACTCAACATGAAATCTAAAAAATGAAGTGTAGACTAAATGCAAGCATGTTATTTGGCTTGGCAGACGTTTTGTTAGTCATTCCATTTCCATATGTCTCAAGGCCATTCCGTAGGTATAAGAATTTAATAATTTTTTAAACCAGGGAAAAGTGTGGTGTATCATCATTACAGTATATTAAAATCATGGAGAAGCACATTGTATTAGCATTTTATCATATTCAGGTCCAATCACAATGTATCAATATTTTTGCATATTCAGTCTCAATCCTAATGTATAATCAATTCAAAATAGCAAACAACACATGTAAATAACAATATTACATGGTTTTAAATAATCAACTCATGTGGGAATCATTATATTACAAGACTAACATGTGAATTAAACAATCACGAAGCATTAACATATATATTAACATGAAAACATTCATTTAACCAATTTCATTCTAAAACAACCCTTTAATGTAAAACAAATGCAATACCATCAGCAGCATAGGGAAAATGGATAAAAATTTGTCATCTGATGGAAAACGCACCCACATGGAGTCCCTTATTGATATGAAATAATCCAAAAAATGCTGTAATTTATTTACTAAATCACATAAATGGAATTTGGTATTAACACGGTCCAATATTCAATAAAGAGAGTCCCTAAACATGGGAGCGTGGAACACTGACACGTATAAGCAACTTGACATTATGAAATTATAATTAGACCACCATCCTCATCATAGTCTAACTTTCCTCGTCCAACCTCAACTTCCAATTCAAGCTACTATAGTATATATTTTCAAAAAAATGATATTTACTTATCCTTAAATATCATATTCGAGAATATAAATTATAATTAATGGATCAAGAGTAATTGAAAACTCACTGAGAGTATTCAAAAAAAATTGAAGGTGATCTAAATTGAGTTTAGATGCTCAATCGGGAACCAAATCCCTTTCTGGCAGTACTGGATCTTGAACTCGTGCCTCCTATGTCCAAATTAAAAGAAAATGAGGTTATTTCCCATTTTATGAAAAAACACCAATTAAACTAATTGTAAGCCCATATACATGGTGTGTATATTATTTTAATATTCATTTGGAATATGATATCCACAAGTATACCTTCCGGCACTGGCTGACATAACTATATAGCGTGTACTGAGAGGTACACGACGTGTAGTCTGTTTTTCATCTAATTATTGTCGACATGCCAACACGCCATGTAATCCCATTATATAAGGTAAAACTATATAGAAGTTATGTAGTATAACATGACATATAACCCTGAATCATACCATGTGATATGATGATTCCAATACTTTTCTATTATTCCCTTGTTTTCTAAAAACAAACTAGAAAGAAAAATAATAGAGGAAACCATACATACAAAAGTGGAAACATGTTCTTAAAAAATACCCCCTTAAAAAATTCAACCTTGAATTTCCCTTTCAATGGTAGTGACGGATTACCTGAGAATAACTCTTGCCACTGAGCATGTACAACGTCATCCCTCTCACTTGTGTCGTCATGTACTCATCCATTCTTCCTTATCACTTGTACTAGAGGAACTGACTGACATTGGAGAACCTTCATTCACCTCTCAACTAAATGAATCAAATGATCCTAAAAAGATTATTATACCTGAAACTCAACCTCCTTGGGCTGAAAATTGTGAGACGTGTCAGTGTTCCTGGTGCCTATATGAGTTACGTGAAAGATGTCATCCATTGATCAATACATATATGGTAACTATTACAAATAGGCAACTGAACAGAATTGCTCAAGAATATCAAATGATCTAAAATATCTTAGTGAAAGAATGCACGGTCTCATGATCTTCTTGTATCTTATCTGTTGTGTGTCACACAAAAATACATGATCACCGACGTAGAACTCTAATGTTTTTCACCAGTGATTGGCATATGATTTCTGAAGAGACTTTTTTGTAGCCATCAATCCCAGAATCAAGTGACCCGGCTTAGTAATCTCTTTGATAAGATGAGGTCCCAACATAGCTGCATCTCTTGCCTCTAGCCAACACATGGGTGATGGGAAAGGCCTCCCGTACAAAGTCACATATGGTGGAATTTGAATAGTATCTTCGATGACAATATTTCACAAAAACCTCAATATGGGTATATGATTCTCCCATGAAACCACAAAGACCAGTACACATGCACGCAACATGTCCTCTAGTACACGTATCTATGCTCTGACTGGCTATCATTCTAAGGGTTGTATGATGTGCTCAAATACATTTTTTCCCAACCCCTTTTGAGAACTATGATAGAAATGTGACATAGAGTAGGTGTCCATGTCTAGAAAAATATAACAAGGGTACCCATGCAGTCGTACCACCTCTGAGGTATAAAATATTCATAGCTCAACAACACTAAAGGTATCCTTGATCGATAATAATTGAGTGGCATTCATAAGCCTGCAAACTATGACCCACACATCATTGTTTCCACTAAGTGACCTCGGTAAACTCATCACAAAATCCATCACAACTTCATCGCATCCACACTCTGAAATAGGTAACTACCTGAAATCCCAACCAACCGTTGATGTTCATCCTTCACCTACTGATAGGTTGAACAACTCGTAACAAAACAATCTACATCTTCCATCATATACAACCACCAGTTCCAACAATATAAGTCACAATACATCTTCGTGACTCCAGGATGCAATTCCCAAGATGTATCACGAAACTCCCACATTATTTCCTCATGTATATCCTCCAAAACCCACACACTTCCATGGATACACATGAAAACATTGTTTCTTATTGTTTATCAAGGAGGAGTGTCCTCACCTTCCATACTCTCTAGTGTAATGGGCCCTTAAAAATCTTATAGTAGCCTTATCCTCACTCATTCTAGTAGGGTATATGTAACAACCAATAATGTAAGGTATGTTCGTGTATCCACAATGCATAAACAACTCGAGAGCATGAGTTAGGAAATTCTTCTCATGTGGCCTCAACTATTGAGAAACATACTCAAAAACTTGACCCCCATCATAAGAAATATTACTAGTATAATACTTGATGCATCATAGTACATAGTGTATCACTTTCCAGACACTGGAAATATCTGGATCAGTGTGTATGGCAAACATCCCTTCAACTCTAAAATGGATGCATCACAAAAATTTTACCACACAATCTGCATACCTTTTTTAGTCAATCCCTTCGTCGGCGCTGATATTTATGATAAGTCATGAATAAAATTAAAGTACTAACTTTCTATCCCCATGATACTATGTACCTCAAAAGAGTTCTTGGGATAATCCGAGGTAAATATTGATCTAGAATTATCTAGTTCCACTGATACTCTAGTCTCGGAGATGACGTGACCCCGGATGTGAATTTGATCCACCCAAAAGTGATATTTTGTGAGATTATCATATAACTAATGTTCTCAGAGTGTATTCAATATGGTCTCATAATTTTAGTCAAGGTCATGTCAATTATAACATTACACCAAGATATTGTCCACAAAAACCACCATGAATGAATCTAGGTAAGGATGGAACAATCGATTTTATCTGCTCTATGAAAACTTCTTGCGTATTCTTGAGGACAATTGTCCAAACCATGTACAAATAGAAACCATACATGAAGCCAACAGTTTTATGTTTTATGTCTACCAATTGAGTTCATACCTAGTGATATCCAAACCATATGATAGTCTTCAAAACATCCTATACTCACAATGAAGATCAAAATTTTCATCTATCTGTGTTAAGGGATGTCAGTTTTTAACTATCAATTGGTTTAGTTTCTGATAGACCATGCATAGACTAAGTGTACCATCTACCTTTTTTCCAATAAGGATCAGGGAAACCAATTGGGAATTAATGTTTCGGATGAAACCCATAACTTCTAGATCTTCAAATTTCCTCTTGAGCTCTTTCAACTCAATTATAACCATTCTACAAGGGGAGATGGATACTGGTGCATCTCTTGGAACTAGCAGAATAGTGAACTCCACATTTCTAACCAGAGGTATGCTAGAGAATTCATCTATGAAAAAATCCATAAAACAATCTACCATTGGAGGAAAATCTTTTAGACATGTTCCTTGATCATCTAGATATTAACTTGAAATAGGTTCTATCATCACACCTTACCCACGATGCTCGATTCCATCATAGAATTACTAAAAATCCCAATCTCCCTTGTTTAGGAACTATCAACCCTTTAAAGATGTAAAAATCACCCTACAATGATTGCAATCAACAAAGGCTGAAAAGGAGCCAACCAGTCAATTACAAGAATGAAATTAAAACATACATATCTGATACATAGAGGTTCCAAAGAAAGTGACACCCTCTATCCTCATGGGGGAATTTCTTACACAACACCTACCATTATAATACCAAATCGAGTGTCTAGACTCATAACTTTAGATGTAGTATAAAACCAATCCCTAGGATTTCTATAACCACCAAAAAAATTAAACAATTTGTACCACCAATATCAATATGATGGGAAGATAAAAGAGAGGAAACTAGAATGTTTACTATGATAATTGAAGTTTCATGATCCAACTCATTTTGGTTATGTTTCATTGTATAGGTCTGACATGTACCGTAGCTTTGAGACACTGCATGGATACCCTTAGCTAACCCTCCCTATTATCGTGGAGCTCCTAGGGTATGTCTACCATGACCATGAACACTCCCTCATCATGAATGACCTTCTATATTCCAGTTCCCTTTCTGGTTATTAGTTGTTGACCCCACTCAGGATTGTGGAGTTGGGGAAAACCGTCTCTTACTAGATGCTGGTGGAAACATACTACAGAACTACTGTAAATGGCCCATCTTGCCTCAAGATTAGCAATAGACTTGGTCTATCAGTCTGAGTGGTTTATTATTCCCAATCCATCTGAACTGGTAGCACCACTCCTAGCTACAAGAAGATAAGTTATGAATTCACATATCATCATTGGAAATCTCAATACAATGATTGTTGTTTCTGGTTGAGAGGGTACTAGATCTCAGTGTCGATCCTCCCTAGCTTGCACAACCGTATTCTTGTAGATTTTGATCGGTAGTAATCACATGGTTCAAAATAGCAATTATATAAGGAATCGAGAATTAATTCACATGTGATAGGATGTAAAACAGATACATTCCTCAAATAGTCTATATTTAGATACTCCATAAACTATCAAAATAGGTTCCAATCACTTAAGCTCATTAAAATGTGCAGAATAGTCCATATGTGACAGTGTGCCCTGCTGTAGGAGTATGATTTCCCATGTTCGGTCAGCCCTAAGCATATCAAAAAATAAAAATAATTGAAGGATGAATAAATGTCTTCCCATTTCAAATCTCAACGATTCCCAACCTGAGTGAAAATATCCAACCATATCATTGCAGAATCATAAAGCATGTAAGTCACAAGAATAACCCACCTCTCAATAGGTATCTCCAGATGCATGAAGAAAGAAATCATTGATTCCATCTATGATTCAAAAAACGGTGGTCCTCCATCCCCAGAGAAAATAGGTGGATGATACTGCTGGAAAATATTCATTAGCTATACCATAGATGTGCATGCCTGCGGTGATCCAATAATGTTCTACATGAACCTCACAATGACATCACCAAACATTTCATTTGAACCACCATTCTGTATAACATCTGGTTCCATATCCGACACAACTATATGATCCATCAGTAGCCCATGGCCTACCATTTGTAGGGTATGATCATCACCACATGCCTGGTGTACATTTCATGGTCATCACAATAGCATGAATCTACAATGTCAAATAACATGTCATTGTTCAAACATATTGTCATGGTTTTCTATTCAAATGGTTGAAGACTAAAACATAAAATGATTCTAGATATTTGGAAAAAATGGGCTACACTACATGTAGAAATACTTCATGACAATTACTCTTATGGCGTCACATGGTCGTGAGCTACTGATGGTCGGGATATGATTAAACCCTAGGTATATGGTGTGTTCCACATGTAGAAGGCATGTACACAGTCTCTTCCTCCATTCCACATAATCCCACATGTCCTGGTCTTACAGTTTCATCCCAGGTAGACTATACAACAAGTAAAAAACATAGATGACACGTTCTAATTTGGAATCCATGTTACATGTTTTATATCACAAGACACATTACACTATCAAATTCTACCCTATGTGTAGTCCTGGTATACAATGTATTGTCCTTAAAATTTGGAACACCATCTACCTCGAAAAAGAATAACACACTGCATTTTAGTCTAATCTACACGCCGTGTATATAGGGTTTTAAAAAAAAGAAAATATAGATTACCCAAAAAACCCATGTTCAGCAAAAAAAACCTAAGTGATTTAAAATTATAAATCTTGAGGGACAATACTCCCCGCAAATCAAGGTTTGGCACCCATGAATAACATATCACAACAATTCAATAACACGTTCATCTTTTTCGAACCATATCTATGAGAAGTTAATTTGAACCCTAAATTCCACTAGTGAATCATTTCCCAATTCATAAAAGACCATACTCATTATCTATTGAAACATGGATTCACACCAGTAGTTATTGAACCCAACTAACACAACATAAAAAACAATTATCACATCAACTATCACAACAACATGAAATAGCTAATTCATCGAATATAGCCTGGAATAATGCATGGCATTTGATTCTTACAAGTTCCTATATGATTCATGAGATGGAATAACCTCATATTATCAAGAAGAAACAAAAATAAAACCACTATTGAATCAATAGTAATAGCATAAATCAAGTGCGTCACCAAATGGTGAAATCTAATCAACTATAGTTTCTGAAAATCTAAAAATTAGATCATGTAAATTTGAGGTAATTATGCTCTTCTGATTATAAGGTGTAGCTAATCCTGGGAACAAAAAATTTAAAAAATCTATTTCCTTATTATTATTGATTAATCACACTAATGAGTAATACAATCTAGAAAACAATATCATCTGATACAACTTTGTAGCATCCCAGGTCCGAAAGCCACTCAATTGGTTCCCCATCCATAGTTGGCCACATTGCCTCAAGCACATTTCCCCAAACTCCATAGGAATCATACTAGTAGTGAGGACCTAGGATGTGATATAGTGGAAAATATTTTATCATTGGCATATTATAGAACAACGGAACATGTAAAAAAATAGTGGAAAGAGTAAGCAGCATGCCACTGAAGTAAAAAACTGAAGTCTGAATGATAAAAGGACCCGATGAAATATAATAAAAACATGATAAATCATGTCCCATGTTCATATAAAAAAATATGAAATATTTTAATCAAGTAATATAAAATAACAAATTTTTATAAAAAAATAAAACTCAGGGGAATCCTAAGCGTTGTCTTGGTAACATGATCTCTATCACCCAAACAACAATCATGTTTTATATAGGGCACCTTCCCCTATCGACCCCTGAAGTAATATAGTGTGATTGGGCCCAAACAAAATCCATAGTTGGGTCTGAGAAATAAATCCCAATAGGAAACAAAAAGAGATTAGTTCTAATCTATTAGTGGTTATCTGAAACATTATTTTTCTGTAGTGATTTTTAGTAAACTAGTAGGCACTCAAAAGTAATTAATCCAACATGTACTGACAATCGTTTACATTCATTTCATGTTCCTTAAACTATTCATATTAACTGAATTATATAAGTCATTGGATTTGGCCTAAGCCTGTCAATCCACTATATAATGTTAACATCACAACTTCCTTTGCAGGATATCTTAACAAAGAAGCGTAAAACGAATCCAATCTCATGCATTGGCTGGGAAGTTGCATCGTCAGTCATTCAATTTCAATATGTCTCAGGGCCAAGCCTGATGTATAAGCATTTCAAAAATATTTAAAATCTAGGACAAGCCTGGTGTATCAGCATTTCAGCATATTTAGGTCCATGGATGATGTATAAGAATTTCATCATAGTAAATAACATGTGTAATTTACACTATTATATGTTTTTCAATAATCAACTCATGGGGGAAAAATTATAAAACATTACTAACATGTAAATTAAAATATCAAAAATCATTAATAATCATATTCACATGGAAACATTCATTTAACCAATTTAATTCTTAAAAACCCCATTAAAATGGAATCAATGGCAACCCCATTGGACTAAAAGGCCAAACAACTAAAAAATGGTCATCTAAGAGAAAACGCACCTACGAGGTGGACCTTAATAAAAATAAATATGCATAAACATGGTTCATTTAATTTACTCCAGCACTTAAATGGAATTATTTATTTATAATGTGAAATTATCAATCAAGTGACACCCTAAACTTCAGTGAGCAACACAAAAAAACATATAAAATACATGACTTTAAGCAATTTTCATGAGACCACCTACCTCGTCGTTGTATGAATTTCCTCATCCAACCACGACATCAAATTCATGCTAGAAAGATATATATTTACGAAACAATGATATTAACATAACCATGAATAAATTAATCGATAATACAAATAAAAAATAACTTCTCAATAGAAATCGAGCACTCACCAAGAGGAATCAAACAATAATAATGGTGATTAAAATGGAGTTTAGATTCAAAAATGTGAACAAAATCCCCATCTTGTGCTACAGCATCTCAAACCTAGTGCCTTCTCTGTCCAAAATGATAGAAAAAAAGGCTACTGCACGTTCTAAGGGAAAAACACAATGTACACAGTGTGTAATTCTATTTTCACAGTATGTATATTGTTTTACTATTCATTTGGTGGCTGACTTTAGTAAGCATACATTCCAGAACCTACCCACATGATTATATAGTGGGTACTGAGAGGTACATGGTGTGTAGTTGGTTTTTCACCGCATTCATGTTGACATTCCCAGACACCATTTATTACTATTATACATAGCCAAATTCCATGGAGTGTACATAGCATTACATGGTGTGTAACCCTAAATCATGCCATGGGATAACATGTTTCAAGTACTTCTCTATTCTTCCATTTATTTTCTCAAAACACACCAAAGTGAAAATAATGGAAGAAACAGTACATCATAAAGATGAATTAGGTTCTTACAATTCATCCAGGCATTTCACCTTGGGAATCCTAAGTGCTCATTTAAAATAATGAATAATTGAGTGAAAACATTATGCTAATTACTATAAAATCATACGTTATATCATAAAAAATATCCCAATACAATGATTGATGTGATTTTTCATCAGATAATGGGATCCTTACTCTTTTTTATTATCATTTTAATTTGAGGGTAACCCCACCTATGTTTATAACATGGAAATAATCCTAATATTTCAATTCAGATAAGGATTGATTTTTTTTGTGTACCTAGTTATTCCCTTTAGACTTACAGACTTTGAATAATAATTAATGTAGTTTATGAATAAAATCATATATAAGTTAATGGATTATTTAAGATTGCTTTTGTCAGTGAAATTTTTTTATATTTTATATGAGAACATGATAATTTTTAAAAAAATGAATATTATCATTGGGATATTGACATAACAACTTCTATATGGAATCTATCAAATTCTCAATTTTGGATTTCTGAACTGTGGCTTATCGGCCTTGTTATTTCTAATAACAGTGTCTTAATTGATCCTATGAAAAATAAAGCATTGTTGTCTCAGGGAAATCACTGAAATGTTTCTAAGATATGCTGTTTTTTGGTATTATCTTATTATAAGAGGTTTTTTATACATCTTCAAGCATACATATCTATAGAACATGTTTCCCCATAATTTTTTGATATCTCTAGGATTGTCCTTTTACAAATTCCCTTTGAGTGAGTAGAATTATTATTGACTTATGATTGATTATTTATTCTTCCAAATATATTTATTGGTTATAATGTTTATTGTGATTCCTCATCTATGGGTTTAGGTTGTTGTATGATGCAGGGGATACATATTGTCAATTATCTCTCTCATGAATTATAGAATCCTAAGAAGGAAAACCCAATTTTTAATCTTGATTTAGTGTTAGATCTGCAATATCTTATGATAAACACAAATTACATAATTTGGAAATGATTATTCAATATTAAAACAACCTGGGAATAATATGTATCATCACTCTAGGTATTTACAATAATTTAGTGATAATTGTCATATAATATTCAAAAAAATGGTTTTTATATTATACATACCAATGGAAAAAGAATTGTAGTCTTATAATCATTGAGTATGATATTTCTAACTCAATCAGTTGTGAAATGTTTTGATTAATTAATCATGATAATCATGTATGTTGAGATACAAATTGATGATGGAAGAGATAAAAGATAGGTAATAATACATTTTTCATGTGATATATCATCCATTGATGACCATATTCAATATAAAAACGCTAAATATATTTATTGTTAATCGTTTATCATGAATTCCATTGGTAGCGGACCTTGGTTGAGTTGTATTTTCCTTTTGATGGACTGTTTTTATTATAATGAAGAATGTTATTTATGATTCGTTTAAGATTTTAATTCATGGATGATGAAAACAGAACTAGTATGTGAACCATGGATCTAAAAATATACATCTTTAAATGAGGAATAATATTTTTTGGTTGGAATGATATTATCAAATGAAAATTTTATGTCCTAACATTTTTCATGTCAAATAAATTAATAAAAATACAAAACATTGTCTAATTTTAAGAATCATTTACCCATTATAATGTGTAATTATGATGAGATATCTTTATAATTTATGATTGGTATTTAATTTTTTCATAGTGGTATCGATTGAATATAATTGATTATTGACATATTCATGAAATTACAATATTTACTACCTATCACGTATTTAATGATGTTAGAGTAAATTATCACTTATATGTGTTGTCAATGGTAAAAAATAATGTTGTTCTATAAGATATCATGTTAAATATGAACCATTACTTTTTATATTGGTTTAGACTATATTAAAATTAATGATGGGTTCTAATTTGAATTTTTGTGTGACAAATCATCCATAAAATTATGGGTACACTAAATGATCCTTTTAGATTCAAAAATACATATATTAGGATGGAATTTTATGAACTCATGTCATATTTTTAGAAGATTCCTTCCATTTTGAAATTTTTTAATACTAATATTTATCATGCTATTGTTGATAATGGTATTTTTTAGTTATTTCATTAGTGAATTTTTTATCATCTCTTTACTATGAAATTGTTGTATAACATTCCTTAGATAGACTAAGTAAAAATCAGAAGTAAAAAAATACCATGACATTGATTTTAAAAATATTAAAACAAGATCGAAGTCTCTAAAAAATATATTGATACCCATCATTATCGATGTTTTTTTAAATATGTAATCCGTCTTCCACCAATGTTTATCTACCATTAAGACATAGATGATTTTGGAGGTAGGGTATGTTAGCACCTTGTAATGTTGATAAGGTTGTAATAATAGTGTGAAATAGGTAAAATTATTTTCTATTATATATTCCAACACATTTTTGTTATTTGAATAGTTTTTGTATATGTATAAACTAATGATATGTTATTTTGATCTATAATAGATATTTTAGTGTGGGGATTTTGAGATTAAACCTAACACCTCTGTGGTTGAAAGGAAGGTTTATATAGTTAAACGAATAATCATGGTAGTGTATGGAAATATGTTCCCATTGGTTCAAGTGGGAAGTATATATATTGTAGAAACCCATAAGACATGCAATAATGAGGCCATGATGATACTGAAATGGTATTATCTCATATAAAGTTTTTGATCTATAGGAATTTAGGGGATAATAACCTTTTATTGTTTTGAAGATTATGACCCCCTTAAAGTCAAATGTATGCTTACTTTTTGTATTCATATATATATTATGATTTTATAGATATATTTGGATGTACAAGGAAGACAAAATTGATATTTAGAAAAATATTTTAGGTGCACAATTATTTCTACCCATTTAGTAACCATGAGATTTTTTATCTGAGTTTTAGAGGTGTTTTTCATTATTTGAGAATGGTTTTTCTAACTATTGTAGTCCCCATGAAAAACACTAGAGATGATTTTTTTATGTACAAAGTCTATATAATATATTTATAATTTTATTATAACTTTATGGTTATCTCAAGGGAATCATGTATCATTTTTTCAATAGGCAGTTACCGCTATAATGACAATTGATATATTGTTTAACAAATTATCCTAACCATGTGACTAGATATAAACCTCATAAATGATAATTTTATTTAACTATGATTGTAATTTTAAAGACAAATACCCCTTGAATGTATTATTATCATTATTCAGTCCCTCCATAATTATTTAAAGGACTCTCCCCGTTATTCGTTAGTGGTCCTTGATCAATTTTGTTGGATCCCTTCTGTGTCTGTTTAGAAAAACCCATAGATTCACTTATTCCCTATATATGTATCCTCAATATCACATTCCCACGACACTATTGAAACCAACTTCATTTTAATTCTTATATAAATTATATTATTAGATATTTTATTATTTTTCTCATGTATCATTTATTTTGACAAATGTATCTATTCATTTACCATAAATGGTATTGAAGGTGACATAGTAATCATTTTTCATAATGACTGGGCCACAATCTAATAGTCAATACCTTATTTATATGGGAGTTTATTTATTTCCATTAGTATTAAATTAACAAATTGATGATTTAATATCCATTAGAGGTTAAATTAGTTATTTAATTTCTATTAATTTTATTATAAAAGGTGTTTTTGTGAGAAAATATGTTTATTCAGAAGATTTGTTTGTTGTAATGAATCAATAACGGTTATGAAATTTTAACTTTGTCTCATAAATAAAACAATATTCTATAGAAAATGATCAAAAAATTGGTCCAGAATAAGGAATGGATTCAACATAGAAAGATATTAGTAAATGGGTATTTGGATTCTTGAATTTATTGATTATAT
The DNA here is from genome assembly GCA_963277665.1 of Viscum album. Taxonomy (NCBI): domain Eukaryota; kingdom Viridiplantae; phylum Streptophyta; class Magnoliopsida; order Santalales; family Viscaceae; genus Viscum; species Viscum album. The sequence goes on from OY728152.1 coordinate 1,766,323,529, forward strand.
AATAAAAAATAGGGATGACCTTGGAGTATGCGAAAAAATAAACATATTAGGTCTATAGTGGTGTTATAAATCTCAAGTGGATATTCATATGATTCTATTATTTCTAGTGGGTAGCCCCTCCAATGGAAATGTTTCAAATTTTTATATTAATTCATATATCACTTATTCATGATATTTTATATTTATTTCCCATTTGGGAAAACCATTGTGTCTTAAATCATCATGTTGTTTCTTTGAGGGAAAATTATATGAATGTATATAAATATGATTATTTTCCGATAAAATATGCAAATTGATGTTTAAAACCTATATTATTCATATTTTTATGCATAATTGTTAAAGTTTAGGTCATATATCATTATTTTTTAGGTATGTTATATTTTTTAAATGAAAAATAAATTGTTATCTTATGAGAAAAATATTATTTTTTCAATAAATGTAATGGAAATATATTTTATGAAAGAACTATTAGATTTTTTTTTGAATAATCTTGTAATTATTCATTAGTGGTATCATATTGAGACTTTATAATAAAATTATACGTTTTTTCGACTAGTTTTAGCAATTATTTTTTAGGATACAGGTCATGGGTTGTGTTTCATAAAAAGGATGACTCTCCTTGATCATTTTTCCTTCTAGTGGGTTTTGGGTTAGATGATTTATGCTCATGTGGTGATCGAGTTGTGAGATACTTCATGTATACTTTCATGGTATTTATTTTATTTATATTGATCATTTAATGATTATTTTAATTGATACATATATAGTTTGGTTCTTCATTGCATGTTTTATTTTAGGATTACCTATTGTGATAGATAATTTCTTTATTTATTATCAACTATTAGTTATTGGTGAATTCATTCAATTTATTCTTTCCTGATACCATGGTTCTAATATCCATATCATGGTGAATGAAAATGCAATTCAGTCCATCAATAATTCTATTATAGGTTACATTACTTAATGAAATTGTTTTTTTATTTTGGATTCTCATAGTGTTATGAGTTATAGTGAACCCATGTGAGATACCTAGAAAGAAATTAGTAAAAATACACTAATAGGGACACCACATCGAGGCCCGAGTGAGGTGCTTCCACAGTAATGGTCATGTGGAATAATAGAAAAGATTCTTCCCTACTATTTATCCATAGGTTTCCTTGAATAGTTGGATCCATAAATGATTTATGTGGATCCCATGTTTGATGGTACCCTAATATGGTCCTAAAGAGGGCCCTTCACCCAATCTATACCATGGAATATGAAAAGGGTTATGTCATTTTCAAATTGGGGTTCAATGAATTTAAATCACTAAAATATCCTATATAAAAAAATTTCTCTTAATTTATTACCTTAAATTTATTATTGATTATTAATTATTGATATTTGTCAAGAATGATAGAATTTCATGCACTCTTTTATCTCTCTATGTCCCTTAATCTAAAAAATTTTATATATAGAGGACCTTTTATTAAAAAGTGAGGTTATAAATCCACGATGGAATTTTAACTCCACCAAAAGTCACATTGTGACCAGGTTTTCATATAATTTAATGAAATCTATAGTTTTATAAGGAATTAAGGACACATTGAGAATCAAAATACTTATAAGAACATATGTGGCACTGAGAAGATAGGTATGTGGGTATAAGGGGGATAATCAGAAATTTGAATTCACACTGAAGGATTGTCAGTAGATGTTTTTACAGGTATTTGAATATCATCTAATACTTATCCATAGAAAACTCAGCGACACAAAAAAGTATCTATATCCTGTCCTTGTTGAAATAGATCCTTTCTAGATGATTTAGATAAAATTTTATTTAGGATATTTCTTTAGTGGAAAAAAAACATGAAAATGTATTCAAAAAATTTATTGAAAATACAATATTATAATTAATAAGAAGAGGTCACACAATATATTAATGTTATCCACACTTAAAAGGTATTAAAATTATTACAGTCATCTAATTTAAATATGAGGTGGTATGGACCCAACCATATGCACAAATAATATTGGCATCAATCAATTTTCTTCATTTATGAATTATTCTTTTTATACATCAAACTATTGAAAATATTAAAGTTACGATTCGATCAATATATTATCATTACAAGACATTATATAAGAAATAAGATAAAAAATTCATATCTCCAAATTACTTACATGGTTTAGTGTAAATGTATATTATTTATTATTATTTGTTAGTTATCCTGATTAATTTTTAAATAACATCTAAACAAGGGAATACTATTTCAGAACATAGCATTATGATTATTTCATACTCCCATTATCTTCTCTCTCATAGGACATATATTAGATTCTTCCATATTCACATTAACCCAAAAATATTTATGACCCAAAAAAAGGATCCCTATATACTCCTAGATAGTTCTTCACCTATTCAAAATAAATATTACTATATTAAAAAATTGGTTGAATAGGTATGTATATGTTTACTATTAAATTTTTATGCCATTTAATTTTTAGAAACATAGATTCATATCTTTAAAATATTAATTATCTTTAATTGGTCAAATTCTACTTAATAATTAAAATAATTTTTCATAGCAACTTTCTCTCATTAATGACTCTCCAGTGCAATATTCTCCTTCATTAGTTCATAATATTTCAATATAAGGCTCTTATAATTTACATAGATGACATATATAAGTTATAACAATAATTTTGACTGTTCTTTATTTATTAATTTTATAATAAAACATATAAAAAGTTAATATATCATGATTAATTTTTCATTATGATTTTTGGAAAATACTCATGTCTTAATAATTAAATAATACTCTAAAAATAATTTAGATTTAATTTCTAGTTTTAAAACATCATGGAAATCACTCAAAATATTAGTTGACTATCCATATTTAAATTCAAAGAATAATAAATTATTTTATTCATCAAAACCTATAAAAAAAATATGTTTCATTTAATCCCTCATGAATATCTTTTAACATTTTCATGAACATGTACACATGAAGTTAAATCATTAGCTTATTGTGTAGAACATATCACAATATCCATATTCTCCCTTCCATGGAAATGCATCGATTTCTACAATATATTACAATCATTTCATAAATAATAATATTTCTATCCTTTAAGAAAATTTTATGATAACCATTGATAATAAAATATTAATTTTATATAATTTCCATTGCATTTTAAATAATAATCACAAAATAACATGAAATAATGGCTTACTATCTTTGAAGATTATCCACATAAAAAATTATTTCTCAATACTCAGGAACATTAATCAAAAAACAAATCATATTATACAACCTTCAATATATTTCATAATCAATTAATATATCCTTTACAAAGGGAATTAAAACAAAATAAATGGATGAGATCATTCACTTAAGAGAGGTAAAAAATAGACAATTTTTTTTATGTTTTGGATCATGTGTTTATGAGAAGAAAATATTTTCATGAAATTTCATATTAAAATGTATAAATGGAAATATGATTATTTTGGTTAATCATGAAGGAATATCGTGAAAAATCATTGGAATAACAAAGTCCATGAAAAAGAGTGTAGAATATATGTATTATAACAATTATATGTATATAAAATCATATGTGTGTAAAATATATTCATGATATTCACATTTAATATAGGATAATTTGTAATGTTTAAACAAAAATAATTATAAAAAACATGTTATAAAGAATCCATAATAATATTCAAAAAATAAAATGTAAACAATGCGTCCTTCCTCATTTTACCCAATTAACTAGAGAAGAAATAATACCTTAAAACATTCAAACAATAAATATTTAAATTAAGATACATGTATCTCATTCCCACCAGAGACATGTGAACCAATAAATCATCATTATATTTACCAAAAAATTCTTGTGAAATGGGAATTCCAATCTTATTAAAATATTAAAAAATGATATTTTCATTGAAATATGGGATGATATTACAATGAAATTGTAATTCCAATTTTCAATTGTTAATTTGTGAAGATTTCAGAGAAAAACAATTTTAAAATAACATTCAATATTGGATCCTTAATAGATAAATTCTTGTTATAAAATAATTAATTGAAAACATCTTGAAATATTTTATCTTTTTCAAAAACTATCTTGAATAATTGATTTATCAAAATGATTCCATAGATTAGAAAATATTAATTTAAATCATTGTAAAAAATATAATTTTAAAAATTCAATCTCAATGAATAAAACATTAAAATAAAATTGGTTATCATAAATTTTTTTCAATGTTGGGGATCAATCCACATTTTATAATTAAAAAAAGATAAGTCCCCCATTAAATGGTTATAGGGAGACCCATTAAATGTGATTATAAAACATTTTACTTGGTATGTGTAAAATGCACTCTTTTAATATTTTTTAATACCATTATTGAAACCCCTAATCATAAAATGACTAAAAATTCCTTGACAAATTTAGAGTTTTCGAATATAATTTTCCTTTTTCATGACACAAAAATATATTTAAAAGTATTATAGATAAAATTAATCAGATAGATAAATATGTATAAATATGGGAACCCATCATCATATTGAACATAAATTAATATAAAAAATGATATGCGTTTGATGGGAAATTTTTTTTTTAAGGAAGAATATTTGTAAAAAAAGTTTCTATTTATATATATTGAATGTAAATTTAAAAGAAAATAAATTATTACTTTGGATGAAACAAGTCTTAGAAGAAATATGTTCAATAATAAATGTTATTACTCATCTAATAGATTTTAATTAATAGAAAATAAAAAAGATCTGTTAACATAATAATCAAATAAAATTAGTCTGATACCATAAAATAAAAATAATAATATCTATAAATGAATTATATTAATTATATATTATTTAAATGGGTGTGTTAATATAGTATATAAGATTGATTATAGTGTTTAATATCAAACATTTTATAAGGATTTAAAAATGTGAAAAATAATTGCTTACTTATATTCCTTCGTAATTGGATACACACTACCCTACCTCACACTAGGGAAAATATCATAATCATTTATTATAGAACAATATTCATATATATTTTCATTTACAATCTTAATATATATATCCATTTATTATATATTTTTTAGATTTTTTGGTTTTTTTAATCATAAAATACTATATTATAATTTTTTTCAAATTTGTTTCGTAATGAAATTTTATATTCATATTTATTTCAAAAAATTAATAATTTATAGACTATTCAAGATAATATAATCATTGTATTTAAGTTATTTATTATTTCACATATTCAATTGGTGAATGTTAACAGTTTGGGTTGAGAAATAGAAATTTAGACTAACTAGATTCACTATGTTTAATGATCAAAATGTTGTATATTATTAAACATATAATAAGTCAATATAACCATCAAATAATTATTTAACATATTTAATAAATTTTTATTAAATTAAATTTACATTATTTAATGTTACATAATAACTCAGAACACTATCATTATAAAGTCATTCAATTATGTATTAAAACCCTACCATAACAAGAATGTGTTATAATGGAATTTTTATGGAGTACAGATTTTTGTATAATATTAACAATGAATTTATAGCCCCAAAATATGAAATATATATCATTTACAATCATTTAATTCATTCATAATTCCACTCATTGTGGGTGTTAATGAATAATTATATTCAACATTCATGGAAGTGGCATTCCACTGTATGCATGATAGAAAACTCCATTTCTCAATTAATTTGATAGAATAGAGATATATGAAAAATGAAAAATTAAGAATTATAATTATCCTATATTATAATTATTAATTTTTCTTATATATCATTTTTTGACCAATGACTTTGGTTGATGAAAATTAGATTTTTTTCATTGTGGTGGTAGTCCACAAGTAAAATTGATCAATGTTCATTAATTTATATAAGTATAAATGAATGAATAAATATTATTTTTAATTAATATAACAAAAAATCACTATAATAATCATAGTGAAGTCAATATATTATTTTGTTATGATATTTTATGAAGTGAAATTTCAAAATGTAAAACATAAGGGTTATGAAAACTTATGTTAGGACTTTCAAATTATCTATATTATTTACTTAAAAAAAATAATTATGTTAAATAATTGATACTACAATACTATGAAATTTATTGATGATTCAAGTATTGGAAAATTAATATTATTAGGATAAAATCATTAACGAATAATGTTATTATGATTTTATGAAAATTTTCCCCTTTTATAAGCGAAAATTGTAGGATCCCAAACTTGGTTCACATTTTTGTAACCAACCCCAGTCTGTTACATGGCCTCATGTTCACATTCTTTTATACCAGAATATCCTTAATAGAAACATCGGTATAATGTGGTACAATGGGGATATAGTACCATCACAATAATTGTAGCATAGCTGTGTAATAAATAAATAAATATTGGAAGCATAATAATGGCTGACATGGAATAAATAATTTAGATATAATAAAAATTCAACAAAAGAAATACCCAGTATCCTATAATAAATCATATAATTTCATGTACTGAAAAATTAAAAGAAATACATGGATGATTCTGAACATATATACATGTATATCAAAATTACAAAAAGTCCCAATGCACTATCCCCCGATATAATCATGAGACATATCTTCACTATGTGTTCCCAATCTCAAATGCAATAGTAAAGCAAGATCCCAAAACTAATATATTTCTTATATACCTTACTATATCAATGAGGTTTTATAGAGTTATAATAGGTGGATCGAACAAGGTCTGAGATATACTAATTAGAAAACAACCAATGTTGTATATAAAAAATTGATTATTGGAATATAAACTAAAACAATGTGTAGGTATAACTACTAATGTAAATTATACATATGATACGTTAATGAGAACAATATGTAATAAGAGTAGGTTATTATAGGTGAGCATTAATGTATAAATAATATGTCAATTATATTTTTCTAGTTGATCTGTATACACCACATGTGAATATATTATCCAACATACATGGGTTAGGCTCATAGGGAATCACGATGTCAACTTATATACAAAATATGTGAATGTATTATGATATCATAGGTTCCATACCTCAAACAACCTCATTGATTAGAAATCATGAAAAATAATGTATATGGGTGTATGTGCTATACCTTGACCCCCATATCCAATTCTAGACTGAATGTAATCTTTCTTAGGTTTCACTAAAGTCATAACATAAACCCCTAGTGGGTCCCATACTTGAATAAATCAGATGCATACAAACATTTAATTCTTTTGGTATACAATGAATTTAATCATTAAAAAAGTATTACAATGTTTATTGAAATATGTTATTTTTTATATAGAATTAAATTCTACAGTATTATGAGGCATAATAAAATATAATATCCATCTCTCCCATATTATATCATAATAAAAACTATTATATTATTAAATAAAATTAAATAATTAGTATTGGATTCTTGTTTATCTCTCATTCTCCCATCTAATTTTCAAACCTCCAAATACATGGATGGGGAGCTTACATACCCCGATGTGTGGTTAACATAGGCAAGGAGAAGGAACACAATGCATGGGTGGATCAATTTGATGCTAACAACATCAAAACCATGTTTATGTTCTACAACTGTAACCCAAATTAAATCAAATAACTTTTATAAGTAAATTAATTTAATTTAAAAGCAAGGACCTAACGGTCCAGATTGAATTAAATAAAGATAGATAAAAAAATTAAAATAATATTGGGGTAATGGTATATGTCACCAACCATATTCCTATATAATAACATTCATCCATTATCAGACCTTGGTTCATCATATGATACCAATTCAGATGCTAATAAAATTTTACCTTATACTATAAAAGATATTAGAATCTTTTCCCAAATAACATCATACAGTATATAAGCCTAGAATGTTCTTTGACCCTAAGATACTATATGAAAACCTTGACCCGTGCCACCCAATTATTATTTTAAATCAGCTATGATGACCTTTGCCGCCGGAATGGCCGGTAGTACTATAGCTCCATACCTAATGGGAATATTTTTCTCCCACTAATAGACCATCATTCAGTTCTGATCATCCCTGACATTCTACTATAGAAACTTTTAGTTAAAATATAAATTAATTTTATATCTTTTAATAGTACCACTTGTTAATTGGGTCCTACTAATCTCAAAATATATCTTGAAGTGTTATTTACTTCCCTAAAAAAATACACTACCGAGTTGAGAAATATATCCACTCTAATATGGACCTCTAGGTCCCCCAATTGAATTTTTATAATAATAGGATGATTTTAATTATCAAACATAGTATATAATAGGAAATCATTATCCTATGAATGAATAGGATGTCTCATAACATCATCAAAAAAACATTATTTCACTAGGTCATTAGTAGAATAAATAGGATCAATGTGACGAATCTCAAATAAAATAGGTGAGTAATCTTAAAAAATAATAGAATAGTACAATAGGATCATGGAATCCCTATATTGGTATACAATCACCATATAATGAAATTAAAAGTCATAAAATACTATATGGAAACCATCCTAGGATACACCAGGATGATGACCGTCGATGGATATAACTTCCGCCCATCACACGGAATAATTTTGAATCATCTTGAAAAAATTATTAATTATTCTCTTAAGAGTTTCCTAATGATGCTCAACGATATTTTGAATTTAATATATCCTTGAATCTATAGTTTATAAACCATTATTCATAATAAAATTAGATAAATGTTACAACTAAAACACTCATGTAAGATATTAAATAGAATAGTAGTCTTGTGGATCAACTTTATGGATTCTATATGATGAAGTAATTCCAGTCAAAAAACAAGTATCATTTCATACATCTAGAATTAAGGGAGGTGGCACATGGGGAACTACTATATATAACACTGGGGTCTCAATAACCAACACAGCTTGAGCACTATTTTTACCACCTACATGGTGCACAACATAGTAATTTTGTTGTGGAATAAATATACAAATTCCCAGAAAACACATCATATATAATTTAACACTAATCAAATTATTAATACATTGATAATATTTTAAAAGAAATTGCATATATTTTTTTACCCATATTTTATGTCCTATAAAAATTTGGAAGATATGAATGATTATGAAGAACATTAGTGACATTTCATACTACCTCTAATATGTCCATGTCTAGGTCAAGATCTGTGTTTAACTGTCAGTGTCTAAATATATGAATTTTTAATTGCATATTATAGAAGAAATCACACATTAGGTTACAATTGGAATCACCATTTAATGATTTACCTTTAAAAAATTGAGAGATATCAATTGCCTAATATACATAATAATTATGTTAACTAATGTTTAATTCCCAAGGTAGACAATTACACGATTTATAAATTTTAATTGGGAGTTCTTTTGTCTACATATGAAACATTGCATTTGATTTTAAAATGTAACAAGTAGTATAATATGAAATTTCTAAATGAATCATATTTACAAATTTTTAGAAGTTCATGAACACTTTAAATTAGAAATGACATTCATTTATTGAAATTCAATTAACATTTTAATCAATTCGAACTCAATTACATAACAAAAACATTTAATAATTTGTTAGATAAGGTGCCACCATAAACCATTATATGGAATCTTAGTTTATGAAGAATGAAAAATTTTGAATTTTTTTTATTAAAACCACATTTTTAATAGAAATATTTTTTGGATAAAAGATTACTCACACACAAAAATAAATGAAGTATCATGCATTCGTATAATGAAAAGAACATGGAATTTAATAATGAATAATATATTAATTCTATAATATATTTTATGTTATACATGAACAATAATTAAATTCCATTCTAATTGAATGACAAATTTTATTCCAATATAGTAACAGTAATAAAATCGCATATCGTTTGTATCACATAGTGGTGGAATTAGAACAACTATAACAATCATAAAGTGGATAATCATATCTAATCCTATAAAATTATTATTTACCCTCATATGAAGGTTATATAATACTTAGAAAAATATTGTTAACATGTTCCTACAAATCCAAGTATATTCTCTATAATAAAATGTTTTACAAAACAAAACTTATTTCTAATTCTAATTTGTAATTTCTTGGACATGATTTACTAATATGTAACGAAACATGGTATGCCTTGTGTTCTCATGTGAATCTCCGTGTATGATAGATGATTTGGACTAGAGTATGGGTCAAAAGTGGTTTAATAGGGACACTATAACAACATGATAAGAGTTTCATAATGGTGTAATAAATAAATACATAGGAGAATCATAAAATTGAAATATATAGAAAATAATGATAAATTATTCCAATATAATTAATATTAATCAAATGTAATTTCCATTGCCATAAAATAAATTGTGTTATTTCATGCCTCTAAATGAAAGAACATGAATGCATGGATATAGTTGAACATACCTATAGGTATATCCAATGATAGAAAAAGAACAAAAAGAGTCCATCTATATAACAGCACAATCGATAACCAGGTACATTCCTTACAATCTATCTATCATGATAACCTAGAAATTTCTATTATTTATATCAACATACCTATATTCCATTCAAGTAACACTAAATAGGCCGAACATGGTATCAAATATACTAAATAGGACACAACGAATAATGTCTATAACAAATCTATAATCATCATAAATACAAAGACCATATTCAAGTATAATATGTAATGTGAATAGTCAATATTAGAAGACTATTAGTATAATATGTAATAAGATTATTCCATAATAAGTGAGATTAAATTAATTTATTAATTTAAATCTCACTTAATATCATGGAATAGGCCACATGTGGGAAAGTGTATCAATCCTCTATGGACTAGGTCCCATGGTGTTTACTAGGGAAAACAATATCCAGTGACATGAATGTTTATAGAGATCATTTAATCAATAAATCAAACCATGTATTAGTGTAATATCATAATTAATAATATATTGGAAATGAAAGTAACAGATGTTGATCCCATGTTTTTTTCTCACTATATGTAAACATAACTATGGATCATATGTTCCATACATATATCCCATAGTCACTTCCATATCATAATACTATAGGTGTCGTAACATCATAAAAATCCATTTCATACCAAGATGTCCAACATCAAGAATGTATAATAAACTATAATCCAATATTTTATTTTCCATAAACAAGTAAAAGTATCAATATAAATGGGAAAATTTTAGTCTAATATTCATGTCATTCAACATTATCATTATACCCATCCATTTAAATCTTTTAACAATATTAAAATAATTGTAAAGGAAGGAATACCCATTTACAATTATCTGATATATTTTAAAAATTATCCCACTACAAATATGGTGTGATAAAACACCCAATGAAGTTATTAACACTTGAAATATGGAATAACACAACTCATAGGTTTCTCATGTTATGAATTAAAACCTCAATAAATGATGTCGTGGAATAAGGCAGAGATAATTTAGGTGAAATAATAAATTCCAGCATTATCATTTAAATGAGATGAAATGAACAGATGTTTTTTGTGTCATATGGATGATATAAAATTTCCAATCCAAACATAGATTAATGGAATATATTATTTCATTTATTACTTTGGTAGAAAACCCATCTAGTATTGGCCCTTGGATCTTTATAAGTATAATGAATCCATATGAATAGATAAGTATCATAAAAATAGTAAATATTTAATTTAAAAAATATATTATTGAAGGTATCAAGATAAAAAAAATGAAGGGAGTCGAATTAAACTATTATATATTGTTATCCAATGAGACAAATGAAACAAAAATTAGAGTCCATGTTGAAGATTTAGTTCAAATTTAATTGTACTACATCACAATAATATCAAGAAAAAGGAAAGAGTTTTTTATGCATTGATATGATATAATGATCAGGGTGAATGTTTTAAATGATGTAAGGGAAAATGGTAATTTAGCCACTTTTTTATAGGAAAAATGGTTTGACTACACTTTTTTCTAAACCGTGCACCATCCATGCACACCCAAATACACAGGAGGAACACCCTACAAAACCCACAACATATAGTTAGAAAAATTATTAATAACCTATGAAAACTAACAAAATATTCTTTGAAGGGATGTTCACAATTGGATGCATGGTTTTATAAAATCATATGACCCCGTAAATTTATTTTTTTCCCTTGGAATGTTTTATATTTTTATAAAAACATGGAAATATGGTTTATCGTAACCATGTATTAATGTTTTCCAAAAAAAATTAGGTTATTATGCCTTGATCATGCCATATACACTATTGTTTCCTCTGTAAACACATTATGAATTTACATTAGTATAAAACAATGGATAAAACTAAAATTTAATGGTTTTGTACGGTGAAGAAGATACAAGAGATATCATAAAAACTAACTTTTTTCAATTTCTATTATTATTTTTAAATATTCATGACACTAATCAAACTTTCGAACTCTTTGAACTGATTCATCTTTGATCATGGGGTGTGGAATGGTGTAAAAATATTATATAACAAATTTTCTATAATTTTCTAAAAAAAATTAAGCATTTTTCAACACAAATATTATGGATACCCAATATGATCATTTATATATAATAGAATGATTTCTTTGTTAACTAAATACATTCTCTAAAGATAGAAAACATTTTCAGTAATATTTTCATTATTATAATTAGTACATGTAATATAAAGAACAAAAATCATTGAGGGAAAAATAAAAACTCTCATATAAGTATAATGGTAACCTATTCGACAACACATCCAATAAGAATACAAAATATTGAATTATAATAATAAATTCAAAATATAGGAATATGAATATGAAAAATCTTGATCTACACAATAAACAAGAATAACCACAGTCATGATTAAAATTTAGAAAAAAAAAATTATTACTAAAAAAAATTCATTTTCAAAATGAATGTACAAATAATCCTGAGAAAAATTAATTTTATTGAACATTGATAATAAAAATAAACCATTTTTGTCCATTACAAGTACAAACCCTCGCCAACACCTCCTCCCACATTTGAATTCTTGATTTGTACCACATATCTACCAAAAAAATCATAACAACTATCCCCATATCCATGTTCTCCATTTACATCCAAATTACTAATTCCTTGTTCATTAAGGAACCCTTCAATTAGGAGATATTAAATAGGTAACATTCTCAAACTACCTATTTTAGTTTTTTTCATTTACCATCTCACCACATCCTTCATCAAACATAGAATAATAAGACAAATCCATTATAGATTATGTAATGATATATTTTTAATTGAATATCATATATCAACCCTTTATTTTATTTACTTTTATTTAAATAAAAATTCACTAGTTTCCATGATATATCATTTAACAACCTTCATGGATAATGTGTGTTATTTTTCACATTAATCCATCATTATACGATTAAATTTAATTATAATTTTATAAAAATAACTAATTATTATCATTATATGTGGAATGACATTATATAATGATAATTTTTCCATATCATTTAGTAAAACAATATTATATTAAGATGTTAGTAAAACCATTCAAAATAAACTATACATTTATCATTAAAATTTTATTAAATAAATTATACATAATTCAGAACTAAATGATACATGGGATAATTGAAATTCATATGATTGTAGTAAAACACGTTCATTTCACATCTCAAGTATAATTTCCATTTTACAATAATATCCTAAAACATACATAAGTGTAATGACCATAAAACCCTTAAATTAATGATCATGAAAAAAAATTGAACATTATAACACATCGTCATGGACATTAATGAAATTAATTCAATTATTATAAATATAATATATTTTTAATACATTATATACAATTTAGTTAATTAAAATATTTTTATATAGCTAATTACTTGAATGTGAAAAAGTCATTTTGAAATAATGTAATGGATATCACTTAACCTCCATATTCCCATTAGGTAAAGGTTTATCTCTCATTACATCAATTTATCTGCAAAATATTCATAATAATTATATTATATTATATATATATATATATATTTGACCAATATAGATGAATATATTTTTTCTTTTATTGATAGGGAAATAAAACTATTCAAAGGATCCCCTCCCAATTCTATTAGATGGGAAATTTTAATTAAATGGAACAACACTATTTCTTACCACATTCATGTATGCGTCATAAAATGGTTTACACCACAAATATTTTAGAAAATAAAAAATATTATCATGTAAAACTCTCTTAGTTAAATAATTTGATTTCTGAAATATTTTTTCTTTTATCCACTATAAGGATACTTTATTGATTTACCTAAAATATCTCTTAGGTATGACATTTATAATGTTACCAAACAAATCCTTTCATATAGTCAATTTAGGGAGATATTTTTATTCATGCTATATTATTATATTGTTTTTATAAATGTCCATGATTTATTTAAATAAATTTTATAATGTATACCATTATGCTACACACTTTTTTTTATTCGTTATCTCAAGATTATGAAAACAATTTCATTCAATGGGTAACCCTTATCATTATTATTTATGATTTATTTCTTTATTTGGAGTAAAAATTTGTGTATATGTTATTATTGAATTTAGAAGATAGTGATCCAACTAATTTGGTATTATTTGATTCATGAGACGCTAGCTAAGTTATTATTGAGTACACCAAATCCATTATATGATATTTTAGACCATTTTCTATTGACTATCAGTTATCCTCGACTCATGTTTATGTCATGTTATATGATTAATCCATGTTCCTATGTTTCAATGACTATATGATTTCATGTTTTAAATAATAGTCATCCAGTTATTTTTTTTAGATCTTTGAAATTTGGGTAATCATGTTATTTCTTTTGAATCATGTTTTATTCTACATTTAATTTTTCCATTATAAGGATTTGTTTCTCACCCCTTTGGTGTGTGTACTCCCAAGTCAATCATATGATATTTTAGGATAATAAAATTTATTTTAATAAAATATATTTTATTCTAGTTTCACTTTTTTAATTATGTACGTACCCTTTAAAATACAGTAGGTATTTTTATCCTTATTTTATATTTAATGGATAATTATTGTTAAGATCATGTTAAAATTACTATAAAATTATAGTGTTTCTATATTTTATATCTTTGGATAGTGTAGATAGTTTTTTGATTAGGAATTGAAAACATCACTAAGAATTCTAGAGATAATCCTATTACTATGGATGTCATATATTGTAACATAAGTGATCATAGTTTTGGATATACTATTTATATATAAATTTTGTTTTCTATTTTTATATTTTTCTTTTCTTACTCTATGAGAAATTATTAAACCAATTAATTTTTATTCTTTCTTATTTAGTTAATGGAATGGTACTATAACTCATGCTATGATCCATTATGATAGAAAATTCGATGATTTCCATAATGGGATAAAAATATCAAGAAAATTAGATCTTAGAACATCATGATAATACATTATCAATTGGATCATGTTATGAATAATAACATAAATCATACGGGTCTCATTCCTTCCCCCAAGAGAGACAACATTGTGGTAAAATATATTTTTCAAGAATATACCCCAAATATTAGTTTATCTTATGATCATTTCATATCTAAAATATTGAATAAAGACATATAGAATATATAATCTATAAAAAATTACTCAATGTAAGAGAAATTAATGTTTCAACGTTATCATATTCACGGAGAATCTGTCAATTTGATGACTTTGATTGAGAAAAAGAAATAAAAATAACAATTTTATTCTATAGAATACAAATTATATATGAAAATAATTCAATAAATGTTTTCCCATAACATTTCATGCTAAGATAATAAGGATTTACTTATACTGAAGCATTAAAATTATGAGTCTGTTGGGGTTGCATGAGGAAAAATTTTAAACGATTGAATTATATACCTCTTGATTTTTCATTACCACTATAAATATAGAATTATTTATTAATTTATTAGAGACGAGTCAATTAATATCATAGGTGATTTAGAAATTTAATACTTATAAATATATTTTCTATTATTCACATATAGTTGATATATTGATTAGAGACTCTCAATGGTCAAACATGTATAGTGTTATAATGAAAAACATGGATTATAATATGTGATGATCAATAGAAAAATCCCATCATGAAATAAAAAAAACATCATCCCAAATGAAAAATATAGAAGAAAAAAATCATAAGAAATATGTAAAGGGATCCCATTGATTGTTAAAATTTGAAAAATTTGGGAAATCATGAATCTGCCCGAAGACACTACTACCCTAATTCCTAAGCTAATCCTGAAATTGCATAAATTGATTTCATCATCACCATGTGTTAGATACTAACACCTAAAATAAAAAAATATGAAATTTACAATGATTCTACCTCATAAATAATGTTAGAAATAGTTAAAAGTTAATATGGTCCAAGGAAAACACCATTAGGGGAACTATATCCGAAGTCAAATTGGTAAAAAACCCAAAGTTCATCATCAAGATTCCAGAAATCCTGATAATAAACCCATGTGACAAAATAAAATGCATCCCATATCCCAACGGTCTATAGAAACTGGCACCTCAATATTGTACATTCCCATTTCTAGAACCTGGTTAGAAAAAATATAAAAATGTCAAAAAGGATACTTATTGTGTGAGATAAAATCATTGTAAGGTCTCACCATTGATTAAAATATAATAATAAACGTAAATTTACCAAGAAAATATTTCAATTATTTGATGAAAATATTTCATATTTTAATGTAATATATTATAAAAAATGATTTACATTTCATATGATGGAAATAATACAAATAATAGGTTAATAAATATTTTTTAAACAATGTTTTATATAAATTCACTAATCATGTGTAAAGTAGTTTATATAGAATTTAATATATATCAAACAATCCCAATCTAGAAAAATCAGTGTAATCTAATAGAAATGATAGTTCATGGTTATGGGATCCTCAACTAATTTTAAATGATATTAGTAATGTGCACACAAGTCTCTCAAACACTAGCCAAATATGAAAACCCGTAATCCCAATAGGTTAATATCAACCAATACGTTTATGTTATTTTTTTAAATTTTCAATCCATTTGTTATTGAATTCAAATCCAAGAATGTTTTCCCAAAATAAAATACAATAAAACTAGTCCTACATGATCTATAACATTAATATATAATGTTAAATACATTTCAAAGCAGTGAAAAAATTAAATTAAACACATTTTCATTTGATTAATATTAATTAAATTTAAAAAAAAAATTAATTGTTAATCAATTCATAAAATTATAGGATAAAACCAAATTGTTCTTATAAAACAATTAATCCATTTTTTCAAGTACAAATTGAAATTAACATCACAAATCAATATCACATTATCATTAAAAAATTAAATTTTCTTATTTCCAATAAATTCTGTAGACACACACCAATTAAATGGAACTGTGATATTTACATAATTTTCATTACAATGAAAATCCATACCATATTACGTGACATGTAAGGATTTCATGATTAATTTGAAATCAATTTAATTTAATTCCCACAATATTGGGATATATAATATGAAAATTCGTAAATCAAACAATCTACCATATATTATGGGATCCTAAATCCTAATTATTAGACATTGAGACACAAATGAGGAACATCAGTAATGGAGGACGTAGAATCAAACCACTATTAAAGATGAAAAGTAAATGGATTATATCATCTGACAATGGGAAAATATAAAACACCATAATGATTATAGAGGAAAAAAGATTAAGATAAGGAACTAGAAAAAATATCATATTGGGAACGAACTGAAATAAGATTTTTATTTATTGATACACATTGAAGATGGTTTGGAATAATTAAAATTTTTTCTTCAGAGACATCAAATGCGAGGAAAAAATATTATGGTATTTTATTCTGGGGAAGCAGTATAAATTGGGGTTTGGTAAATTGTAATCTAATTTCAGATTAATTAAATCTAAGGTTCATGGTTATGTGGGATGTTCTGTACAGTTTTTCAACCCCAAATCACTAGAATTTTTCACCTTCTAGTTGGGTTATATAGTTTCCCATTTGATTATAAATGCGTTTTTCAATATATATACCAACCATGAAAACCCTAATTGCAATATTTATCACATATTTTACAAGTAGGGAGCACAATTTTCAAAAATAATGCACCCAACACACATATTCCAGTATCCATTCAAAAATTCAAAATTTACCTCCAACGAATCCGTAAAAACCCCCACCCATGAATGATAAAAATCTGTGATGAGGATTAACTGAAAATAGTAATAGTCTAGTATATCCTCCCCACCATTGAAACTCTATGTTCCTAGAAATCTTGTTAAAGAGATTCATTTCAAAAATACATGAGGCTATTTCTCTCTCCTTAGTTCTCATCATTCTCATGTATAATAAAAAGTAGATCCATAATTCCACATCACTCAAACTAATGGAAACATTATTTTATGATGTAATGAGGATTTGGAATCAACTAACTGATCATGATTCGCAATCATGGATCAATGTTGCTAGAATTCATGATATCTCAATTCTAGAACCTGAGATGGATTATATTTATCTTTTCTTAGGTGATGTAAATTAAGCCTATTATGTATTGACATAATATTTTGTGGAAATTCAAATTATAATCCACATTCCCACCTATCATATCAAGCTCATAAATTTACCCAAAACAAGGAGCAAGCTCCCCTTTCGTCCATAGTTGTCTATGAACAAAACAAAAAAGAAACTTTCAAGAACACCTGGTCAATTATAAAAAATACAATGATCTATGATAAAAATAACTATAAATTTTTTCCATCTCTATTCCCTAAAAATTTTCTAATAAATAAAGTGAATCTTATTTCATCTCCTAAACAAAAATTGGACAAACCAATGAACTACGATCAATCAAAGACCAATGCAACAATTATTTGGAAGGTTAGCCATGCATTGATTCAAATAGAACTATTATGGTTGCATAATGATAACTATTATAATTAGAAAACTAAACCTACGACAAATGATCACCCCAAGATCCACAAATTCCAAGGAAACTGGAATATGGTGTATCCACAAGAATATATATTTTTTCTTTATGGCTATCTGGCTGCAGGTGGTATGTTGTACTCTAATTGACCTGAGATCATAGTGCCTCTTAAACCCCTCTATTAAACAAAAAAGTAAACTGAGGATATATATTAGAGAAAATAGCTGATCGAACTACCTAAAAATGAACAATCTCATTCACATACATACTTTCCAACCCTTAAACATTGGTTGTTTCCATGAATGGGTCTAAAGAACAATGATCATGTCAGCCAATGGATCAGAACCCATATCACATTCTTCATTATTTATATTCTTGGAAACCTAACCACAACATTCATAGTGATATCATCACACTTCAATGTCATCATAGGGTGTTCTTGAATTATTCCTAATTGACTTTAGTTTTCATATATAACCTATTGGAACATATATCATCAAGAAATAATATATGTAATTCCCTACCTCATAAATGACCACGATAATTGTCACAAAATATCATAGAACATAATTTTGGATACTAGGTACATGTATCCATTGTAATTATAGAAACACCACATAATATATGAATCAATAATAAATGGTAAAACATATCAGTTCCAAGAACATTTAATACACTCCATGATAAGACCATTCATCCCATATATCCCAACCGAAAAGATTATTTCAAAATAATATGAATTCATCAAAAAAAATATAGTCTGGGAATAATAAATATTATATGTTTTCAAGTTATTTGAACACTACCCTAAATAAGGTATTCCCTTAATTAAGGAACTATAATATTAAAATTTAAAAAATAACCATCAACATCCACTCTTATAATTAAACATTTACGATCGTGATTGGATGTTTACTTCTTAATGCATTTGTGATTACATCCCATTTCTATAGGGTATCAATGATGTTGAAATAACATTTTTTCAAGGAATTATACAAAATTATTGTGGTGATGAGTTAATATATTTATGAATGTAGATATAAATCATGGTATTTTAGTATGAAGTCATGGTAATGAATTTTATGTAAAGGTAATGGTGCCAAATATATAGTGAATCCATCACATCATCAAGTTCAATGTCAGGGGTTGGGTAATCATTCCCCAATTTTCTAAGCTTCTTAAATCCAAAGAAACATCCACGTCACCTTTCATAAGAATGAAACCAAAACCAGAACCTAATGCATCATTGAAAACAACATTTCTCAGCTCAGACTCTAGACGAGTCATCACCGACCACGTAGTCAAAATAAATTTGTTCTTAAAAATATATATTGAAATATTCAAACCCATGGAAACATTAATATATTAAAATTTATATAAGTCATATAAGAATAAAAAATTTATAATTCCTTTACAAAAAAATTATTTTATACAGCTGAACCTATGAGGCTCTAACTCTATAAAGAATTTATTGGTTTCTCCCATTTCATAATATCATTCACCATATCAGGATCAACTGAAATACCATGATATAAACCAATGTTTCCCATGAAATTCACTTATTGAATCAATAAATCACATTTAGATAGATAGGAATAATGTCACTAATTTCTAAACTATTCACGAACTATCCTCAAATGAAGCACATAAACCTCCTTAGGGATAGAGTAGAAAAGTATGTCACCCGCAAACACGACCAAAATGTTTAAATAATTCTCAATTGAAATATTATTTCTTTAATCAATAAAAAATGATGGAGCATTGAATATAACAAATTGGGTGCAATGTTAATCAAATATGACATAGAAAATATTAATAGAAATGTTCAGAATTTATGATTCATTTATTCTCAACTGATGATAAACATATCATAGATAAATTTATGAGAACCAATTTTCCACATTCAATTTTTCAATCATATCGTCAATCCATTTTAAAAGATATATTTTCTTATTAATAAAATGGTTCAGCTTCAAGAAATACACACAGTAGAGTGGTGACTAATCAACCCTTTTTGAAATGACAGCTAGTGTGTCCCAAGATGACCAACTCAAAATTATAAATTTTTTATAAAACATTCATTTATTGAGCCATCAACTCATTAATTTTACATGATTCCATGATGTATGATAAAATAGACACTGGTAGAGTACCAAGCACTGAATAGATAAAAAAATATTCCAATCTTATCAGTTTTATACCAGACAAGATGAAAGGTAATCTATCAAAAAACATGGTGATATTTGGTGGGTGGTCATAGAACATAGAGTATCATTGTATATCAATATTGAACACAAATATCATATTTAAAAACTATATATAAGAATGATCATATTAAATCTATATTGGGACCCCTTCTCCTTGACTTATATAAGAAACACCATTAGGGGAATTAAAGGGGAACTGTTAAAGATAACAATAAATAATTGTTTTATTTTAAATGATAAAATATATATCAATTATGATTTTAAAATGATTCCATTATAAATTTAAATTATTCCATAAAATAATCATATATAAAAACATGGAAACATAATAAAGACATCAGATACCCTGCTATCTCTTAATTAAAATGGTGTTTGTAATATACATCAAATAAAATTAAATCATCATATGTAGAATTTTGATTCTGAAAATAAAAGTAGAAATAAATAAAGTTATACACCGGTATAAAATAATGTAGTCACGAATGAAGAAGAAATTGTGTTGTTACCTTTAACATTCAATGAAACCATATATTCTTCCTCTAGAAACTCTTCTACTAAATAAATGAGTTTCATTGGAGAATCATATGGCTGAAAATCATTTCCTAGTAAAGCATATGATTTTACCATACTTTTATTAGGAAATGATGATACATTTCCACTACATAGTGTGGAATAAACATTGAATAATGTCTTCATGTGGCCAGATCCCCCATAATAAAAATATATTATGGGTTCCATACTGAAATCCTTCTTCATTTTCCTAGGCATTCCATAATGGTAAAAAATCAAAGGAAACATTATAGTAACTATAAGAGGTCATGAAAATCCATGATATTGATAAAAACAATGAGAATCATCCCAATTAATCTCCAATTTAGATGGAATAACAAAACTACCATTTCAAGAAAGGGAAACTTTTATCATCCCTAACTTACCAGCCATATAAATATTCACCATAAATTCCACATTCTGAATATAATCATAATAAGGAATCATTAGCAAGAAAACAAGAGAATTAATTTTTGATCAATGTCCCATCATGAACATTCATGTTTTCTTCTTATCATTTGACACAGTATCATATGAAAATATCCAAAACATAGTGAGGTGGTTCCCATATTCATTTAAGGATATGTATGTCTCCTCAAATTTAAAAAAACTATATATTCATAGTAAACACAATTAACTCTATGGTGAAATTGTTAGTGAAAATATCATCATGTAAATTCAAATATAATCTTGTAATTATTTTTTTCACTATCATGTCCAACCATCTATGACTAGGTTCCTCTACCTTTATGTAAATATATTTCACCTTTATTTTATCATATATATCCACAAACTCAAATAGAATATTCATATCTCCTAGTAAATCAATATTCAGTTGAGTATTATTAGTGCATTTGAAAAAGTTTGATTTTGGTGAAAAAATATTATCATGATTCTAAAAATTATCCCTTTATGGTTACACATATAGAACATGAAAGAAAATGGGAGATGTTTTCAATTGAATATATTTTATTACACTCACAATATCCTTAACTAGGTTCTAGTCCACAAGTGTATTTTCTCACTATGATTCATTTTCATCTTCCTCCTAGATCATATTATCACATCTTCTCATAGAGATGAAATAAAATTACATCATAATACAACATTACTTAAATTTCTTAAAAAATAATTGAGGGACAAATAGAAATCAATCCCATTGGATAGATGATCTATATTTTTATTTCAATGTACCAAAATCAAAAAAATGGAAATGATTAGAACTAATCCTCAATACATACATCCTATACCACCCTTAGAAACATAAGGATTTTTAGGGTGCAATATAGAAAATAACTCAACCACATCAACCTCATATGTCCCAAAATGAATAAAAAAGATCATATTTACATCATCTCAAGATGAATAACAGAACACTTTCCTACCACTTTTTTTAAAAAAGATTCTTGTAACCCCAAGTATTCTAATTCCTAGGCTGATAATGACATGGCCTTGAGGTATTCTAGATCCCAATGGGTTGGTTACTATATCCTGGAATCATAATTGACCACAATGTGCATGGTTTTCTACATTAATAGAACATAAAATAAATATAAACTATTATTCTCAAAATAAAACTCTAGTTGGAGAACTCTTATTGAAGAAAAATACGTTAAAATCCCAAATTTATATAATTAACATACTAGAATATAGGTAAATACCCATTTTCTAATTGACTCAGCATCTCAAATACCAATTATCAGAAAAAACTACAACATCCATGTGGTCTTTTCCACTTTCTTGGTTGATGTATGTGGAAATCCAAAAGCATCTAAATTCATAGGTAGGGTGTGAGATAAAATATCATTAATTTCAAACTGGGGATTCTATAATAAGACTCCACAACAATTAACCAAAAAATTATTTTAAATTTTAAATGGGAAAGCATATAATTTCAAAATACTATATTATAAAATCACTCATTACGTTTTCAATGATGAAAATATTTCAAAAATTTATTATTAAATATTTTATAAGAATAATTTATATAACTTCACCTGGAATGCGTATAACAATTTACCAGAAGTGAAATATATATTAAATATTAAAAAATTAGAAACATGATCATCCTCCATGTTGTATGATAGTTCCAATCTCCCACTTATAAAATATAATTGCAATGTGAACACATTTCATTCGGACACATTCCAAATAAGAGTAACCAACATCCCACTGCATATATGACTATCCAGAATTTTTATTCAAGAGTTATCAAGTGGAAATTTGTTTAAATGGAAATCACTTCCTTGTGTGTTTGATCCTAATATCATACTAAATACCTAGTCATTCATTATCTATTATAATGGACATTAATTTGAAATTTATTTCAAATCTGTTAAAAATAAAATTAAACAATTTCCCATTTCTATATGTTGTATTCCATTTTAACCCAAAAAAGGATTTACTAAATTAATGTATTTTTCCATTATGAATCCAATGGGTTCTTTTCATATCAATATTATATAATATTCAAAAATATAATTAGAAATAATTTTATCCAATTATTTTTAAAACTTAATTCCCCAAATAAAATTTTCAATTTCCATAAATTTCAAAAAACACATCCAAATTCAATGAAATTAATCATTTTCTTAAATTTTCATTCTAATGAAAATCCACAGCACAATCCATGATGAATTATTTTTTTATAATTTTATTAAATTCAATATAATTTATCCCATTAAATAATGGGTTTAATCAATTTCCCAATCATTAATAGAACCCCCTCCTATAGATGGTGGTACCATGAATAACAAATCCCATAATAGGAAACTCTGACGTAGAATATTGATATTGTAGTTCATGGAATATAAGAGAGTGTTTAAAAATCAATGGAATGTGAAATTTTAAAAAATATGGATAGAATAAAGATCACCATGCTTTGATCAAACAAGCAAAGGAATTAAAAGATACGAAATTGGCCCATGAGATCCCACCCCAATATAAGAAATTGTATAATGGAGAGTTATACTCCATCGTGGCACCAAATTGGGGTTTAGAAAATTTTATATTAATTTTTTAAAAACTATATCCTGTGTGCATGGTTTGCTGGGTTGGGCAGCAATGTTTTTCAAACTTTGCACCCTTGCAATGCGATCCTCCTAGTATGGTTGCACAGTTCCCCCTTTTGTAGATATATATTTTTTAAAACCATTCACTGATCATCCAAACAATACTCGCTCAATTTTAATGGTTTACTCTATTAGGGAGAACAAAATGTTGAAAATATGGACTAGTTGTTAATATCCCACGATCCATTATAAAATTATAAATTTATACATGAACCATCACGAAAGGAATGCCAAAAAAGCAATGAAAAATGAGGTGATGATAAGTCCTTCAAAACAATAATATGATGATACATGTGAATCTAGTTAATCATTTATAATGGTGTTTGTTGAAGCCCAAAAATATAGAAAAAGAATCGAATGTTAGATCAACACCTAACCAATAGTATAGTACTTAAACTACATGAATTAGGGGAATTGTGTGATTTGATTACCTAATCATGGGGTTTCAAAGACAATCAAGAAAAAACCTCAATGTAAATAAACATAAGAATATACAATCATTACTGTTGAGGTCGATCCTAAAAATGATGATGTGACAGGTAAGTGAGTCATTCAATCAAGAATTTCTAATGTTAATTTTTAATATAGTTCCAAAAATTTATTAATATCATATTATTATTCTAATATAATTCAAATAATGTATAAATATATTGATATTATTTATCCTTCACATCATTCAATGGTAAAAATATTTTATCTAGTATATATATCTCTTCTACATTAAATGTTTTTGACTAAAACTCCCATAACACAACCTCAGTCATCATTTATTAGATCCTGATTCTATATTTGGAATGTATTGTATGTCATTATATAAATCCAGAATCAACATTAATGTATAGAATATCAATCCACGCATTATGTGGTATCCCTGAACAATGTCTTAATTTTAATTGGATGAATAATATCCTTGGAATATTCATCTCACTAATGGAAACTATTTCTTTACGAGAATGTATACATAAAAATTTATTGATGAAATGAAGATGATCATGATTTAAAACATTCCCATTGTGAGGGAATACACTAATGTGTTCACTGTGGATTTTCACTATCTTCCTTCGGGAGAAGAGGTTGAGTTCACACTTGAACATAAAACATGGATCTCTACCCATATATATGAATCTGCCTAGGATAAAAACCATTGAGTTGGAATAAATGATGAAGTAGTTTAAGTATAATTTTACATGGTTTTTACATATATGTGTGTTCTACCATGGGGTACAATACTACTCATCATCCAAAATTTATAAATATCAATTCTCATTATCATTGAATATTATGATCACAAAAAAATAATGATAACGAACATGTATCCACTTCCACTAATAGATGAAATTCATGATCAACTACATAGTATAAGGACCCAGGCTTAAACCATACTTAATCTTGAGTTAATACAAGATTACACATTGAGGATCTTTTTAGGTTTAGAGTTTTAGAGAATTAGATCATAAAACTTGCATTACATTCCACATTTAAACAAAGTGGTTATATAAAATATAGTATTCATTTTTTCCCATCAATGAAAACATATTTAAAATAAAACATTGATTCTTTCTTGACACTTCCTTGACACTATCATCATATCGTGTACCTTTCCCTTGACCTATGAAAAGAATTTAAAAAACATGGGATGAGCATTAAAAGATCAGTAAGGGATATAAAAATATATGGAAAGGAAACATGAGTACATGTACACATATGAATCAATGAAGTCATACTTTACTCATAAAACATAGGCACTTTAACATACCTCATCAAGTCATGAATAAATCATAAAAAATCATAAGACATAAAGGTAACTTGAGGCATTCATAACATTCTTACGTAGGGAGTAACCCTCTTGGTTACGTTTGGAATACCCATCACAGTATATTCCCTAAATCTCTTCGGAGAAACCATAACGTTTAACCCATTCGTGTTACCTAATGCATTGGAGAGATATATCGGGCTCCCCTTCCCTTAGATTATCATGGAATCACCCGTCTTCATAATAATGCCCAAGAACCTCAACATAATCGTATCACATAAAACATGTATAAAGGAAACATAACATTTCCACCTTTCAATCACAAGATATCAATAAAAAAATTGATATAAAAACATTATGAAAACCATTTTCAATACCAAAATAAAAGAAATGTAAAACATGGTATATATTTTTATTTAAAAAAAAGGTATGGCTTGTAGAGAAAGCTGAAACTCAAATAATGGTCACGGCGGCGGAGAAGTTGTTGTCGCCGCATACGTACGTCAAAAACCTTCCCTTTTGTTGTTTATTAAACGCTTCGTATAAAAAATATTCCTTTTGATTAAACGTAAATGTCAATGGGGTTTATACACCATATAAAAGAAGTTTGTGTATAAAACAAAATATGCCTCAATGAAAGGATATTGAGATGAAGTCCCATACAAAGATGGTATCCTTGGATTAAGGATAAATCTGTTACATATTTATGTGTGAAAAACGAATACACGAAATATAAGTGGTTATTAAGTGTAAAAAAATCAGAGGACATTCAAAGATAATCATAGAAAGACATATTAAAGGTGTACATGTTTTTCCCAAAGAATCAAAATTGGGTTAAGAAGTTCTCTTGCAAAAATTCGACAGCCTAACAGCGTCACTTCAAAATTCAGAAAAAGAGTTGATGAGAGATAAAAAGGGTATCTAATCACTTGGACATAAATTTTTCCTCAATAAGGATATATAAGAACATATCCCAACATAATAGTATGTGAATTAAAAGACATAACAAAATAAGTCTTTTAAAAAGGGGAGGGTGAAAGGTTCCCTTACCGACTTGGGTAACATTCGAAACGTACACCCCATTGAAGAAGGGTCATACAAGTTAATATGTAAATACACATAAATGAAATTATATTACACAAAGAGTATAATAATGGGAAGTAAAAACACCACTCAATGGAAATGGTGGAAAATGTTGCATAAATCTCACGGGACTAAAAGTGAGATGAAAAATCCCTTACGAAAACTCGGCAGCCTAACGGTGCCACTGAAAACTTCCAAAAATGGATTGATGAGATCAAATAGGGTCTCTATTCATATTAAAATAAAATATCAAGAGGAATATAAAACAACAACCCCCATATTAACAAATAAGAGATTAAAAGAAGTGACATAATGGAGATTACATAAAAAGAAAGCGATAGGTTAGATCTCTTACGAAAATTCGGCAGCCTAACGGCGCCACTCAAAACTTCCAAAATAGATTTATGAGAGAGAATAGGGTCTCTAATCATATGAACATAAAAATTAAAGTAATATTAATATAAAATAACATCCCAATCACAAGAAATATGACCATGAAAGGAATGACATAAAATAGTGTACTTAAAAAGAAAGAGAGGAGTAGGATCCCTTACCTCAGGTCCGACTTGACTCGATCATTCTTTAACATCCTGAATAATAAGCTTGAGTTAATTCCTACTTGCTAAAAAACCTTTTTGAAGTTCATTATTCCTTTTATATCACTTATTTCCATGTTATAAACATTATGTAATTATTTAAGTTAATAAAGTTTGTTTTGTCGATATTTGGTTCTTAAGTCGGAAGTGGACTTCTTACAATTACATGTTGTTCGTGTGGTCAAAGATTCATTATATCTAGAATGATATTCATTATTTTTATATCATATATATCATATATATCCAGAATATACATGTATTTATAATATTAAAAAATAATTTAGAGGTAAGAAATGAAATGCACTGTTCATGGAGACGGTAAGCCGTACGTACGCATGAACGCTACTTTCATTTCTATGTCATATTAATGGAATTAAAACTAAATGATAGGTATGTATTTTTAAATTCCATAATTATATTCATAATTTATATGTAACATAAATCATATATAATAACTTTAAATACATCCTTTATACATCCCACATATGGCATTAACGAATCAAATCACTTTGAGGGGCGGTAGTCCGCACTTCCTAAAATGAAATTATCGTGTTTACCCACAAGGGAAACCATAAAGGTATTCCACAAAAGGAAAATACAGAAGCTTATGTAAAATATAAACATATTATATATAATATATAAATATATTTACATCTTAATGGCCACCTTTTAAGATGTTATATGAGTGTTGAACAATCATCGTTTCGTGTGGCAGAAATTCGCCATCCACAGAAACAGTATGTTCATTAACCATTTGATGTAGGTGTGTGTAAGTGTAGCTCGAATTTTTCTTATAACAACATACTAGAATATTGAAGATACTGTATTTTTTACAAAAGAAATTAATAAAAAGAGTTTAGGGGGTTGGAGAAGCAAAATAAAACAAAATAACACAAGTGAAGACATTACCTTAAAATCGGGTAACTCTTTTTGATTTGAGCTCAAAGGATTCCTTGAGAAGACTTCTGCCCAATGTGAGGCTTCTAGGAGTAATAGAGAGATGTGGATAGGAAAAATGATCAGGTGTTAGACATGCCAAAGGCTTTGTAAGTGTGGGTAATGAGGTAGAGGTGGGCGCCTTTTATAAGAGGAGAGGAGGGGCACTCTTGGAAGGTAAAGAAATGTTACTTTATTTGAAAATGAGTTTCGGATTTAAGAGGCCCCAAATTGATATAATTAGAGGATAAGGTGATACGGTTTCTAAATCCACCAATACAATAGGTTTTTGACAAGTTTAATTTATAGTTTTAACATTATCATTTCATTTTATTTAAATCCTTTATTAATGAAGTAATCGCTGCATCACCATGATGTCATAAATAATTTAATTTATTTAATGTCTAAAAATTATAAAATAAAAATATCATGATGTAGGAAATCTTTTTATATTTCTTATGAATATTTATAGTCAAATTTTGATTTTTATAACCCCATTTAAAAATTGTTTTAGTGAAACATCTCATGCTTGTGACATTTTTATTTTAACTTAAAATAAAAAGTTATTTATGTCATTTTCCAACCAAAGTGGCTCCATGGGGTCCCAAAGATGACCCATGTATTTTCTTGGTCGTCCATGACTCATCAAATGAGAGTAGGTCATGTGTCTATGTCATTTCATATTATTAAAACATTATTTTTACCTTCAATTACTCTAATTACCTCTAATCACGATTAAAAACTTAAAAGTTACTATTCAGAAAAAAAATTATTTTAATCCCATTGAACTAAATTTGAATTCATAATGACAACCATGTATGTTGGATTTTTGAAATTCAAAACACAGAGGTGATAAAATTTCATTTAAACAAAAAATCAGTTTCTTTAACTACCACTTAGTGGTTTTACTATTCATCAAAATTGAAGTTTTTCAGAAAATTTCCAAAAATTCACCCTAAGCAATATTTGATATTCCGAATTCAAAAATGAAGTCTACTTTACAAAATTCAAAACATATAAGTTTCATTAATTAATTTAATAATTAATTCTCGCTGGCAAAGCAAATAGCATGTTTTTATGAAACAATAAATATCAAAAGATTGACACTAGTTTAAGTCCGATTTCAAAGTTAAATTAATTCCAATGACCACTATTGGATTAAATGGTAAAAATATATTCTAATTTTACTTTAAAAACAATTCAAAATATAATATAATCATATAAATAAATTAGATTAAAATGAGTTTTTGAATTAAAATACAACATTTTTCACTATTCATTAAAAAAGATCTTTATCGGAATGATACCAAAAATTTACACAAAGTAAATTTTGATGTCTCGATTCTAAAGAAGAATTTTATTTTGTCAAATATAACACATAAAATTTCCAAAAAGTGTATTTAAAAGAGGTTCTCCACCAAAAGGCGGTTAATCGACCTTTTAAAGAATATTAGAATCTTTACGCTTAAAAATTGAATTCATTCACATTTTTAATCCTCTAACATTTATTGGAAAAAGTAAAAATATTTGACAAACATATATAATCCTTTTTTAGTAAGTTCTGTTCATCCCTGCCATTACATCGGCTAGGCGTTAACTACCATTTAAAATATTATTTTATTATTAGAGTGCAACGTAAGATTACCAAGAAACTCCTTGTTGCGTATTGGGTACGCCATCAAGCATAGAGTCCCTTTTTAAGTAATATTAATATTCAATTCACAAATATGAATAAATATAAAAATGTCATATTATTTATTTACCGGGGGTGTTACATCATTCCCACCTTTTGGTCATTACGTCCTCGCAATTTTAAAATTGACCATTGAAACATCCATGAAAGTCCCACATCGGAACAAGAGTCGGTAATAAAATCACTTTAAAATAATGATTCAGAAGTACATAGGTAACTCGAGTTAACCCATAAAAGGATTCCATGTATAAAAATATGGACATGGAGGAGAAAACATAGGGTCATGTTTTGATGGAGAGTGATAGAAAACGTGTTTAAGAGAAAGTTAACCACAAGAAAATCACAAACTTGTGATGTGTTACACGGTATTCGATTCCCCAGTAGGAAAAGTTAATAGATAACATTTTTTTATTGAGGAATTTATTTATAAGGAAACATAATTACTTATCATGTTGACTTTTAACTTTTATTAGATTTCTTACACAAACTCATATTTTCTCCAAAAGACGAGTATTTAGGAAGACTGTTCACTATAATCAACTTCTAGAGAATCACCTAATTCAAAAAAGATAACTATATACTTCCCATGTCTTTAGACTTTAACCAAAACCAAAACCAAAATGTTTAGTACAAGATCAGATAACCAAAAAAGGATAACCCTTTATAAAAAGAAAATATATTCTTAATCTCCAAAATTTGTCCAACAAAACCCAAAGTTCAATGAGGACCATTTGATAAACAATTTTTCCATAAAATTCTTCAATGTAAACCAAACTAAGATTGATACCCAAATATTTGAAGGATTTAGTCACATAGACATCCAAGGTACAAATTAACTTTTATCTCCAAATAACATCAGTTGCTCTTAAATTCTCATATTGAAAAGTAATTAACCTAATCACATATCCTCGATGATAGGTTAATCATTTCCATAGATAACCCAAAATAAACATACTCTTGATTCCTGAAATCATCTACCAAAAAATAATTAGTCAAACTAACCAGGGACTTCATGTAGTCCAGTGGTAGGCGATAAATACCAGTTGCACTTTGGTTATGGGTTCGATTCCCGAAGCTTTGTCTGACGCAACGGGTTGTCACACGGTCTGCATGTTGTCCTATTTATAAAACACAAAAAATAACCTTAAAATGTTTTAACCTCAATAGTTTCTTTATACCTCTAATTCTCATCCAAATTCGTTACGATCAAAACATCTTAATTATTGAAGTCTTATTTCACCACCATATGATAAAATAAAACGATTCCCAAAATGAATAACATCAGACCTTGATCATGGCATCCACTCAGTTTCATCATCATCTTGATCACGTAGGTAGAATTCCCATGCATCACAACAATGATTTAGAGATCTTTCAAAATCATTTTCTTCCTCCATCCAAATACAACTTGTACAACATGGGTCATATCGTTGTTCATAGAAAAACAGTTTTAGAAAATAATCATGTTTGACATATAATTCCAAAACATCTAATAAAACATGATTTCTATAAAATAGTCTGATAGAATTTGAGTTGAAACTTTCTATTATTGGTCCTTTTAAAATACCATAAGTATGTGCTAAAAGATTATATTTTAAAAGCAATTATAAATAGGTTGTGCAAGGGTCACCTTCCTCAGCACCATTTTTAAAATCATAATATACTTCAAATTCTTGTGATAAGTTAAAATATTTGAAAATACCTTGATAATATTTACCTTTCTTGAAAATATGAGAATATTGTGAAAATAGTATATGTCTAAAAACAACCCATGGTCCATGATGATAACGAGGTATAGTGGAGGTGTTTGATATCTCAAACAACTGCTTTCAAGTGAGTTGTATGCTAGAAAAAGTTTCACAATCATCCGAAAATGACATTGCAATAATTATTGCAAGCATGTCATCAAAAAGAGATTGGAATGTCGTTTGAGATCTTTCTCCTTCCATTCGTAACCGACTTTACTTGACCTGAAAAAAGTTATAAAATAAGGATTTAACTGAAATAATAGATATAGGGACTAATCATGTGTCTAACAAAAATTCATAATCCCTAAATCTGTCTAAACCGACCTCTGATACCAACAATAAGGCCCCAGCCGTAAACCTTACTTAATCTTTAGTTAATAAAAGATTACACATTGAGGATCTTTTCAGGTTTATAATTTTAGAGAATTAGATCATAAAACTTGCATTACATTTCACATTTAAACAAATTGGTTACATAAAATATAGTATTCATTTTTCCCATCAATGTAAATAGATTTAAAATAAAACATAGATTATTTCATGACACTTCTTTGACACTATCATCATATTGTGTACCTTTCCCTTGACCTGTGAAAAACATTTCAAAAACTTGGGATGAGCATAAAAAATCTCAGTAAGGGTTATAAAAATATGTGGAAAGGAAACATGAGTACATGTACACATAAGAATCAATGAAATCATACTTTACTCGTAAAAGATAAGCACATTAACATACCTCAACAAATCATGACTAAATCATAGAAATCATAAGATATAAAGGTAACTTGAGGAATTCATAACATTCTTACGTAGGGAGTAACCCTCATGGTTACGTTTGGAATACCCATCACAGTATATTCCATAAATCTCTTCGGATAAACCTTAACGTTTAACACCTTCGCGTTACCCAATGCATTAGAGAGCTATATTGGGATCACCCGCCCTTAGTTTATCACGGAACCACCAGTCTTCATAATAATGCCCAAGAACCTCAACATAATCGTATCACATAAAACTTGCAAAAAGGAAACATAACATTTCCACCTTTCAATCACAAGATATCAATAGAACACATTGATATAAAAACATTATGAAAACCATTTTCAATACCAAAATAAAAGAAAAGTAAAACATGTATCTATTTTTCTTTTCAAAAAAGGTATGGCTTGTAGAGGAAGCCGAAACTCAAATAATGGTCACGGCGGTAGAGAAGTCGTTGTCGCCGCATACGTACGACAAAAACATTCCCTTTTGTCGTTTAGTAAACGCTTCATATAAAAAAGATTCCTTTTGAGTAAACGTAAAAGTCAAATTGGTTTATACACCGTTTAAAATAAGGTTGTGTATAAAACAAAATATGCCTCAATGAAAGGAGATTAAGACAAAGTACCATACAAAGACGGTATCCTTAGATTAAGGAAAAATCAGGTACATAATTATGTGTGACAAATGAATACATGAAATATAAGTGGGTATTAAGTGTAAAAAAATCAGAGTACATTCAAACATAATCATAGAATGACATATTAAAGGTGTACAAGTTTTTCCCAAAGAATCGAAATTGGGTTAAGAAGTTCTCCTGCAAAAATTCTATAGCCTAACGGCGTCACTTCAAAATTCATAAAAAGAGTTGATGAGAGATAAAAAGGGTATCTCATCACTTGGACATAAAATTTACCTCAATAAGGTTATATAATAACATATCCCAACATAATCGTATGTGAATTAAAAGACATAACAAAACAAGTCTTTTAAAAAGGGGAGGGTGAAAGGTTCCCTTACCGACTTGGGTAACGTTCGAAACGTACACCCCATTGAAGAAGGGCCATACAAGTGAATATGTAAGTACCCATAAATGAAATTATATTACACAAAGATTATAATAATGGGAAGTAAATACTCCACTCAAAGGATATGGTGGAAAATGTAGCATAAATCTCACGGGACAAAATGTGAGATGAAAAATCACTTACGAAAACTCGGCAGCCTAACGACGCCACTTAAAACTTCCAAAAATGGATTGATGAGATCAAATAGGGTCTCTCATCATATTACAATAAAATATCAAGAGGAATATAGAATAACATCCCTCATCATAACAAATAGGGGCTTAAAAGAAGTGACATAAAAGAGAGTACTTAAAAAGAAAGAGAGAGGTTAGATCTCTTATGAAAATTCGGCAGCCTAACGGCGCCACTCAAAACATCCAAAATGGATTTATGAGATAGAATAGGGTCTCTCATCATATGAACCTAAAAATTACTGTAAGATTAATATAAAAGAACATCCCAATCACAAGAAATATTAGCTTAAATGGAATGACATAAAATAGTGTACGTAAAAAAATAAATAGAGGAGTAGGATCCCTTACCTCGGGTCCGACTTGACTCGATCGTTCGTTAACGTCCTGAATAATAAACATGAGTAAATTTAAACGATCTTAAAAAAAAATTTCAAGTTCATTATTCCTTTTATATCACTTATTTCCATGTTATAAACATTATGTAATCATTTAAGTTAATAAAGATTGTTTTGTCGATATTTGGTTCTTATGTCGAAAGTGGACTTCTTACAATTACTTGTTATTCATGTGGTCAAAGTTTCAATATATCTAGAATGATATTCATGATTTGGATATCCTATATATCATATATATCCAGAATATACATGTATTTATAATATTACATAATCATTTATAGGTAAGAAATGAAATGCACCGTTCATGGAGACGGTAAGTCGTATGTACGCATGAACGCTACTTTCATTTCTATGTCATATTAATGGAATTAAAACTAAATGAGAAGTATGTATATTTTAATTACAGAATTATATTAATCAATTATATGTAACATAAATCATATATAATAACTATAAATACATCCTTTATACATCCCACATATGGCATTTACGAATCAAATCACTTTGAGGGGGTGGTAGTCCGCACTTCCTAAAATGAAGTTATCGTGGTTACCCACAATGGAAACTGTAAAGGTATGCCACAAAAGGAAACTAAAGAAGATTAAGTAAAACATAAACATATTATATATCATATATAAATATAGTGACATCTTAATGGCCACCATTTAAGTTGTTATATGAGTGTTGAACAATCATCGTTTCGGGAGGCTGAAATTCGCCATCCACAGAAACAGTATGTTCTGTAATCATTTGATGTAGCTGTGGGTAAGTGTAGCTATAATTATTCATATAAAAACATCCTAGTATATTTAATATACTGGATTTGTTACCAAAGAAATGAATAAAAAGAGTTTAGGGGGTTGGAGAATCCAAATAAAACAAAAGAACACACGTAAGGAAATTACCTTAAAATCAGGTAACTCTTTTTTATTTGAGCTCAAAGGCTACCTTGGGAAGACTTATACCCAATTTGAGGCTTCTATGAGTACGATAGGGATGTGGAGAGGAAATCTTAGTAGGGTTTGGACGATCCAAAGGCTTTGGAAGTGTGGGTAAGGAGGTAGAAGAGGGGGCCTTTTATAAGAGGAGAGGAGGTGCACTCTTGGAAAGAAAAAAAATGTTACTTTATTTGAAAATGAGTTTCGAATTTAAAAGGTCCCACATTGATATAATTCGAGGATAAGGTGATATGGTTTCTAAATAATCCAATCCAATAGGTTTTTGACAAGTGTATGTTATAGTTTAAACATTATTATTTCATTTTATTTAAATCCTTTATTAATGAGGTAATCGCTGCATCATCATGATGTCATTTATAATTTAATTTATTTAATGTCTAAAAATTATAAAAAAAAATATCATGATTTAAGAAATATTTTTATCTTTCTAATGAATATTTATAGTCAAATTTATAACTTTTATAACCCCATTTAAAAATTGTTTTAGTGAAACATCTCATGCTTCTGACATTTTTATTTTAACTTTAAATAAAAAGTTATTTATGTCATTTTCCTACCAAAGTGTCTCCATGGGGTCGCCAATTTGACCCATGGATTTTCTTGGTCGTCCATGACTAATCCAATGAGGGTAGGACATGTTTCTAGGTCATTTAACATTATTAAAACATTATTTTTACCTTTAATTACACTAATTACCTCTAATCGCGATTAAAAACTTAAAAGTTACTATTCACCAAAAAATTATTTTAATCCCATTGAACTACATTTTACTTCTTAAGGAAAACCATGTATGTCAGATTTCTGAAATTCAAAATACAGAGGTGCTAAAATTTCATTTAAACAAAAAATCAGTTTCTTTAACTACCACTTAGTGGTTTCTATATTCATAAAAAATTGATGTTTTTCAGAAAATTACCCAAAATTCACCCAAAGCTATATTTGATATTCCAAATTCAAAAATGATGTCTACATTAAAAAATTCAAAATATATAAGTTGCATTAATAAATTTAATAATTAATTCCCACTGTCAGAGCAAATAGCGTGCTTTTATGAAACAATAAGTATCAAAATATTGACACTACTTTAAGTCTGATTTCAAAGTGAAATTAATTCCAATGACCACTATTTGATTAAATGGTAAAAATATATTCTAATTTTACATTAAAAACTATTAAAAAGATAATATAATCATATAAATAAATTATATTAAAAATATGTTTTGAATTAAAATACAAAATTTTTCACTATTCATTAAAAAAAATGTTATCGGAATGATACCAAAAATTTACACAAAGTAAATTTTGACGTCTCGATTTTAAAGAAGAATTTTATTTTGAAAAATATAACAAACAAAATTGTCAAAAAGTGGATTTGAAAGAGGTTCTCTATCAAAAGGCGGTTAATCGACCTTTTAATGAATATTAGAATGTTTACACTTAAGAATTGAATTCATTCACATTTTTAATCCTATAACATTTATTGTAAAAATTAAAAATATTTCACAAACATATATAATCATTTTTTAGTTCGTTCTGTTCATTCCTTCCATAACAATGGCTAAGTGTTAACTACCATTTAAAATATTATTTTATTATTAGAGTGCAACGTAAGATTCCCAAAAAAATCGTTGTTGCATATTGGGTACGCCATCGAGCATAGCGTCCCCTTTAAAGTAATATTAATATTTTATTCACAAATATAGATAAATATATAAATGTCATATTCTTTATTTACCTAGGGTGTTACACGTAGACCCAATTTTTTTTCTATGGTGGACCTTTGATAAGGATATAATTATTAAACAGTGATGATGAAATATATTCATCATAATACTTTTACAACATGACATGGAAATTATTTTTTTATATATAATTTTTTAAGAATCAACATTGTTCAACCTAAACTCTTTGACATAATGAATATTTCCATTACTAATGTCCTGAAAATTTTATTCTTAATAAATGATATTAAAATATACCATAAGTAAAAAGGATAAGAAATATTGCAATTTTACTACTATTAAAATACATTTATAATGGTGAACAGATATGAAAAGTATAATAATTAAGATATATAAAAAGTGTATCTATCATTATTGGGGTTTTTTACCACCAATAATGGATTATTTATTTACAATTGTTAGATGATAAAAACTGGGTAGTGTCCAAGGGAAAATCTATAATGAAATCTATTAATTATTTCTAATGTGTATTACTGATTATTTTTGGGGAACAATCATGATTTACAAACACACTATGAATGATAACATGGATAGGAGGGAATATTTATTAGACTAGTGAACCTGAATATTGTAACAAATATAAAATATAGACATATCTCAACATGATTAAATCCATTACAATCAAGTTGTGATATCATAGTTGAAGTAATATACGAATCAAATATGGGATTATGAAATGTAATGATGAAAAATAAAAAATTTATATCCAATAACATGATTAAAACAATCCCACACATTTAATAGAGTCATAAGTTATTTCCTTCACATTGATAATAATGGGTAATTATCTATATGTTGTGAAGTGTATAATATATACTGATCCCAAGAGCCTCAAATATTTTTTCATATAAAAGGATCTCAATATGTACTATCGAAAATGGTTTGAGGTCATCATGAATAATAAGTAGTTTATCCACTACCATTGTAAGAAAGTTAATAAAGTTTCATATTCTCTTATTAGAAAGGATCATGTCAATTTAATAATTATTATAATTGATATGTATCCAATATCTATATAAATGTGATGCATGGAAATATGTATCATATAATATTGAACAATATAATTAAATTATAAAAAAATAATTACCCCTTTTATAGAATATAAATTTTTCTCTAAGAGATAATGAAAAAATTTAGATTAATTTGGAATCTATCATAAATGTATAATCCTTATAGTTCAAAATTGATAATGGTGGTTTCGTTAGATTTGGTTTACTACCACATGTAAATTTTAATGATGATATTAATTGGTATATTATCAATGGATCACATAGCATATCTCTCACCATCCACTTATGGAGAAAATATTTACCCAAATATCTGGAAACACTATTTTTGGGACAATATGAATGATAAGATCATTAAATAAACATAAAAGTCACTGATTTGTCATAATGTGAAGGTTTGATGACAAAAAAAGTTAGGGCTGGAGGAAAACATTACCTATAACAACATTGAAATTAATAAACATCACCATAGTCATTTTCACTAGAAAACCAATGAAATCCAATGGAAATAAGGATATATGTGTTGTTGTGAATATTCTTACAAGGAGTAATAATGTTATTTAAATTCATGGTGACATCAAACATGAGAAGCTTTGTGATTATGGATTTTAAATTTGGTGAGTCTAAATAATGTACAATAGTTAATTGTATCTGATTATCATAGAAGATTAACCATCATGTTTTGGAAAACAACATGATCTAAACACTGATCTAATATTTAGTATGTCTTATAATGGTGAAACATATGAAATGATTCACTAGACTATTTAGATACTAGAATAAATGTTTATATCCTTTTCAATTTACATAAAATGAGGATTAGAAATCATATTGCAATGGTCAAATTATAAAACAAAAATAGCTTCCAATCATAGATTCAAATTCCACTATTTGAATACCTTTTATGATAAATAACGTATATAACTAACATGTAAGGTTTAATTATCTTGAAATACAATGGTGGGACATCAAATTATGGAAGTAAATGTAGAAATCATGAACACAATTCAATAGAACATTAGGGATTCCCAATGATTATGAAAGAGTTTTGTTTAAAATAACTGATGGGAAATAGGGTTTAATAATTTAAAGAAGATATTACTATATATAAATATACAGAAGAGATTCCTGAAATCTAGAAATAATGGAATTTTATGACATAGGTACATCAACCACTTTTAGTTTATTAATTGCATCAATTTTGTGGCCCATCTACTAAAAATACTATAGACAATGTCCCAAGTACATTATAAATTACATGTATTCCTACATAGGATGTTCATAAAATATAACTTTCATGAACTAAATTTAGATTCCATACATATATAAAATTATCTCTCTAATATTGTGAAACCAGTGAGGTTATTAGACTATAGATATAATTTTTGTCAGAGTAGGAAAACTCACATAGTGAAGGTGAATTGGTGACACCGTAAGTATGAGAAGGATACATGAAAAGTAGTGGAATAAATTATGGAGAAGTAACCTAACATATATTAACCTTAGTATAAAAGTAAATTTTGTTGGGGGAAATTAAAATTTGTTGAAGAATTTAATGAACATGAATTTTATTTATGAAATTTTCCTTTTTATATTAATTCAATGTATTACATTAAACACACATAACATTGATAAACCAAAAGAAAATTATTCTAATAAATAATAATGATATATTTTTTATAATGTAATCAAATAATACTTCTAAATATTATTTTAGTGTAATAAATAGTAATTAACAAAATAATATTTTGAAAATTAGGATTGTCTCAATCCTACAAAATTACCTCTCTCAAGAATAAAGCTATAAAAATAAATCATTATATTAATGGTAAAATATATTTTTTGAATATGAATGTAAATATAATATTTTGTGAAAATATATGTGGTAAAAAAATAATTGTAATAAAAGGTATTTACTATAATTTGGGACCACTTATGATCAATATAAATGAAACTGTTGGAATAGATGTGTTAATTTTTATAATAGTAATATGACCAATAGAATATTAGAATAACCTAGGGAATTATAAAAAAATAGTTATGTATAATATAATATGATAATATAATATCTTTTAATGATGGTAGAATAATATAAATGTAACATAAATCATAAATTCAGAATCGATATTTTTTTAAAACATAAATAATTTATTTTGAATTTAATAATCAATATAAAGATTCAAAATAAATCTTATAATCCTAATATTTTTGGATGAATTTAGATTTGTTATTATTATTATTTTTTGAAAATTTTATTTATCATATGTAATTTCTAAATTGGTAATAAATTAAATTAAAATATTCATAAAATTATATTTTGAATAAGTGATTATTTTTAATAAAAAACTTTTATCTCATGACTAAAAAATTAATTTCATGAAATTAATTCTTTTTTTTAAATATAAACTTTGTTAAATGGTTTGGGTTAGATTTTTGTATTTTTAATAAAGTGATGAAATTTTTTGAGTTGTGAAATATGAAAATTTATGATATTTAACATAATATGTAAAATACATGAATTTTTGAGTTGTGGATGATGAAAGAATCCATATTTTTATATAAAAATTATCCAGTTAATACATATAATTTAAAAAATAAATATTATTTATATTATTAATCCAAAAAAATAAACTATTATATATATTTATCTAATCCACCCCTCCCCCTTATAACTACCACCCCTCAGCACACCTTACCCTCAAACCATATAAGAATTTATGATTTCAAAATGCATGAAAACTCTCTCTTAACAATTATCCAAATATAAACTATCTATTTTCTATAAAATAAAAATATCTTAGTGTTACTGAAGGGGTCATTGATGGAGGTTATATAAAAGAGGTATCATCCTCAAAATACCTCTTTTAATTTAGTTTTTTTATCTACATTATGCTAAAAAACATCATAAAAATATAAAAACAAAAAAAATCTATTAAATATTATATAATTCTGAATTTATAATGGATTATATTCTATCATCCCATTTTTCACATATCTAGTAATTCAATGATAAATAAAACCACAGTAAATGTTCTACTGGTTAATGAATTTTTTGGATGATGAGATTTCATTTTTGAATAATGAAATAATGGATGGATTTAATTCCCATATACATGTTATAAAAGATGTAATTATCTATATTATATGTGGTCTCACAATATATTACGATTATTCTTCTAAAAATTAAATAAAATGAAATTAATTGTGATTTCTAAAAAATAATGAAAAATAAACTATGAATTTGTCATTAATGATTCTATAAATTGATTATCCAAATGTCAGAAAAAATGATAAACTGGAATATTTATCCTTTTTTATGTTCATTTATACTATTTCATTTCTATTGATTAATTACCATTTAAAATTTACTTTCAAAATTATAAATAGGATTAGTTTCCATGATACCTTGAAACAAGTTCCCAAAGAACAAGGAAATTAACCACTTTACACACTTAAATGGACCTTAATAAAATTAATAAAATTATAATAATGTATGAATATGGTAAATAGGTTCATAAATAAATAAATATTGAATGAAATTTGATAACCCTTGATGACAGTAGTGTTTCATAATTCATCTGGCAAATAGGTAATAGATATCTATAAAACATCACATTTCCTTTGGGGAATG
The DNA here is from genome assembly GCA_963277665.1 of Viscum album. Classification (NCBI taxonomy): domain Eukaryota; kingdom Viridiplantae; phylum Streptophyta; class Magnoliopsida; order Santalales; family Viscaceae; genus Viscum; species Viscum album. The sequence continues at coordinate 1,766,365,934 of OY728152.1, forward strand.
ATCTATCTCCCATAAACTCAATTTACATAATCATTATTCATATTTTAACATAGTATATTCTGATTATTTGATACACAAAAAAAGCACACACACACAAATATATATATCAGTGAATACTTATTTTATATAGAAATACATGTTTTGAATGTTTACGTTCTCTATTCCTCTTGATAACAAAACCTAATTAAATTGAAGTACTATATTTATTACACCAATTAAAGTAAAGTAAATAATATTTTTAAATGAACCAATATTTTCTATCGTAAATAATTCATACATGGAAAATTATTTATCTAATTTTTATTCTTATGGAAATAATTATTATTTTATCCTATTTAAATACTCAATTAAATTCCCTAAACCCGCACAGAAGTGGAGCATTTATAAAATTAACTAAAAACTATTTTTCATGTTTTCACATGATTTAGATAGTTTTAATCATTATATATTCTTATATTTTATCAATTATTGTCTAAAAATGATTTAAATCCATTTTATCAGGTATATCATTAAGATAATCTATTGGATTATGCCTCAAGAAATGATTATTAAACCCATTTCATTTTATGCATAACCATTATGTTTATTTTTTTTGTTTGATGTTATAATGTGTAAAAGTATTAATAAACATACTATTATATGTTCAAGTAGATATCGCTCAATTTAATTGATTAATTTTTTACCAGAAGACATACATTATAGGATTATCTAGTAAACCTAATCCATTATGGTAAAATGTCCACCCATTAATGTTGTCTTGGTATTTATCCTAGACTACTATTTATGTAATGTATTATGGTGTTTCAAATTTATTTTAATTCAATGATATTATTATTCCATGTTCTATATGATATTACTCAATATGATTACTCATTATCCTAGACTTTTTAGTTATTATGTTATTACATCTAACTCATTATATATGTTTTATTTCAATGTTATTTTCACAAAGTGGGATTTTTATCTCATCCCTTTTTCCAAAATATTCCCCTGGTATTCCAATTATGTTTCAAGAGATGAAAGCTAATAGGATCTCAAAATGCATATGATATAAATTATGTTTTCATATCGTTTCCGGTTTTTAAAAAATTTATCTAGTTTTATAAAACAAATTCATTCGAATAAATAATTTCTACATAATGGTTAATTATGCATAATATAATGTAATAGTATGTTTAAATTTATAGGGGGCATGTATATTCATAAAGAGTCTCACAACCCAATGACATACTTTTTTAACATCATTGAATGTATCTATACAACCATTATATTTTAAACAAAAAATTGAAATTTATGTATAGAAAACATTCATTCAGACCATATGGTAGTCATATCATATGAAATAGTCATATTAATAACTAAGGTAATATAAATGTATATAAGGTTGACCTTGAATGAATCGTAAGGGTGGAATATAAACTATAAATACTGATTATATCTTAATTAATAGGAAAAACATGAGTATATGAGTAATAATACATTGACATATCTTGATAACGTATGTGAAATAACATAATTGGTCATTACACTCACAACATAAGAATATATCTCTAAATAAATATCATTGAATACATTGATTAAAAACATATAATGAACCTGAAATCAATACATAAAAATGAATCATGTCATTAAAACATATAGTGTCATAATCAGTTGTATTTTATTATAATAAGGAAGATTTTATAGATTTATTTGAAGAAATATATGCATAAGAAAACAATGTGACCAAAAAATTTATGTCCACTATTTAAATTTAATAAAAATTTCTTTTATTCTGATGAATTGGTTTTATAAAGAAATCATAGTATGTCCTTGATTAATTATGACATGATATATAAAACAATTACCAATTCATTATAGGGTGACATAGGATGCCCCCAATAATCCTAATTTCAAATTAGTGTCACATAATATAAAATAATTCATCTAATAATAAACAACCCTTTTGATGTAAAATGGGTTTCAGTGCATTGAAAATGATATCATATTAAATAAATGATCATTTGATACCAAAAACATAATAACCAACATAATACATATTATATGGTCTGTGAGCTAATAAAATAATGTAGAAATATGCATTAAAAAATGAACGATAAGAAAAAAATATTAATTTTCATTTAATAAATTTCTTAATATAATTTTAGTAATACATGATTTTCAAGTCACATTATTAAATCCTTTTTTCGAAATAATGAATAAAAAATTTTAATTTTTTTTAATAAATTACAATAATGGGACTATAGAAATATAAATTTCATACGGAAAATTATTATGAAAATTGGAATAATATATGATCATTGACTGGAAAAGCCTTTATAATACTTGAGAAGAAATTTATTGTAAACCCACATAATTAAAAAGTCATCAAAAATTTCATTTATAAATAAGTTTAAATATAAGGATAATTAGATATAAAATATAGTTTATTTTAAAATCTTTAATGTATAAAATTGGCAGAATGTAAAAAATATTTATATGTAGGGAAAATCCCTTAAAATTTGATGGAATTATTCTCATTAAAATTAAATTTCCAAAAAACCATACATACATCAAGATTAATTCCTTGGTGTGAAAGAAGAATTCCATGAAAAAAATATGGTAATACAAAAAAAAATTATTATATCTCATATTTGATAATATTATAGATGGATTTAGATAAATTGATGTGATTGTGACTCAAGGGAGTGATTGGAGTCCCAAAAATAAGTTGACATTACTCTTGCCTGGTCCAATATAATCTAACCACTAGTATAAAAAAACTATAATAATCACATATTTATGAAGATTATTTATTTCTATATAATTATATAATATACTATTTTATTTATTCATTACATTTTTATAAGTTAATCAATATCATTTTTTAATAAATGGAGCTAGAAATCATATTTATTTTGATCTCATTTTCAAAGGTTATGTTTTTCATCATTATTCAAAAAAACCATTATTATTATATTAATATATCCACTATAAATTAGGTTCTAACATTATTTATGAAATTATAATGTTATTCCTTTTGTGTTTTTTCTATTTTTTTATGATTAAATCAAATACGAGGTCATATTGGTGAGTTGTGTCACGACCCGACCTCGGGGCTCGTGCCGTGACTACCCCAAGCCCGCCTTCCATAGGCCAGGGGCTGGCGACTAGCACCAAGGCGTAAAATCCCGGTAAACAGGGAAGGCATTGCCTTTATAAGTAACAACCACCACATAGTCAGCAAGCAGAAAGTAACTACCAAGTGCAGAAAAGTAAAGGGGGCCAGAAATACAAGCCCAACTGTAAAGTACAACTGTAAAAGTAAAGAACAGCAACTGAAGAAAAAACGGCGGCCTCGTGTCGTCCACTGGCAATCCCACCTGAAGGGTGGGTACAGATAGCCTCCAGGCTCCTCGGGTCCCACGTCCGCTCCGAGCACGTCCCGTCCAGTGGTCCACCTCCGGGTACTGTCCTGCTCCACGCCCCAACCGTGATCAGCGTTGTCCGTCGTCTGCATCCAACACAACAAGGTGCGGGCATAGCCCGTGCAGGGGTGAGTATAAGCTACTCAGTAAGGACCCCGAGACCCCCGAAGGTCTCCCGAAATCCACAAAGGATATAGCACAAAAGAAAGATGCAATCACGAAGTAACATCTGACTCGACTTAGGTATATGCCCATACATATACCTAAGTCCCCAATTCTAGCTCTGCTCACGTGCTCAAGAACAACTCAATCCACGCAGAAAAGAAAGACTCAAATCCACAAGGAGAGTAAACAGTAAATCCACAAAGGATAGTTCAACACAATCCACAAAGGAGAGTAACATAAGATTCAGCTCAACCAGGTATACTTTTTCAGATGACGTCAAAGATGATCACTGATCCATCTAAGTCGTCGGACCCACGAAGGATCGATAGGTACTAACCCCCGCAAAAGACCCACATAGGATCGGGCTCACACAGAACCTGTAGGCAGTGGCTCACACAGAACCGGTAGTAAGGACCCACATAGGATCGGGCTCACACAGAACCTGTAGCACTGATCCACGTAGGATCGCTGAGTGCAGTAGTCGACGCAGTCCACTGAGGATCTCTGCACAGTCGTCACCGCAGTCCACGAAGGATCTCTGCTCTGCCGTCGCCGCAGTCCATGGAGGATCTCTGCTCTGCCGTCGCCGCAGTCCACGGAGGATCTCTGCTCTGCCGTCGTCGCAGTCCACGGAGGATCTCTGCTCTGTCGTCGAAGTCACAGCCAGCGCTAGGGTTCCCGCACATAGCGAGCTCGTTTAGGAGGGTCCGCTCCACGAGCCGAGAGGCTGATACATCAACTGACACGTAGTCCGAAGTTGATGTATCCAAAAGTTCCGTAATGACAACAGGATCTCAACGCAACAGACGGCGCGTCAATCGGATGCCCGGTCTGAGAGTTATTGGCATTTTCGTCCTAGGGGCCCGGTTGGTTTTTAGGGCAAAACCAACCTGACCGTACTCCTCCTGTGTCCGATCCTCGGGCGGAGTATGCCAAAAGTTCTGTCTCACTTAGAGGAAACTACCACAGCTGACGGTACGTCGATCGGACGTCCGTAGCTCAAGTTATGAGCGTTTCCGCTCCGAGGGCCCGGTTGGTTTCGTGTACGAACCAACCCGTCCGAACCCAAAGTCTTCCAAAACCTTGAGTGTAATATACCGAAACGACCGTATCTATCCAAGGATCGCGTAGCCACTGACGGTTCGTCAATCGGAGGTCCTAGGCCCAAGATATGAGCGAAAGACCGAAGAAGGCCCGAAAACGGGGGTTCTGGGTCCGGGGCGACCCGGCCCGAACCACCCCTGGGTCGGCCGAACCGGGTAGGCCCGAACCGGGTCGGACCGACCCGGATAGGCCGGGTCCGGTCCGGCCTGGGCGCGGCCCGGCCGACCGGACCGGCCGGCTCGGCTTCGGCCGAGCGGCCGAAGAGGCGCCGCGGGTTTGACCCGCGGCTTAGGTGGAACGCGGCCCCGTGGGGGGGGGGGGGGGGGCTGTCACGCGGATGCGGCCGGGCCGCCGCGTCCCTCCCCGGTTCCGCGCGGCCGTGGAATCGGCCACCGCCGCCGCGGCTTCAGCCGCGGCGGATCTCCTCCACGGCAGCGCGGCTTCAGCCGCCTTCCGCGGGCCGCCGGAGTTGCTCCGGTGGCCCGTTTTGCCTCCCGTCTGCGCCATTGCTCCTCCCGGGGGCCGATCTTCACTGCGGGATCAACGGATCGCCCTTGATGCACGGTTCGTCGTCGTCCTCCAAATCCGCACAACAAAAGATCGGCGGAGGGTTTTCGGGTCTTGTTCGTTAGACCCGCACCCTCCGCGTTAGTCATAAACAACGGGAGGAAAAGAAAATAATCAACAACAATTTTAAATAAATTAAAATTGTTCGTAGATCAGGTTCTTTACGTTAAAAGAAAAAAACACGGGAAATAAAAATATTCCAATCAACCCTTACTTTGTCGTCGTCGTCGGACGAGAGGTCGTCGCGGAATTGCTCGTCGCGGAAAGAAGGGGGATCGTCGCGTCGTCGCGGTATCCGGCGTCGAGTCGCCAATCTCCGGATCAAGATCAAACGGATTTAATTAATTAAATCCGTTGTCATTGAAATTAAAAAAAAGGGAGAAATAAACGATTCGTTTCTCACCTTAATTGCCGAACGAGGATCGGCCGCGAAAGAAGAGGCGTCGCCGAAGAACGTCGCGGGTAGAACTCGTCGACGTCGCAGATCACGGTGTGTGTCGTCGAATTCTGGTCGCCGGCGTTCTTCGCGTTCTTCGCGTTGTTCGCGTTCTTCGCGTTCTTCGCGAGGAGGGGAGATGAAGAAACAAAGATCCTCTCAAATCCTTTCAAAGGATTTTTAGGTTGGTCTTATTTTATAAACATGTCAACAAACGCAAAAGCGTAAGTAACGACCCATCAGTTCGTTGAATTAATTCAACGAGCGAAACAGCCCATTTAATTCACGAAATAAACCGCTCAATTAAATGGTCTGTTAAGAAATAAAGAAAACGCGTCGGTTGACTTTTCAGTTACTTTGACGGGTTTTCGCGGGTGCGTTACTTAGCGAAAGAAACAGCGGGGCTCGTGCGGGCCCCACCGTACAAATATCCTAACAAGGGGTAGGATATTTCCGGATAGCAACCTATCCGCTTTAACTCAGTTCAAGTGGCTTCCAAGCGGCTCCCAAGCAGCTTAAGTGAAATAAAATAAAGTTGTCGCACAAATTTATTTTATTTCTGACTTAAAGCCCCGAAATTTAAAAACCACGTCTGAGCAAACGCAACTCCGGAAGAGGCGTTTCTAAGAAATTACCGGCGCTGCGATTTCATCGGTGCCCTCAGAATTTGATTCCGGGCACCGGTTCAAAAGATAGAAAAACCCGCTCGTCCGTTCACTGAACGTACCTGACCCAAACTTCGGAAATTGATTCCGGGCACACCAGGCCTCGGAATCAGGTGCCGTCTGAAGCTGCGCTCTTGTAAAATTTCAAAGAAAATTAAGAAAAAAATTTCCTTGAAATTTGCGGGTCTTTACATTACTCCCACCTCAGGGCTTTACGTCCCCGTAAAGATACATAAAAAACTAGGGGAACAAATGGGGGTACTGAGCACGCATCTGAGCCTCCCGCTCCCAAGTTCTCTCCTGGAGGTTCCCGTGCTGCCATCTGACGCGCACAAGAGGAATCGACCGCCCACGTAGGACCCGCTCCTGTCGATCCTCGATCTCCACTGGGACCTCCGCAAAAGTCGCCCCATCGTCCACGTCCAGCTCCCCAAAGTCGATGATGTGCGTCGGGTCGTGCACGTATCTCCTCAGCTGAGACACGTGGAAGACGTCGTGCACCCGGTGCAACTGAGGTGGTAGAGCCAGGCGATAAGCCACCTCTCTTATCCTGCTGAGGACCTGGAAAGGCCCGATGAAGCGTGGAGACAACTTTCTGTCTCGGCCAAATCTCCGTAAACCACGTCGAGGTGAGACACGCAAAAAGACGTGGTCGCCATCCTCGAACTCCAGTGGCCTTCGCCTCCTGTCAGCATATGACTTCTGCCGGCTCTGAGCTGTCCTCATCCTCTCCTGGATGATCTGGACCTTCTCTGTCGTGGCTCGGACCGTCTCTGGTCCCACGAGTGCTGACTCCCCAGGGTCTGTCCAGCACAACGGTGATCTGCAGGGTCTGCCGTACAACGCCTCGTATGGTGCCATCCTGATGGTGGAGTGGTAGATGTTGTTGTACGCGAACTCCACCAAGGGTAGGTGGTCCTCCCAGCTGCGACCAAAGTCGAGAACACATGCACGGAGCATGTCCTCGAGTGTCCGTATGGTCCTCTCAGTCTGACCATCCGTCTGAGGGTGGAAGGCTGTGCTCAGATGGAGCCGCGTCCCGAACGCCTCCTGCAACCCCTTCCAAAGCCGGGAAGTGAAACGAGCATCTCGATCGGAGACGATAGACGATGGCACACCGTGAAGCCGTACGATCTCCTGGACGTAAAGACGTCCCAAGCTGTCCACTGAGCCCTGCTCTCTGATGGGTAAGAAGTGTGCCGACTTGGTGAGTCGGTCGACAATCACCCAAATGGAGTCGTGACCTCTGGAAGTGCGTGGAAGTCCAGTCACGAAGTCCATAGATATGCCGTCCCACTTCCACTCCGGGACCTCCAAGGGCTGTACCAAGCCTGCTGGTACCTGATGCTCTGCCTTCACCTGCTGGCAGGTGAGGCATCGTGAAACGAACTCTGCCACAACTTTCTTCATGCCCGGCCACCAGTACTGTCGCCTGAGATCCTGGTACATCTTCGCCACTCCGGGATGCACCGCCAAGGGAGAAGTGTGAAACTCTCTCAGCACCTCCTCTCGTAAAGCGACTGGTACGAAGGTACGTCCTCTGAAAAGAATGTCGTGCTCTGCTCCAAGGGAGAAGCCATCAGGCGCCTGACCTGAGGATATCAGTGCACGCCGGGTCTCACAGTCAGCGTCCCCACGCTGAGCCTCTCTGACCCGCTGTAGAAGTGGAGGAGAGACTGTGAGAGACTGAAGAAAGGCTGCTCCGTCTCTATCCACGAAGGATATCTGTAAGGAGGCTAGCTGCTTCGTCGCCTCCTCAAGTAGCTGAATGCCCGTCCTCCTGCTGAGGGCATCGGCTACCACGTTCCCCTTCCCAGGAGTATAGACTATCTCAAAGTCATAGTCCTGGAGGAACTCAAGCCATCTCCGCTGTCTCAGGTTCAGGTCCTTCTGAGAGAAGATATAACTGAGACTCTGGTGGTCAGAAAAGACTGTGAAGCGCTCGCCCATCAGATAGTGCCACCAAGTCTTCAGAGCGAAGACCACTGCTGCTAACTCCAGGTCATGAGTGGCGTAGTTCTGCTCATGCGGCCTCAACTGACGTGATCCGTAGGCGATCACGGCCCGCTCCTGCATCAGGACGCACCCGAGTCCATTCCCTGATGCATCGCAGTAAACTACGTATCCAACTCCCTCCTCAGGCAACCTCAAGATAGGTGCGCTGGTCAATCTCTGTCTCAGCTCCTGGAAGCCCTGCTAACATCTGTCTGACCACACAAAGGGTTTCCCCTTCTTTGTCAAGGCTGAGAGTGGTGTCGCAACTCTGGAGAAGTCCGGCACAAATCTCCGATAGTATCCGGCTAAGCCCAAGAAACTCCGCACCTCTGTCACGCTCTTGGGTGGCTCCCAAGCTAGCACTGCCTCGATCTTCGCGGGATCCACTGCAACTCCCGCCTCAGAGATGACGTGCCCCAAGAAATGGACCTCACGTAACTAGAACTGGCATTTTGAGATCTTTCCATAAAGCTGGTGCTCTCGGAGTGTGTCTATCACAACTCGTAGGTGGTAGGCATGCTCCTCCTCAGTCGTCGAGTATACCAAAATGTCATCAATGAAGACCACGAAAAATAGGTCGAGGTATGGCTGGAAGATCCTGTTCATGAGGCTCATGAACACTGCTAGAGCATTGGTTACGCCGAACGGCATAACCAAGAACTCATAATGGCCATACCGACACCTGAAGGCCGTCTTCTGCACGTCCTCATCTCGAACTCTGAGCTGATGATAGCCTGACCGGAGGTCTATTTTCGAGAACCACCGCGCTCCCCTGAGCTGATCGAAGAGGTCATCAATCCGTGGCAGCGGATACTTGTTCCTCACTGTCACCTGGTTCAGGCGACGATAGTCGACACACAGTCGCAAGCTCCCGTCCGCCTTCTTGGCGAACAAAATCGGGGAAGCCCAGGGTGAAACACTGGGTCGGATAAACCCCTTGCTCTGCAAGTCCTCCAACTGTACCCGCAACTCTCGAAGCTCGGCGGGGGCCATCCGATATGCTGGAGTAGATATCGGGGCTGTCCAGGGGTACAAGTCGATGTAAAAGTCTACCTCTCAACGAGGAGGTAGCCCTGGAACGTCGTCGGGAAAGACGTCCACGTACTGGTCCATCACTGCAGGAAAAACTGGACTCTGCACGTCCACTGCTCCTAGGATGAGGCTAGCCAACTGATGATAGATGGGCTGCACTCTCCTCCGCGGAAGTCCATCTTGTGCTGCAAAGGTTCCCTTCTCGCCGGTGAAGGTAAACCTGCTCCGGTCGGTGCGAACACATCGCACCTTGCGCCTAAAACAGTCGATCTGGACATGAACCGTGGATAGCCAATCCATGCCCAAGATGACGTCGTAAGGCCTCGACGCCGCTACAAGGAGATCCCAGCCGAAGCTCTCGCCTCCTAGAGTAAGCTCACACTGCCGGCACCAGTGCGTAATCGTCGAGTCTGCTCCCGTAGGAGTCTCTAGCCGTAAGGATCGAGCCAACGGCTCAGTCGGAATCTCCGAGCTCCGAACAAGGGCAGAGGCTATGATAGAGTGACTCGCTCCTGTGTCTATAAGTACTGTAGCAAGGGTGGAATAGACACAGATCGTACCTCAAATCAACTCTGGCATGTCGGGGTCGTAGGCCTCCACTGCCTGGAGCTGGGGCTGTCCCTGCCCGCCAGCTCCCTGTGGTCGAGGTGGCCCTCCTGGTGGTGGTGGGGGTAGATCCTGGAAGCGTCGCCCACCACCCGCTGCTCGGCCAGCTCCTCTGCCTCGTCCGCCTCCTCCCTGCGGACCGCCACGGTCGACCCTCTGCCTCTGCCTGGGTGGCCCCTCCACCGTCTGCTACTCCTCTGGTCGGCGAGTCGGGCAGTCACGAGCCATGTGACCCTACCCGCCGCAGGAGTAGCACAGCCTGCCTCTCGGAAGGCTGGCACTCCGCTGTGTGCCTCGCACTGCTGAGCCGGTGTCCTGAGGCCGTCTGCATGGGGGTCTGGTCTGCCTGGACCCGAGAGTCATCTGTCGGCTACCTGCTACCGAAGACTCAGCTACCTGCCGCCCTGCGCTAGGTCTCGCCGCTGAAGAAGGCTATGCCAGGAAGCTCTCGATCAGGAGAGCTCGCTCCAGCACTCCCGCCTGGGTCGGAATGCTGAGGGAGATCAGCGACGCCCGAATCTCCTGCCGCAAGCCTTGCTCGAAGGTCCGGGCCCGGAAGAAGGGGTCCCGTACCATGTCGGTCGAGTAGCGAGATAGGTCAGTGAACCTCGCCGCGTACTGAGCGACCGTCATGATGCCCTGGCGCAGCTGGAGAAGCTCTTGGATGCGCACGGCTCGGAGGGTGGCCGGGACGAACTCAGAGCGGAAGAGGCTCTCGAAGTCCGCCCAGAGCAAGGATGCCTCATCGTGAACCTGGAGCATCAAGCTCCACCATCGTCCTGCCGCCGCCTGCAGGTGGCTCGCCGCGAGAATCACCATGAGATCTGCTGGTGTCCTCACTAGCCTAAAGATCCGTACCACCGCCTCTAGCCAGTCCTCGGCGGCCTGGGGGTCCGCCTCACCACGAAACCTGGGCGGTCGCTGGCTCTGAAACTCATGCAGTTCCCTGAGGCGACGTGCATCGTCAGCGTCTGGTACTGGTAGCATCGGTGGCTCGGCGGGTAAAGCTACCGCCGGTGCCACTGCTGGCAAAGGGCCCTGCACCGAGGCCTCGTCGCTCGGTGGGCTGCCGTCGCGCCCTACACTCGGAACCCTAGCTGGCTGTCGTCGCGGGGCCATCCCGAAAATGAGAACAAGAGCACCACAGTCAGAACAGTATACCTGGTGAGCTGGCACAAGTAATCACAAGGAAAACTTGAGACTTTCATAAAGCAGATCAGTATACCCGGTGAGCTGACACAAGTAATCACAAAGAAAACTTGGAACACACAAGCAATCAATGTTTCCATGCATTAAGTCGGAAATCAGGAGTCAGGGTCCTGGTGTACGGATACGTCGGCCGCCGCACCAACACTGGGCTCCCTGAACTGATAACCACACTCAATACACTAAACACTATTGCTTCATATAGAAAGAAAAGACGATCAGAGTCTGCGGTAGAACCGACCACCTCTGATACCAATTTGTCACGACCCGACCTCGGGGCTCGTGTCGTGACTACCCCAAGCCCGCCTTCCATAGGCCAGGGCCTGGCGACTAGCACCAAGGCGTAAAATCCCGGTAAACAGGGAAGGCATTGCCTTTATAAGTAACAACCACCACAGAGTCAGCAAGCAGAAAGTAACTACCAAGTGCAGAAAAGTAAAGGGGGCCGGAAATACAAGCCCAACTGTAAAGTACAACTGTAAAAGTAAAGAACAGCAACTGAAGAAAAAACGGCGGCCTCGTGTCTTCCACTGGCAATCCCACCTGAAGGGTGGGTACAAATAGCCTCCAGGATCCTCGGGTCCCACGTCCGCTCCGAGCACGTCTCGTCCAGTGGTCCACCTCCAGGTACTGTCCTCCTCCACTCCCCAACCGTGATCAGCGCTGTTCGTCGTCTGCATCCAACACAACAAGGTGCGGGCATAGCCCGTGCAGGGTTGAGTATAAGCTACTCAGTAAGGACCCCGAGACCCCCGAAGGTCTCCCGAAATCCACAAAGGATATAGCACAAAAGAAAGATGCAATCACGAAGTAACATCTGACTCGACTTAGGTATATGCCCATACATATACCTAAGTCCCCAATTCTAGCTCTGCTCACGAGCTCAATAACAACTCAATCCACGCAAAAAAGCAAGACTCAAATCCACAAGGAGAGTAAACAGTAAATCCACAAAGGATAGTTCAACACAATCCACAAAGGAGAGAAATATAAGATTCAGCTCAACCAGGTATACTTTTTCAGATGACGTCAAAGATGATCACTGATCCATCTAAGTCGTCGGACCCACGAAGGATCGATAGGTACTAACCCCCGCAAAAGACCCACATAGGATCGGGCTCATACAGAACCTGTAGGCAGTGGCTCACACAGAACCGGTAGTAAGGACCCACATAGGATCGGGCTCACACAGAACCTGTAGCACTAATCCACGTAGGATCGCTGAGTGCAGTAGTCGACGCAGTCCACTGAGGATCTCTGCACAGTCCTCGCCGCAGTCCACGAAGGATCTCTGCTCTGCCGTCGCCGCAGTCCACGGAGGATCTCTGCTCTGCCGTCGCCGCAGTCCACGGAGGATCTCTGCTCTGCCGTCGTCGCAGTCCACGGAGGATCTCTGCTCTGTCGTCGAAGTCACAGCCAGCGCTAGGGTTCCCGCACATAGCGAGCTCGTTTAGGAGGGTCCGCTCCACGAGCCGAGAGGCTGATACATCAACTGACATGTAGTCCGAAGTTGATGTATCCAAAAGTTCCGTAACGACAACAGGATCTCAACGCAACAGACGGCGCGTCAATCGGATGCCCGGTCTGAGAGTTATTGGCATTTTCGTCCCAGGGGCCCGGTTGGTTTTTAGGGAAAAACCAACCCGACCGTACTCCGCCTGTGTCCGATCCTCGGGCAGAGTATGCCAAAAGTTCCGTCTCACTTAGAGGAAACTACCACATCTGACGGTACGTCGATCGGACGTCCGTAGCTCAAGTTATGAGCGTTTCCGCTCCGAGGGCCCGGTTGGTTTCGTGTACGAACCAACCCGGCCGAACCCAAAGTCTTCTGAAACCTTGAGTGTAATATACCGAAACGACCGTATCGATCCAAGGATCGCGTAGCCGCTGTCGGTTCGTCAATCGGAGGTCCCAGGCCCAAGATATGGGTGAAAGACTGAAGAAGGCCCGAAAACGGGGGTTCTGGGTCCGGGGCGACCCGGCCCGAACCACCCCTGGGTCGGCCGAACCGGGTCGGCCCGACCCGGCCGGACCCGGCTAGGCCGGGTCCGGTCCGGCCTGGGCGCGGCCCGGCCGCCCGGACCGGCCGGCTCGGCTTCGGCCGAGCGGCCGAAGAGGGGCCGCGGGTTTGACCCGCGGCTTAGGTGGAACGCGGCCCCGCGGGGGGGGGGGGGGGGGGGCGCCTGTCACGCAGACGCGGACGAGCCGCCGCGTCCCTCCCCGGTTCCGCGCGGCCGCGGAACCGGCCGCCGCCGCCTTCCGCGGGCCACCGGAGTTGCTCCGGTGGCCCGTTTTGCCTCCCGTCTGCGCCATTGCTCCTCCCGGGGGCCGATCTTCACTGCGGGATCAACGGATCGCCCTTGCCGCACGCTTCGTCATCGTCCGCCAAATCCGCAAAACAAAAGATCGGCGGAGGGTTGCCGGGTCTTGTTCGTTAGACCCGCACCCTCCGCGTTAGTCATAAACAACGGGAGGAAAAGAAAATAATCAACAACAATTTTAAATAAATTAAAATTGTTCGGAGATCAGGTTCTTTACTTTAAAAGAAAAAAAACACGGGAAATAAAAATATTCCAATCAACCCTTACTTTGTCGTCGTCGTCGGACGAGAGGTCGTCGCGGAATTGCTCGTCGCGGAAGAAGGGGGATCGTCGCGTCGTCGCGGTATCCGGCGTCGCGTCGCCAATCTCCGGATCAAGATCAAACGGATTTAATTAATTAAATCCGTTGTCATTGAAATTAAAAAAAAGGGAGAAATAAATGATTCGTTTCTCACCTTAATTGCCGAACGAGGATCGGCCGCGGAAGAAGAGGCGTCGCCGAAGAACGTCGCGGGTAGAGCTCGTCGACGTCGCAGATCACGGTGTGCGTCGTCGAATTCCGGTCGCCAGCGTTCTTCGCGTTCTTCGCGTTCTTCGCGTTCTTCGCGAGGAGGGGAGATGAAGAAACAAAGATCCTCTCAAATCCTTTCAAAGGATTTTTAGGTTGGTCTTATTTTATAAACATGCCAACAAACGCAAAAGCGTAAGTAATGACCCATCAGTTTGTTGAATTAATTCAACGAGCGAAACAGCCCATTTAATTCACGAAATAAACCGCTCAATTAAATGGTCTGTTAAGAAATAAAGAAAACGTGTCGGTTGACTTTTCAGTTACTTTGACGGGTTTTCGCGGGTGTGTTACATAGCGAAAGAAACGGCGGGGCTCGTGCGAGCCCCACCGCACAAATATCCTAACAAGGGGTAGGATATTTCCGGATAGCACCCTATCCGCTTTAACTCAGTTCAAGTGGCTTCCAAGCGGCTCCCAAGCAGCTTAAGTAAAATAAAATAAAGTTGTCGCACAAATTTATTTTATTTCTGACTTAAAGCCCCGAAATTTAAAAACCACGTCTGAGCAAACGCAACTCCGGAAGAGGCGTTTCTAAGCAAATACCGGCGCTACGATTTCATCGGTGCCCTCAGAATTTGATTCTGGGCACCGGTTCAAAAGATAGAAAAACCCACTCGTCCGTTCACTGAACGTACCTGAGCCAAACTTCGGAAATTGATTCCGGGCACACCGGGCCTCGGAATCAGGTGCCGTCTGAAGCTGCGCTCTTGTAAAATTCCAAAGAAAATTAAGAAAAAAATTTCCTTGAAATTTGCGGGTCTTTACAAGTTGGACAAATAAAAATTGTTATATTATTAACATAAATTGATGTTGATATTATGATTAGATTATCATGTAGACATATTGAATAAATTATTATTTAATTTTTTATAAGGATATAAAAAACTATATTTATCTACAATATTAATATAATGACATCACTAATGTAATTGGTAAAAATCATCCAAAACAAGAGCTGGTAATTATGATTGAAATAATGAAAATTTTTTATAATATAATGCCAATATAACCTTAATAGAGTAATTTAAATGTTAGAATTCTCATATTTCATCATTAGAATCATTCGTAAACTAGAAAATATTCATGGTTATGGAAAATTAAATTCATTGTACTATGTGGAATTTGATGGCGTATAAAAATGATTTACGATACCATTTCATAATGAATGGACATAAAGATGGAATATGAATATAGATCAGTTAAAAATAAAAATATAGACATATTATATATATTTAATATTGAAATATTTCCTCGGTACCACCATTGGGATATGGTGATGAAAAAAAATTACCTCAAAAATGGTAGTCTATACATATGAACAATAAATATTATTTTGTCATTTTAGTGATTGAAAATGATTGAATATTTTTTCAATAATTAATATAATGATATTTATTTATTCTAATTTTACTATTTCAATTGTACTAAAATGGTTAAAAATAATTTTAGTAAAGAATATAACTAAGGAAAAACCAAATAAGTCAATAATAAAGTTTAATGAATGATTTTTCTCTTCATGGACATTGTTGAAATGAAATTATATAGATAACCTATTGAAAAAAGAACATATTTGTTATATATGGTTATACTGGGAGGATATGGTGATGTTTTCAAGGGTTAATTTGATTACGACATTTATCCTATAAGTGTAGAAGTGGTATCATGTCATAATAGAAGAAAATAGAACTTTTATAAACACATCACATTTTTTAATAATTACATGGAGTTGATCAAGGTTCAAGGTATAAAACGTGAAAAATTAATAGACATTAGGAAATATAAGGTAAAATACCCTCTAATAAATTTATTTTCTGAAAAATAATGTGTTATTTGAGGATTTGTTTTATTATTAACCATTTACTGAAATTTGGTATCCTCCTATGGAATAAAAAAAATTAAATGAAATGCCTGAAACATTATTTTAGGTTGATATTTATAACTGTCCTTTAAGCAAAATTTTTATGCTTTTATGTTCTGAATTTTGAGAAACAGTATTCTATAATTGTGTTTAGTAAATTATTTAATGTTTGATAGAACTAAATTGTTTTTTGGTTAATATTAACAAACCCTTATGAATAGTCATATAAATATTAATATCACCCTAATGAATAGTAAATTTTATTGTTATTTTTTAAGGGATTTAAGATAATGAAATCTTGTTTAATTTATCCCATTGATATAAATACAGTTATAGAATTAAAATTGTTAATTTTATAATAAAGTAATATTTTATTTAAAAATTAAATTAATAACATATAGAAAATTATATTTATAAAATAGAGTTCATCTTCAAAATCTACACATTGAAAAATGGTTCGAGGGAATTTTTAGGATTTTTTCTGAAATTCATGAATTTTTTATGTATAACGTAATACATTAAAACACCATATATTCAAATTATATGTTAAGTACAATATTTATTACATCATAAGTGATTTAATACATCTTTATACAAACTCACATTCCATTATTACTATATGGGGTCACATATATTAAGAAAATGCATTGTCTTTAGAAAGAATACAATAATAATGATTAAGATAATGTAAAATACCTCCCGTCCTCCATTACAAATACCACCCCATTCTCCACTTCCTCCCACCCCTCTATATCATTGAGTATTACATATGTTCAGTCCAATACTCCTCCCAAGGCTCTTCCTCATGTCCTAGAGCTTCTGGTCTCATCCAAATGTTAAAACCAAATGGCTTAAGAGGGATCTCAAGGAGAAGAGATCAAGAGGTAAACACCCTCTTTTGTTTTCTTTCTTATATTTAATTTTATTTTATTCTTTTCAATTTCCTTTCGCGTATATTGGGATTTTTACTTCCATATCCACCTTAAATCACATATTATGTATGAATGTTGGGAGACCACTTTTCTCTATTAAAAATATTTTTATGAAATATTATTTGACGTCGGTATGCTGCCAAATTTTCATAAGGGATTTCTAAAATTTTATTTTATTTCGATATTTTGATATTTTATTTTTATTACCTCACATACCATTATCCAATAAGAATGAGTTATATAGTATCTTACATATTTTATATATCATCATGTTTATGGAATAATAACCATGTCATTTATTCTCATCTTCCACTTATTCAAGAAATTAAAACATCATTTGTTATGTTTGTAATTACCGACATCATGGACGATGTGTTCTCCATATGATTTTCATTCTTCATAACTGATGTAATGACACAAGTCCGGATCCACATAACTGGTACCCCGTACCCGGTTCTCCACCTGACCTCAAGCGCATTTCCCCAAACGCCAGAGGCTGTTGACTAGCAGCGAGGGCCTTGGTGAGCCAGTGGGGAAACTATGACCTCATTTGGTAAAGTATACAGCGGAAGAATTATCATAAACAATAGCAGAAGCAGAAAATATCATGAAACAACTGAACTGAAAGTAAAATCAATATATGATATAATAACAATGCAGAATGGTACATGTATCTATGGAAAGAAGTAAGAAAAACAACGTGTTGAAATACAACTAAAACCAAAGTACTAAATGTAAACAGCAACTCCAGCAGCATCTCGGGCCAAGGCCCGGTCCCATGCTCTCCAGCTCCGACTAGAAATAAAGTACCCGAGGTAGAAGGGCCACAATCCCTACCTATACCTGCAACTATATAATCTTTTTGGACCGAAAAGCAGGACCCAAACAGGGTGTGAGACTAATCCCAGTTGGTAACCACCACATGATTTGTGCCCTACTGTCAGTGAGTGATATAGAAAATGTAAAGTTAATTAAATACAGTAAACAATTCTACCAATTTCCATTCACATTCATTTAATTACACAACCAGGGAAAACCAGCAATGTTTTCTATTCCATGATAAGAAAGTAACACAACAGTTATCTAAAAAGACTACCTAAACACAAGCAGTATAAAACCCAAGCTAGTTCTTTGGCTTGGTGGGCTCGTCACAACTAACCATCAAAATTCACACTGACTCTCTGGGTGTCTTAAACTAGCAGACCTCTCTATTACAATAATCAAATAAGGCACATACACTCTTGGAAGCTCTCACGTCAATTCTTGTATGATCTTGCAACGATATCTATAGACTCTCTGAGGAAGAACTTACATCTAATTCCTCATATTGTCTCAATTTGTGGGTAACTAAGAACACTCTTGAGAAGCACAAAGTCCTATTCCCGTAGGTCCTGCGTATGAAACTAAAACCAACAGACCCTCTAGGGAAGCACTTAATCGTATATTCCTTCATTGATCTCCCACACCAGGTTCTCACAGCCCTGAGTAGTCCAGTCATGCGTAATCGACTGTTAGTAGCCCTAAGTAAGTTAAACAACTACTATGCTAATAGATACCATACTTCAAAAGAATTCCAACAGCAGACAACACATACAATTAGTGATAAAAAGCTACTAACAATTTCAATAGGGTTGCCTCACAGGCAACGGTGCCAAACAGCGATAAACAGCCGAACTGGGGAGGAAAACACCCATGGGGTGATCGTCAAACATGAAATCAAGCATAAATTATTATAAATTCATCAGAATCTAACAATAAATCTAGGGTAGATAAACAATAGGATCAAAATCCTAAACCCGGGATACCCGATACATGGGTATCCATCACTTTTTCAACCAACACTCAAAGAACATCAACGTAGGGAAACAAACCACCCAACTCTATCCTCAAGGATCGATATACTTGAACCTTGGCTCGTGAATCATACTAGAACAGAGTACATCTAGAAAAAATACTAAAACGTTCAACCACAGATAACTCTCACAAGAGGAAGAATCTGGAAACAAGGCTAAAGTAGAACCAAGAACTCACTGTTGCGATTCTTCTGCAACCGACAGAGTTTGATTCGGACAACCGGTGATGGATCAATGGATTGGAGAAGAATCGGCCTTCTTGGAAGTTCTGGACGGAATTAGGCAGAGAAGAAGACATTTACAATCATTAGGTGCGACCTCGGGTTGATTAATGAAATAAAAAAAAGTACACTGTGTGTACTCTTAAAGTACACGCCATGTAGTGGGTTTTTCCGTACTCCGCCAAAATCGGCCTCCACATCACCCCTACACACCATGTGTGTGGTCCGGTATTGGCCAACACACGGCTTCGAGTAGCCGAGGAGTGCATGGCGTGTACTCATAAAGTACATAGTGTGTACTCTGAAAATTTCATGATTCTGCAATTTTCCCTTAAAAACACAGTAAAGAGATCCGTACATGAAACCAAAACTCCGGGTTCTTACAAACTTCCCCCCTTAATGAAATTCATCCCCGAATTTCCCGACCAATTTGTAGAATAAGAAAACTCGAACAACTCTGGCCATTGTGATCACATATCAACCTCCCTCTCCCAAGTCTCGTCATGTATACGGCTGTGCTACCATAGCACCCGTACCAGAGGAACAGACCGGCCACAGATAACTTTTGCACTACGATTGAAAATCTTGATAGGATGCTCCTCAAAAGATT
This sequence comes from Viscum album, assembly GCA_963277665.1. Classification (NCBI taxonomy): domain Eukaryota; kingdom Viridiplantae; phylum Streptophyta; class Magnoliopsida; order Santalales; family Viscaceae; genus Viscum; species Viscum album. The sequence goes on from OY728152.1 coordinate 1,766,385,483, forward strand.
CATCCTCCTCCAACTCATCCTCCTCAGGTTGAAAAACATGAGACAGGTCTGAGAAATACAATCAAATCTGAGAAATATGAAAGATGTCGTGCATAGAATGGTACCTCTGAGGTAACTACAACCTGTAAGAAACCAGCACGACTCTCTCCAGAACCTCAAATGGCCTGACGTATCTCATTGAATGATTATCCTATCCTTGAATCCTCTTGTGTCCCAACGTCGGTGCGACACGCAGGAAAACCTGATCCCCGACCTCGAACTCTAGAGGTCATCTCCGCTAATCAGCATAAGACTACTGTCGAGACTGTGTTGTCTCCATCCTCTTCTGAATCATCACTATCTGTTCTGAGGTCTCCTAAACAAGACAAGGTCCCAGCAAAGCACGCTCTCCTGCCTCTAGACAGTATAATGGTGATCGGCATGGCCTACCGTACAGAGCCTCGTAAGGTGCCATCTGAATAGTCTCCTGAAAAGTGTTGTTGTAGGCAAAATCCACCATAGGAATATGCTTCTCCCAAGAACCGCCAATGTCTAGAATCCATGCTTAGAGCATATCCTCAAGCACCTGGATCGTACGCTCAGACTGGCCATCAGTCAGGGGATGGAATGTTGTACTCAAAATTACCTATGTACCCAACACCCTCTATAGCCCCTACTAGATGTGTGAAGTAAAACATGCATCCCTATCTGAAAAAATGGAGTGTGGAACTCCATGCAGACGTACAATCTCTCGGATGTACAACCGTCCCATCTCATCAACACTGAAGTTCTCCTTGATCGGAAAGAAGTGTGCAACAATCGTGAGAATGTCCACTACAATCCAAACCGTATCATTTCCTTGAGGCAATCTCGGTAAACCTATCACGAAGTCCATCGTGACATCATTCCATTTCCACTCAGGAATGGATAACTACTGCAAAATCCCTGCTGGTCGCTGATGCTCTGCATTCACCTACTGACAGGTGGAACACCGCATAACAAAACCAGCCACATCCTTTTTCATACCTGGCCACTAATACTGATTTTGCAAGTCTTTTTACATTTTGGTGACCCCAGGATGAACTGTTGAAGCTGAAGCATGGAACTCCCACATCATCTCCTCTCTTATGTCCGCTGAAACCCATACAAAGGTTTGAAAACACAACACCTCATCATCGCCTACTGTCCACCCCGGAGTAGGGTCTCCATCTAACACACCCTCCCGTAGGACTAGGCCTTTGGGGTCTGATAGTTTCCACATTCTTTTTCGATCAAAAAGGGTAGAGGTAACAGCCACAGAATAAAGAACCGTCTGACCTTGTCTGTCGTTCACCTCCAAATGCATCTCAGAAAACAGAGCCATGAGCTGGAACTCATTGTTGGCCTCCTGAACTGCCTGCAACTGAGTCCTCCTGCTCAGTGCGTCTACCACAGTATTGCCTTTCCCAGGCGTATAAGCATGCTTGAAGTCAAAGGATTGTAGGTACTCGAACCACCTCCACTGTCTCAGATTCAAGTCATGCTGCGTGATGATGTACTTGAGACTCTTTTGCTCAGTATATACCACAAAATTCTCTCCCAGGAGATAGTGCCTCCAACTACGCAATGAATGAACAATAGCAGCAAACTCCAGTTCGTGTGTAGGATAGTTCTTCTATTGTGGCCTCAACTACCGAGTTTTTTACCCGACAACAAGATCTTCCTGCATAAGCACTACTCCAAGACCGATGCCAGAGGCATCACAAAAAATAGTATAACTCTTTCCCAGCTCTGGCAGAACTACAATTGGTGCTGAAGTCAATATCCCTTTCTACTCATGGAAGGCAGAGTCATAGGCTTCTCAACAAACAAGCTTCACCCCATTATTAGTCAAGCCCGTCAATGGTGCTGTTAGGCGTGGGAAGTCCTATATAAACCGCCTGTAGTAACCATCCACCCCCAAGAATCTTCGTACCTCAAAGACGTTCTTCGTCTCCTCCCAGGTAACTACTGCTCTCACCTTCTCTGGGTCTACTGATACTCATGTCTCTGAGATGACATGACCCAGGAAGTGAATCTCATCCATCGAAAAGTTGCACTTAGAGAGTTTATCATAAATCCAATGCTCCCTCAGTGTACTCAAAAAAATCACAAGATGGGTTGAATGGTCATGCCGAGTGAGAGAGTACACCAAGATATCATCCACGAAGACTCCGATGAAGGAATACAAGATTGGATGGAACACTCTGTTCATCAGTGCAATGAAAATTGCTGGCGCGTTTGTAAGGCCGAACGGCATAACCATATACTCGTAGAGGCCATACCTGCTCTTGAAGGCTGTCAGAGGTATATCTGAAGTCCTAACACGCAGCTGATGATAACCGGACCTCTAATCGATCTTCCGGAACACTCGAGCTCCTCGAAGCTGATCTAAGAGATCATCAATCCTCGGAAAGGGATATCGTTTCTTGACCGTCAACTGGTTCAACTTTCGATAATCCACGCAAAGCCTAAGGGTACCATCTTCCTTCATCGCGAACAGGACAGGAGAACCCCGAGGAGAAGTACTGGGTCAGATGAAACCCTTTGTCTGCAACTCCTCCAACATCTTCATGAGCTCATGCAACTCAGGTGTATCCATCCTATAAGGAGGAATGGACACTCGTGCTACTCCTATAACGAGCTCAATTGAGAAGTCTACCTCACTCCCCAGAAGAAAACCTGGAATGTTATCTGGAAAGACATCTGGAAAACGATCAACCACTAGAGAAAAATCTAGCTGTGAAGTCCCCTGGTCATCCAGATAAAGACTAGAAATGTGGGTCATAACTGTTGTACCTCTCGTACCCCTCGTGGTTTAATTTTCATGATCACAATCACTCTCCTTTTTATCTAATTTTGTTTTAAGTGTTTTTGGTTGATAGGCATAATTTCAGATTGCCAAGGAATTGGGGCAAGAAGGTTGAAAGCAAAAATGGACTGATTTTCAGTCCACCGGCCAACCGGTGGAAGACCACCGGCCAGCCGATGGAGGCCTGGACAGAAGGCATCCCTCTGTCCAGACCACCGGCTAACCGGTGTCTCAGCACCGGCCAGCCGGTGGAACCCAGACAGAAGGCTGAGCCACTGCCTCAGCACCGGCCAACCGGTGGCCTCAGCACCGGCCAGCCGGTGGCACCCAGCCAGAACAGTGTCTGCCACTGCCTCAGCACCGGCCAACCGGAGGACTCCTCACCGGCCAGCCGGTGGAGCCTGGACAGAAGCCCTCCTCCATTTTGCAAGCACCGGCCAACCGGTGGCCTAGCATCGGTCAGCCCGTGGACCCAGTCAAACTAGCCGTTGGGCCTTTGACCAGACCTGTCCACTTGCCTCCCAACGGCTCCGAAGGCCTCTCCAACGGCTCCGAAGCCTCCCAAAGGCCATTTGAGGGTTCCCCCTCTATAAATAAAAGACTAGGAAGCCCCGGAAACTTAACCAAGCCATAAGGAATCCCACGGGACACATTTTGATCATTTGGCGAACCTCCGGCGGATTCTTCCAAGGAACTCCAATAGCTCCAACTCACTTCCACATCCAAGGAGAAACATCAAAGAAGCTTGGGAACGCCCTTCATCAACTCCAATCAATCCATTGGCGCCCAAGGCTTCTCCTCTTACGGTTTTACTTGTTTTATATTTTTGAGCATCATTTTGGGTTTGTGCCTACAGACCCCTCTTTCTCTCATCTCCCTTTCATTTGGGTTCTCACACCACCTTCAAGGTGTGAAGAGGTTAGTCAAGCCTTTCCTTTAAAAGGCTTGAGACAAAGGTGAGCTAGCCTTCACCTGTAAGAAGGCTACTGGGTTCTTGCTCATCCAATAAAAGCAAGCTGTAATAGGTTCTAGACTAACCTTAAAGTCTAGTGGGTTTCTTGCTAAAACCATTGAAAAGAAAGCGGTAGTAAATATCTCAACGGTTGAGTTGGGAGCGGAGACGTAGGCTTGGGTTTAAGCCTAACTCCGTTATCAATTTTGTGTGTTGCCTATTTTATTTCCGCTGCACTTTTAACTTTGATTTTAAATTGTTAATTTTTTTTAAAAGGCAATTCACCCCCCTCTTGCCATCACTTCCTCTTCTTTCTCCGCTCAACAATTGGTATCAGAGGGAAAATTTGAGTAATACCCTAACCGGTTTCAAAATCAAGATCTTTTTTGATGGACTCAACTTCTTTCGCCCCCGAAGGCTATTCTATGGGTCGTTCTCCATTTTTTGATGAAACCGACTACACCTATTGGAAAACCCGCATGACTACTTTTCTTAGAATCATAGGATACCCTATTTATAAAATTTTCATGCATAGTTATTCTCTCTCCTCTCCCGATGAATCCAAATGGACTCAAGCCGATATTAAAAATTTTGAGCTTGATGGAAAAGCCATGAACGCTCTACATTGCGGACTTGATCGTAATGAGTTCAATCGAGTTTCCACATGCACCTCATCACATGAAATCTGGAAACTATTGGAGGTTACCCATGAGGGGACCAACAAAGTTAAGGATACTCGATTGGACATGTATCGTCAAGATTTTGAGTCCTTTACTATGCACCCACATGAAAATATTACTGAAATGTTTACTCGATTTACTGACGTTTGCAATGGAAGAAAATCTCTTGGAGATGATGTTTCTACAGAAACGATGGTCAAGAAGATCCTTTGGATCTTACCAAGCACATGGGCACCAAAAGTCATGGCAATCCAAGAAGCAAAAGACATCAATAATTTGCCGGTCGAAGAGCTCATCGGATCCCTCATGACCAATGAGATCACCATGAGGAGGCAAGCTGAAAAGGAAGGCAAACCAATCAAAGTTCCAAAGAACATCGCCTTCAAAGTTAAACAAGAAGAAAGCTCCTCCTCCTCATCGTCTTCCTCCTCAAGCGGCGATTCTGAAATAGAGAACCTTGCCCGCAAAATGCACAAGTTCATGAAGAAGAACAAAAAGAAGAAATCCCGCAAGGCTCGAAAGGAAAAACACGACGAAAAATCCGAGCCCGAGGTAACATGTTACAGGTGTGGCAAGAAAGGCCATTACAAGCCCGATTGTCCACTCAACAAGAAAAAGGCCAAGAAAAAGGAAAAGAAGAAGGCATTCAAGGCCACATGGAGTGATAGCTCCACATCATCCACCTCTTCCTCCTCAAGTGACAAAGGTAACAAATGCATAATGGCATTTCATGAGGTAACATCTTCCAACTACTCATCCTCTAGTTCTTCAAATTCTTTTAATCATTTATCATATGAGGATCTCCAATATGAAAGAGATCAATTGGAGGAAGGTTTTCACGAACTTTCTTCCAAATTTGTTGCTTTAAAAAAGAATTTCAAAAAACTTTCTTTCGAAAAAGGAACAACTTCTCAAAGAAAAGGAGGAGTTGTCCCTCAAGGTCCATTACCTTCCCGATGTTGATTCTATGGAATCAACAATCAAAGATTTAAGGGAATCTCTTGCCAAGTTCAACCAAGGTGAACAAAATTTGACCAAACTCCATGGTTCCCAACGCATATCTAGTACCACCGAAGGGCATGGCTATTCCAAGAAAGCTTCCTCTTCCCATGCACCTACTATTTTTGTAAGGGGGAGCTCCCAATTTAAATTTTGTAATTATTGCAAAAAACTCGGGCACTTAATTTATGAGTGCGATTGTAAAAATGCCCGGTATGGTAGGCCCAAAACCATTTTCTTTAATGATGAATTTCATAGTAGAAGACCCGCGACTAGACAAGTTTGGATTGAAAAATCCCTTTTAGCGAGTCTCACCGGACCAAAATTTGTCTCGGTTCCAAAAACTTATCCCCGGTGATTTGTTGTTTTTATTTATGGGGAGTTAGGATTGTTTAAGCTTTTTTGCATTTTTCGATTCAAAACATTCAATTCAAAATTTTCGATTCAAAAATTTCAATTCAAATTTCAAAAATTTCAATTGGTTTAAATTCTCTATCTCGTTTTTCAACGTTTCCCTCAATCAAGTTGTATGCCCCGTGCTATTTTGATAATCACAAAGGGGGAGAAATTCTTGATTGATTGGGGGAAAAATCTTTTACTCATGCTTTGCTTTTCTTTTCAATTTATTAAAGCATGCCTCTCATTTCAATATTTTACATTGTTTGTTTTGGTGATTGTGATCATCAAAATAGGGGGAGATTGTTGTACCTCTCGTACCCCTTGTGGTTTAATTTTTATGACCACAATCACTCTCCTTTTTATCTAATTTTGTTTTCAGTGTTTTAGGTTGATAGGCATAATTTCAGATTTCCAAGGAATTGGGGCAAGAAGGCTGAAAGAAAAAATGGACTGATTTTCAGTCCACCGGCCAACCGGTGGAAGACCACCGGCCAGCCGATGGAGGCCTGGACAGAAGGCATCCCTCTGTCCAGACCACCGGCTAACCGGTGTCTCAGCACCGGCCAGCCGGTGGAACCCAGACAGAAGGCTGAGCCACTGCCTCAGCACCGGCCAACCGGTGGCCTCAGCACCGGCCAGCCGGTGGCACCCCGCCAGAATAGTGTCAGCCACTGCCTCAGCACCGGCCAACCGGTGGACTCCTCACCGGCCAGCCGGTGGAGCCTGGACAGAAGCCCTACTCCATTTTGCAAGCACCGGCCAACCGGTGGACTAGCACCGGTCAGCCGGTGGACCCAGTCAAACTAGCCGTTGGGCCTTTGACCAGACCTGTCCACTTGCCTCCCAACGGCTCCGAAGGCCTCTCCAACGGCTCCGAAGCCTCCCAAAGGCCATTTGAGGGTTCCCCCTCTATAAATAAACGACTAGGAAGCCCCGGAAACTTAACCAAGCCATAAGGAAGCCCACGGGACACATTTTGATCATTTGGCGAACCTCCGGCGGATTCTTCCAAGGAACTCCAATAGCTCTAACTCACTTCCACATCCAAGGAGCACCATCAAAGATGCTTGGGAAAGCCCTTCATCAACTCCAATAAATCCATTGGCGCCTAAGGATTCTCCTCTTACGGTTTAACTTGTTTTATATTTTTGAGCATCATTTTGGGTTTGTGCCTACAAACCCCTCTTTCTCTCATCTCCCTTTCATTTGGGTTCTCACTCCACCTTCAAGGTGTGAAGAGCTTAGTCAAGCCTTTACTTTAAAAGGCTTGAGACAAAGGTGAGCTAGCCTTCACCTGTAAGAAGGCTAGTGTGTTCATGCTCAACCAATAAAAGAAAGCTGTAATAGGATCTAGACTAACCTTAAAGTCTAGTGGGTTTCTTGCTAAAACCATTGAAAAGAAAGTGGTAGTAAATCTCTCAACGGTTGAGTTGGGAGCGGAGACGTAGGCTTGGGTTTAAGCCGAACTCCGTTATCAATTTTGTGTCTTGCCTATTTTATTTGCGCTGCACTTTTAACTTTGATTTTAAATTGTTAATTTTTTTTAAAAGGCAATTAACCCCCCCTCTTGCCATCACTTCCTCTTCTTTCTCCGCTCAACAGTAACTCCTCCTAGCCCATGATGATCTAGTCCGTCTCGACTCGCCTGAGCATCCCAATCTCCCTTTTAAATGATATAATCACCCTCTGGTGATACAAAACTCACCCTACGGTGATAGAAATTGACGACTGCCTGGAAGGGAACCAACTAGTCCATACTGAGAATGACGTCATAGCCTGTTATCTCCAGGACATAGAGGTCACATAGGAAACGATACCCTCCATCCTCGAGAGGGAACTTCTTGCACGGATGTACGCTGGATGTCCTTGTTCCTAAGGGTATGTCGAGAGTCAACATGTCAGCAGACAAAAAGACACACAGATCTAGACTTTTCACGACAGCAATAGAGATAAAGCTATGTGAAGCACCAGTCTCGAAAAGGGATGAATATAAAACTGAGGCTACTAAGATCGTACCATGAACTATGGATGGTCCAAGATCCTGCTATCGATCGATCTGCTCTACTGCAAAAATCTGGCCAGTACTATGGCCCTTTGTAGAAGCCTGATATCCCTGAGCTGATCCCCCTTGAGCATGACTACAGCGTCCACTACCACTAACTTGGCATGATCGACCCGGAGAACTCCATCCCCCAGTCTACTATAGGACTGGTAATCCTGTCTCGGAACGTGGGGTAGAAACAAATCCTCCTTCACTAGCTGCTTGAAGAAGAACCCTGAAAAAACTCAGTAGATGACCCATCTTGCCGCAAGCTCGGCACTCCACTAGATATCTTTGGAACTGAGGCTTCTTATTCTCGCTCTTTCCGCACTGAAATAACACCACCAGGTTTCCAGAAGGAATATCCTGTCTACCAGAATATATTCCACACTTCCTCGAGTCACCTCGAGTAGACTATCGGTGGTGCTTCTTACTGTGAGTATAAAATGAATCAGCCTTTGATGTTGAACCGCCCTGGTCAACAGCTCCAGTCTCCCTCAATTTTCATTTGGTGATCAGCACCTGGTTGACTATCAGAGTAATAGAAGTCAACAGAAAATTGTTCACCTATGATTTGATCTCTGGTTTGAGGCCTTCCTCAATCCTCCTTGCCCAAAAAAGCTCGTCATTTCCAGAATGGGAGCGAAACGGTCTAACTCAGTGAAGCGGGAGGAATACTCCATAACCAAAAGAGTTCCCTACTACAGGTTCATGAACTCCCTGGCCCTGTCGGCCCTTAGCATCTCTTGATAGAAGTAGTCGTAGAACGTACGCTGGAATTCATCCCATGCCATAGTCTGTTGGCTCCCTGCCTGTGAGACTACATCCCACAATATCATGGCATAATCTCACAGCATGTAAGTCGCGAGATTCACCCTTATGTTTAGGGGTGTCTCTAGATGCTCGAAGATGGAAATCATTGTTTGTAGCCATGACTCTATAACTTGAGGTCCTCCCTCCCCTGTTAATGTTGGAGGATGCTAATTTTGGAAGACTCACGTCAGCTCTGCCATTGACAGGGAAGGGTTTTGAGCTCCCTAGAAGGTCTGCATGAACCTCATGAAACCCTCTCTGAACTGAGTATCTACACCAGTAACCAAAATCCTAGCAGGTGCCATATCTAGAACAATCGGCGGAACTACTGGTAGTCCCTGGTCTGTCGTATCAGGTGTACAGTCACTGCCTGGTTCTTGACGTGCAACGGGAGGACTTCATGGTGCCATAAACCTGAAAAGTCAAAGGCACACTCCGGATTTTGGATTAACAAGGACATAAAACATCAGTGTACACAAAGGGGACAGTAGAGAGAAACACTTAACTTTGAAAAAATGAACTACACTGCGTGTATTTAAACTTCATGGTGTGTTTGTTAATGCCATTTACATGGGCGTGTAATTATACCACCACTAGTCATGTAACGTTCCAAACTACACGACGTGTTGTCCGAAAACACAGCGTGTACTTGAACTCCACTCCCATTCCTGAGTCTCTTTGCATGGCTAACCTACACGGTCCTCCTAATTCTAAACTACACGACGTGCGCACTAAGGACACGGCGTATACAAGCTAGGCTTTGGCAGCCCGTGTAGCGGTTACACGGCTTCCTCCTACACAGCGTGTTCCGAAAAAACACAGAATGTATAAGGATGGATAACACTGACTCATGTTGTTCATGACACAGCAGTTACCTAGAAGAAAACTACACGACGTGCTCTTATAACACACGGCTTGTACTAGACAGGCTTGACGACCCGTGTTTCGAGTTACACGGCCAGATACACGGCTAACTTCTACACGACGTGTTCTGAAAAAACACGGCCTGTATAAGGATGGATAACATCGACCCGTGTGGTTCGTGACATGGCCGGGTACCTAGAAGAAAACTACACAACGTGTTCTTATAACACACAACGTGTACTATACAGGCTCGACGACCCGTGTAGCAGGTTACACGGCCAGATACACGGCTGACTTCTACACGGAGTGTTCGAAAAAAAACATGGCATGTTCTACCTGAGTTTCCTTGACCTGTGTTGTTAGTGACATGGTCGGGTACACGGTTGACTACCACACGGCGTGTACCTAAGGTACACGACGTGTCTCCGAAGACTCTCTGACACCCTGTTTTTTTGTTCACACATTCAGTAACACGGTTTAAAAACTACACAGTGTGTATGAATAAAGTACATGTCATGTATTCTGGAATTTTCCGGGAAGTAGCTCTGAAATTGCTCCGAAATCCAAAAACAATGAAAAACAACCAGCTATGTGCCAAATTCCGATCCGTGGGGGCCCATACTCCCCGCGAATCAATGAATTGCATCAAAACAATGCATACCACAAGTAAACAACACAACAAACAATGATCCTCCAAATTCCAATCCTTGAGGGCCAATAACACATCCAAGACCAGAGCTTGGCTCCCATGCTAAACAGGCGTTAAAAGAAGTAATACTCTATCAGCGCAACAAGTATTTTTATCACTGCAACTACCACAACGGCATGCATAATCTACCACAACATCTATCACAATAGCATCCAATTATAATGCACCCTATATGGCATGGTAAAATGTGTGACAAGTGATTTCCTACCCAGTTCCAATATGATGCATGAGATGGCACACCCTCATCTCATCGGGATGCCACCAAATAGAACCATAATCATATAAACTGTAACAACAAAAACATGTGCATCACCCAATGGTGAAATATAATAAACTATAACACTTTCAAAAATAGAAAATTGCAATTGCGAGGTAATATAGCTTTTCCCTGTACACAGGTTATTTAATCCCAGGAACAGTTAAGTACTAACTACCTATTTCTTCTTATCCCTGGCTATTTTTGCAAAACAGTAAGCAATAGTAAAGAATGAAAACTCCTCTGATACCACTTTGTAACGACCTGATTCCGTAGCCACATAACTGGAAACCCATACCCAGTTCGCCACATGACCTCAAGCGTGTTTCCCCAAACGCCAGAGGATACCAAGTAGCAGCGATGGCCTTGGTGAGTCAGTGGGGAAACTATTCCCTAATTTGGTAAAGTATGCAGTGGAAGAATAAGCATAAACAATAGCGGAAGCAGTAAATAACATGAAATAACTGAACTAAAATTAATATCAATATCTGATATAATAACGATGTAGAATGGTACATGTATCTATGGAAGGAAGTATGCAAAACAATGTGCTGAAATACAACTAAAACCAAAGTACAAAATGTAAACAGCAAATCCCGTAGCATCGCAGGCCAAGTCCCGGTCCCACGCCCTCCATCTCCGACTAGAAATAAAGTACCCGAGGTAGAAGGGCCACAATCCCTACCTATATATGCAACCATATAATCAGTTTGGGCCGAAAAGCGGGACCCAAACAGGGTGTGAGACTAATCCCATTAGGCAACCACCACAAGATTTGTGCCCTACTTTCTATGAGTGATAAAGAAAAAGTAAAGGTAAATAAATGTAGTAAACAATTCTACCAATTACCATTCATATTCATTTAATTACACAACAAGGGAAAACCAAAAAAGTTTTCTATTCCATGATAAGCAAGTAACACATCAGGTATCTAAAAAGACTACCTAAACACAAGCAGTACAAAACCCAAGCTTGTTCTTTGGCTTGGTGGACTTGTTAAAACCAACCATCAAAATTAAAACTGACTCTCTAGGTGTATTAAACTAGAAGACCCCTATAGTCCAGTAATCAAACTAGGCTTATACACACTGGGAAGCTCTCACATCAATTCCCCTATGGTCTTGCAACGATAGCTATAGACTCCTTGAGGAAGCACTTACGTCTAATTCCTCTTGTGGTCTCGATGCGTGGGTAACTAAGAAAACTCTTGGGAAGAAAGAAGTATTATTCCCGTAGGTCCTTCATACAAAAATAAAACCAACATACCCTCTAAAGAAGAACATAATCGTCTATTCCCTCTTTGATCTCTCACACTAGGTTCTCACAGCCCTGAGCAGTCCAGTCCTGGGTAATCGACTGTTAGCATCCCTAAGTAAGTTACAAAACTACTTAGATAATAGATACCATACATAAAAATCATTCCAACAGTAGGAAAAACATTCAATCAATGATAACAAGAAACAAACAATGTCAATAGGGTTGCCTCACAGGCAATGGTGCCAAATGGTGATAAACAACTGAATAGGGGAGGAAAAAAGCCATGGGGTGATCCTCAAACATGAAACCAAGCATAAATTAACAGAAATTCATCATAAGATAACAAGTAATCTAGAGAAGATAAACAATAGGATCAAAATCCTAAACTTGGGATACAAGATACAAGGGTATCTGACACTTTTGCAACCAACACTCAACGAACTTCAACATAGGGAAACAAACCATCTACCTCGATCCTCAGAGATCTATATACTTGAACCTCGGCCCATGAATCGTCCTAGAACATAGTAGATATGCAAAAACGTCTAAAACGTTCAACTTCAGATAACTCACGTGAGAGGATGAATCAAGAAACAAGGCTAAAGAAGAACCAAGAACTCACCATTGCGATTCTTCTGCATCTGACGGAGTTTGATTAGGACAACCGGTGAGGGATCATAGGGTCGGAGATGAATCACCCTTCTTGGACGTTCTAGACGGAATTAGGCGGAGAAGAAGATGTTTATGGTCATTAGGTGCAACCCCGGGTCAATTAATGAAATAAAAAATGTACACAACATGTACTATAAAAGTACATGGTGTGTAGTGGGTTTTTTCGTACTCTTCCAAAATAGGCCTCCACGTCACCCCTACACACCATGTGTGTGGCCCGGTCTCATCCAATGCACGGCTTTGAGTGGATGAGGAGTACACAGTGTGTACTCATACTGTACACGTCGTGTACTCTGAAAATTTCCAGATTCTCCATTGTTTCCTTAAAAAGCCTGTAAAAGAGATCTGTACCTAAAACCGAACTCTGGGTCCTTACAGCTGAACATTAAATCATTTTTACAGTTGAAAAATATTTTAATTTATCTAGAATATATTATATTGATTTTATTAATTTCTAAAACAAACCAGTTCATTACGTTCAATGAATCGCCAAAATGACATAAAGAAATATCAATAATGATTTAACATACTAATAATCATCATGTGAGAATTAAAACTATAAAAAGGTATAATTAATTGTTTTGGAATTATTTAAATACCACTGAATTAAAATTCTATTGTTCCACTTACAATAGACAAAAATATCTATCATGAACCCATCATGGAAATCATGTAAATAAGGAACCTAAAAAAATTGAAGGAAAAATGGTTATAATTAAATGGTGAAATGATTGTATGAAATTATAATATAATATTTTATAAACACGAAGAAGATTTTTTAAAATACTACAAACTTTATTTTAACCATTATACAGGTGGTGTAATCAATTTTAAAGTAAGACGAATCCAAGGTATGGGAATTCATAACCCGATTTACTTTCATTAGGTTATCCTTATAATTCATTATTTATGTTGTATTATAATTTTTTGTGTGATTGGAATATTTTATATTGGGTATAAAGATGTTTATTTAGAGTGAATATACATATTCCATCCAATCTATTATGTCTCACTTCAATCATATGATATTTATAAGGGACTTTTTTTAGAACCTCCTTTAAAATTTTGTTTTACAAAATTCAAAAGAAATGTTTTAATGAAATTAATAATGTTTTATGATTATGATCAGGTTCATGGGAATTATTTATGATGATGTTTTTGATATATATCTCCCTCTAATGCATTTTTTATTTGTATGTTCGAGGAAATATGTTGGATTACTCTATGGGTAATTGAGATTGTTACTCAAATTGTATGTTAGCTGTGAGGGTTAAAAATTATATGGTAGATGAGAGGGTTACAAAATTATGTAAGTATTGCCACAATATACCATTATAGTATTAAGTATTTTATTATTATTTATGTTAATCTTAATAAAATATAATTATTCACAATGTATGTATATATGGGATAAAAGAAAGAATTTTGAAAATGATTTTATATGTTACAAGTATTCATGGACTACATTGCCCTTTTCTTTGTTTTTATATCCCTTCCTTGGATATTTGTGATCATCCAAGGTTTATAATTTATTTTCACTGGTTATAAGGATGTGTATGACAAATGAGTAAGCTTTTTTTAATGATTGAATAATTGTCAATGAGATCACTTTTTAATGGAAATGATTTATATTCTAGAATGGAAGTATATTGTTATTTTAAAATCCACACTGTATTAAAGTCTAATGTTATGAATGTGTTTTCTTAATTTTAATTAATGATATAAACATTAAAATATCATAAATGTGAATGAAATTTATTTCCTGACTAATTTTTGGATTACATAATTTAATCATGATGACTCGTATTAGTTTGCATCAGATGATAATTTAGATAACATTAGCGGTTATGATGGTGTTAACATAATACCAAAAATATTTTTTTACTATATGATTAATTTGAAATGTTATATAATTTAAATATTACCATTTTGATTAGAATAATATATTTGTATTCAAAATGGTTTCACAAAGAATGAATATAGAATATACAAAGGAGAGGCACCGAAAGAATGACATCCTTCCAAATATATCTCCCAGAATGGTAAGGATTGAAACAGAGATGTTTGTGATAGCAATGGCTTAGCTAAAGAACGAAATAAATTGAGATGGAATCCATTTAAGATAATAACCATATGTATCAAAGTGAAAAATGAAAATTGGGGAATATTTTATGAGTCAACACCCCTTTTTTTAAATGAGTCTTCTGACCTAGTAACAGATGAAGGATAGATTAAATTAATTGAAAAGTTATTTGATATAATGGATTTTTCATAAAATCAATAGGTAAGTCTTTCCATTTATCGTTTTGAATGATAATTTTATTATTCATGGTCAATGGTAAAGAGTATCAAGAAAAGAGAGGATATTGTTACCATATAGTGGGATGAATTTAAAAGACTTTTCCATGAAAAATATTTTCCTATGATGTTGCAAATTAATTTGATGAATAAATTTATATGAATTAAAAAAATGGAGGATAATTTAGGGGTTGTGTATGAAGATAAAGTCAATTTACTAGAGATGTATAATCCTTGGTTATGTATGTAAGGTATTTCTTCCTTTCTGATTTTTTTTCCATATTTTATTATGTTGTTATGCCCTTTTATTTTTAATAAAAAAATTTGGGTATAATTTAGATCTTCTCTTATACTTCCCTAATGATTTTTTAATCAATAAAGACCCCTTTATCTTTCATTAATTCCTCCCATGTACACCTGTTACCATGCCGAAATTCTGTATGGGATTTCCCTCTCCTCATTTAAATTCAAAAATAATTTTATATTATACATCTAAATTCCATTAAATATATTGGGACAATTATACATATGACCCCCATTAATTCCATTTCATGTATATTGGATGAGATACACCTTTATTTATCATCAATTATTTTTATGAATTCTTATGTTAGGTCATTATGCTGCTGAAATTACACCACGATTCACAAAGACAATGTCATTTTGTAGTGAATATAGTGACCATTTATAAAACATTGTTATTAACCATTATCCACCACTACTAATAGATTTTATAATTTCATATATGTATTCCAAATTTCTTTTTTAGGGAATAAATGATTATGTTGAATGATTTCATGTTGTATGATCCATGTGTCACAATTATGCATGAAATGAAATGACTAAGAAGGGTGAGCCCTAATAGTGCTTCAATGAATTAGGTAACTATTAGTATCATGATACGTCCTGTTGAATGAGGGTTAATTCATTAAAATTCATGTGTAATGTGTTTTTACTCATTCTTTATATGAAATGATCCTTGGATCATACAAATATCATGTTAAATGGTGTGTCCACATTTCCAAGTTATGATAATCATCCTATATCATGCATTTATGTTCATGTTTTTATTATTCAATATTGATATTCATATTGAAAAAATGTATTATATTCTTCATGATATGTCTTTCTTAGTCCCTTACTAGGAATTTAATATCACACATTTCTTATTTTTGTCCCCTGGGTCTCCATTACAATTCTATGTAAGAATGAATGTTGTGTTCATGTAAAAGATGTTTTCAATAAAGATGTTGGGTTTTATATTCTATGTTTTTATTCAATGTGCCTAATTTCCCAAGACATTAAGCCTCTCGATCTATAGAGTTTTCTTAAGTTAAATTATATGTAATAAATCATGATTATGTGTGTAATAAAGAGAATTATTTTTATAAATATATACAACGATCTCGGTTCAAGCATGACCATAATGGTATCCAATAACATGGATGAGCACAAAAACTATTATTTTTGACCTAGAATCAATCTCACATATCAGAATAAATTCAACAAGAATAAAAGTAGTTCTAGAGAAAAAATCACAACATACCTCAATGTAGCTCACCCATTGAACCACAACTAACATAAATGATAGTCTCTTGAAGAAGATCACAAAATTAATCATGGAATTATCATGATTATTTTCATCACAGTTCATCTTATCTATAAAAAATTAAAGAAACAATGATAATAATATATATGAATTTGAAGAGGGTGAAAGATCACAAACCTACAGAGACATAGTGGAACCATAATGAAGTTCAATAAATGATCAAAATGATATATTTGGAGTATAATTCCCCAAAATATCTAGGTAGAGATACAATAATTAAATGATGATGAAAAATTTGTTAGCAAGGATTTAAGATCTCAATAATAAAAAATCATCATAGGAAACGTATTAATGACCTATAATACTTCGAAAACATGATCCAATTCATGAAATCTTCCCAAAAAAATTTATCATCATGTAATCCCGTCAATATTTGAAAAATTATTTCCTTTAGGAAATAGATTAAATTCTACACAAATGCCCAAACCATATTTTGTGATTTCCAAAAATAAGAGAACCCCATAATATCTTTTCCATAATTATTCACTGATACCATTAATTAAAACTAGTACACATTGACTCATATTAGTTAATTATTTCTAAAAAGGAACTTTATCCTCTTAATCCTTAAAATGCAACCAAAAATGAGGGAACAAATAACATTGATGATAACTTAGTAAAATAAGGTAATTAGATGTGATATTATAGGTCCTATCAACATACATAACTCCAAAAAAGGTCTCACATTCCATCATTTTTATTGAATTTTTCATCTCACTAAGACATATACATTGGTATGGAGATAACCTTGCTAAAACCTATATAAATGATGAATAATATCACTTTCTAATAAATAAAAAACAATATAATCTTGAGTATATATCAACATTCCCATTCAATTCCCCTAAATTTTTTTCCATATAACAATGTATGTGAACTAAGAAAACAATTGTAATAAAATTAATCATTAACCATGAATTTAGACATTTCAAAAATTCAAAAACAAAATTTGATCCAACAATATTACCAACATGTCATGTTTATGTTTAACTGTTTCCCATATGAAAAATACACATTTAAAATACTCCATAGAATTTTAGTTTCAGATAACCATCTCCCTAGTTAATTATTAACTATTGGTGTCCCATGTACAATTTCTTTCCACATATATTTTCCAAAAACCATGATTTGAAAACAAAATTATAAGAGTCAAGATATTGAGTTACCATTATAAATAAGGATATTAATAAACCAAATTGATTGAAACCAAATTCATAATGGAATGGAAATGAGATATCAAGAAGTTTTCCTATTTGGGTATATTGATGTTTTTATGAATGTGAACCATACGTAATTCACATATTTGAACTTCACAAAAAAATATAAACAAGTCCACATTCCTTCAATGGAATTATAAAAAGGGAAGACGCACATGAATCGTGAAATAACAAAAGGGAATAAAATAATATATAAATTTAGATATATATCTATAGAAGAAATAACGAAACAATCATCAAATTATTAGATTTAATTTAATTTGATCAACTAAAAACCTGGTCATTGTAAATCTATAATAGGTGTTTGAGATTATATAATTTAGTTGAACAAAAACTAAAAACTATTCAGGTCACTCATCCACTATTTATTTCTCTTGTAACAAATTAAGTTTCTTGGCACACTATTCCCATTGACCCTCGATCTATATTATGGATGCACTAAATTGGTTTTCATTTTTCTATGAGTTCAAACATACAAGTGAATTAACCTATTTTGAATGTCACTAGTGTTCTATATGAATTTCATTGATTTGAATTTCATTTCCTGATAAAAAATATTTAGAAGAATAATTATTGATACATTAATTATTCCAAAATTAAAAAACAATATTATTCCCCCAATATATCAAATTATATTATCATCCAATGGTTCCACTACCTATTATAGTGGTTTAGATATCATTGTTTGAACAATGAGTAAATCAATCATCCAAAATCAGCGATTCTGATGACCATAATTCCAGTTAATGAAATTTTGGTTAAATTGAAACAGGAAAACATATGATTATAATAGTACACATAAATACATGTTTTATGGACCCATAGAAATGTTTTCAGTTCTAATTAAACATTCTTCATTCCCCTTTTATTAATGAAATGTTATTTTTAATCCATTAATTCGCAGAAGTCCCACTAATTAACAATGTTTCCCACGATAATATAAAACTAATTTTTACAGTCAAAATCCAAAAAAAATTTATTATTAGTTATATTTCATGAATATCTTGAACATTTTCCTCATAAAAGTTCTATAATATATAGAATTATACTCAATATTATTTACCCATGCATTTAAAATTTTATTCTTTGAAGGTGAATCAAAGCCCAATTCACAAATAATATGATTCATTCATCCTTTCCACATCCATGATTATTTAAAAATGATTTAATCAAACCAAATAATTCTCTAATATCAATAATGAAACATATTTTTCCTCAATTATACATAGATGAAAATTTACTTATTGGTTTGATATAAAAAATATCATTTTTATTCCATAGGTGAATAATAACCCGTTGACTATCTTCTATGTTTTTGAGTATCATGTGATGTATGGGTATACAAAAATATGAAATGGGAATTCCTCTATGAAACACATAGAAACATATTCCATAACATTCAATTAAAATATGATCCCATTAATGGAATATTTGTGTCCTATTTTAGTGTTAAATACAAATGGAATTTCAACTCCCATTGTAACAGATATTTTTAGACATGTATATATCATTGAAAACATAATACTTCTTGAATATTTTGAAACTATATTTTCTTAGGTAATATATCACCTTTTATATTATTACAACATGATCCATCAACGACCTGATAATTCCAACTAGATTTGATGAGTTGGTATGACAATAGAAAAATTAAATTTTGTCCCTATGAATTTTAATATGTAGTCATCATAGGATAACAAATAAATGATATATATATCATGGGACACTAATTCACATAGATTGTTTTTTTCTAAAATGACATATATCAAAACATATGACTTCCTATTACATTGACACCAAGATCACTACAATATCTAGTCCTTTGAGAAACATATTATCAACATAAAGGAGTAATATGATGAATGTATGATCATCCAATTGATTACACTAATAGTAATTATTGGAATTTCATATTCCAATTAACTCTTTCGATATTAAATAGAAATATATAATGTTACATTTTCATAGATCATATTTTTACAAAAAAAAAATTCATTAAATTAAAAACCATATTTTGGTTCCCATCATATATTAAATCTACTAGAAACATTATAAGTATTTAATCATCAATCATTCCAGTAATATAAATTTATATTATATCCCCCTTTATCCATGTGAATATCATACTATTTAACTATTCTTAGTTTTTTTGGGAGAGTTTTCTTTTTCGATAACAATGCAAATATTTAATACAATTTAATTTCAACTTTTCATTTTTATCCATTCACAAACAACTATTCATTAAAAAATAATTCCTATCAATACGATGCTTCTACAAATAAAACCTATTAATCTTGAGTACTTGTTTCCCTACAAGTAGGTACATAAATTATACATTTATATATATTGTTGAATAAATTTCATCGTAAATTTTATTCATATTCTATTCCATTTCACATTGGTAAATTAATCTTAAGGACATTAAAATTCCCCGATATAATTTAAAATAATATCGATCATATCATACAAAAAAAAAATATTCTAGTCATCTGATTCTAGTTAAATTTATGAACTAAATTATTTTCCTTATACTACACATACTGGAATTATCATTCAATATAATTAAAATTTATTCCCCCACTCTAGTATTAGATGTTTTTTTATATTCATATAATATATTATATTGGATTCACATATGGTCCTCTAGTTAACCCATTTGAGTCCATTCTAATGTTATCCCTTCTATTATTATTAATCACATCAATAAGGAATTGAATATTTAATATATTTCCATAATCATACATCTCTACTATTTTCCATTCCATTCATAAAACTGCCTCATCAAATAGTACATATCAACTACAAATTACAATTATCTCCTCTTTATCCTATTCAAAAATAAAAAATATTTTATTTATATTCATTGAGAATGTAGATATTATATTTTTCCATGTTCTATTCATGATTTTTACAATCAACCTAAAAAAATGTATCCAATTTTTTTTATAAAAATAGACAACATAGGATCATTTAATAAATTATAACTTCCTTAGACATTCATTCCAACTATTTATTTAAAACATCATCTCACATTGATTGCTACTATGTTAACTGCATCTGTCTTCATTGATACTTATAATTCAATATTTGATTCATTATTCAGGTTCACATTTTATGGTGTTGTTAGATGAGGATTCTTCTCATGCACTATTTTTTATTATGGTACATTTTCTAAAATTTGTTCTTTGTGTATTCACCACAATTGTGTACATTTCAAACCCTATCTATGTCCACCTTCCATAGCAGATTTTAGTATAATTTAATACTAAAAATAAACTGATCATATGATATATACAAATGAAACCCATGGGTTTCACAGATTATTGTCAATGATTTTTATAAAGTAGGGGAATCCTTCCATAGACTAGATAGGGGTATATTGCTAAATAAAATTTGGATCCAGTTCTAATGCTTAATAATTGTGATATAATTTATATATCTTGAAATACACCATTATACATTTCACCAAAAAAGAATTACATGCCTTTAAATTATCTTGTGATCATGATTTAATATGCCATAATGTATTATCCCATTCAAATTCCTTTTACTAAGATTATCAAGAATTTAATTCTAAACATTCATTTCATATAAATTAATATTTATGGATTTTAAAAATCAATCTAATATTATAGTCATGAATAGAGTTCCATTTTATTACTACTCATGGAACTACAATGGATCATGTGGTATCCATCTATACACTATTTGAAATTTTGGCCCGATATCCTACCACATCATGTTATCATGAGAATATTAGATTTATCATTACACAATGAATATGTCTCTCTTCAATGAACACTAATAATCCACCATTACTCATTCAAAAATTTCTATCTCATTTAAAAAAATCACATGATTCATTATATATTAAATAAACAATGGAAAACTTCTTAGATACAAAATTTACCAGGATTCCTTGTTAATTAATTGAATATAAATATTATCTACAATCTATCACCTAGTCTAATATGGGACTATTAAAAAATCAAAAATAGTATTCTTAAAAAAATTGTAAGAATATAATATGAAATTATTTAATTTCATGGAAATTATTTTTTTCCAAAATCTTCTACAATTGATCATGAAGTGTCTGCTTTCTCTACTATGACATTTGAGACTCAGATGCCACTTTGGAGGTTCCCTGAGCTGGGAGGGCCACATGGACTCAAGTTTATCTGCCTGAATTCTAGAGGAATCAGACTATCAACGAGGGTCTAGGGTGTGTCATTAAAGAGATTATTCCCCCATCACCAGTGATTAACATAATGAATAATTATAAATAGAGGTAAAAAATGTATTCAATAAATAATCATAATTCACACTAGAAATAAAAGCGGATAAAATTAACTCATATAATAGTAATAACATACAATATCTAATGATGATAAATTCAGTGACACTAGAAAGCTGGGAAATATGGATAAAAAGTTCTGTGAGTATATGTAAACAATAATTTAGTAATGTAATTACAAAAAATATCCTAGGAATCATGAGTTGCAACTCGTTCATATACTACAACATTCATCCGATCACAATAAGAAATCATGTGTCTCAAGACTTACACTTCCATTTATCAACAACTATATACATCTAATCTACCCCAGTTTACCAATACTTCTTATATTGATTTTGAGATAAATCCTTGTGGTCCACCAATGATAGTTTATATAACATAAGGCCCAATTTATGGACATAAAAGAATATAAAATAATGCATATATAATGACAAGATGTCCAATATAACTAAATTAACATGTGACTTCTTCATCCTTTGACTAGTTTCTGAACATTTGATAAGTGTAATAATTATTCGATTACTAGTTTATATAAAAAAGTAATATGAATCACATCCATCACTGAAATCACCTCATGATAGTATAAATTTTTATGGTTTTAGATATTTAATAAGGAAAACATAATTGATAATTATTATGAACCAGTTATATAGTGTTCCCCAAGGTAACATTTAACTCATGGGTATATATAATTGTAGTAACTAATTATATATAAGTATTATGACTTTAATCCAAATATGATCATCCATGTATTTCCCTCAATAATGTTTCTTACCGAGACCAGGGAATTCATCCATGGTAAAATAGGAGATAGGAATGAATAATCCCAAGGATGTAACTATAGACCATATGTCAAACTAGATTCCAGGGGTGTATCATAGGAATCCAGTAATAATAATGTATGCATCCTATGGTGTCATACAAGGCATACAAAGGTATAGAAGTATTTGGTTCCCGGGTTGGTCTCGCAAATGGAAACTGGAATCCTTGAATTGGAATGATGACCTCGAGTACCAAATTTATTTCCTCATGAATACAAGATCAAACCTAATTCAAACATTCTTATAATTATTTTAAAGACCATGTGAATAAATAATAACTTTACATTTAATTCACTTATATTAATTTAGTAATATGATAAATATGCCATTAAAAAATTCACTAGCTTCAATCTTCTTCATTCACTAATATTAAATCACCACGTAGCATGAGACCATTTAATTAAATCCATGTAAGTCAATATAAATTAATAATTTTCTTTGAACTGCATTCCATAAACATGGATAGGTGTACTGCAGATGTGAAACCAAATATTCATTTACATTTAATATGGCCAGACCATATTATTATTTATTGCTGCAATAATATCATTTGAATGATTTACTTACAATTGGAAACATACCATAGGTGGGTCTGGTGGATGTGACAAGCCACAACCTATTCAAAATTTCATGATTTAATATGCAATTTATATACTGAGTATTACCAATAGTGTGGTGAATCTCAATAAAACCCGAACGATGGCCCAAAAGTGTTAAATCACCAAATAATCAACTATGGAATTTCACCCTACATGGGGTGTTAGGAGTTGTGGACCTAACTGGTTCCAAAAAGTCCCATTTATGGAATTATCATAACAATATTATTGTAATGAATATATTTGTTTCATATAAATTCAATAAACAGTACCCAATAAAATCATACTTCCTTATACATCATTTACTAAATCAATGAACTTGAGTAATGAGATATCGAAAACCCACATATTAAAAATATGAATCTCTTCCTCCAATATCAGCTTCTGATTTATGTTGGATAAGAGTAGTTATATGAAAAGAATAAGAAATACATACCTCTCAATAACTAGATCATGAGAAACAAAGGTTAAGAATATCTCAAACAAACTAGAGTGCCTATCATTGTAAATCCAACATGACACACGAAATCTAAAACAGATCCCAAATGAATGAGATTTATTGATTCCAATAATTGGCCATCAAAATCTCAAAAATAAGAGAAAATAGAGGATCATATTGACGTATATCATATTGGTGATGATGAGTTGACAAATTATTTATTAAGGGTAATTTGGTAAATTTTTCCATAAATTAGCATCTGCACAGTTTTCCGGCACAATTTTCCAAACCAAGCACATACCGTGCCTGGGTACTAGTAGAAATGTGAGAAGTTTCATGGTCAAACATCATAGATTGAGATACCATTTTCTGACCATGTAGTATGGATCTTCCCAAAATTGAAGACAATACACATTGTTTAGAATAATTATGCATCATCGCTTCATGATTTACTATAACTGTGAAATAAGATCAATTTTCAAATATAAGTTGGGTTCTAGGATTTGAATGATCGCTAGATGTCCATGAGAACAATTTTAAACCGATAAGTATCCATATTAAATAAAAAATAATGAATTAGACAGATATATTATAGGATCCATACCATAGTTAAAACTATGCTCTTACAGTCTTCCCCCCTAAATGGGAATCATCCCTGAGTTCACATTTCATGGGAGGTGAAACACTCTTTGAGAATAACATACGTCACTAGAAACGTACATGGGCCTCCTACTCCCATGTCTTCTCTTGCATGAAATCAGGAAACCATAACACCAATTCCAAAGGGACAGACTATCCTTAGAGATCCATCGTTCCCTAGACAATGCTTTATACAACACAACCACAGAAAATAATTGGCATCAATCTCTACTTCTTTGATACCAAAATTATTTGGTGGGTTGTCATGATAATAGTGAAGCAGGGAAATATGGATGACATCATGAATAACATGGTTCCTATGAGGTAGTAACAACCGATAGGGTACCAAACTATCTCATTAAATTATCTCAAATCAACCTACATAACAACAAGATACATTCCCTTACTTATTTACATGTTTATTCCCTAATATTTATGATACCCATAAGAAATCATAATCCCAGACCTTGAACTTCAATGGTCATCGATGGTGATCAATATATGTTTTCTATCAATAATTAGTAGCAGTCAGAAAATTCATGATTATCATAGCTTTCTCTAAAGTCTCCTATATGAGATTATGACATAGTTGGGATTCCTCACGTTCCTCTAGCTTGCATTGGGATGAAAAACCTTACCAACCATTATAAGGACCCAAAAAAGACATATTAATTATCGCCCAAAGGCTTTAATTAAAGGATAACTGGATTATTGATATATATTTTTCCAATAAGCACCAAAATCAAGAAAACATTCTTGAAGCATGTCCCCTTGAACTTATATCGTCAGTTCTAATTTTCCATTGGTCTAAGGGTGACAATTTATACCGTGAAACACTTGCGTACCCATATATTTTATCAAGTCCCCCCAAAAATATGATGTAAAATGATCAACCCATATCTGATGTTATAGTATAAGTTCACCATGTTGTTTTATGATCTAAAAAACATACACTCATATCACCTCATCTATAATGAAGGTCACGTGAATATGACTGGAGTGGTATTATTTGATTAGTTGGTCAATAAGTAGAAATAAAGTATCATTGCCCATTGGAAACCGAGGTAAACTGACCATTAAATCCATTGATATATATTCTAATTTCCATTTCAGGACTAAAAGCTAGTGTAAAAAAGCCTTCACGTCTCCTGTTCTCTTCCTTTACGTTCCTAAATGTAGAAAACCAAGTGATAAATCTTGCTATGTGACATTTCATCCTAGACCACTAATACTGGTGTCACATATCTATAAAAATATAGTTACTTTGGGAACATTCCAATATGAATCATAGATCCCTTGCAATAACTCCTCTCTCATATGTGTTGGATCCTAGACATTCCCATGAATACATAGGGTTTCTCTATATCCGCAGACCAATCTATAGTTGCGTAAGATCCGGATATACACCCACAGACAACAATGTACTCAATATTATAAAATTTTCTTACCTTCACCATTTTACTAATGTAAAGGTGAATACTAATTAGGAGAGGTAAGAATTCATGGGAGTGTAATGAATCTTTTGATGTAGCTCATAACAGAGGGGCATTAACGTCCATTCAGCACTTACTTCATGCATGGAATGTGCATGGGGTTTCTGAACTAGCTCATTAGCGACTGTATTTCCCATTCTTGTCATATATTCATGGTTAAAAACCAATAAATAAAGATATTTGACCCATATCCATTATCTGATATTCAATTCACATTGTGAAAATATATATTTAAGGATTTTTAGTTCATGTACACCAAAACGATATCCCCCAAAATAAGATTATCCAGTAGTATAAGGCATGGATAACTACTTCTAGTTCATGGTTGTGCATCAGATAATTTTTCAAATGATTCCTCAACTATCATGATTCATATGAAATAATATTATTTTCCTACATCAGCCAAAATCATAGGATGTTGTTTGATGAAACATAAAAGATGATATAACCAATTCTTGTATTTGGAAGTGTCAATATAGATACTAAGACATGCCTCCATTTTAACTCCTTAAAGTATTTCTCACATGATTATGTGGACATGAACAAATCACCTTTATTTGTAATTCCACTAAAAGGTGAATCAATGAATGATATGTCTTGTATAAAAATATTTTAATATCAATCCAGCCATAAGAGACTCTGAATATCAAACATGTTCTTTGGTTTCTCCTAGAAAATCACTGCACTCACCTTCTCTAGGTCAATAGAGACAGCCAATTATGAGATAATATGAACCATGAAGTGATCCTTGTTTATCTAGAAATGGAACATATCAAGAATAGAATAATGTTTAGGATATCTATGTGTACTCATAATAATATCAATATTCACCCAATGGTCTCTATGAATGTGAGAATATAAAAATATGTCGTCCAAAAATACTGTGAAAAAATAATCTAAATAGGGGTGGAACACTCTATTCATTAGATCCATGAAAACAGCAGGAAAATTCGTATCACCAGATGAAAAAATAAGGTCCTCATAGAGACTATACCTTCTAAAAAACATGTATAGGGTATGTATCATTGAAAAACTGACACATTCTAATAGCCTAATATCATGTTGATCTTAGATTAGACACTATATGTTTGGAGCTGGTCAAAGAGATCATCTATTCAAGGTAGTGGATACATGTTCGGTGTCCTAAAATGGTTCAATAATCTATAATCCATGGATATATTATGGTTCCAATCATCCTTCTTGGATAAAATTATGGGTGAACCCCTAGAGGATGTGTTGGTCTTTAAAAAACCATTGGTCTCCAAATCATATACCTACCTATTGTATTCTTGGATCACAATAGGTTTCATTCTATATAGAGTAATAGAAATACGTGTTTCTCCTAGAATAGGATTGATAATTAACTCTACATTCCTCTCCGGAGGTATGAAATAACATCCTTTACTAAAAAATCCCAAAAATGATCTACAACTAGGGGAAATATAACCTGACCTAAACATTGATCCTCCTAGAACAGATTATAAATCTGTGCAGTTATCCAACCTATTCCATTATGCTTTAGTCTAACTATTCTCTCTTAGACAAACAAATCACATTTATTTATATAACTACTACCCTCTAGTTATGTAAATTATACCATTAGACAATAAAAATCTACAAAATCATTATACGGAACCAAAAAATCCATTTAGAGAACGAAAAATGAATCATATAATCTCATTAAGAAAGATGTTTTATAAGAAAGGGTTACTATATACCTCATGGGTATATTCCTTATATAAGAGTATTCCTTCTGATCATTCCCCTAATTGTATATAAAAGTTCATTACACGTCAATATCATTTTATTTATATTCCAATGGATTATATGATAGATTAAGAGAGAAACATGTCTCAAGAACCTATATGAAATAATGAATATAAATAGTGGAGGATTCTAGAATTGTATCTCTTGTTGTTGATGGTACCATATCCTGATACACATGTATCATTAATTAATAATATATTTTTCCTGGTATATTTCATTGTGAAATATATAGATGATCACAGCCCAAATTTCATTGTTAGTTCTTCTGGTGATTAGATGTCCTGCTATAATGGCCATGGTGTCCTCTTTGACTAGTAATTTTGGTTCTACTCTAACTCCCCACCTAATGTGGAGTAAAATAACCTTCCCTAATGGTGTATCCAGTGCAGATCCACTTCTACTAGAATATAATAGAACAATTTGATAGAAATAATGAATATTCTCCATATGGTCGTAATCCTAAAACACTAGGGGGTCTCTATAACAATGAGGATTTATAATACTTGTAAATCAACACAAGTGACACTCTACAGATCTACCTACATGGGTAACCTTGATTCCACTTCTCTAAGTAGAGACAGTGAGGAAATGTTTTCTTCTAGTGGATGAACTATTGGATTAAAGGGCCATGGGTCTTTTATACCGAGTATTATCAACAGACCTCCTATTTTTCTCATTGATCTAATCATTATTTATTATTTAATAGAAATTAGGTAGGATAAATACATTCACCATAGTATGGATAGCATACTGAAGTCCATCCTTAAAGCATCTAGAATGTGAAATTTTACCACTGGATAGAAGTGGTGAAAGCATTGTAACTCCATGAAACAAACTAAATACACTATTACTTATATAGAATCCTACTCTTGATCCATGAAATATCTAGATCTATCAGCTCTCAATGCCCAAAGAATGAACTAATCATATAAGGATGTCTTTAAATAAACCTATAACATACCCTGCTGGGGACCAACCTAGGTAATCACATCCCACCATTTCTTGGCAAAATCACTAAGTATGTAAGTATCATTTTTGACCCTCCTCTCTGGAGGTGTCCCCAGATGTTCAAAGATTGATATGGTGGCCTGTAGCCAAGAATCAGTAGCCTATGGACCACCATCCCTCAAAAAGGCGGGAGGGTATTGTAGTTATAACTCACTTGTCAGATCATTTATCAAAGGTAAAACTCGTTGTGCATCATGAATGTACTACATTAGATTTAAAAATATATCTTGATCATGTTCATAAATGTTCAAATCATGTATAGTAGGCAGTGCCTCCACTATCAATGAAGGTAGTAATATTGGTGTCTCTGGTCCACCACATCTTGATCATGGTTATCACCACCATACTAGCACGCAATATGAAGACAATGTGGATGCATTGGTCTATAAATTTCCATAAAATTCCTCCAATCAAACATAGAAAAATCAATATAGTATCACTAGTGGAATCTGATCATACGAGAACTCACTACCCTAGGCTTACTACTATAACTACCAACGTAGACGACTAGGTTTCAGTAAGTACTAGAGTATTAGATTCAAGGGTTCTGGTATATAATGTTTCAATCATACCTTGCCTGACCATTTACATGAAATATTATAATTTCATTTGACAATTAAGGTCTAGGTTCACTCCTTAACATTTCATAGGAATTAATTCGTGGGATAATAATGTGTAACCATTCAACCTTTATCTGTTCTATTTGCCTAGAACATTTGTCAATGATCCATTAAAATGAGTTGTTCTGCATAGTATATCAGGGAACATACTTCTAATCACGTAGATTAACACCAACATGAATTTCTAATTGACATCTTTATTTGGTTATTTACTCATTCACACTCATGAGGGCCAACAAGACTACATAAATAGAAATAGAACATTACTAAATCATAGTCTATAATTGTATAAGAAATATATATTCAATTGATGGAACATTCATCATTGAATAGAATATAAAGAAAATTAAATATGGGAAATACACCAATATGGAATGAAAATATACATGACTTGTGATTTTATGTCCATATATAATCCATGTAATAATTATTATTTACCACATTTCATTGGGAAAAAAATTAAATTTTCATTCATAATATTAATAAACAAATCTACATAGCATGTCCATCAACCGATAGTGAATTGATGTCATCCATAATAGGAAAAATGATAACAACAATTATAATCTTGGAAACATTTCCATTACCCTAAAAATGGTTATATGATCCCTACAAACGACTTCTGACAATGTACCAAGCATTCATATCAACTAACTATTTTCTAATAATTGTAATGTAAGAATAAAAAACCCTCTAATACCCCGTTGTGATGTCCTAGACCCAAATTACACTTAAGAGGTGCCTCGATCCCAGTGGTCCACATGGCCTTTAGAGAATCTCCTCAATTGTCATTGGTTTTCGTCCAAAAGCGAGGGCCAGGGCTTGTTTGTGGGGAGTCAATTTGTAACACCCCGGGTAAATAAAGAATATGACATTTTTATATTTATCCATATTTGTGAATAAAATATTAATATAACATTAATGGGGACTCTAGGTTCGATGGAATATCCAACACGCAACAACAATTTTCTTGGGAATCTTACGTTGCACTCTAATAATAAAATAATATTATTTTAAAAGATAGTTAATGCTTAGCTGTTGTGATGGTGGGAATGAATAGAACTAACTAAAAAATGATTATATATGATTGTCAAATATTTTTACTTTTTAAAATAAATGTTAGAGGATTCAAAATGTGAATGAATCCAATTTTAAGCGTAAACATTCTAATATTCATTAAAATGACGATTAACCGCCTTTTGATGGTGAACCTCTTTTAAATCCACTTTTTGATAATTTTATGTGTTATATTTTAAAAAATAAAATTATTATTTAGAATCAGGACATAAAAATTTACTTTGTGTACATTTTTTGTATTTTTCCGATAAAGTACATTTTTAAAGAATAGTGGAAAATGTTGTATTTTAATTAAAACTCTCATTTTAATCTAATTTAGTTATATGATTATATTATATTTTAAATTGGTTTTAAAGTGAAATTATTATATATTTTTACCATTAAATCCAATGGTGGTCATTGGAATTAATTTCACTTTGAAATTGGACTTAAACTAGTGTCAATCTTTTAATAGATATTGTTTCTAAAAACACGATATTTCCTTTGACAGCGGGAATTAATTATTAATTTAATTAATTCATATTATATGTTTTTAATTTTTTAAAATATACATCATTTTTGACTTCGGAATATCAAATATAACATAGGGTGAAATTTTTGTATTTTTTCTGAAAAACTTCAATTTTTGATGAATAGTGAAATTACTAAGTGGTAGGTAAAGAAACTGATTTTTCGTTTAAATGTAACATTGACACCTCTATGTTTTGAATTTCAAAAACCCGACATACATGGTTGTCATTAGGAAGAAAAATTTATTTCAATGGGATTAAAATAATTTTTTGGTGAATAATAACTTTTTTGTTCTTAATCGTGATTAGAGGTAATTAGTGTAGTTTAAGGTAAAAATAATGTTTTAATAATGTGAAATGACCTACACACATGTCCTACACTCGTTGGATGTGTCATGGCCGACCAAGAAAATCTATGGGTCATCTTGGGGACCCCATAGAGCCACTTTGGTTGGAAAATGACATAAATAACTTATTATTTAAAGTTAAAATAAAAATGTCACAAGCATGAGATGTTTCACTAAAACAACGTTTAAGTGGGGTTATACAAGTCATATTTTTTAATATAAATAGTCATTGGAAAGATAATAAGATTTCCTAAATCATTGTATTTTTTTAAAAAATTTAGACATTATATAAATTAAATTATTTATGACATCATGATGATGTAGCGATGACCTCATTATTTAACGATTTAAATAAAATGAAAAGATAATGTTAAAACTATAACTTACACTTGTCAAATGCCTATTGTATGATTATATTTAGAACCCTTACCACCTTATCCTAGAAAAAAATCATTGTGGGACCATTAAAATCCGAAACTCATTCTAAAATAAAGTAACAATTCTTTACTTTCCAAGAGTGACCCTCCTCTCCTCTTATAAAATGCCCCCACCTCTACCTCCTTAACCACACTTCAAAAGGCTTTGTCTCGGAAAACCCCTTCCCATTGTGTCTCTCCACGTCCCTCTCTAACTCTTAGAAGCCTCACTCCGGTCAGAAGTCTTCCCAAGGAAGCTTTTGAGCTCAAACCAAAGGGAGTTACCCGATTTTAAGGTAATGTCTTCACTTGTGTTCTTTTGTTTTATTTTGCTTATCCGACCCCCTAAACTCATTTTTTTAATTTCTTTTGTAACAACTAAAATATCTCTAATATACTAAGGGGTTGTTATAAGATGAATTCTAGTGAAACTTACACACACCTACATCAAATGGTTAAAGAACACATTGTTTCTGTGGATGGGGAATTTATGCCTCACGAAACGATGATTGTTCAACACTCATATAACACCTTAAAAGGTGTCCATTAAGATGTCACTATATTTATATATGATATATAATATGTTTATGTTTTATTTAAGCTTCTGTAATATTTTTTTGGCATAACTTTATGGTTTCCATTGTAGGTAAACACGATAATTTCATTTTAGGAAGTGCCAACTACCGCCCCCTCAAAGTGATTTTATTCGTTAATTCCATATGTGAGATGTATAAAGGATATATTTAAAGTTATTATATATGATTTATGTTACATATAAATGAAGAATATAATTCTGGAAATAAAATATACATACCTCTCATTTAGTTTTAATTCCATTAATATGACATAGAAATGAAAGTAGCGTTCATGCGTACGTACGGCTTACCGTCTCCATGAACGGTGCATTTCATTTCTTACCTCTAAATGATTATGTAATATTATAAATACATGTATATTCTGGATATATATGATATATATGATATCCAAATCATGAATATCATTCTGGATATAATGAACCTTTGATCACACGAACAACATGTAATTGTAAGAAGTCCACTTTCGACTAAAGAACTAAATATCGACAAAACAAACATTATTAACTTAAATGATTACATAATGATTATAACATGGAAATAAGTGATATAAAAGGAATAATTAACTTGAAAAATGTTCTTAATAAAGTGTAAATTAAATCAAGTTTTTTATTCAGGACGTTAAAGAACCATCGAGTCAAGTCGGACCCGAGGTAAGGGATCATACTCCTCTCTTTATTTTTAAGTACACTCTTTTATGTCATTCCTTTTAAGCTCATTGTTCTTGTGATTGGGATGTTCTT
Organism: Viscum album; assembly: GCA_963277665.1. Classification (NCBI taxonomy): domain Eukaryota; kingdom Viridiplantae; phylum Streptophyta; class Magnoliopsida; order Santalales; family Viscaceae; genus Viscum; species Viscum album. The sequence goes on from OY728152.1 coordinate 1,766,418,423, forward strand.
TTATAATAATATTACCGTAATTTTTATGTTAATATGATGAGATACCCTATTCTCTCTCATCAATCCATTTTGAATGTTTTTAGTGGCGCTGTTAGGCTACCGAATTTTCGTAAGAGATCTAACATCTCTCTTTCTTTTTAAGTAATCTCCTTTACGTCACTTCATTTATTCTCCTCTTTGTTATTTTGGGGGATGTTATTTTATATTCCTATTTCTGTAAACATTATTTTAATATGATGAGAGAGCCTATTTGATCTCATCAATCCATTTTTGTATGTTTTAAGTGGCGCTGTTAAGCTGCCGAGTTTTCGTACGGGATTTTTCATCGCACTTTTATTCCCGTGAGATTTATGCTACATTTGCCACAATTTCCTTTGAGTGGTGTATGTACTGCCCATTATTTTACTCATTGTGTAATATAATTTCATTTATGAGTATTTACATCAATGTTGTATAGTCCTACTTTCACGGGATGTATGTTTCGAAAGATACCCATGTCGGTAAGGGAACCTTTCACCCTCCTCTTATTAAAAGACATATTTTGTTATGTCTTTTAATTCACATAAAATTATGTTGGGATATGTTCTTATATAGCCTTAGTGATTTAAAGTTTATGTCCAAGTGATGAGATACCCTTTTTTTCTCTCATCAACTCATTTTCTGAATTTTGAAGTGATGCCGTTAGGATGTTAAATTTTTGCAAGGGAACTTCTTAACCCAATTTTGATTCTTTGGGATAAGCTTGTACTCCTTGAATTTGTAGTTCTATGAATATGTGTGAATAAACCCTGATTTTGTTTACACCTAATATCCACTTATATTTGGTGTATTAGTTTGTTACACATAATTAGGTACTTGATTTATCCTTAATCCAAGGATATCTTCTTTGTATGGGACTTCATATCAATATGCTTTCATTGAGGCATATTTTGTATTATACACAACCTTCTTTTATAAGTTTTAAAAACCCCTTTTACTTTTACGTTTATCTGAAAGGAATCTTTTTTATTCAAAGCATTTTACTGAACGACAAAAGAGAATGTTTTTGTTGTATGTATGTGGCGACAACAACTTCTTCGCCGCCGTGACCATTATTTGAGTTTCGGCTTCCTCTACAAGCCATACCTTTTTTTAAAGAAAAATAAACACCATGTTTTACTTTTCTTTTATTTTGGTATTGAAAATGGTTTTCAAAATGTTTTTATTTCAATGTGTTGTATTGATATCTTGTGATTGAAAGGTGGAAATTTTATGTTTCCTTTATGCATGTTTTATGTGATACGATTATGTTGAGGTTCTTGGGAATTAATATGATGATGGGTGGTTCTGTGATAAAATAAGGTAGGGTGAGCCCGATATATCTCTTCAATGCATTGGGTAACGCGAAGGGGTTAAACTTTAAGGTTTCTCTGAAGAGATTTAGGGAATATACTGTGATGGGAATTCTAAACGTAACCAAGAGGGTTACTCTTACGTAAGAATGTTATGAATGCCTCAAGTTACCTTTATGTCTTATGATTTCTTTTATTTACTCATGATTTTTATGAGGTATGTTAAAGTTCTTATGTTTTATGGGTAAAATATGATTTCATTCTTATGTATACATGTAGTCATGTTTCCATTCCACATTTGTATATCCCTTACTGAGCTTTTTATGCTCATCCCAAGTTTTTGAAATGTTTTTAACAGGTCATGGGAAGGGTTCATGATATGATGATAGTGTCAAGGAAGAGTCAAGAAAGAATCAATGTTTTATTTGAAATATGTTTCGGTTGATAGAAAAAATGAATACTATCTTTCATGTAACCACTTTGTTTAAATGTGGAATGTAATGCAAGTTTTATGATCTAATTCTCTAAAACTCTAAACCTGAAAAGATCCTCAATGTGTAATCTTTTAAAAACTCAAGATTAAGTAAGGTTTAAGGCTTGGGCCTTATAGTTGATATCAGAGGTTGATTTAGATAACATTAGAGGTTAGGGTATTCTCTAAGCACAAGTGACATTATGATAATGGTTAGTATTTTAGAAAGATTCCTAGTTTTAGATAAAGTGATTGTGTAAGTATATCTTAGTGTTTACATTCCTCATTAGTAAATGATGGTTTTGTTGATATACTCACACTGACATTTCTGTTTTTAGTTAATGGATGGATATAGCAAGCACCAAAGAGACAACAGGTTTGAAGGAAACTATGGTGGTTCTCTGATTAAGATACTAGATCAAATGGGGGATTCATTGAAGAAACTTGTGGTTGTTCAAAAACAACTATCAAAAAGCCATGATAAACCACATGAACCTTGGTATGATATATAATGCATCATGTACAAGATGACCAATCGATGTGGAAGTTCAGGTAATAATTATAAAGGTAACCATTAGAGTTTATATGATCCTTACTTTTGAGGTAACTGTGGGTTATTATATGTAATGATGGGAAATGAAAGGCATGAGATAAACTTGAGGTTAAAATATGTTATGATCATTTTTGAAGATTTTATCTCGTTTTGGGGAATGTTTTAAGAATTATATAGTTTTGGAAAAATTACAACACGCAGACCGTGTGACAACCGGTCGTGTTGGACAAAGCTACGGGAATCGAACCCACAACCAAAGTGTGACTGGTATTTATCGCCTACCACTAGACTACGTTAAGTCCCTAGTTATTTTGACTAATTCTTTTTAGTTATATGATTTTAGGAATCAAGTGTATGTTTATTTTGGGTTATATATGGAAATGATTAACCAATCATCGAGGATATGTGATTAGGTTAATTACTTTTCAATATGAGAATTTAAGAGAAACTGATATTATTTGGATATAAAAGTTAATTTTTACCTTGGAAGACTATGTGACTAAATCCTTCAAATATTTGGGTTTCAATATTAGTTTGGGTTACTTTTAAGAATTTGATGGATAATTTGTTTATCAAATGTTCCTCGTTGAACTTTGGGTTTTGTTGGGAAAATTTTGGAGATTAAGAAAAGATTTTCTTTTTATAAATGGTCATATTTTTCTGGATTATCTGATCTTTTACTAACCCTTTTGGTTTTGGTTTTGGTTAAAGTCTAAATAAATGGGAAGTATATAGTTCTCTTTTGTGGATTAGGTGATTCTCTAGAAGATGATTATAGTGAACAAGTCTTCCTAAATACTCGTCTTTTGGAGAAAATATGAGTTTGTGTAAGAAATCTAATAAAAGTTGAAAGTAAACATGATAAGTAATTATGTTTCCTTATGAATAAATTCCTCAATAAAAAAACAAAAATGTTGTCTATTATGTTTTCTTACTGGGGAATCGAATACCGTTTAACCCATCACAAGTTTGTGATTTTCTTGGGGTTAACTTTATCTTAAACATGTTTTCTATCACTCTCCTTCAAAACATGACCCTATGTTTTCTCCTCCATGTCCATGTTTTAATACATGGAATCATAGTATGGGTTAACTCGGGTGACCTCTGTGCTTATCATTATTTATTTTAAAGTGATTTTTTTACCGACTCTTGTTCCGATGTGGGACATTCAAGGATGTTTCCGAGCCTAATTTTAAAATTGCGAGAACGCAATTCCAAAAAGGGGGGAAGGTTGTAACACCACAGGTAAATAAAGAATATGAAACTTTTATATTTATCCACATTTTTGAATAAAATATTAACATAACTTTAAAGGGGATGCTATGCTTGATGGCGTACACAACACGCAACAACGAGTTTCTTGGCAATCTTACGTTGCACTCTAATAATAAAATTATATTATTTTAAAAGGTAGTTAACACCTAGATGTTGTGATGGAGGGAATGAATATAACTAACTACAAAATGATTATATATGTTTTTCAAATATTTTTACTTTTTTCAATAAATTATAGAGGATTAAAAATGTGAATGAATCCAATTTTATGCGTAAACATTCTAATATTCTTTAAAAGGTCGATTAACCGCCTTATGATGGAGAACCTCTTTTAAATCAACTTTTTGATAATTTTATGTGTTATATTTAACAAAATAAAATTATTCTTTAGAATCAGGACATCAAAATTTACTTTGTGTAAATTTTTTGTATTTTTCCGATAAAGTACATTTTTTAAAGAATAGTGAAAAATGTTGTATTTTAATTCAAAACCTCTTTTTAATAAATTTTATTTATATGATTATATTATCTTTTAAATTTGTTTTAAAGTGAAATTAGAATATATTTTTACTATTAAATCTAATGTTGTCCATTGGAATTAATTTCACTTTGAAATTGGACTTAAACTATTGTCAATCATTTAATAGATATTGTTTCTAAAAAACACGCTATTTGTTTTGACAGCGGGAATTAATTATTAAATTAATTAATGAAACCTATATGTTTTGAATTTTTTAAAATAGAAATCATTTTTGAATTCGAATATCAAATATATCCTCGGTTGAATTTTTGGTAATTTTCTGAAAAACATCAATTTTTGATGAATAGTGAAACCACTAAGTGGTTGTTAAAGAAACTGATTTTTCGTTTAAATGAAAATTTTCCACCTCTATGTTTTGAATTTCAAAAATCTGACATACATGGTTTTAATTAGGAATTAAAATGTGGTTCAATGGGATTAAAATAATTTTTGGGTGAATAGTAACTATTATGTTCTTAATCGCGATTAGAGGTAATTAGTGTAGTTTAAGGTAAAAATAATGTTTTACTAATGTGAAATGACCTATACACATGTCCTACACTCATTGGATTTGTCATGTAAGACCAAGACAATCCATGGGTCAACATGGGGACCCCATGGAGCCACATTGGTTGGAAAATGACATAAATAACCTTTTATTTAAAGGTAAAATAAAAATATTACAAGCATGAGATGTTGCACAAAAACAATTTTTAAATGGGGTTATACAAGTCAGATTTTTAACTATAAATAGTGATTTGAAATATAAAAAGATTTCCTACATCATAGTAGTTTTTTTTATAATTTTTAGACATTAAATAAAATAAATAATGTATGACATCATGATGATGCAGCGATGACCTCATTATTTAACGATTGAAATAAAATGAAACGATAATGTTAAAACTATAACTTACACTTGTCAAAAACCTATTATATGAGTATATTTAGAACCCTTACCACCTTATCCTATAAACAATTCAATGTGGGACCATTAAAATCCGAAACTCATTCTAAAATAAAGTAACATTTCTTTACATTCTAAGAGTGCCTCTCCTCTCCTCTTATAAAAGGCCCCCACCTCTACCTCCTTACCCACACTTCCAAAGCCTTTGGCTCGGCCAAACCCTGCCCATTTTGTCTCTCCAAATCCCTCTATTACTCTTATAAGACTCAATTTGGTCAGAAGTCTTCCCAAGGAAGGCTTCAAGCTCAAACCAATGGGAGTTACCCGATTTTAAGGTAATGTCTTCACTTGTGTTCTTATGTTTTATTTTTCTTATCCAAGCCCCTAAACTCTTTTTATTAATTTATTTTGTAACAAATCCAGTATCTTAAATATACTAGGATGTTGTTATAAGAATAATTCTAGCTACACTTACACACACCTACATCAAATGGTTAAAGAACATACTGTTTCTCTGGATGGAGAATTTCTGCGTCACGAAACGATGATTGTTCAACACTCATATAACACCATAAAAGGTGGACATTAAGATGTCACTATATTTATATATGATATATAATATGTTTATTTTTTATTTAAGCTTCTGAATTTTTTTGTGGCATACATTTATGGATTCCATTGTGGGTAAACATGGTAATTTCATTTTAGGAAGTGCGGACTACCGCCCCCTCAAAGTGATTTGATTCGTTAATTCCATATGGGGGATTTATAAAGGACGTATTTAAAGTTATTATATATGATGTATTTTACATATAAATGATGAATATAATTCTGGAATTAAAATATACATACCTCTCATTTATTTTTAATTCCATTAATATGACATAGAAATGAAAGTAGCGTTCATGCATAAGTACGGCTTACCGTCTCCATGAATGGTGCATTTCATTTATTACCTTTAAATGATTATGTAATATTATAAATAAAAGTATATTCTGGATATATATGATATATATGATATCCAAATCATTAATATCATTCTGGATATAGTGATCTTTTGACCACACGAACAACATGTAATTGTATGAAGTCCACTTTCGACTTAGGAACCAAATATCGACAAAACAAACATTATTAACTTAAATGATTACATAATGTTTATAACATGGAAATAAGTGATATAAAAGGAATAATGAACTTGAAAAAGGAACTTAATAAAGTGAAAATTAACTCATGTTTATTATTCAGGACGTTAAAGAACGATCGAGTCAAGTCCGACCCGAGGTAAGGGATCATACTCCTCTCTTTATTTTTAAGTACAATCTTTTATGTCATTCCTTTTAAGCTCATCATTCTTGTGATTGGGATGTTACTTTATATTACTATTACTTTAGTTTTTATGTTCATATGATGAGAGACCATATTCCCTCTCATCAAACCATTTTGGATGTTTTGAGTGGCGCCGTTAGACTGCCGAATATTCGTAAGAGATCTAACCTCTCTATTTCATTTTAAGTACTCTCCTTTATGTCACTTATTTTAAGCCCATCTTTGTTATGTTAGGGGATTTTATTTTATATTCCTCTTGATGTAAACTTTATGTTAATATGATGATAGACCCTATTTTATCTCATCAATCCATTTTTGTATGTTTTATGTGGCGCTGTTAGGCTGCCGAGTTTTCGTAAGGGATTTTTCATCTCACTTTTATTCTCTTGAGATTTATGCTACATTTGCCACAATTTCTTTTGAGTGGTGTATGTACTACCCATTATTTTACTCATTGTGTAATATACATTCAATTATGAGTATTTACATCAATGTTGAATTTTCCTTCTTTCACGGGATGTATGTTTCGAAAGACACCCATGTTGGTAAGGGAACCTTTCACCCTCATCTTTTTAAAAGACTTATTTTGTTATGTCTTTTAATTCACATAACATTATGTTGGTATATGTTCTTCTATATCCTTAGTTATTTAAATTTTATGTCCATGTGATGAGATACCCTTTTTATCTCTCATCAACTCATTTTCAGAATTTTGTAGTGATTCTGTTAGGCTGTCAAATTTTTGCAAGGGAACTTCTTAACCCAATTTTGATTCTTTGGGATAAGCTTGTACTCCTTGATTATGTAGTTCTATGAATATGTGTGAATAACCCCTGATTGTTTTACACTTAATATCAACATATATTTGGTTTATTAGTCTGTCACACATAATTATGTAATTGATTTATCCTTAATCCAAGGATACCGTCTTTGTATGGGACTTCGTCTCAATCTCCTTTCATTGGGCATATTTTTTTATACACAAACTTCTTTTATACGGTTTACAAACCCCTTTGACTTTTACGTTTATCCGAAAGGAATCTTTTTTATACAAAGCATTTTACTGAACTACAAAAGGGAATGTTTTTGTCGTACGTATGCGGCGACAACGACTTCTCCGCCGCCGTGACCATTATTTGAGTTTTGGATTCCTCTACAAGCCATACCTTTTTTTAAAGAAAAATAAATATCATGTTTTACTTTTCTTTTATTTTGGTAATGAAAATGGTTTTTATAATGTTTTTATATCAATGTGTTGTATTGATATCTTGTGATTGAAAGGTGGAAATGTTATGTTTCCATTATGCATGTTTTATGTGATACAATTATGTTGAGGTTATTGGGCATTAATATGAAGACGGGTGGTTCCGTGATAAACTAAGGGTGGGTGAGCCCGATATATCTCTCCAATGCATTGGGTAACGCGAAGGGGTTAAACCTTAAGTTTTCTCCGAAGAGATTTAGGGAATATACTGTTATGGTTATTCCAAACGTAACCAAGAGGGTTAATCCCTACGTAGGAATGTTATGAATGCCTCATGTTACCTTTATGTCTTATGATTTCTAGGATTTACTCATGATTTTTATGACGTATGTTAAAGTGATTATGTTTTATGGGTAAAGTATGATTTCATTATTATTTATACATGTACTCATGTTTCCTTTCCATATTTTTATATCCCTTACTGACCTTTTTATGCTCATTCCAGGTTTTTTGAAATGTTTTTCACAGGTCAAGGGAAGGGTACATGATATGATGATAGTGTCAAAGAAGTTTCAAGAAAGAATCCATGTTTTATTTTAAATATGTTTCCGTTGATGGGAAAAATGAATACTATCTTTTATGTAACCACTTTGTTTAAATGTGGATTGTAATGCAAGTTTTATGATCTAATTCTCTAAAACTCTAAACCTGAAAAGATCCTCAATGTGTAATCTTGTAATAACTCAAGATTATCTATGGTTTAAGGCTGGGGCCTTATACAATTCCTTCATTACTAGAGTTTATCATAGAGTATAATTATAAATAGAGGTAAATATAAGAATCAATTAATAAAAATAATGCACAGTGGATAAATATAGGGATAACAATAATAGAGATAACTGGAATAATGTTGAATTGATAACGAGTATAAATATCATTTCACTAAAAATCTCAAAAAATAGACACAATGTATAAATAATAAATTAAAAAACTATTGTAGCATTATAATTAAATTAACAGTCCAACCATTCTGAGCTATAGCTCGATCATCTTCTACAAACTTTATCTAAGAACAGCCAAAAATCAATTGTTTTAAGCATTATGCATCCCCTTATCATCTCCTACATACTTTTAAATATACCTCAAGTACTTGATGGCTCTTGGATGTTTTGTGAAATAAACATCAATGGGTCACCACCAATTGTGTCTATAACTTCTAGAATGTTTAACGGAAATGAAATATTCAGAAAAATATCATATATAATGTAAATTAGTACAATAAAACTAAATACCCATATATCATCTCTAGCCCTTTTCTAGTGTCTGAACATATAACCACTTCAAAAATTGATTGATTTATAGATTACACACAAATTTATTTTAATTAATATCTAGAAATGACATCTCCTCGTTAGAGTATATATAGTGAATCTTCCACGACGTAACAAGGAAATCAAAATTTTTAATTATTATGGAGTGGTTCTACATAATTCACCAAAGAAACCTTTACCTCAGGGGTGGAAAACTCCATAGTAACATATTGTAGATAAGTGTTATGCTTTTAATCCATGGAATAACCATCCATGTAATCCCCACAATAGTGTTTCTAATTGATTCTAAGGATTTCGTTATGGTAAAATGGGAGATATGAAGTGCCCATTCCCAAAGATGTAACCGAAGAAACTTATGTAATGTTTGATCCAAGGAGTGTATACAATGAATAATATGATTATAATTAAGGGATCATATGGTGTCATATAGAGCATCAAATATTTAGACAATGATCGGGTTCCTGGGTAGGTCTCACACAAGGAAAATGACATCACTGAATTGGAATTTCTTCCCCGAGTACCCAATGAATTCCCTTGGGAATCCAGAAGATAAGTCGAGTCAAGAATTTTTATAAATATTTCATAGTCCCTATTCATGAACTATAATATTACGTTTAATTCACCGAAATAATTTTTGGAAGATGATAAATATTATATAAACAAATTCATAAGTGTTGAACTATCTGTAAAATGGTTATTTTAATAATCACAAATTTTAGGTTTATTTATTTCCAATTAGTATTTTGTTCATATTCTTCTAAATATGTTTATATATATTTAAATCATATCTTCATATGTTTACCTATGTTAATGTATGTTTACGGTTGACCTGGAAGTATTCTAGATTGAACAGACACTTTGTGAGAATTCCTTGTCTTGACTCACCGCTAGTTATTTTTCGGTCATACTGCTGATGAACAGTCACACCGATAATGAACGGTCACACCGATGATCAACGGTCGCACCGATGATGAATGGTCGCACCGATGATGAATGGTCACAATGATGTTGATTGGTCGCATCGATGATGAACGATCACACTGATGATGAACGAACGCACTGATGATGAACGGTTTCACCGATGACAATGGTCGCACCGATCGCTACTGAAGGTCTAAAGAATCACCGATACTGATATTTAATGAGTCACTGACACTGATCATTAGTCACCGATTCCGATGTTCAATGAGTCACCGACACCGATCATGAGTCACTGATACCGATGTTCAGTGATTCATATACACCGATCATGATTCACCGATACCGATGTTCAATGAGTCACTGACACCGATCATGAGTCACCTATACCGATGATCAATGAGTCACTGATACCGATGATCAATGAGTCGCCGATACCGATGTTGAGACACCGATGCTGAGACACTGAAGCAGATTCAATGTGACTCACTGATCTCATGACTTACCGATAGTCATAAAAACTGTTTGAATTTCTATAAACTCTTATTTAATTCCAACGGTCATATTTGATGTTTTTAATGCAATTAATGATATTTAATGTTAATTGTTTGTATGTCAGGAGACCATACCTCGTAACTGTGTCAAGGTAATCATTCCCATTGCTGGAGCTCATGGAATAAAAGGAAGATCGAGCTGTAGTAATATAAAGTGTGTGAAAATGCATAAAGAGAGAATTCTCCCATGAATATACATACGAAAAGCGATAACACATGAAGTAGTTGAAGGAGGTATTTTCAAGATCTCAAAATTACTCTCATCCATGCAATCTAGTACTACTGGAAATCAGAGAACACACTCACTTGTGAAGGACATCAAGCTGAACCACGATACTCTGGTTTCAACATCAAAAACATAGAAGGACTCAAAAGCATCTCTACTAAATCCAATGAGTCCAAAGATGCACATCCAATCACTAGAGCACTCTAAAATTTTATTCATTGTCTCTTAGTGATTAATTTACATACCTTTTTGAGTAGTGTGTGTACTTTGTATATCTTACACATGCACTGACTCCAGTGCTGAACTGGAGGATATAAAAATCCTCAAACCAATTGTGTTTGATCTTTTTTACCCAAGACAAATGTGGAAGAGGTCCTTGTGTGACCTGGTCATCGTTTTTGTTTCCCATGAAGAACTGTGGTAGAGGTCCCTATGTGGCCTGGACTATCTTGTAATGTTGTTAACCCCAATATAGGGTGTGGATCAAATTTATATAAATTGTTTGAGAGGATGAAGTCTCGACATGATACTGAACCTCTTGGTTACATCTACTGTGCATTTTAGTATAAAGCATAAGTATAATATATACATATATCATATTCCGCTGCTAACTACATTGAAATACAAAACTATATTAAAGCTACATTGATAGTTTAATTAGCATGTGTTTATACTTATTGTAAACTAGTAAGTTAGTTTCCAAACTTAATTTCATCTTCTGATTAATTTAACATAGACCTAATCATTCTTTGAGAAACTAATTGAACATTTACACTCTGTATAGATTCACTACAGTTTAACATCGATTTTAAATAGGGGGATTTTAAGAGAAATATTTTTAACATAAATTTTTATTAGAACTCATTTCACCCCCCCCCCTTCATGAGTATCCACTCCGACCAAAAAATGGCATCAGAGGTTATTTTTATTGAAGTTTTCAAATCTTTCTGCTTTATAAATCTTATTTTAGTTACATCATTAAAGATCTTAAATATCTGTTAGTTCTAAATTTTATCTCTTTAAAACTATTTTCTAACATCTAGTTATCGATAATAGACTAGAAGGTGATACTACCAACATGCCACCATTCTTTAATGGAACAAATTATTCCTAGTGGAAAATGAAAATGAAAATTCATTTAGAAAGTAAGGGATTTGATATCTAGACTTCTATATAAACTGAATATAAGATTCCAAAAACTTATAGAACAACTTTTGATGAAGCTACTAAGACAGCTTACAATAATAATTGTAAATCTATGAATGCGCTGTATTGTTCTTTGGGAGATGAAGAGTTCAATAGAATATCTGTCTGTCAAACTGCCTATGAAATATGGGACACAATGAGTGTTTCTGATGAAGGAACAACTAATGTAAAATAAATGAGATTGAATACATATACTATCAAATATGACAATTATAAAATGAAGACTGATTAAACTATCGGCGACAATTATCTTAGGTTCAATGAGATTTTCAATACAATTATCTCTCTTGGAAGAGATGTCACTGCTATGGAAAAAATCATGAGGATATTAAGATGTCTACCAGATCGATGGAGAGGCACTTCTGTCTCAATTAAAAAATATTGTGACATAAGAAAACTATCAGTCAAGGAGTTTATTGGTAGGCTTATGATGTATGAAGAATAACTCAAGGTGAATAAGGAAGATGATGATGAAACTAAAAGGAAGTCTATAGATTTTAAATCTACTACATGAAGGAGCAAGGACAAAGACAAAGTTCAAATACAAACTGAAAATTCATAAAGTGAAGATTCAGACTCTGACAGTGATGCAGAGATGTATCAAATAGCCAAGAGAGTCAAGAAGTTTTATAGGAAGAAAATATTCTTTAGAAAATATAACTACAAAGGAAGGTATGACAATAATGGACATTGGAAAAAGGAATGGAAAAAACCTGACAAGAATGATGAAGTTGTCTGCTATGAATTCAAAAGGAAATGTCACATTAAAGTAGACTGTCCAAAATTAAAGATCAAAAAGAAATATGAATTCAAGGAAAATATGTACAAGATATATATGAAAGAAAAAATGGAGTGATTTAAAAGATAATACAAGTGAATCTGAAATCTCTGATTCTGAAAAGAATCATGACAACATGTGCTTCATGACCAATACCTCTGAGGTACCTGTTTTCTCTTTACCGAATGAGTATTATTATGGAACTGATTCTGAATCTGAAAACATGTCTAGTGACGAACTATTTGAATATTTTAACATGCTAGAAGAAACATGTAATGAACTCAAGGACATGTATAAGTCATTAAAAAAATAGCATGCTCTTACTGCAAATGTTAAATATGCTCTTGATATAGAAAATGCAAATAATGATCAACTGATAATGGAAAATACTAAACTGAAAATGTCTAATGAGCATCTTAGAAAGGACATAGAAAAATCCACAAATGGAATGGATACTCTAACTCAAATGTTATGAAAGAAAGTTGCACAAAAATATACTACTGGTTTGGGATACCAACCTGGACAGAGACAGTTCACTAAAACTCGATTTTTTCCCACGTCTGTAAAAATTATACTTACTCTAGTTCTGGAAATTCATGTGCTTCAACTAGTTATTCATATGGTTATAGATCAAATAATGTTTATCTTTCACAATCTATTGATTCTGTAAATTATATGAAACCCATAAGACAAATATGGGTACCTAACGCTTTGATTCATATCCTTTCTGTACCCAAGATGATCTAGGTACCAAAGTCATTTTCCATCTAAATCTATTTTTAGGAAACCTGCTTGAATAGTTCTCACAAAAGGGTATGGTACATGGAAATTGGATGTTCGAGACAAATGTCTGGAGATTATTCTTTCTTTAAAAGCTTAATAAAGATTTATGGAGGCCATGTCACCTTCGATGATAATTCTAAAGGAAAAATCCTCGGCCTATGACAAATTGGTAACACTGATTCAGTTTAGATTTCTAATGTTTTATTTTTTGATGGACATAAGTATAACCTGTTAAGTATTTCTCAATTGTGTGATGATGGTTTTAATGTTAAATTTTAAAATGATTCATGTTACGTTTTTAACTGTAAACATGTTTTAGCGTTGTCTACCTTGAGAAATGAAAATGTTTATGCTGTTGATTTGAATTCTTTAGTCAAAAAAAATGTTACTTTCTTAAATTCTTTTCATAAAGAGTCTTGGATTTGGCATAGAATATTAGGACACTTCAACATCTATTAAATTAGAAAATTGACTTGGAAAAACTTGGTTAAATACCTACCAAAACATGAATTCCAAAATGACAAAGTTTGTAATCCCTGTCAAAAGGGAAAGAAACATAAAGTTTATTTTAAATCAAAGAAAGAAGTCTCAACTTCTCAACCTCTTGTGTTGGTTCACATGGACTTGTTTTGTAAAGACCCGCAAATTTCAAGGAAATTTTTTTTTCTTAATTTTCTTTGGAATTTTACAAGAGCGCAGCTTCAGACGGCACCTGATTCCGAGGCCCGGTGTGCCCGGAATCAATTTCCGAAGTTTGGCTCGGGTACGTTCAGTGAACGGACGAGCGGGTTTTTCTATCTTTTGAACCGGTGCCCGGAATCAAATTCTGAGGGCACCGATGAAATCGCAGCGCCGGTATTTGCTTAGAAACGCCTCTTCCGGAGTTGCGTTTGCTCAGACGTGGTTTTTAAATTTTGCGGCTTTAAGTCAGAAATAAAAAAATAAAGTTTGTGCGACAACTTTATTTTATTTCACTTAAACTGCTTGGAATCCACTTAAAGTCACTTAAAGGCGGCTTGAACTTAGTTGAACTGGATAGGATGCTATCCAGAAATATCCTACCCCTTGGTAGGATATTTGTGCGGTGGGGCCCGCACGAGCCCCGCCGTTTCTTTCGCTAAGTAACGCACCCGCGAAAACCCGTCAAAGTAACTGAAAAGTCAACCGACGCGTTTTCTTTAATTCTCAACAGACCATTTAATTGGGCTGTTTTATTCGTTGAATTAATTCAACGAATTAAGTGGGTCGTTACTTACGCGTTTTGCGTTTGTTGGCAAAATAATAAAATAGACAAACTTGTCTATTTTGGAGGATTGCTATTCCTCTGAGCCTCCACCCTATCCGCGAAGAACGCGAAGAACGCGAAGAACGCGAAGAACGCGAAGAACGCCGGAACCGGAATTCGACGACGCACGATCCGCGACGTCGACAACTTTTCCGCGACCTTCTTCTTCTTCTTCTTCTTCGGTGCCTCTTCTTCCGCGGCGAACGTGCGATCGGCAACAAAGGTGAGAATCGAATCTTTTATTTCTTCTTTTTTTTTAAAATTTCAATAACAACGGATTTAATTAATTAAATCCGTTTGTTCTTGATCCGGAGATTGGCGACGCGACGCCGGATACCGCGACGACGCGACGATCTCCTTCTTCCGCGACGACCCCTCGTCCGACGACGACGACAAGGTAAGGGTTGATTGGATTATTTTATTTCTTTTCCCGTGTTTATTCTTTTCAAATAAAGAACCCGATCGGAACAATTTTAATCTATTTAAATTTGTTGATTTGGTTAATCCTTTATCCTCCCGGTGACGTTTATGGCTAACGCGGAGGGTGCGGGTCTAACGAACAAGACCCGGCAACCCTCCGCCGATCTATTTTGTTGTGCGGATATGGCGGACGACGACGAACCGCGCGGCAGGGGCGATCCGTTGATCCCGCAGTGAAGGTCGGCATCCGGGAGGGGCAACGGCGCAGACGGGAGGCAAATCGGGCCACCGGAGCATCTCCGGCGGCCCGCGGAAGGCGGCGGCGGCGCCCGGCGCGCCGCCGTGGAGGAAGCCCGCCGCGGCTGAAGCCGCGGCGGCAACGGCGGCCGCGCGGAACCGGGAACGGACGCGGCGGCCCGGCCGCGTCCGCGTGGCAGGCGGCCCCCCCCGCGGGGCCGCGTTCGCTTGAGCCGCAGGTCAAGCCCGCGACGCCCTTCCTTCGGCCGAAGCCAAGCCAGCCGGTTCGGGCCGGGTCGGGCCGACCCGGTTCGGCCGACCCCGGGGGGGGGGGGGGGGGGGGTTCGGGCCGGGTCGCCCCGGGCCCAGAACCCCCGTTTCGGGCCCTCTACGGTCTTTCGCCCATATCTTGGGCCTGGGACCTCCGATTGACGAACCGTCAGCGGATACGCGATCCTTGGATCGAGACGGTCGTTTCGGTATATTATACTCAAGGTTTCGGAAGACTTTGGGTTCGGCCGGGTTGATTCGTACACGAAGCCAACCGGGCCCTCGGAGCAGAAACGCTCATAACTTGAGCTACGGACGTCCGATCGACATACCGTCAGCTGTGGTAGTTTCCTCTAAGTGAGACGGAACTTTTGGCATACTCCGCCCGAGGATCGGATACAGGCGGAGTACGGTCGGGTTGGTTTTTCCCTAAAAACCAACCGGGCCCCTGGGACGAAAATGCCAATAACTCTCAGACCGGGCGTCTGATTGACGCGCCGTCTGTCGCGTTGAGATCCTGTTGTCGATACGGAACTTTTGGATACATCAACTTCGGACTATGTGTCAGTTGATGTATCAGCCCCTCGGCTCGTGGAGCGGACCCTCCTAAACGAGCTCGCTACGTGCGGGAACCCTAGCGCTGGCTGTGACCTCGACGACAGAGCAGAGATCCTCCGTGGACTGCGACGACGGCAGAGCAGAGATCCTTCGTGGACTGCGGGGACGACTGTGCAGAGATCCTCAGTGGACTGCGTCGACTACTGCACTCAGCGATCCTACGCGGATCAGTGCCCGATCCTGTGTGGGTCCTACTACCGGTTCTGTGTGAGCCACTGCCTACCGGTTCTGTGTGAGCCACTGCCTACAGGTTCTGTGTGAGCCCGATCCTGTGTGGGTCTTCTGCGGGGGTTAGTACCTATCGATCCTTCGTGGGTCCGACGACTTAGATGGATCAGTGATCATCTTTGACGTCATCTGAAAAAGTATACCTGGTTGAGCTGAATCTTATGTTGCTTTTCTATGTGGATTGAGTTGTTCTTGAGCTCGTGAGCAGAGCTAGAAGTGGGGACTTAGGTATATGTATGGGCATATACCTAAGTCAAGTCAGATGTTACTTCGTGATTGCATCTTTCTTTTGTGCTATATCCTTTGTGGATTTCGGGAGACCTTCGGGGGTCTCGGGGTCCTTACTGAGTAGCTTGTACTCACCCCTGCACGGGCTATGCCCGCACCTTGTTGTGTTGGTTGCAGACGACGGACAGCGCTGATCACGGTTGGGGCGTGGAGCAGGACGGTACCTGGAGGTGGACCACTGGGCGGAACGTACTCGGAGCGGACGTGGGACCCGAGGAGCCTGGAGGCTATCTGTACCCACCCTTCAGGTGGGATTGCCAGTGGACGACACGAGGCCGCCGTCTTTTCTTCAGTTGCTGTACTTTACTTTTCAGTTGTACTTTACAGTTGGGCTTGTATTTCCGGACCCTTTTCTTTTCTGCACTTTACTTTCCGCTTGCTGACTCTGTGTGGTTGTTTCTTATAAAGGCAATGCCTTCCCTGTTTACTGGGATTTTACGCCTTGGTGCTAGTCGCCAGCCCCTGGCCTATGGAAGGCGGGCTTGGGGTAGTCACGGCACGGGCCCCGAGGACGGGTCGTGACAAATTGGTATCAGAGGTGGTCGGTTCTACCGCGGACTCTGATCGTCCTTTCTTTCTATGTGAAGCAATAGTGTTTAGTGTATTGAGTGTGGTTATCAGTTCAGGGAGCCCAGTGTTGGTGCGGCGGCCGACGTATCCGTACACCAGGACCCTGACTCCTGATTTCCAACTTAATGCATGAAAACATTGATTGCGTGTGTGTTTCAAATTTTTCTTTGTGATTACTTGTGTCAGCTCACCGGGTATACTGATCTGCTTTATGAAGTCTCAAGTTTTCCTTGTGATTACTTGTGCCAGCTCACCAGGTATACTGTTCTGACTGTGGTTCTCTTGTTCTCCTTTTCAGGATGGCCCCGCGACGACAGCCAGCTAGGGTTCCGAGTGTAGGGCGCGACGGCAGCCCACCGAGCGACGAGGCCTCGGTGCAGGGCCCTTTGCCAGCTGTGGCACCGGCGGTAGCTTTACCCGCCGAGCCACCGATGCTACCAGTACCAGACGCTGACGATGCACGTCGCCTCAGGGCACTGCATGAGTTTCAGAGCCAGCGACCGCCCAGGTTTCGCGGTGAGGCGGACCCCCAGGCTGCCGAGGACTGGCTAGAGGCGGTGGTACGGATCTTCAGACTAGTGAGGATACCAGCGGATCTCATGGTGATTCTCGCAGCGAGCCTCCTGCAGGCGGCGGCAGGACGATGGTGGAGCCTGATGCTCCAGGTTCACGATGAGGCATCCTTGCTCTGGGCGGACTTCGAGAGCCTCTTCCGCTCTGAGTTCGTCCCGGCCACCCTCCGAGCGGTGCGCATCCAGGAGCTTCTCCAGCTGCGCCAGGGCAGCATGATGGTCGCTCAGTACGCGGCGAGGTTCACGGACCTATCTCGCTACTCGACCGACATGGTACGGGACCCCTTCTTCCGGGCCCGGACCTTCGAGCAGGGCTTGCGACAGGAGATTCGGGCGTCGCTGATCTCCCTCAGCATTCCGACCCAGGCGGGAGTGCTGGAGCGAGCCCTCCTGATCGAGAGCTTCCTGACAGAGCCTTCTTCAGCGGCGAGACCTAGCGCAGGGCGGCAGGTAGCTGAGTCATCGGCAGCTGGTAGCCGACGGATGACTCACGGGTCCAGGCAGACCAGACCCCCTCGCAGACGGCCTCAGGACACCGGCTCAGCGGTGCGAGGCACACAGCGGAGTGCCAGCCTTTCGAGAGGCAGGCTGTGCTACTCTTGCGGCGGGCAGGGTCACATGGCTCGTGACTGCCCGACTCGCCGATCAGAGGAGGAGCAGACGGTGGAGGGGCCACCCAGGCAGAGGCAGAGGGTCGACCGTGGCGGTCCGCAGGGAGGAGGCGGATGAGGCCGAGGAGCTGGCCGAGCAGCGGGTGGTGGGCGACGCTTCCAGGCTCTACCCCCACCGCCACCAGGAGGGCCACCTCGACCACATGGAGCTGGCAGGCAGGGACAGGCCCAGCTCCAGGCAGTGGAGGCCTACGACCCCGACATGCCAGAGATGATTCGAGGTACGATCTGTGTCTATTACACCCTTTCTGCAGTACTTATAGACACAGGAGCGAGTCACTCTTTCATAGCCTCTGGCCTTGTTCGGAGCTCGGAGATTCCGACTGAGCCGTTGGCTCGATCCTTACGGCTAGAGACTCCTACGGGAGCAGACTCGACGATTACGCACTGGTGCCGGCAGTGTGAGCTTACTCTAGGAGGCGAGAGCTTCGGCTGGGATCTCCTTGTAGCGGCGTCGAGGCCTTACGACGTCATCTTGGGCATGGATTGGCTATCCACGGTTCATGCCCAGATCGACTGTTTTAGGCGCAAGGTGCGATGTGTTCGTACCGACGGGAGCAGGTTTACCTTCACCGGCGAGAAGGGAACCTTTGCAGCACAGGATGGACTTCCGCGGAGGAGAGTGCAGCCCATCTCTCATCAGTTGGCTAGCCTCATCCTAGGAGCAGTGGACGTGCGGAGTCCGGCTTTTCCTGCAGTGGTGGACCAGTACGTGGACGTCTTTCCCGACGACGTTCCAGGGCTACCTCCTCGTAGAGAGGTAGACTTTTACATCGACTTGTACCCCGGGACAGCCCCGATATCTACTCCAGCATATCGGATGGCCCCCGCTGAGCTTCGAGAGCTGCGGGTACAGTTGGAGGACTTGCAGAGCAAGGGGTTTATCCGACCCAGTGTTTCACCCTGGGCTTCCCCGATTTTGTTCGCCAAGAAGGCGGACGGGAGCTTGCGACTATGTGTCGACTATCGTCGCCTGAACCAGGTGACAGTGAGGAACAAGTATCCGCTGCCACGGATTGATGACCTCTTCGATCAGCTCAAGGGAGCGCGGTGGTTCTCGAAGATAGACCTCCGGTCAGGCTATCATCAGCTCAGTGTTCGAGACGAGGACGTACAGAAGACGGCCTTCAGGTGTCGGTATGGCCATTATGAGTTCTTGGTTATGCCGTTCGGCGTAACCAATGCTCCAGCAGTGTTCATGAGCCTCATGAACAGGATCTTCCAGCCATACCTCGACCGATTTGTCGTTGTCTTCATTGACGACATTTTGGTATACTCGACGACTGAGGAGGAGCATGCCTACCACCTGCGAGTTGTGCTAGACACACTCCGAGAGCACCAGCTTTATGGAAAGCTCTCAAAATGCCAGTTCTGGTTACGTGAGGTCCATTTCTTGGGGCACGTCATTTCTGAGGCGGGAGTTGCAGTGGATCCCGTGAAGATTGAGGCAGTGCTAGCTTGGGAGCCACCCAGGAGCGTGACAGAGGTGCGGAGCTTCTTGGGCCTAGCGGGATACTATCGGAGATTCGTGCCAGACTTCTCCAGAGTTGCGGCACCACTCTCAGCTTTGACAAAGAAGGGGAAACCATTCGTGTGGTCAGACAGATGTCAGCAGAGCTTCCAGGAGCTGAGACAGAGATTGACCAGCGCACCTATCTTGAGGTTGCCTGAGGAGGGAGTTGGATACGTAGTTTACTGCGACGCATTAGGGACTGGACTCGGGTGCGTCCTGATGCAGGAGCGGGCCGTGATCGCCTACGGATCACGTCAGTTGAGGCCGCATGAGCAGAACTACGCCACTCATGACCTGGAGTTAGCAGCAGTGGTCTTCGCTCTGAAGACTTGGCGGCACTATCTGATGGGCGAGCGCTTCACTGTCTTTTCTGACCACCAGAGTCTCAGGTATATCTTCTCTCAGAAGGACCTGAACCTGAGACAGCGGAGATGGCTTGAGTTCCTCCAGGACTATGACTTTGAGATAGTCTATACTCCTGGGAAGGGGAACGTGGTAGCCGATGCCCTCAGCAGGAGGACGGGCATTCAGCTACTTGAGGAGGCGACAGAGCAGCTAGCCTCCTTACAGATATCCTTCTTGGATAGAGACGGAGCAGCCTTTCTTCAGTCTCTCACAGTCTCTCCTCCACTTCTACAGCGGGTCAGAGAGGCTCAGCGTGAGGACGCTGACTGTGAGACCCGGCGTGCACTGATATCCTCAGGTCAGGCGCCTGATGGCTTCTCCCTTGGAGCAGAGCACGACATCCTTTTCAGAGGGCGTACCTTCGTACCAGTTGCTTTACGAGAGGAGGTGCTGAGAGAGTTTCACACTTCTCCCTTGGCGGTACATCCCGGAGTGGCGAAGATGTACCAGAATCTCAGACGACAACACTGGTGGCCGGGCATGAAGAAAGCTGTGGCAGAGTTCGTTTCGCGATGCCTCACCTGCCAGCAGGTGAAGGCAGAGCATCAGGTACCAGCAGGCTTGGTACAGCCCTTGGAGGTCCCGGAGTGGAAGTGGGATGGCATATCTATGGACTTCGTGACTGGACTTCCACGTACTTCCAGAGGTCACGACTCCATTTGGGTGATTGTCGACCGACTCACCAAGTCGGCACACTTCTTACCCATCAGAGAGCAGGGCTCAGTGGAGAGCTTGGGACGTCTTTACGTCCAGGGGATCGTACGGCTTCACGGTGTGCCATCATCTATCGTCTCCGATTGAGATGCTCGTTTCACTTCCCGGCTCTGGAAGGGGTTGCAGGAGGCGTTCGGGACGCGGCTCCATCTGAGTACAGCCTTCCACCCTCAGACGGATGGTCAGACGGAGAGGACCATACAGACACTCGAGGACATGCTCCGTGCATGTGTTCTCGACTTTGGTCGCAGCTGGGAGGACCACCTACCCTTGGTGGAGTTCGCGTACAACAACAGCTACCACTCCACCATCGGGATGGCACCATACGAGGCGTTGTACGGCAGACCCTGCAGATCACCGTTGTGCTGGACAGACCCTGGGGAGTCAGCACTCGTGGGACCAGAGATGGTCCGAGCCACGACAGAGAAGGTCCAGATCATCCAGGAGAGGATGAGGACAGCTCAGAGCCGGCAGAAGTCATATGCTGACAGGAGGCGGAGGCCACTGGAGTTCGAGGATGGCGACCACGTCTTTTTGCGTGTCTCACCTCGACGTGGTTTTCGGAGATTTGGCCGAGGCGGAAAGTTGTCTCCACGCTTCATCGGGCCTTTCCAGGTCCTCAGCAGGATAGGAGAGGTGGCTTATCGCCTTGCTCTACCACCTCAGTTGCACCAGGTGCACGACGTCTTCCACGTGTCTCAGCTGAGGAGATACGTGCACGACCCGACGCACATCATCGACTTTGGGGAGCTGGACGTGGACGATGGGGCGACTTTTGCGGAGGTCCCAGTGGAGATCGAGGATTGACAGGAGCGGGTCCTACGTGGGCGGTCGATTCCTCTTGTGCGCGTCAGATGGCAGCACGGGAACCTCCAGGAGAGCACTTGGGAGCGGGAGGCTCAGATGCGTGCTCAGTACCCCCATTTGTTCCCCTAGTTTTTGATGTATCTTTACGGGGACGTAAAGCCCTGAGGTGGGAGTAATGTAAAGACCCGCAAATTTCAAGGAAATTTTTTTTTCTTAATTTTCTTTGGAATTTTACAAGAGCGCAGCTTCAGACGGCACCTGATTCCGAGGCCCGGTGTGCCCGGAATCAAATTCCGAAGTTTGGCTCGGGTACGTTCAGTGAACGGACGAGCGAGTTTTTCTATCTTTTGAACCGGTGCCCGGAATCAAATTCTGAGGGCACCGATGAAATCGCAGCGCCGGTATTTGCTTAGAAACGCCTCTTCCGGAGTTGCGTTTGCTCAGACGTGGTTTTTAAATTTTGCGGCTTTAAGTCAGAAATAAAAAAATAAGGTTTGTGCGACAACTTTATTTTATTTCACTTAAACTGCTTGGAAGCCACTTAAAGTCACTTAAAGGCGGCTTGAACTGAGTTGAACTGGATAGGATGCTATCCAGAAATATCCTACCCCTTGGTAGGATATTTGTGCGGTGGGGCCCGCACGAGCCCCGCCGTTTCTTTCGCTAAGTAACGCACCCGCGAAAACCCGTCAAAGTAACTGAAAAGTCAACCGACGCGTTTTCTTTAATTCTCAACAGACCATTTAATTGGGCTGTTTTATTCGTTGAATTAATTCAACGAATTAAGTGGGTCGTTACTTACGCGTTTTGCGTTTGTTCGCAAAATAATAAAATAGACAAACTTGTCTATTTTGGAGGATTGCTATTCCTCTGAGCCTCCACCCTCTCCGCGAAGAACGCGAAGAACGCGAAGAACGCGAAGAACGCCGGAACCGGAATTCGACGACGCACGATCCGCGACGTCGACAACTTTTCCGCGACCTTCTTCTTCTTCTTCTTCTTCGGTGCCTCTTCTTCCGCGGCGAACGTGCGATCGGCAACAAAGGTGAGAATCGAATCTTTTATTTCTTCTTTTTTTTTAAATTTCAATAACAACAGATTTAATTAATTAAATCCGTTTGTTGTTGATCCGGAGATTGGCGACGCGACGCCGGATACCGCGACGACGCGACGATCTCCTTCTTCCGCGACGACCCCTCGTCCGACGACGACGACAAGGTAAGGGTTGATTGGATTATTTTATTTCTTTTCCCGTGTTTATTCTTTTCAAATAAAGAACCCGATTGGAACAATTTTAATCTATTTAAATTTGTTGATTTGGTTAATCCTTTATCCTCCCGGTGACGTTTATGGCTAACGCGGAGGGTGCGGGTCTAACGAACAAGACCCGGAAACCCTCCGCCGATCTATTTTGTTGTGCGGATATGGCGGACGACGACGAACCGCGCGGCAGGGGCGATCCGTTGATCCCGCAGTGAAGGTCGGCATCCGGGAGGGGCAACGGCGCAGACGGGAGGCAAATCGGGCCACCGGAGCATCTCCGGCGGCCCGCGGAAGGCGGCGGCGCCCGGCGCGCCGCCGTGGAGGAAGCCCGCCGCGACTGAAGCCGCGGCGGCAACGGCGGCCGGTTCCGCGGCCGCGCGGAACCGGGAACGGACGCGGCGGCCCGGCCGCGTCCGCGTGGCAGGCGCCCCCCCCCCCCCCCCCCCGCGGGGCCGCGTTCGCTTGAGCCGCGGGTCAAGCCCGCGGCGCCCTTCCTTCGGCCGCTCGGCCGAAGCCGAGCCGGCCGGTCCGGTCGGCCGGGCCGCGCCCAGGCCAGACCGGACCCGGCCTAGCCAGTTCGGGCCGGGTCGGGCCGACCCGGTTCGGCCGACCCCGGGGGGGGGGGGGGGGGGGGGGGTTCGGGCCGGGTCGCCCCGGGCCCAGAACCCCCGTTTCGGGCCCTCTACGGTCTTTCGCCCATATCTTGGGCCTGGGACCTCCGATTGACGAACCGTCAGCGGCTACGCGATCCTTGGATCGAGACGGTCGTTTCGGTATATTATACTCAAGGTTTCGGAAGACTTTGGGTTCGGCCGGGTTGATTCGTACACGAAGCCAACCGGGCCCTCGGAGCGGAAACGCTCATAACTTGAGCTACGGACGTCCGATCGACGTACCGTCAGCTGTGGTAGTTTCCTCTAAGTGAGACGGAACTTTTGGCATACTCCGCCCGAGGATCGGATACAGGCGGAGTACGGTCGGGTTGGTTTTGCCCTAAAAACCAACCGGGCCCCTGGGACGAAAATGTCAATAACTCTCAGACCGGGCGTCCGATTGACGCGCCGTCTGGCGCGTTGAGATCCTGTTGTCGATACGGAACTTTTGGATACATCAACTTCGGACTACGTGTCAGTTGATGTATCAGCCCCTCGGCTCGTGGAGCGGACCCTCCTAAACGAGCTCGCTACGTGCGGGAACCCTAGCGCTGGCTGTGACCTCGACGACAGAGCAGAGATCCTCCGTGGACTGCGACGACGGCAGAGCAAAGATCCTTCGTGGACTGCGGCGACGACTGTGCAGAGATCCTCAATGGACTGCGTCGACTACTGCACTCAGCGATCCTACGCGGATCAGTGCCCGATCCTGTGTGGGTCCTACTACCGGTTCTGTGTGAGCCACTGCCAACCGGTTCTGTGTGAGCCACTGCCTACAGGTTCTGTGTGAGCCCGATCCTGTGTGGGTCTTCTGCGGGGGTTAGTACCTATCGATCCTTCGTGGGTCCGACGACTTAGATGGATCAATGATCATCTTTGACGTCATCTGAAAAAGTATACCTGGTTGAGCTGAATCTTATGTTGCTTTCCTATGTGGATTGAGTTGTTCTTGAGCTCGTGAGCAGAGCTAGAAGTGGGGACTTAGGTATATGTATGGGCATATACCTAAGTCAAGTCAGATGTTACTTCGTGATTGCATCTTTCTTTTGTGCTATATCCTTTGTGGATTTCGGGAGACCTTCGGGGGTCTCGGGGTCCTTACTGAGTAGCTTGTACTCACCCCTGCACGGGCTATGCCCGCACCTTGTTGTGTTGGTTGCAGACGACGGACAGCGCTGATCACGGTTGGGGCGTGGAGCAGGACGGTACCTGGAGGTGGACCACTGGGCGGAACGTACTCGGAGCGGACGTGGGACCCGAGGAGCCTGGAGGCTATCTGTACCCACCCTTCAGGTGGGATTGCCAGTGGACGACATGAGGCCGCCGTCTTTTCTTCAGTTGCTGTACTTTACTTTTCAGTTGTACTTTACAGTTGGGCTTGTATTTCCGGCCCCTTTTCTTTTCTGCACTTTACTTTCCGCTTGCTGACTCTGTGTGGTTGTTTCTTATAAAGGCAATGCCTTCCCTGTTTACTGGGATTTTACGCCTTGGTGCTAGTCGCCAGCCCCTGGCCTATGGAAGGCGGGCTTGGGGTAGTCACGGCACGGGCCCCGAGGACGGGTCGTGACATGTTTGGACCTTCTAGAGTATATAGATTAAATGGGAAGCACTATGTCTATTACCAAGTAGATGAAATTTCAAGATATTCTTGGGTATACTTCATCACTCACAAAATGGAAGCTTGATCTTACTTTATCAAATACTCCAAATCTATAGAAAACCATAGTGTACTGATGATTAAAACCATGTAATGTGATCATGGACGTGAGTTTGAAAATATAGATTTTGAATCTTATTGCTCACACAATGGCTATAGTCGCAAATTTTTTGCTCCTAGGACACCTCAACAGAATGGTGTAGTGTAATGAAGGAATAGAACACTTCAAGAAATAGCTAGAACAATGCTTAATTAGTATTATATACCTATTTAATTTTGGGCTGAAGCTGTGAATAAATCATGTTATATTATTAATAGATTCCTAATTAGACATGTTCTTAAGAATACCCCATTTGTACTATGGAATAATTGAAAACCCAAAGTTAGTTACTTTAGAGTCTTCAGCTGCAATGTTTTTATTTTTAATACAAAGGATAATCTTGACAAATTTGCTTCTAAGAGTGATGAAGGAATTTTTCTTGTTTATTATTTAACTATAAAATCCTTTAGAGTCTTTAACGAAAGAAACAAATGTGTAGATGAATTTGTTCACATAAAGTTTGATGAAAATGATCCACATGAGCCTAAAACCTCTATTGAAAATCTTAAAGAAGATTTGTCAATTCTGAATCTTAATGATAAAGTCAATGAACCTGCTGTAAAAACATCCAGTTCTGGTCATACTCCAGAATATGATTATATAGAACCCAAACATGGAAGTGAACCTGAAATTTCTAGTCCTACCATTACTATATCAACTAGGATTCTAAATAATCATCCTTTAGATGATGTGGTTGGTAATCTTGATAGAGGGACACAGACTAGAGCATCTCTAAGAAACCAGTTTGAACATCAAACATTTCTTTCCCAACTAGAACCTAAAAATTTCAATGATGCTATCAATGATGAATTTTGGATAATTTCTATGCAAGAAGAGCTAAATCAATTTGAAAGAAACAAAGTCTTGGAATTAGTTGACAGACCTAAGGACACTTTAACAATTGGCACTAAATGGGTTTTTAAAAACAAAGTTGATGAGTTTGGAAACATAGTTAGAAAAAAAGATAAATTATTTGCACAAGGATATTGTCAATAATGAGGTATAGACTAAGAGGAAACCTTTACACCTATAGCTAGATTAGAAGCTATTAGAATTCTACTTTCCTATGTTGCTCATCTGAATTTCAAGTTATATCAAATGGATGTTAAAAGTGCTTTTTGAAATGTTTTTTTTTGTCAAAGATGTTTTTGGTGAACAACCACCAATATTTACTAATACTCTTTTTCCAAACTGAGTTTTTAAAAATTCTAAATATTTATATGTCTTAAAACAAGATCCAAGATCTTGGTATGATAGACTTAGTATTTTTCCTATTTCAAAAGGTTTTACAAAATGGATTGCTGATCTAACTCTTTTTATTAAACGAATTTCTAAAGTTTTTTTAGTAGTACAAATATATGTTGATGACATTATTTTTGGATATTATAAACGCTCCTTATGTACTGATTTTTCAAAGAGTATGCAAAATGAATTTGAAATGAGTTTAATGGGAGAACTCAAATATTTTCTTGGATATCATGTTTTCCAAAACGAAAATGGTATTACTTTGAATCAATGTAAATATAAAAAGTATCTTTTAAAGCATTTTGGTTTGGATAGTATTAAGGAAATTGATACTCCCTTGAGTACAGTCTGTAAACTGGAAGTAGATAATACTTGGAAACTAGTGGATCAAACCAATTACATAGGTATGATTGGAAGCATACTTTACCTTACTTCTAGTCGACCAGATATTATGTTTAGTGTGTTTATATGTGCATGATTTCAAGCTAATCCAAAAGAATATCATTTTCTTGTTGTTAAAAGAATATTTAAGTATCTTAAACACGCTGTAAACTTAGGTTTGTTTTATCCAAAAGGACAATCCTTTGAGTTAATGGGTTATTTAGATGCTGAATTTACCGGTTTCATGTTGGATAGAAAAAGAACATCTTGAAAATGTAATTTATTAGAAAAATACTTAGCATCTTGGTGTAGTAAAAAGAAAAACTATGTAGCTTTTTCTACTACTGAAGTAGTGTATATAGCTGCTGGTCGTTGCTATGCACAAATTCTATGGATGAAACACACGTTTTGGGTCTATGGATATGATTTTAAGAATGTTTCAATCAAATGTTTTAACACTAGTGCAATTAACAATTCATAGAACCGTATGTCTCACTCTAGTACCAAAAACATTGATGTCAGACAACACTTTTTTATATATCACTACCAAAATGGTGATATTACTCTTGAGTTTATAGGTACTGAACATAAATTAGCTTACATTTTCACCAAGCCCTTATGTTCTGAAAGGATAGATTTTATTAAACAAGAGTTTGGTACGATAGATCTGTGAATATGATCTGTCAAATTGATCTGTGAAACCGATCTATCAAACTGATCTGTCAAACCGATCTGTCCAACCGATCTGTCCAACCAATCTGTGAAACTGATCTGTCAAACCGATATGTAAAACTGATCTGTCAAACCGATCTGTGAAACTGATCTGTCAAACCGATCTCTAAAACTGATCTGTCAAACTGATCTATGAAAACGATCTTTCAAAACGACCTGTTAAACTAATCTCTCAAACTGATCTATCAAGTCGATTAGTGTTAGCGATTGGGTTGTTTTTAAAAAAAATCATTATTGTCTGTTAAAAACGATGCTATTTTACTTAATCGATATTTTATTATTTTTATCCCTAAATGATAAAAATAATGACATGAGGCTATTTCATTCTCTAAAGACTGTTGACCTTCTATTTCCCTCCAAACTCTATCTTCTCTTCTTTATAACCCGAGCCAATTGAATTTTTCCAAACCTCTCGGTTGTCTCAAACCTCAAAATGGAAAAAAAAGAGGCAGGGCAAGGAATCTGATGATACTTTACCCATCAAGCGTGCTAGAGGTGATTCGAGTAGTACGATGCAGAGGTCAATGAACCCGGAGCTAGAGAAACGAGAAGTTATAGCTAAAAAGGAAATATGTTCAAAATGAGTTTTATCCAGCAAGTCCGTTCTCTTGAAATTATTAGAAACTAATGGCTGGAAGGAGTGGTTCTGTAATAATGACGGAATCTTTTACCTGAAGCTATTTCACAAGTTATATTTGAACGTTGATATAGTTTTTTACGGAGTAGAGGTTGCGAGATTGTCTTCTATAGTAAAATGGAAAAAGGTTACTTTTTCATCAAAACAGTGTGCTGAATGTCTAGGAGTAATGCACAATGGAAGATACTAGGACTATTCTGGTAATATTCCACCCATTACTGATTACATTTATTATGACCTAGCCCTGGAGTTTTTGACTGGAAAGTCTGAATCGCAAAGGATAACTACTGTTGAGTTGGATGGTGAGAATATAATTCTCTTTAAATTTATTCAACATCAAATATGTCCAAGAAAAGGTGATTTTGTGTCAGTTAAGTATCAATATATGTTTCTACTATTACTTTTTTTTAATGGTGAAAAGATTAATATATGTATATATTTTTCCGAGTATATTTTTGAGATGAAAAAACCTTCAAAGAAAGCTACCACTCTATTTTATTCCAAACAGATTTCTGCCATGCTGAAATTCATGGACTGTGTAGATGACGGAGATGAGTGTATCTCATCAATTAGCTTTTGTTTCAAAAAAGTTATTTGTAAGAGGATGAAAATAAATTGGAACCCATGGAAGAAATCTTGGGTTTCCGATGAAGAAAATTTATATGAGTCCTTCAATCCTACTGATCATCCAAGAAGACCAAAGGAGATAAGAGATACAAGTTTGAAACCTGGTGAGGAAGTGATTTATTCTGATGATGAAGAGGAAGAAGTAGTTCTTAAGGAAACTGGTGAATCCATTAAGAAAGGAACAGAAGAAGAATATGGTGATGAGAATTTGAATGTTGAAGAAGAGGGTGAATCATCTCCTGATGAGAGGAGGGATCCTGATACTGTTAGCCTGAAGGAATGAAGGATGGAATTTGGTTCAGCAATACCTCCTCTCAAATTACCAGATATTGAAACATAATTTGATGATGAATAAGAAGGTGAGAATGATGAATAAACTTCTAAGTAGTATGAATCCGGAAGTATAGAGAGTTCAAGTGAGAGATCAGTTATTGATGATGATGATGAAGGCAATGATGTCAATGAAGGTTATGATGATGGTGATGGTGGTAGTGGTGGCAGTGATAGTGATGGTGGTGATGCTAATGATGCTGATACACGACCTATAGAAGGCCTGAATGTGATCCTAGATAATCCTCAACCCCAACCAATTGAATAAGAAAATGTCACTGAGGCTGAGAGGATAGCATAGTTGGAGAGTGATGAGGATGGGGAAGCCCTTCCAGAAAATTCTGGACGAGGTCAGTTTGTGAAACCTATATACCCTTCCTGCAAAGCCGCATTGGATGAAAATCCAGGTCTTGCTGTTATGGGATTAGATTACCCAGAGGAAGAAGAAGTTGTAGAAGTGGATATGGATGGCATATGTGATTCAGTTATGCATCAATTAATTGCCGAGATTATGAAAAGAATAGATGTCAGACCTGATCCTGAAGTTGCTCAGTCATATTTTGATAGATTCAAGGTTGAATTGATTCAACCTGTTAGGGAGACTGTGAAAGATGAGTTATTTCATATTCCTGCTCCTGCTCCTTTGACTTTATCTGATGCTGTTATGGATGATTTTTCTCAAAGAGTGGTAATCCTTATCAAACTAGACCTGTGCAATTATAGTGAGTTGATTGGCAGGAATATTACCTCTTCGAATCAAACACTCGCGGATATAGGATGAAATCTTATTTCTCTGCCAGGAGAGTTCTGGACAACCATCTCTCGTTTGATGGAAGTGTTAATAATTCTGATTGAAAATTTGAAGAAAGAATATTTTTGGAAGTTAAATGCTGAGATCAATCATGTTGTTACTCAGGATTGCAATGCCAAGGTGACCAAGATCACTAGTGGTGAATTAGATACTTTAAGAGATTTTATTGGGGAATAGATGGAAGATCTTGGAAAGATTTTAGATTTAGATTCTCTGAAAATAATGAAAGAACATAGTGATCATTTTCACAAAATGGTACAGTTGTATTCTGTTGATTCTTCAAAGGCTCAAAAGGAGATTAATGAGAATGTATATCATTATTTCTCTATGATATACACAAATCATGAGTTGAATCATCATTTCAAAGTACTGGCTGACAATTTGAGACTTCCTCTAGTTACTCAAGCTTTTAAAGCTGATGTTCAGCAGTTAAAAGTTTTTACCCCCACTTTGGAAAATTTCATGCAATATAAGGATGATTTTGAAAAGGATATGAAGTATGGTTGAGAAGTCATTCAAGACTGCATCAATTTACTCAAACCATACCTTCATGTGAATGCTAAAGACATGGTTTTTCCTAATGCTGAGTCTTTGCAATCATTAGATATTTCTCCTGTTCATATGTTTGTTTCTCACGCTCTCTCCAGTATTCGACCAGTATTTCAACAACATCCTTCAACAAGACCTTCTCTTTAGCAGGTGACCTTGGAACCCATAGATCATCCACCTCGAGTTGTCCTGCCTCTTTTCTCCATCCCGCCAGTTCAACCTTCCACCCAACCACTATTTGGACCATCCATTCCTCCCACTTCCAAAGGAAAATCTTCATTGCACCCCGAGAAATAGTTGTATCTATCAATTTTTTATAAGGTTTTTATTTCCTGTATTTTCTGTTTCTACACTTTTGTATGTAATTTTTGTGTACTAATTTTCAAACCTTATTTCTCTATGAAATCTTATTTTTTATCTTTCATCTCTATTATTTTTGATAATCCCAAAGTGGGAGAAATTAGGGAGTCATCAGGAAGCTCAGGAGAAATCAGGAAACTCAAGCATATGAGTGGGTGAACTGAATGTGCTTCACTATTTACTACATGCATACATTCACACAGGAGGGGCGTATAAATTTTTTTATCTGATTTATTTTATATGCGTAGAATTCCTCAATTATACATATGTCTTGGTTGCTATTCTAACCATGTTTTATCTTTTGACATATATTCTTTTTTATATGGGGAGCATACTGAATTACATACTATATTCTCTCTTCATTTATGTCACTGATTTGTGATTATCAAAAAGGGGGGGATTGTTGACTTTTTGTGAATGGTTATTTTAATAATCACAAATCATAGTTTTATTTATTGCCATTTATATTTTGTTTGAATTGTTCTAACTATGTTTATATATATTTAAATCATATCTACATATGTTTATCTATGCCAATGTATATTTACAGTTGACCTGGAAGTATTCTAGATTGAACAGACACTTTGTGAGAATTCCTTGTCTTCACTCACTGTTAGTTATTTTTTGGTCACACAGATGATGAACGGTCGCACCGATGATGAACGGTCTGACCAATGATGAACAGGCGCACCATTGACGAACAGTCGCACCGATGATGAATGGTCGCACCGATAATGAACGGTCGCACCGATGATGAATGGTCGCACCGATGATGAACGGTCAAACCGATGACAACGGTCGCACAGATGGCTACTGAAGGTCTAAAGAATCACCGATCCCAATGTTCAATGAGTCACTGACACCAATCATGAGTCATAAATTCCATTTTTCAATGAGTCACTAACACCGATCTTGAGTCACTGATACCGATGTTCATTGAGTCACTGACACTGATCATGGGTCACTGATACCGATGATCAATGAGTCACTGATACCGATGATCAATGAGTCACTGATACAGATGCTGAGATACTGATGCTGAGACACCGATGAAGATTCAAAGTGACTCACTGATCTCATGACTCACCGATAGTCATGAAAACTGTTTGAATTTCTATAAACTCGTATTTAATTCCAACGGTCATATTTGATGTTTTTAATGCAATTAATGATATTTAAGGTTATTTATTGGCATGTCAGGAGACCGTACCTCATACATGTGACATGGTAATAATTACCATTGCTAGATCTCGTGAAATAAAAGTAAGATCAAGCTGATGTAAAATAATGTTTGTGAAAAGGCATAAAGAGAGAATTATTCCATGAATATACATTCGAAAATGGAGAACACACAAAGAAGTTGAAGGAGGCATCAACAATATCTCAAAAGAACTCTCATGCATGCAATCCGGCACTACGAGAAATCATAGAACACACTCACTTGTGTAGGACATCAAGTTTAACCATGATACTCTAGTTTCAACAGTAAAACCACAGAAGGACTCTGAAGCATCTCTATGAAATACAATGAGTCTAGAGCTGCACTTCTAATCACTAGAGCGCTATAAACTCTGATACATTCTCTCTTAGTGATTATTTTACTTACCTTTTTGAGCAGTGTGTGTACTCTGTATATCTTACACACAAACTGAATCCTATGAGGAACTGTAGGATATCAAAATACTCAAACCAAATTTGTTTACTCTTGTTTACCCATGACAACTATGGAACAGGTCCTTCTGTGGCATGGTCATTGTTTTTGTTTCACATGAAGAACTATGGTAGAGGTCCATGTGTGGCCTGGACTATCTTGTACTATTGTTAACCCTGATCTAGGGTGTGGATCAAATTTATATAAATTTTTTGAGAGGACTATGTCTCGGCATGATACTGAACCTCTTGGTTACATCTTCTGTGCATTTTAGTTTAAATCATATGTATACTATATACATATATCAAATTCCTCTTCTAATTAATTTGAACTAAAAAACTATTTTAAAGAAACATTAATAGATAAATTAGAAGGTGTTTATACTTATTGTAAACCAGTAAGTTAGTTTCAATAGTTAATTTCATCTTCTAATTATGTTAACTGGGACATAATCATTCTTTAAGAAACTAATTGAACATTTACACTCTGTATAGATTCACTAAAGTTTAACTTCGATTTTATATAGGGTGATTTTAAGAGAAATATTTTTAACATAAATTTTTATTGGAACTCAATTCAACCCCCCTTTATGAGTATCCACCCCGACCAACATTTTCTATCAGAGTTTTTTTTATTAAAGTTTTTAAAACATTTTTGTTTATAACTATGATTTTAGTTTCATCTTTAATGATCTTAAATTTCTGTTAGATCTAAATTTTATCTCTTTAAAACTATTTTCTAACATCTAGTTATGGATAATAAACTAGAAGGTGCTACTAGCAACATGCCACCTTTCTATAATGGTATAAATTATTCCCAGTGGAAACTGAAACTGAAAATTCATTAATA
This sequence comes from Viscum album, assembly GCA_963277665.1. Lineage (NCBI taxonomy): Eukaryota > Viridiplantae > Streptophyta > Magnoliopsida > Santalales > Viscaceae > Viscum > Viscum album. The sequence goes on from OY728152.1 coordinate 1,766,452,253, forward strand.
ATGTATAGGATTTGATATCTGGATTGCTATAGAATCTGAATATAAGATTCCAGCAACTGATAGAACTACATGGGATGAAACTACTAAGACAGCCTACAATAATAATTGTAAATCTATGAATGCTTTGTATTGTTCTTTGGGAGATGAAGAGTTCAATAGAATATCATCCTATAAAATTGCCTATGAAATATGGGATACTTTTAGTGTTTCTCAGGAAAGAACAACAAATGTTAAGGAAATGATATTGAATAGATATACTATCAAATATGATAATTTTAAAATGAATACTGATGAACCTATCTCAGACATGTATCTCAAGTACAATGAGATTGTCAATATAATGATCTCTCTTCGAAGAGATGTCACTACTAAGGAACAAATCATGAGGATATTAAAATGTCTACCAGATCGATGGAGATGCACTTCAGTATCAATTATTGAATCGTGTGACATAAGAAAACTACCTGTCAAGGAGCTTATTAGTAAGATTATGATGTATGAAGAATAACTCAAGGTGAATTTGGAAGAAGATGATAAACCTAAAAGGAAGTTTGTATCTTTTATATCTACTACTTAAAGGAACAAGGACAAAGACAATGTTCAAATACAAATTGAAAGTTCAACAACTGATGATTCAGACTCTGAAAGTGGTGAAGAGATGGCTCAAATAGCCAAGAGATTCAAGTATTTTTATAGGAAGAATATATTATTTAGAAAATCATACTACAATGTAAGGTATGATAGAAAGGGAAAATTGGAAAAAGGATTGGAAAAAACCTGAAAAGAATGATGAAGTTGTCTGCTTTGAATGCAAAAGGAAAGGTCACAATAAAGTAGGTTGTCTAAAATTAAAGCTCAAAAAGAAATATGACTACAAGGACAATATGTACAAGAAATCTATCAAAGATACTTTTAGTGATTCAGAAGATAGAACAAGTGAATCTGAAATCATTGATTCTAAAATGAATCATGCCAACATGTGCTTCTCGACCAATAACTCTGAGGTACATGTTTCCTCTCTACTGAATGAGTATTATTCTAGAACTAATTCTGAATCTGAAAACATCTCTAATGAAGAACTATTTTAATATTGTAACATTCTAGAAGAAACATGTAATGAACTCAAGGACAAGTATAAGTCATTAAAGAAACAACATGCTCTTACTTCAAATGTTAAATCTGCTCTTGATGTAGAAAAGAAAATAATGCTCAACTGAGAATGGAAAATACTGATTTGAAAATTTCTAATGAAAATATTAGAAAGGGCATAGAAAATTTCAAAAATGGAAAGGATACTCTAACTGAAATGATAGGAAAAGTTGTTTCACCAAAAATACTACTGGTTTGGGATACCAATCTGGGCAGAGACAGTTCAATAAATCCCGATTTATTCCAAAGTCTGGACAAAATTCTACTTACTATAGTTCTGGAAATTCATATGCTTAAACTAGTTATTAATTTGGTTATAGATCAAATAAACTTTATCATTCAAAATATATTGATTCTATAAATTATATGAAACCCATAAGAAAAATATGGGTAACTAAAGCATTGATTACTAACCTTTCTAGACCCAAGAAGTTTTGTGCACCAAAGTCATTTTTCATCTAAATCTGTTTTGTAGGAAACCTACATGAAGAGTTCTCACAAAAAGGTCTGGTACATGGCCAGTGGATTTTCGAGACACATTTCTTGATATTATTCTTTCTTTAAAAGCATAATAATGATTGATGGAGGCCATGTCACCTTCGGTGAAAGTTTTAAAGGAAAAATCCTCGGCCTAGGCCAAATTGGTAACACTGATTCAGTTTTGATTTCTAAAGTTTTATTTGTTGATGGATGTAAGTATAACCAGTTATGAATTTTTCAATTGTGTGATTATGGTTTTAATGCTAAATTTGAAAAAATTTCATGTGATGTTTTTAACTCTACTAATGTTTTAGTGTTCTATGCCTTGAGAAATGAAAATGTTTATGTTGTTGATTTGAATTATTTAGTCAATAAAAATGTTACTTGCTTAAATGCTTTTCATAAATAGTCTTGTCTTTGTCAAAGAATATTAGGACACTAAAATATCTATTCACTTAGAAAACTGACTAGTAAAAACTAGGTTAATGACCTACCTAAACAAGAATTCCCAAATGACAAAGTTTGTAATCCTTCTCAAAAGGGAAAGAAAAATAATGTTTATTTTAAATCAAAGAAATAATTCTCAACTTCTCAACCTATCGAGTTGGTTCACATGTACTTGTTTGGACCATCTAGAGTTTCTAGATTAAATGGTAAGCTCTATGTCTATGTCCTTGTAGATGAATTTTCTATATATACTTGGGTATACTTCTTGGCTCACAAAAGTGAAGTTTCTTCAGACTTTATCAAATTCTCCAAATTTATAGAAAACCTTAGTGGACTAAAGATTAAATCACTAAGAAGTGATCAGGGTCATGTGTTTAAAAATCAAGAATTTGAGACTTATTTCTTGCACAATGGATATAGTCACAACTTTTCTTCTCCTAGGACACCTCAGTAGAATGCTGTAGTAGAAAGAAGGAATAGAACCCTTCCATAAATAGCTAGAAATAACCTTAATGAGTACGATATACCTATATACTTTTGGGATGAAGCTGTGAATACAGACTGTTATATTATTAATAGAGTCATAATAAGACATGTTCTTAAGAAGACCCCATATGAACTATGGAATAATAATAAACCCAAAGTTAGTTACTTTAGAGTCTTCGGCTGCAATTTTTTTATTCTTAATACAAAGGATAATCTTGAAAAATTTACTTCTATGAGTGATGACGGGATTTTTCATGGTTATTCATTACCTAGAAAATCCCATAGTGTCTTTAAAAAAAGAACCAAATGTCTTGATGAATCTGTTCACATCAAGATTTATGAAACTGATCCACATGAGCCTAAAACCTCTCTTGAAAATCGTGAAGAAGATTTTTCTATTCTGGATCTTAATGATAATGTCAATGAACCTGCTGTAAAAACATCCAACTCTAGACATACTCTAGAATCTGCTTCTATAGAACCCAAACTTGGTAATAAACCTAAAATTTCTTGTCCTACTATTACTAGATCAACTAGGATTATAAAGAATCATCCTTTAGATGCTGTTGTTGGTAATATTGATAGAGGAACACAAACTAGAGCTTCTCTATGAAACCTGCTTGAACATCAAGACATTCCTTCACAACTAGAACCTAAAAATGTCAATGATTCTATCAATGATGAATTTTGGGTAATCGCTATGCAAGAAGAGATAAATAAATTTGAATGATACAATGTCTAGGAATTAGATGACAGACCTAAGGACACTTTAACAATAGGCACTAAATGGGTTTTTAGAAACAAATTTGATGAGTCTAGAAACATAGTTAGAAACAAAACTAGATTAGATGGACAAGTATATAGTCAAGAAGAAGGTATAGACTATGAGGAATCTATTTCACCAATAGCTAGATTATAAGCTATTAGAATTATACTTTCCTATACTGCTCATCAGAATTTCATGTTATATCTAATGGATGTTAAAAGTGTTATTCTAAATGGTTTTATTGTCGATGATGTTTTTGTTAAACAACCACCAAGATTTACTAATCCTCATTGTCCAAATAGAGTTTTTAAACATTATAAAGCTTTATATGGATTAAAACAAGCCCCAAGAGCTTGGAATGATATACTTATTAATTTTTTTATTTCAAAAAGTTTTACTAAAGGGATTGCTGATCAAACTCTGTTTATTAAAATAATTTCTAAAGATTTTTTAGTAGTATAAATCTATGTTAATGACATTATTTTTGGATCTTTAAAACACTCCTTATATACTGATTTTTCAATGAGTATGCATAATGATTTTCGATTGAGTTTAATGGGAGAACTCATATATTTTCTTGGATTACATGTTTTCCAAAATGAAAATGGTATTATTTTGATTCAATTTAAATATACAAAGGTTCTTTTAATGTGTTTTGGTTTGGATTGTATTATGGAAAGTGATACTCCCATGAGTACAGTCTATAAATTGGATGCAGATGAAACTGGGAAACCAGTGGATCAACCCAATTATAGAGGTATGATTGGAAGCTTACTTTACCTTACTGGGAGTCGACCAGATATTATGTTTTGTGTATGTATGTGTGAAATATTTCAAGCTAATCCAAAAGAATATCATTTTCTTTCTGTTAAAATAATTTTTAAGTATCTTAAACAGACTGTAAACTTTAGTTTGTTTTCTCTAAAAGGACAATCCTTTGAGTTAATGAGTTATTCGGATACTGAATTTTTTGGTTTCAAGTTGGATAGAAAAAGCACATCTGGAACATTTAATTTATTAGGAAAATCCATAGTATCTTGGGGTAGTCAAAAAGAAAAATTATGTATCTTTTTCTACTACTAAAGCAGAGTATATAGCTGCTTGTTGTTGTTGTGCACAAATTTTGTGGATGAAACACACTATTTTGGACTATGGATATGATTTTAAGCATGTTTCAATCAACTGTGATAACACTAGTGCCATTAACATTTCAAAGAACCCATTGTCTCACTCTAGAACCAAACACATTGATTTCAGACATCACTTTTTGAGAGATCTCTACCAAAAAGTTAATATTACTCTTGAGTATATAGGTACTGAACATCAATTAGCTAACATTTTAACCAAACCCTTCTGTTCTGAAAGGTTTGATTTTATTAAACAAGAGTTAGGTATGAGAGATCTGTGAAACCGATATGTCAAACCAATCTGTGAAACGGATCTGTCAAACTGATCTTTCAAACCGATATGTGAAACCCATCTATCAAACCAATCTGTCAAACCGATCTGTGAAACCGATCTGTCAAACCGATCTGTGAAACCGATCTGTCAAACCGATATGTGAAGCCGATCTGTCAAACTGATTTATGAAACTGATCTTTCAAACTGATCACTCAAGTCTATTAGATCTACCGATTGGGTTGTTTTTTTTAAATATTATTATTGTCTATTTAAAACTACGTTGTTTTACATAATCGATATTTTATTATTTGAAACCCTAAATGATACAAATAATGACACATGGTGATTTCATTCTCTAAAGACTTTTGACCTTTCATTTTCCACCGAACTCTCTATTCTCTTCCCTGTAACCCATGCCTTTTGAATTTTTCCAAACCTCTCGATTGTCTCAAACCTCAGAATGGCCATGAAAAAGAGGCATGGCAAGGAATTTGAAGGAACATCACTCGTAAAGTGTGCTAGAGGTGAGTCTAGTAGTATGATGCAGAGGTCTATGATCCCGGAGCTAGAAAAACGAGAAGTTATAACTGAAAAGGAAATATGTTCAGAATGGGTTTTATCTAGAAAGCATGTTCTCTTGAAAGTATTGGAAACATAAGGATGGAAGTAGTGGTTCTATAATAATGACCGAATAGTTTACCTGAAGCTGGTGCATGAGTTCTATTTGAACCTGGATATAGTTTTGGACGGAGTAGAGGCAGCAAGATTGTCTTCTATAGTAAAAGGAAAAAAGAAACTTTTTCGTCAAAACAGTGGGCTGAATGTCTAGGAGTACCTCACAATGGAAGATACGAGGACTATTATGTTAATAATCCTCCTATGACTGATTACTTTTCTTATGATCTAGCCCTGGATTTTTTGACTGGAATGTCTGAATCACGAAGGATAACTACTGTTGAGTTAGATGGTGAGAATAGAATTTGGTTTAAATTTATTCAACATCAAATATGTCATATAAAAGGTGATTTTGTGTCAGTTATGTATCAAGATGTGTTTCTGCTATTTCTTTTTTTGAATGGTGAAATGATTAATCTATGTAGATATTTTTCCAAGCATATTGTTGAGATGATAAAACCTTCAAAGAAAGATACCACTCCGTTTTATTATAAACAGATTTCTGCCTTACTGAAATTTATAGACTGTGTAGATGATGAAGATGAGTGTATCTCATCAATTAGATTTTGTTTCAACAGAGTTATCTATAAGGGCATGAAAATCAATTGGAACCCGTGGAAGAAAGCTTGGGTTGATGATGAGGAAAAGTAATATGAGTCCTTCAATCCTACTGATCATCCAAGAAGACAAAAGGAGATAAGAGATCAAAGTTTGAAACCTGGTGAGTATGTGATTTATTCGGATGAAGAAGAGGAAGCAGTAGTTCCTAAGGAAACGGGTGAACCTATTAAGAATGGAACAAAAGAAGAAGCTGATGATAATATCAATATTGAATATGAGTCTGAATCATCTCCTGATGAGAGGAGTGATCCTGATACTGTTAGCCCGAAGAAAAAAAGAATGGAATTTGGATTGGCAAGCCCTCCTCTCAAATTACTAGAGATTGAATCTTTTTTTGATGATGAAGAAGAAGTTGAGACTGATGAATCAACTTCTTAGGAGTATGAATCCAAATGTTTAGATATTTTAAGTGAGAGATCAGTTAATGATGATGATGATGAAGCCAATGATGGCGACGACGGTGATGCTGATGGTGATGTTGTTAGTGGTGGCATTGATAGTGATAGTGGTGATGTTGATGATGATGATACATGACCTATAGAAGGTATTAATGAGATCCAATATAATTCTCAACCCCAACAAATTGAACAAGAAAATTTCCCTAAGGCTGTGAGGATAGAACAGTTTGAGAGTGATGCGGATGGGGATGTCCTTCCTAAATATTCGGGACGAGAAAAGTTGGTGAAACCTATGTACCCTTCATGAAAAGCCGCATGAGAAGAACATCCAGGACTTGCTGTTCTCGGATTAGGTTAACTAGAGGAAGAAGAAGGTGTAGAAGTGGTTCTCACTGAAATAAGTGATTTAGTTAAGGCTCAATTAATTGCCGAGTTTTTGCAAAGAACAGATGTCACACCTGATCCTTAAGTGTCTCAAGGTAGACCGGATCTTGTAGTTTCCTAGTAATATTTTGATAGATTCAAGGTTGAATTGATTCAAGATGTTAGGGAGACTTTGAAGGATGATTTATTTCATATTCCTATTCCTGCTCATATGACATTATCTGATGCTGCTATGAATGATTTGGCTCAAAGAGTGGTAAGCCTTATCAAACCAGACATGTGCAATTATCGTGAGTCGATTGGCAGGCATATTACCTCTTTCAATCAAAAAATCACAGAGTTTTCGAGAAATCTTGTTTCTATGTCAGGAGAGTTCAGGAAAACCATCTCTGGTATGATTTAAGTGTTAAGAAATCTAATAGAACATTTGAAGAAAGCAGATTTGATGATGTTAAAAGTTGAGATCACTCATGTTGTTGCTCAGGCTGTCAATGCCAAGGTGACCAAGATCACTGGTCGTGAATTAGATACTTTAAGAGATATTGTTAGAGAAGAGTTGGGATATCTTGGGAAGATTTAAGATTTAGATTCATTGAAAAAAATGAAATAACATAGTGATCATCTGCATAAAATGGTACAGTTGTATTCGGCAGATGCTACTAAGGCTCGAAAGGATATTAAGGAGAAAGTAGATCATTATTTATCTAAGATATACACAAATCATGAGCTAAATCATCATTTCAAAGTACTGCCAGACAATTTGAGATGTTCTCCAGTTACTCAAGCTTTTAAAGCTCAAGTTCAACAGTTAAAAGACTTTAACCCCACTTTGGAAAATTTCATGCAAAATAAGGATGAATTTGAGAAGGCTATGAAGTATGGTGGAGAAGTCATTCAGGACTTCATCAATTTACTCAATCACTACCTTCTTGTGGAAGCTAAATCCATTGTCTTTCATACTGCTGAGTCCTTGAAATCATCAGATATTTCCCCCGGTCAGATATCTGTTTCTCTAGATATCTCTAGTATTCAACCAGTCATTCAATAACAACCTTCAATAAGACCTTCTCCGCAGCAGGTGACCTTGCTACCCACAGTTTGAACTGCTCGAGCTATCCTGCCTCCATTTTCCATTCGGCCAGTTCAACCTTCCACCCAACCATTGTCTGGACCATCCATTTCTTCCAGTAAAAAAGGAAAATCTCCATTTCACTCCGATAAATAGTTGTATCTGTTACTTTTTGATAGGGTGTCTATTTCTTGTATTTTCATTTTCTTCACTTTTCTATTTGATTTTTGTGTACTCATTTTCCAATCTTATTTTTCTATGAAATATTCTTGTTTATCTTCTTTAACTATTATTTTTGATTATCCAAAAGGGGGAGAAATCATGGAGACATCATGAAGCTCATGAGAAATCAGGAAGCTCATGCATATGAGTGGGTGAACTAAATTTGCTTCACTGTTTACCACATGCATACATACACACTGGAGGGGCGTATAAATTGTTTTATCTGATTTATTTTATATGTGGAGAATGCCTCATTATTACATATATTCTGGTTTCTATTCTAATCAAGTTATATCTTTTGGAATATATTCTTTTTTTATAGGGGGAGAGTACTGAATAACATACTATATTCTCTCTTCTTTTATGTCACTGTTTTGTGATTATCAAAAATGGGGAGATTGTTGAAATCTTTGTAAAATGGTTATTTTAATAATCACAAATCTTAGTTTTTTTATTTCCATTTAGTATTTTTTTCAAATTGTTCTAAATGTGTTTATATATATTTAAATCATTTCTAAATATGTTTATATATGTTAATTTATGTTTACGGTTGACTTGGAAGTATTCTAGATTGAACAGACACTTTGTGGGAATTCCTTGTCTTGACTCACCGTTAGTTATTTTCTAGTCACACCGATGACGAACGGTCGCTCCATTGATGAACAGTCGCACTGATGATGAACGACCTCACCGATGATGAATGGTCACACCGATGATAAAGGGTCACACCGATGATGAACGGTCGCACCGATGATGAACGGTCCCACCGATGATGAACGGTCGCAACGTTGACAATGGTTACACCGATGGCTACCGAAGGTCTAAATAATCATTGATACCAATGTTCAGTGAGTCACTGACATCGATCTTGAGTCACTGATACCAATGTTCAATGAGTCACCGACACCGATCAGGAGTCACCAATACCTATGTTCAATGAGTCACTAACACCGATCACGAGTCACTGATACCAATGTTCAATGAGTCACCGACACCGATCTTGAGTCACCAATACCGACGATCATTGAGTCATTGATACCGATTATCAATGAGTCACTGATACCAATGCTGAGACACCTAAGAAGATTCAAAGTGACTCAACGATCTCATGACTCACTGATAGTCATGAAAACTGTTTGAATTTCTATAAACTCTTATTTAATTCAAACGGTCATATTTGATGTTTTTAATTTAATTAATGATATTTAATGTTAATTGTTGGCATGTAAGGAGACCGTACCTCATACCAGTGACAAGTTAATCATTCCCATTGTCGGAGCTCGTTGAATAAAAGGAAGATCGAGCTGCAGTAAAAGAAAGTGTGTGAAAAGGAATAAAGAGATAATTCATCCATGAATATACATACGAAAAGCGAGAACACGCGAAGCAGTTGAAGGAGGCATTTGAAAGATCTCAAAAGAACTCTCATGCATGAGATCCAACACTACTGGAAATCAGATAACACACTCACATGTCATGGACATCAAGCTGAACCACGATAATATGGTTTCAACAGCAAAACCACAGAAGGACTGAGAAGCATCTCTACTAAATCCAATGAGTCCAAAGATGCACTTCCAAACACTAGAGCACTCTATACATTGATACATTATCTATTAGTGATTATTTTACATACATTTTTGAGCAGTGTGTGTACTCTGTATATCTTATACACACACTGATTCATGTGCTGAACTAGAGGATATCAAAATCCTCAAACCAAATTTGTTTACTCTTTTTTACCCACGACAACTGTGGAAGACGTCCTTGTGTGGTCGGGTCATTGTTTTTGTTTCCCATGAAGAACTGTGGTAGAGGTCCCTGTGTGGCCTGGAAAGTCTTGTACTATTGTTAACCATGATCCAGGGTGTAGATAAAATTTATATAAATTGTTTGAGAGGACTAATTCTTGGCTTGAAACTGAACCGCTTGGTTACATCTGCTGTGCATTTTAGTTTAAATCATAAGTACACTATATACATATATCATATTCCGCTGCTAAGTACATTGAAATACAAAACTATTTTAAATATACATTGATAGTTAAATTAGAATGTGATTATACTTATTGTAAACTAGTAAGTTAGTTTCAAAAGTTAATTTCATCTTATGATAATGTTAACTGAGACGCAATCATTCTTTGAGAAACTAATTGAACATTTACACTTTGTATAGATTCACTACAGTTTAACTTTGATTATAAATAGTGGTATTTTAATGAAATATTTTTAACAGAAATTTTTATTAGAACTCTATTCACCCCCCCCTTCTTGAGTATCCTCTCCGACCAACAATATTGTTCATGAATTTTCATTCACTATATTGACAAGGACATGTTATATAGAACGTTTTGAATTAAAACTGTGTCTTTCAAGTACTATTAATAAGTATCACTCCTATTACATGCGTATACATGGAAATTTCTGCTATGGTTGTGTAACCAAACATCCATTTACATTAAATATACCCAAGTTATAAACATAAGTATGATTTCCATGATATCATTTCAATGAATTACTTAAATATACGAACGTAACTTATGCAGGTCATGTGTAAGTGACAAGGCATGCGATAATAAAAATTTCACGATTAAATAGTAAATTAATATAAGGTGGCTTACCATTAGTGTGGTGGGGATTGTTAACACCTAAATGGTGGCATGAAATTGTTAAAAACACCAAAAACTCATTAATGGAATATGACCCAACATGGGTTGTTAGGATTTATCGATGTAACCATCAACTACCAATAAAATTTATGGAAAGAACATGAAAATATGGTTCTAATGAATATAATTATGACAAATAAATAAAATAAATGACTCCAGATCAAAATCATCATTCCCCACTTGTTAATTCTAAATTCAGCAAACATGAGGGAAGAGTTATATGACACTAACCTAGTACTCAAACAACACTCCTCATCCATTATTGGCCTCTAATTTTTCTTGGATTGAAGTGAATCTGAAACAGGAGTTCAAATTCTAACACCAAGATAACATGGTTAAGACAAAGAGGGAAACTGAAGGACTCAATATAACTCAATTTCATGCTATTGTGCATCCAACCCAATGAATGGGCGCTCAAACAGATTCTGGATGAATGAGATATCTGATGTCCAGGATTTGGCCATTAAATTCTACAAAATTGTTGAAAAAGGATGTTAATACTACTAGAAATAGGATGGGTGAAGAAATGTTATGTTATTTAGATCATTAATGGTAAAATGGAAAATTTACTCAAAATCTTAATTGGTGCACGGTCTGTCCCCATGTGATTACAACCCATGAAAAATCAATGAATATGTACCGGGAGAATATACAAATATTCATGGTTAGGCCACATAGTTTGAGAAATTGTGTTCCAACCGTGCGATATTACTCTACCCAAAAATGCATACCATCTGCATGATTTAGAAAAATTGTTCGTCCTCCAAACATGATATAGTCAAATAATGTGCTACGACCATTTTTTTTCAAATACTGTCTTTTGTGGTCTGAATGTTACATAGACACACCTAAGACATTATCAAACCCATTAGGCATCCATATTAGGTCTAAAATAAAAAATTGGATGAAAATTTAAAGGATTCATACCTGAGTCAAAAAATTGGTTCATACAGCCATCACTCAATAATTTATGATCAATACATTGATACATTCATTGGATTAATTCTCAGTTTTTTTTGTTAGTTTTTTTCAAAGGATATCTCCTCCCAGGTAAACATCTTCATTGTTCATAATTACGATAACTCTTAAATTATGATAGGACAATCCTTACTATAATATCCTTATTGGGAGGAAAATATGGAACACATTAAAGAATTTTTTTTTATCCACATGTTTTTCTATGATTACACCCCATTTCATCCAATCACTCCAGATGTGATGTTATTACAATCTACGCTAAAAATCATTCATGAATTTAACAATCATAAATATGAGATGACCTCATATCATATTCAAACTATTCACTTGGTTTTCCACAATTATTCCTTCTAATAACCTTATATTGATAAACTGAAACAACATGAATATTTCATTTTATTTTATTAGCTTCTATAATATATCCTCCATCACTATAAAGGATTATATCAATTTCTTCATTTCATGGATTTTAATTGACACACCTTGACAATGGATTTCTTACCATCCTAAGTGTTTTCTTGTAATTATGTTAAAATTTCTTCTTCTATATTTTCTATAAACCCACCTTAATATGTTAAACATTTAAGTAAATTTGTATAATGTGATCCAACATTTTTATTCTCTAGATTATCAAATATAATGCATTAATCTCAACATCTTGTAACATTATATCATCAGGTGACATATCATCCATTCATTGTATTATCCCATAGAATAATTTGGTTCCTTCAAGAAAATATAGTAAAAATATGTGATTACTTTGATGTGTTGTGAAATAACAATACCACAACCTCAATATGATACATAATGTTTAGAGTTGGGATATCAACTAAACATTGAATCCCATACATTGCATCCACCCATTGCTTAGACATATTAGTATTACTAAAATTGAAATCGAATCTCAAGAGGATGCATCCATTGATTAATTTTTATAGAATATGAGATTATTTGAACCAAACTAAAGAAAACATTTAAAACTATACACAATTGATTAAAACTCATATTTTGTCAGTGAAATATGATGACAATATAACAAATGTCCATAAATCATGAATAAAATTAATTGATTTAAATGATTCAGATATTTATTCCCCTATATAATGAAACATGGAATCATAGAATATGAAATTTTTATTATAAATTAATATTTATTAATTAGATATTAATTTTTAATTAAAAATGGACATGATGTTCAAAATCATATACGATAAATGTAATATTACAGTTCAAAACTATATTTTTCTAAAAATTATTTTTATTAACTTTTGAGGGTGAAATTGTTTTAAATATATTTCATGAAAATATTATAAATTTTAATTGAAAGAATAAAAAAATTTATTTCGAAGAGTGATATTGAAATATAATGGGTCTAATTTTTTTAGTGGATTCATGTTTTGATGACTTCAGAAAAAATAAGAAATTTTAATTAAAAACAAAAATTTATTGTAAATAATTATAAGTACTAAATTATACATAAAATAGAATATAAATTATAATTAGATCAAATTTATATCATTTAAACTAATTTTGTTAATTATAATCAATTTTATATTGAAATTGGATATAAAAAATCTTGTGAGCTTTTTAACATTTTTATTTTTATAACATGTTTTCTCGATTTGACAAGGTGATTATTTTATAAATTACTTTTTCCTAATTGTTTATTCAAATTATGAAAAATGGAATCTATATTGATAATGAAGCTGAAAATTTTTTGTGAAGAAATGCATTTTATTTTTTAAAATATTAATACTGGAATTAGTATTTTATATTACCATAGTTAATGGTAAATCAGTTAATTAATAGTACAAATATATTTATATGATTTAGAAAATTACCCTAACACTCGTACAATTTGTTCGATGAGATACTGGTGACCAAAATCATCGTTGGGAATATTTAATGGGGTCTTCAATCCATATTCATGGCCTTAGACCATTTATAGTGCTTTATTCAATGAAATGTCAATTTTTTCATTATTTTGTTTTTAATAAGTGAAATATTTTTATTATGGGGTTATAAAAGGAATATATTATAATATAAAAAATATTATAAAATATAATATGTTTATATTAATAATGTTAAATTATTTATACATTTTATTCAAAAATTAATTAAATTAATGTGATTTACAATGATGATGTAATAATTGACTAATTGACGGAAATGTCAAATAATTGATAATAAAAATATTTAAAAACAATTAGAAACATAATAAAATTAATGAATTTAATGGATGGGTTTAAATATTTATTTATTTTTAAAAATTCTTTATCCAATGGTATCATTTTTATGATATTTTGAGAAATTCTTGCATTGAATATTACCAAAAATTGACATAAATTATATTTTCAAATTAAAAATATTTTATTATATGATATAAAATTCATAAAAAATATTGAATTCATCATAATGATTTGAAAAATAATAAACTATCATAATTTACTCATATACTTGTCTTTTTTCATTTTACTGAAAATATATTACCTTTCAATGTGAAAATTACAAGACATCACGATAAGAGCGAGTAGGGTAACATAAAAGTTAAAACAAAATGATAAGGATTAAAACATAATCAAAATAAATGTAATTTATGTTGTAAAGAATTTATTATGACCCATAATAATTATATATTTTAAATAAGTCAATTTTCATACATTTAGAATAAAAAATTAATTTATATTATTTTAATATTTTGAGGAATCCCATGAGTACCCCACCCATCTCTTATAAAAGGGCACATCATCTTCTCTATCTTCCACAAATGAAAACCAATTTTTTCAGCCTATATATAAAAAATAACTTCCTAGAACACATACCTTTATTATGGATCTGTTTTTTAGGTGGATGACTCACCTAATTTGTGATAATGTGTTAATCAATGGAGATTGTCCGAAGAAATGGTATTGTTCTTCATTAAGTATTTATGATTTGATTCTCCTTAATCTTACATAAAATATAACTTCAACATGCTGAATTAATACCTATACTATTATAAATATAATAATATGTTATTATTTTAATATCATAAAATAAGTTTATCTTCCCTTCAATTAAATGAGAAAATAATAAATTGTGTGTGTGTGTATGTTGAAATACCACTTCATGAACTGATATAATTATTTTTCCATCAACATCATAAAACTATATTTAAAATGATGTAAATAATGTTCATATATTATATTAATGAAATATTTTTCATAATTTAAGAATATTATATCATTTATATTCTTAACATTCTTTTCACATGAAAATACCATTGTCATTCAAGCATACATATAAACTATCAAATCCATGAAGATATGTGAATCATTTGTCTGTACCATAGTAATGTGATGTTATATAGAAGTATATTTAACTAATTAATATTACATTAAATATATTATGAACATTATTTAATGATAACATAATACCTAACATCTTTCCAAAATGATATTTGAAAAATAGAAATAGAAATCATAATTACTTATGTCTTATCATCTCTATGATTTTACGTTGTTCATTTTTTATATAAATATATAATGGATGGATTTCAAATTATAGTTTATGTATCAAAATTATTTATTGGTCATGAATTTTTTTTTATGATGTTGTATTTATGTGTACTTTTATTTATATTATCTTAAAAAATTCATTTTGGACTCATGTACCAAATATTAACAAAACATATGACATAAAATCAAATAAATGATTAATGGTATTAAAATGATAATAAGTGATATATAATATAGAACAAAAAATAAATTTTATCATTAAATTAAAAAAATATACACAATTTAATATTTAGGAAAATAAAGGTTGTATGTGATGATTATAACACAAGGTAAGGGACATTCATTTAAAACACCTCGTTTAATTTACCTTTTACAACTACTTTTTAAAATTTCATATGAAATTTTTTTAACATATATTGCATGAATATTTTCACCATAATTCTTGATTATTTATTAATTTAATGTTTTATTTATAGTTTTTTATATAAATATTTGAAGATTATAATTTGAAAATTTTGTACATGGATTTTATATATTAAAATTTATCTCTAATAGATAATCATATTTGATATCTGAATGTTTCATTCTCATGTATTTGAAATAGTTTTTAATGGATTTATTCATGATTTACACCTTGAAATTTTTATTATTATGGTTTGATTCCATTATATATCAATATATGACAGGTTAATCCCCATTACATATTATGTTATGATGTAATAAACCCCATTATAGCTCAAGATATGACGGGTGAAACCCATTGTGTCTCTCTAATGCATTTGGAACTGTAGAGATCGATGTTGGTTACAAGGTTATTAAATTTTATAGGTGAAATTATGTGTGATATTTTAATGATGTATTGAAGAACCAACATGATTTTTTATGCATTCTTATGGGTTTTTAAGGATAATTTTTTTTATTTTTCATGTTATGACCAAAATAAATGTTTCATACATTATGTTCGTAATTGGGATTTTTGTGCTAATACCATGTTTGAAAATGTTTTTTTGAATGGGTATATTCTTGGGTAATAGAATGGAAAAATTCAAGTTTAATGTTTGTAATATTTTTCATGAAAATCATTCGTTTCATTTTTAAATCATTTATATTTAATTAATTAGATTTTATTATTATTGTAACTACTTAGTGTGAATTTGGGATGTTATTTTTAAATGTCATAAAATATTGTTTTTAAATATACAAAATAAATAAACATGCACTGGATGTTTTTAGCATTTGAATTTTGATTACAAAATTGTTTTTTAATGGACACATTTTTTTAAAAAATTTAATGAACTTTTATCCCACAGACAATAAATTTTTTATGAATTTCCAAGACCCAAAAAAATTAACAGGGAATCATAGTTTTCAGGATTTAATAGGTTATTACAATAGAGTTTCTAAAAACATTCCATGGTATTTATACCCCTTAATAAAGTAACACTAAAATATGTTATGTCCATCAAGAAAAAATAAGGTGATGTGTTTTTTCCAGAAATGAAAAAAATATTGTTGAATGTTCTAGTTTTGGACATGGCTTCAATATATGGTGAATTTTTTATCAATAATGATTTTTTGTTTAAAGGAATAAGTTGTTACTGAATTTAGAATTATGTGGTATTTTTTTGTCATATGAATTTAAACCT
The DNA here is from genome assembly GCA_963277665.1 of Viscum album. NCBI lineage: Eukaryota > Viridiplantae > Streptophyta > Magnoliopsida > Santalales > Viscaceae > Viscum > Viscum album. Next base: position 1,766,469,140 of record OY728152.1, read on the forward strand.
CATTAGTTTATTTAAAGTACACATGATTTGGAATTTTCTTCTATTTTTAATTATAAACATAAAGGCCTAATTTTTGAAGAGTAAAATGTAAAATAGATACATATCAAAAAACATTGGTGTATATATTGACATTGAAATAATTAACGATGAGATTTATAATATTTCTAGAACTACAATGTGATTATTATTTCATGATTCATTAACATCAAGAAAAATAAAATAATGTTGACGATTATTTTAGTCGGAAAGATATTGCAATAGTAACCATGATACAGTTGGTACATGAAAATTTGGTTAATGATTTTATGAATTTTTCAGGGATATGGTTAGTTTAGTAAATTATTCTATCTTGTTTTAAGTGTTAGTAAAATATTTTGTTTCATACATGATAAATATATTTCCAAAAGAAAAACATGAGTTACGGAAAAATGAATAATTAATTAAAAAGGGTATGTTTATTAATTTTTACATTGATATAGACTTTGTTTTGAGATTTTCTAAAAGATTTTATGTGCATTTTTAATATCTGACCAACCTCATAGTTCTCTATTTTTCATTATCCCATGAAACTGTAAGATGTATTGAAACCCTTGGGTGCGTTATTGGTGGGATGGACTGAAAAAACATATTGATGACATTGTTATGAAATGTTTGTCATTTTTTCCGATAAAACAAGAATGAATGTTTCCAATGTGTATGCTTCATAATTTTCATGTTCTATATATAAAATGTGAAAATATATCTACTAGCATCATTGTAGTATTAGCGATTACTTATTAATGTAAAAGTTTCATCTAGGTTATTATTGATTGACTCAATCTTTCCAATTTTATCCTTTTTGAGACAATAAATTTTTTGATAAAAATTATAGGATGTATATCAAATAGATATTCCAGTTAAATTGATTTCATATTTTCATTGTATCTAGTAATAACCGTAAACTTCTATCTTTTGGAAATGACTTTAGATGTCATTAGAAATAGAATTAAAATTCAGAATTGTCTTTCATCCACTATCTGATGGATAATCAAAGGAAACAATTCAGAACCAGGAGGATACAATATGATCTTCCATGGTAGATTACTATTTAATATTGGATAAAAATATTATTTGGGATTTTTTTATTATAATAATAGTTTTCATTCCAATTTACATATGGAACAATTTGAGGCATTATATAATGAGCGGTGTCGAACTATACTATTTTGGGATGATGTTTGTTATATAAGGTTGATTATAATATAATTAGTAGAGGAAATTATAGTGAAATATTTGTGGAGTTAGTGAAAAATGTATAAAGTTTATAGTAAGTATAAAATTTATGTGGATTGTGAGTGGAAGGATATTTTATTTGAGGTTGGTGATTATGTCTTTCTCAAAATTTCCCTATGGAAAAGTATGACATATTTGTAATAGAAGGCGAATCTATGTATGTGGTTTATTGGAAATTATTAAATCTTAGATAATTTCAAATAATTTTCCTATATATTGGAAATAACTCTGATTTTATTCGTGATACATAACATATTTCAGGTTTCAAGGTTATGGAAATTTGTTCCGGATTCAGCTCATTATTTATTCAATGAGGTAGTTTAGATTGAAGGGAATCTATCTTATGATGAACAAGCAGTTCTAGTTCTTGACCATAGTGGGAAAGTGTCGAAGAATAAAGTGATTAATCTTGTAAAGATAATATTTAAAAATTATATGGTGGAAAATGTTAAAGGGGGATATGAAGATTCTTTGAGGGAAAGATATCACATCTTATTTAATATGTGAATAAAATTATGAGGATGTAATTTTGATATTCAGGAAGAATGTAATGACCAAAAAAATTATAGCATAATATTTCATTCGTATTTATTCATATTTATGTATTATATATTAATTTTTTATTAAAAATTGAAATTTTTTCAATCGAATACAATATAAACCTAGGTTTGTGGTTAAAACTTAATTTTTTTCTTGAATGTATATTTACACCATTTTGATGGACAACATTATTAAAATATTAGTATGTGTTCGTTTAAAAAATTTACATAGATTATTAAAATATTTACGTCAATAAATAATATGAAAAATTACTTTGGTTGAATTTTTTGTTTTTTTATTATAAGGTTCATGTTTGGAGGAGTACTGACAAAATATTCAATTATAATTGGAAACACATTTTTCAACAAAAAATGTCATACAGTAAATTTTAATTTTGAAATAATTTATAGTATAATTAGTTCAATCTTATATTATTTAATTCAATTTATCCAATTTTAATCTATTTCACATACATATTGGATATAAAATTACTGTGAACTTTAGAATATAATTGCATTCATAACTCGTTCTTTGATCAATAAATTTCCTTAATTTTAAACTAATTTTAATCAATAATTTTATTTTAATTGGGAAAAATGGATTCCATATTTGGAATTATAAGGTCCAATTTTATTATTGATTTCTTTTTTCTAGACTACATTATTAATCACTTTAGTAATTTTTTTAAATAAGTTAATGGTAAATCAAGTAATTATCTGGAAAAATAATATTATAAATTTTTTAAAATTAACCTTACAATTTTCCTAATTTTATTATGATTGATTGTTGAAAAAATAACCATTTGTGTTATTTTACGAGATTTTGTGCCACCTTGACAAATTATTTTTATTTAAAATATTTTATTTAGAAAAGAATTAATTTTTTCATACATGTATCTTTATGAAGTGATATTTTTTAATATGGGGTAAAATAATGAATTTTTTAACTTTAAATATCTTGTTAAAGGATATATCTTTATCATGATTTTTTTAATAAACATATCGATAAATTAAATTGTTACACAGTGGTGATATATTATTTGTTTAATTAATGGAAATATCACATCAACAATATTAATAATACTTAAATTAATGTAATTTTAGAATCATTATGACATAAAGTAATTTTAAATATTAATTTTAAATTTTATTGATTCTTTAAATGTGTTTTTATGATATAATTTTTCTATGATGTTTTTGACAAGCCAATTAAATAGTAGTTCAACATTTGTTATTAATTTTATTTTTTTAAATATTTTATTAAATGATATAAAATTACTAAAAATATTAAATTCAGAAAAATGATTTATATATGGAATAAAAATATCAATGACTTATTTTAGGGTCAATTACCATTTTAATGAATTTATATTAACCCCTAAATTTTAAATTACCTTATATCACTATAATTGTAAAAAAGTTAAAATAAGAGTTGGAAAATGATAAAGATTAAATATATTATAATATATATTATAATTATTATTGGTAGAATTTATTTCAGCCCATTATCATCTTATATTCTTAATAATTCATCTTTGATAAATAATTAATATAAAATTAATTTATTTAAATTTATTATTTTGAATAATTACATGACTTCTCCCCCTTTCTCTTATAAAAGAGAACACTTATTATATATTTCTCACAAATAAATAACTATTTGTATCATTCAAAATATACTCAAATCCCTTCCATGAATCCATGCCAACATTATAGAGATCTTATTCTATGAATAATAGCCTACTTAGAATTATTATGGAGTAAATCATAGGATATTTTTTGATGAAAATGTTTTGTTTTTTATGAATTTTTTTTCTTATTCTTCCAATACATTCAAATATTAATAAAAAATCATGAAATAATAAAAAATGTATGATAAAATATACATATATTTTTTATGTTAATATCATTTACTAACCCCATCTCCACTTATTTTAAATTTTAAAATAATTATTAGTGCATCTGTGTAGTGGAATAACTCCTCGCAAACAGATATAATTCATTTTCCATCACCATAATTCAATACTGGTTTTAATGATGGAATTAATGTTTAAAAAATATATTCACGACATATTTATTCCATTCACATGAAAATGACAACGTCGTTCATGCATAAATGTAAACTATAACCTCCACGATGCGATGTGATTTGTTTTTCATCAAATGATCACATTGATGTTATATATAAGTGAATTTAAATAATGAATAATATATCAATTTTATAATTATGATTATTGAACTATATAATAATAATTACCCTGTTTTAATAATGATCATTGAAAAATGGAATCGTTACTCATGCGTATATATGGCTAACTGTCTCCATGATTGAAACATGGTCCATTTTTCATATCCATATGTAATGGATGTATTTAAAATAATAATTTATGCATAAATGTGATTAGTATTTCCAAATTATTAATCTAAATATTATATATTGATGAAAACATTACTTGTTTAAATTGCTCCAAATTCATTTTGGGCTCAAGTACTGAATATTGAAAAAAAGTCATACATTTACATAAATAGTTGTGTAATTGATACAATATAATAATAAGTGATATTAATTAAATAATAAACATTTTAATGTTATAAATAATGTAAATGTTTAATATAAGGTTATTATTTAGGAATATCAATATTGTATGTAATGATTCAGACTCATGGATGTGGAAATTCATTTATAAACCCTCTTCTAAAGATCATTTTCGAACTCTTTTTTAAAATTTCAAAGTGAATGTTTTTTAAATTATATATGTCAAGTGGATTCACTAGATTTCATGAGGAATTTTTATATTTATTTTTTATTTATAATTTCTCATTTTTCTTCTTTAAGAAAATGATTTCATTATTTTGTTCACGAAATTATTATTTTACAATATATTTTGTCAATAAAAAGGAAGTTTTGATCTCTAAAATTATCTTTATAGTGTTTTTAAAAGTGTATTATATATATTTATTCATGATATGTTCATTGGAAATTATTTATTATCATATTAACCAATTACATGTCATGATATTATGGTTTTATCACCATTTTATCTCAAGATATAATGGGTAGACCACCATTATATCTTAGGATATGGTGGGTGATCCACATTATAGCTCTGTAATATATTTTGTACTCCGTAGATAGATGTAAACCATACTGTAATTCTATTTTTAATTGTGAATGTAACATATATATGGTATTTTTTCTGAAGTCACCAACATTATATTTCTGTTAAATCTAAATAGTTTATAAGGAATGAATTTTAATGGGTTTTCAGGTTTTCACTATACTAATTATTTTTTTACTTTATGTTCATAAGAAGTATTTATATTCTGATCCAATGTTTTTAATTTTTTCACATGGTATAAGGTTGGGTATGATAAATAGGGAAGTAAAGATGAATGTTATGAATATTTTTCTGGAAAAACATCCATGTTTATAGTTGAAATATATGTTGGATTAAATGGATATAGTTTTTTTAGTATCTACGTAGTTTGAATGTGGGATGATATATATTAATTACAACGTAATTCAATAATAATCTAAACTGAAATGGTCCACGAATGTGAATTGCATTAAAAAAATTATAATATTCATGGTTTAAGGATGTTTCATTATACTATATACAATGGATATGTAGGATCGAAATAATGATGTAGATGCTCAAAATACAAGAGGGGGGTGAATGGTACACTTTAAAAATTCCTTTCGAACCTTTAAAGTTGGTTACAGATAACTATATTTTCCTTAGAAAAGGAAAGATCTAAGTTTAACAAGGTTAAACTAAGGACATTCACAACACCTCTAAGAAAAATAGTAGGATTGGAACTGAGATTTACAATATAAGATTATACCTTAAAGTGTATATAATCTAAACTTATCAGAGTGCAAGAGTAAGGAATTACAAGAAGGTACATTCCTTACAATACAGTATGTAGTGGAAAGACAAGTAGTAAAACTACAAGTAACAAGATATAAGTCTTTTAACCCAAAGAGAAGGGTATCCAACAACCTTGGATAAAGGTCCCTTGATTTATAAATTTAAGCAATTCTCTCTTACCCACACCAGGGTAAGCCCTTGATACGAAGATCGGAATCTCTGTCTTGCTATCCCCGCAAGCCCTCAACTTCATAGTAGTGGGAACCTCTGTCTTCCTTAGCAAGGAAGCCCTCGAAATTCAAGGTAGTCGGTACCTTTGTCTTCCTATCCCCGGAAATCCTCGAATGTAATCACCAACATTAGGAATCGCAAGAATCAATCTGAACGAGCAGCTCAGTACGCACAAAGCATGAAAATCATATCTCTCTATAAATCACCATAACAGCGTGTGGTTTCTAGATTGATCAACTTTTCTCTTATGTTGATCTATTTCAAATGAGCTCTTATTTATAGGAAAACTTCCAACGGTCGGCTCCTTCTTCCAACGGTCAAATATTCCATGAAATTTGGAAGGACCTGTACACGTGTAACTCAACCAACGGTTAATTAGAAATAGAATAGACGACATCGTTTTATAACAAACCGTGTATAACTGAATGCACGACATCGTTTTGAAATGAAGCATATGTATTTAAAAAACTAATAAATATTTTAAAATGTAAGCAAGTTAAAAGTTAGGAGTCTAACCAAAGTAAAATTCGGAGTGTATCATAAGAAATTTTCAGATTCTTTTTTATAGGAATTCGGAGTCTGGTTTCACCGGAGACATGAATCTGAACTTGCAGAGTTCGGAGTCGAACAGTAAAAGTTCGGAGTCGAGCTACTTAAGATTTTGGAGTTGAGATACTTAAGATTTCAGAGTGGACCTACTTAAGAGTTCGGAGTCGAACTACTTAAGAGTTCGGAGTTCGGAATTCGGATTGGAACTTCAATATAGTTCACATCCAGAATTCGGATCCAAAAAACAGAATACTCCAATACATGACATTACATTATTCCGGGATATTGGTTAACAATCCAGGTTTTATACTTTAATAAAAAAATATTTCTATGAATAAGAAACTCTAGGTAAGGGTATATTTCCATAATGAAGTAAATTATCCTTATGGAGGTAAATCATACATTTGCTTAAGTATAAGGAGTTTGTGATTTTCAAAACAAGAAGGAATGGAAAAGTCATAAGGAAAACCCTATTGACTCAACAGGATAAATATTGTATATTTCTTAATATTTCAAGAAGTAAATGAATTTAATCATTAGACATATCAATTTGAAATAATTCTTTATAAGTGACTAAAAAAATAACATTAAAACTGAATACTATTCATTTCACTATTTTGCACTTTCCATCTATAATACAATATTATATTTGAAGATACATTGTTCACTTAGGTCCCCAGTCAAATTTATATGATTACTAAGTGATATTAAATGTTTCAATGATTTTAAAAATTTATCAATTTCCTCTATTTGTAATTTGAATGGTGATCTTCAATAATTTATTTTATATCAGAAATATTTCTTAGTAATCAGTTCCACAAATATAATTATTGAATTTTCAATTCCCCCAACCTTATGGGCCATCACGAATCAACTAATTGATCATAAGATCATATTTTCTTAATGGATCAAAAACCTCCTATAGATATTCTACTATATTGTTTTCCCACCGAGTAAAAACATTTTCCATTTAAATTTTTTGATTTTTTTAATTTTATTGAATGAACATTGTGGGAACTAAAACTAGGATTCAAATCTACAATATTATTATATAGCCATGAATTTTCACAACAAAACCACTTTTAATATTATTCTAGGTTCATTAATATGGTAATTATCTCACATAATCCTCAAATGTATTTAAACAGAAAACTTCAACCAAAATAAATCTTCCAATTTCAACAAAGAATTTCCAAAAATAGGAATGAACTTCAAATCATGTGATAAATACTGAAATATATGTCTTTTTACAAGATTTTTTTTTCTGATAAAAAAATATTTTTTTGTTAATCTTATAAAAAACCTTTCTTCAATTATGCCTTCTTATTTATTAGATGAATAATATTATAAAAAATATCTTATTCTCAATAGTTTTTTAGATATAATTATTAGATATTTTAAAATGAAAACCCATATGATTTTTTGTTATTTTTTCTCACATATAATATATATTTCAGTTATATAATTTTATTTTTATTTCAATGATAATATCAACATCATTAAAGAATTTAGTTGACCCTTTTTTCTTACCATCATTTCGATGAATAATACAATGAAGAATAACTATAGTAGGATAAACATGTTTTCATACATCTATGAATGTATTTTTTGTTTTTAAATGTTATATCATAGAGGAACAAAAAATAATGAGAAATTAATCCTTGATTGTGATAAGAAAAATTTCAGAATTGAATAATTTTGTATTGTTAAATTAGAATTTAGAAGAAAGTGGATGGGGACTATGTCTATTTCTTGTGATCACTCTTTAGAGGGTTCTCTTAGTTCTTGATATATTTATCCTAGGATAATTTTTTGGGAATAATAATTCTCATCACCCTTGAAAATGATATAAATGGGTTATATACACAGGGTCAGATAATTATCTATTATTCATAGTTCATTGAACAAGTTCATTATTCTATGCCACTTACTTGTATAAAAATAGTTAAAAATGTTATTAAACATGTTGAATTTCCCTAACATTCAGATATTTAAATATCATTTATTAAATAGATAATCAAATATTTAGTTAAATTATATTAAATACATTTTATCATTTCCATATTAACCCATAACATAGATCATCAAGCTATCTTTACAAGTATCGATCCATAAATAATAAATATATATTTAGATAAATAAATATCATAATAATTTTCATTTAATAAATAAATAAATATTATATTTAGAAAATATGAAAATAATATATATTTTATATTAAACTCACAAATATTCCCAATAAGAAAATCATGAGAATGAATTTATGAAATCATACATGATTAACTTTTATTCATGTATATTGAGAATAATATTTATTTTAATTTTAAAATAAAATTGATTTTAATTATGATTAAAGATAAAAATCATGTGTTACCTTCTATGATGATTTCTCAATAGAATTCGGTAGTCATTACTAAATTCAACGATTAGTATCTAGTAACCAGTGAATTCAACCATATATATTGAAGATGATTTCATAATGAAAAAAACATCAAAATAACACATACTGTGTAATATGATCTATTTATATATATCTCCCATTAACCAGGGTTCATAGATCATGTCATTAAACTCTATGCTTGACGTACCTTTCATTTAATGCATGAAATGATCATGTTGATGAACTAATATAGGAATTGATTTAATCATACCGTGTTATATTATAGCATCACGTACTTTTGATACATGAATATGACCTATTATTAAATGAATATTGATTACATAAAATTCTGGTCTATGCCATAAAAATAATGGTTTGGTGTCTTTGGAAACAAGGATACATAAACAACTATTAGATAAGTGGACCAAATTATTTTCCACATAGTTCATCATAGTCAACACCCTTATTGGAAACTTCATACCAAATATATTTCTTCGTGTCATTGGGAATATTAAAAATAAAGGGTTTTTTATAATGATCTGTATGGGTAAATAGGGAGAATATCATTTATCATTTGAAAATAACATATATATGTAAGGGTATACGATCATGGTATTAACCATTAGAAACTATAATAAATTTTTTTAGATCAAAAAACAGAGTTATGGAAGAGATCTTGTTTGTTAATTATAAATTAATCATTAAAAAATCAATGGATGTGATCAATTTGAATATATCAAAGGATAAGATCTTGATCAAAATTGTGGAGTAAGTCGTGGTACAGTCATAATAAAATAAATAATAGGTTAAGGAGACCCACAATGAAATTTATAACATGTTATTATTGTGATAACTTCATGTGAACCAACATTGGGATTATGATAACTAATAGTGTACTATCTTTTAGTCTTAGGATAACCATTCTTATACACTATTTTTTTGACTTGGAATTCCTCCAATAAATTTTTCTGAGGTCATATAATGTTATCATTTATCCACTTCAATATAGATTTATATAATTTATTACCATTAATCACATAATTATAAATTCATTCATATATGTTCCTTAATATCATAACACCATCATAAAAAAGATAACTGATAGTATGAAAATCTGTAACGTCCAAGAATTTCCATATTTTTCTTCATTATATTTGATTATTACAAGAATGTGAAAATTAATGGGATGTGATTCCATGACCTGGAGTGCCCGGAATGAACCTTCGAAAAATGGTTAATCATTAAATCGCACTCATGAGCAGTTTTCCTAAAAAATAGAACAACTCTTAAACGGGTACCTTGATTTGAACTCTGAGGGAACCATTGTGTTTAAGATAGAGGGTTTACCATAAGTGTGACTTAAATTTAGTTGGTTCATGCCTCTAGTGAGAAAACCAAAAAATTAACAAAAATTTAAATAAAATTACAAAATAAATTTATTTTATTTTTCAAATTCTTATATCTCACATATGATGACTCAGATTAAAAATATGAGAGCACCACAGAGCGCATGAAGGTATGCTTTCCTTAGGAAGATACTAACATTGCCTAGAACAAGGCTCCAGTGAATGTAATTTTTTATCCCTATTTAAAATAATTACGTAGCAATTAATATATATAAAATCCTTATCTTCTAAATGGAATCATGGATTGAAAATAATTGAGTAACACTGAGCTCATGAGGCCGTGTTCTCCTTAGGAAGAGTCTATCCTCGACTGGTGCAGAGCGAGAGTGACTGTTAATAATTTGTGAACATTTTTATATTATGTTCAGTCATCATCAAGACGGTGAATTCTATCTTTTAAAATGGTACTCAGATTAAAAATATGAGGGTTTATTCAAATCTAAAGTGCCAGGATTCATATAAGGGAAGCTTAACATCAACTGGAAAGGGTCAGATGGAGAATTTATTTTTTTGGAAAATAAAAATAATAATAAAATAACATGTCGTTGTTTTTTTTGTGAAGTCATTGGACAAACGGTTTTAGGACTGCAGTGCAAGTTAAACCATTTAATGGCATAACTCATAATTTCTGTAACTAGAACTTTTAGAGATTTAAATGAATGTGTAACCACACCATTGATATAATGAAATATTTTTATTATTTATAATCATAATTGAATATCATTAATTGTGTGGTATGCTGATACTCTCCTCCCCTCTATTTAAACAATGCGCAGACATGCGTTTTTGGAATTCGAGAGGGGAACCTCTTATGAAGTTTCGTGATGACTTCCACAAAACTAGAACAAATATTCAAGCGATGAAAGTTGGAGGAATCAACGAGCGACAACCAGTGCTGATGAACACCTTCAGATTTGGACACTTCTTACTCATATACAACAACTTCCAATGATTACCCGAAAGGTGTTATATATTTGATTCCTCCATTTTTTACATCATTCATGAATATTATGGATAACACTGGTCAATTTCCAACGTGATGACCTTCATTTATCTCTTTTCCATAGGATGATAACATAGGATTTTATTATGGGAATTTTTAAAATCTAATAATCCTTCCCATGTTATAATTCTATCATAGTGGGTGCGGTATGAACGAACAAGGCTCGGACCCTCCGCTGAACCCGTTATGGTTGCGTTCTATGTGGGCATCCGAAAGTAAAGAAAGCATGATGGAAACTCATGGTGGGACTAGAGACTGAGGGAGGTGGTGACCGGCACTCTCTGGATAAAAAGGAATGAAATATCCGGGAGGTACCACAATAGACAAGGTTAGGTCAGCCAATATCGGTGACGTTGAAGCGGGGAGGCGAGTTGCGCTGGTGCACTACAATGGAATTTCGCGACATCATGTCATGGAAGTTTAGCGGAACCACGCCCATGGTTCAGTTTCAGTCTAATCTACAATGACCAACCAAAATATGTGATGCCACCTAGCACTGTGACATTGATGACCTGAATGGATTTGGCTGTTCGGGAGGGGGGTGATACCCCGTACATTGCCAGTAGACCAAGAGACTCTGCGGCCCATCGATCTGCGCCAAACAGGGTGGGCAGGGTAGCTCCCACTGCCCAGTGGGCCTCGCCCATGGGCAACATGCCTAACCTGCGACCTAGTGGGATAGAATAGGCCCAGTGAACTAGGCTAAGCCCATCCCCTTCAGTTCAGGCCCACTTTCGGCCTAGTTATTCTAAATCTTTATATATCATAGACCATATTTCCTTTTGAAGAACAGTCATCTACTCCAGAACCCTTAGGATGATGAATCCCTACTGAGATACACCATCTGACTTTTGTAAAATGAGAGTGTTTGGCCAGGTTGGATCGTACCTGAATCTAACCGGGCCCTCAACACTAAAATGCCTATAACATATAGACCGAGCATCCGGTTGACGGGCCATCTATTGCGTTAGAACCCAAATGACATTGTGGATCATTGGGTTACACATTTATTAGACTTAGTAGAAGTTTAAATTCAACTGATGGAATGAGGATATGTTATCCAAAACATGCTACTTACAGAACCCTGTGACTGGATGAGACATGGAGACTATGAATTTTTGACTCTATGTGACTCGACGACCCATTGGGGAGTGCCTTGGTGTGACCTGGAAAGCCCACAATGGGGAGACGCTCTGTGTGGTCTGGTAGACGCATGGTACGCGATGATATGGAGTACCTCAGCATACCATGATGGTGATCTGATCTATGTGACTTGATAGACCCACGATATGTGATGGGGAGGAATACCTAGGCAATCTAAGGATATTGGGAAGCTAATATGTGAGACCCAGAAGGACCACTATACTCAATATGGAAGAAGTTATCCAGTAGCTGAGGTGTTCAACAAATGACTAATGATGCTACTATTACTAACCTTGAATATATGTTGTGTGATCTATCTTTTACTTTGTTCAATGTGTTGGAGATTATGTTATGCCGTTTTTCCAATGTAAAATTCTAGGAGACCTTCGAGGCTCTAGGGGTCCCAACTATGTATTGTTTTACTCAACCCTAAATAGGCTTCGCCCATACCTTGTTCTGTCTTGTGCAGACAACAGGCAGCTTTGATTGAGACTCGATGATCCAGGACCAAACGGTGGATGGTGGTAACAATTGACGTGGAGAGCCGTAGTGACAAGATGGACCTACCCATAGGAGTGATCTTTTGTGGATGACCTCATTAGTTTTTTCCCTTTTTGGTATCTTCAAATTCAGTTGGGCTAGTATTCAGTAACCTTTTCTTTTAGCTATACTTGTACTCATTTTCTATTGTATGTTGTATCCATTATTGAGTTGGGACTTGGTTGGGTGTGTGTGTGCATATAGGTATACTAGAAAATTCTTCCCACTTGATGGTTGACAACTTTGGTGCTAGTCATCAAATCCTAGCCTTCGGGAGGCGGCTGGGGGTAGTCATGGAACGGGTCCCGGGGGACGGGTCATGAAAAAGTGTTATCATAGGGGGGTATGTTATACCAGAAGAACTAAGTGTCCATTTTTTCTTTGGAGTGATGGTGTTAAATGTTGCGAGTTCTAATTTCAGAATCGAAGAGTCTAGTGTTTGTGTGGCCGTAGACGTATCCATACGAACGGACCTTGAATTCTTTTTTTCAGCTTAATACATTAATAAAAAGGTTGTATAAGTGTCTTATGATTTTAAATAAGAGTCATCTCACCAGGTATAACTTATTAACCATGGTGTACTTATTTATTTATGGGATTCCGTTTTGTAGATAGCAACTAAGGATTATAGAGAGGGATCAAGATGACAACCCACCGAGTGATGAAGCATCGGTTTAGGGGCCCCTTTTAGTGATAGCACCATCATATTGTAACTGCAACACCACTACCTGAAAGGAAATAGTTTCCACAATCCCCACTAGAAGACCATGCATGCCGACTCAGCACTTCCCATGAGGTTTAGAGGTAGATGATCATTTATTTTCATGGAGAGAAAGTCATGTAGGTGGCTGAGGACTGGTTGGAGGTTGTGTCATTTATTTTTTCTTGGTTGAGACCCCATAAGACCAGATGTTGATACCATCATCTAGAATCATTTAATGAAAAACAGGGAGATGGTGGAGCCTGATGCTATATAAAATCAATGATTCTTCCATTAAAGGTCTATTTCTTGAGATGGTACCTTTATATGGGGTCCCAGTGATACCCCTAATCGTTGGCCATCAGTTAACATCGGTGTTATCGGAAGAAGACTCATATAGTCTCTGTTATTAATACGAATTTCAGTGATTGATAACCCTCTATATTTGAGGAGAGACTGACTCACAGATAGATAAGGACAATCCTTATGATGTGACTGAGTTTATATATAGCCAAGGCACCATACCACTATATGGAGGATCTGGAAGTGAGCATTCTGCGTGGCTCAGTTGGGCGATGACAATGTATAGATTACCCATATCTTATAATGAGGTGATTTTTCATGGAAAGATCATGAGATCCTACATCATATAAGGTGGTCTATTTCCCAAGAAAATGTCAGGGGTTTATCATCCCAAGAGCTTCTAGAGTTTTGACTAGACGACATGTCTATATTTGAGTATTCTCTGAGGTGTACCGAACATTCCATGTACTCGATGAATACGAAATTACCAGTGTATCTTGGCTTGGACCTCCTGGTGAGATTTGAATTGGGACATTCGAGCTAGCACTATTCTTCTATGAATTCCTACATATGTTAGGGTGCCATAGAGAACCATTTTGATTAAAATTTATTTTTTTGAGCAGATACAACTAGTGAATGTCAGCATAGAGAAATGATGAAATTGAAGTATATCTTGGAGACATGGATGTGTAAAATGTTTCAGGAAGAGGAAGTGTCAGAGATATAAGAATCTGCATGGATGTAGATGTGGAAGAAGAGCTAGGACAGAAGCAATAGGTGTTATATGTTTTGATATATTACAACCAGCCCCCCTATGTGGCCCCCACTAGGTTTAGGGAGCTGTAGGACATGGGAAGGGAGTAGCTGTATGTAGTCAAAGACTGTGACCCAAGGGCTCCAATAATGATTTGATTTTTTGTATATGTCTACTATAAGCTACCATATTAATAGATATAGGAACTAATATATCATTCTTGTCAGGAATCTTCTTCAAGACCTAGAGTGTTCAGAAAAAGAGAAGAAATGACCCATTCATCTGGAGATACCTATAGAGGAGACTCTATAATCACACATATGCCCACTATGTGATCTAACACTTTAGGTTAGTGTTTCAGTAGGAAACTATTGGTTAAATAATCAAGGCCTTACGAGGTTAGTTTGGTTTTGGAATGGTCATCCACTGTTCATGCTCTGATTGACTGTTTTAGGAATAAAGTTCATGCTAAATCTACAACGTTGGAATGGGGTTTTCCTTGGTTGGAAAAAAAGGAATCCCAAGAAGCACATGATAAGCATATTTATATGAGGGTGAAGATGATCACTCTTGAGTCAGCTATCCTTAACCTCGAAGAAGCAGGTGTTTTGAGTTTTCAATTCCCAATAGTAGTGGAAGAATGTTGGAACATCCTTTTTTCATATGTTTCCAGTATTACCTCCCCATAGGGATAGGGACTTCTAAATTGTCTTTTACGTAGGGATGAAACTGATATAAACAACTACATATTGGATTCCACCCACAAAGCTTTAGGAGTTCAGAGTATAGTTGAGATACTTGTAGAGGAAGGGCTTATTAAGACCTAGTGTTTGAGGTTATGTGTGGATTGTCAGCACATTAACCAAGCGGTCGTGGATAATGAGTACCTACTACCAAAGGGCATATGACACACCAATCAGTTAAAAAGGGGTAAACTTTCCCATGGATGGTATGTTTGTTTAATGATTTTCAACAATTGTGGCAATGGGGATGGTTGAGGTTCCACCTAGACTATGACTTCAAGATAGTATATACTCTTAGGAAGGGGGATGTGGTGGCTGATGCACTCATTAGTAGGTCTGGTTTGTTGTTTATGAGTAAGGATAAAGAGAATCTTACATCGTTATAGGTATAGTTCATTGATAATGATGGAGAAGCTTACCTCTAGTCAATGATTGTCACTTCCCCACTCCTTCATTGTGTTTGAGAGGTATAGATTCAATACGTGAATGGAGAGATCTAAGATTCTCATATATCCATGGGACAGGCTCTTGAAAGATTTTATATAGTTGGGGAGCACGTCATCCTTTTTAGAGGATGCACCATGATTCAAGTGATACTATGATAGGAGGTCGTTGAGGGAGTTCCACATAAACCCTTTGGGGGTACATCTATATGTGTAAAAGATGAAACGGGACCACTAGAGTCAGTACTGGTGGCTAGTGATTACGAAAGTTGTGGTAGATTTATTATTGATGCCTCACTTGTCAGCATGTGAATGTCGAGCATCAGGTTACATCATGCTTGAGCACAACTTTTATCCCCATACAGATGGTCAGATGGAGTAGACCATAAAGAACATGTTGGGAATGCATCATGCATGTGTCCCAGATGTGGGTATAAGATGGGAGGATTACCTAACACTTTTGGTGTTTGAATACAACAACATTTATCACTCCACCATCATAATATCACCGTTTGAGGCCATTTATAGGTGGACATGCAGATCTCATATATGATGGTTAAACCCCGGGGAGTCAGAACTAATGGGTCCAGAATTGTTGTGGGCTACCTCTGATAGCATGCAGATCATATAAGAGAGGATGAAGACTGCACATAGCAAGAAGAACTCTTATGCAGGCAGGAGATGAGTACCTCTAGAATTTGAGAAGGGAGAGTAGGTCTTCCTCTGGGTCTCACCCTGACGAGGATTATACAGATATGGATGGAGTGGAAATCTATCTCCAAGGTTCATATGACCATTTCAGTTTCTGGGTGGAGTTGGTGAGGTGGCATACTGCCTCGCTCTTTTCCCACATATGCACTGGGTGACCTATTTTTTTCACCTGTCGGAGTTGAGGATGTACGCACATGATCTATCGAACATCATTGAATGTGGCAAGATGGGAATTGTCAATGGGGTAATGTTTTTGTAGTTCCCCAGGGAGATAGAGGATTTACAAGAGTATGTCCTTATAGGATGGCCAATTCCTCTACTGTGCGTTCATTTCTAGCACATGAATCTCTAGGAGAGCACAAAGAAGAGGGAGGCTAAGATTCATACTCAGTACCCCCCATTGGTTTATTTTCCTTTTGTTTGGGATTTTGTGGATGTAAATCACCATGGTGGAGAGAATTTAATGAAAAGGAATTTATTTATAATGTTTTTATTATATGGGCTTATTAATAGAATGTTAAAATTTACGGTATTTGATTCTAAGGCTCAGATTTCCCGGAATGACCTGTCCAAAAAAATATAATCATTAAATAGTGCACATGAGTAGTTTTCCGGAAAATTTGGAATAACACATAAAAGGGTTCCCAGATTAGAAATCTTACTGACAGTTGCGATCACGATGACCGATTTACTCTAGGTGCGACTTAAATTTAGTTGGTGAATGCCTCTAGTGAAAAACCCCAAAAAATTTCCCAACCACAAATAAATAAATTTAATAAAAGTATTTTATTTTTTAAATGATTATAACTCACAGAAAATTTCTCAGATAAGAAATATTAGACCACCACTAAACTCGTGATGGTATTCTTTCTATAGGCAGATACTAACAATGGCCGGAAAGGACCGCCAGTAGAAGTTAGTTTTTTCCATAAATGAAATAATTAATTAAAAATGATATTATTTTAAAATCCTTAACATATAAATGGTAAATAATATTAAAAATATTAGAGTCCCATTGATATTGATAAGGTATTTTCCCCTTAAGAATGTCATTGCCTCGACTGGAGTAGGTCTTGTGTGACTATTAATAAATTTTGAAATTTTTTCATGGTATGTCCAGTAAATGTGTGGGAAGAAGATTATATCTTTTAACCGGTGCATAGATTAATAATCTAAGGGCACCGTTGAATCTGAAGCACTGGGATTCTCTTAAGGGAATATTAATTATGACCTGAAACTATTGGACGAAAAAATTATATTTTTTAGCATTACCAGTAAATAATAAAATAACTATTGGTTATTTTATTTTTTCATTGTGAAACCATTGGAAAAATTGTGGTGGGGAATGTAGTGAAACATCAAACCATTTAATGTATTGACTCATTATTATTGTTACCACACCATTGTAAGATATAAATGATCGTGTAACCACACCATTGACATAATTAAAGAGGTTCATTAATTATACTCATTAATAAACCTCATTAATTGTGTGGTGCGTTGATACTCTCCTTCTAACTATTTAAACGAAGCTTGATCATGATTTTTCAGCATGAAAGAGGGGAAACTGTGACGAAGTGTTGTGATGACTTCATCCAACCTAGAACTAAGATTTTTGTGATGGACATTAGAAGAATTGACAGGAAATGAGAAGCACTGCCGAAATCCTTCGGACATAGACACTTCTTCCTTATCCATAGAGCCTTCCAACCATTACAAGGAAGGGGTAATATGTTTTTTTAATCCATATTTTACCCCATTATTTAATATTATGATGAATGTGGTATCAAGAGTCTAATGGTTTGGCCCACATTTCTCTCTTTAACAGGGGAGTATAATGCATTGTTTCATTAAGGGAGTTTTCATAATTTAATAAACATTCTCTTGTTATAATGATGACCGAAAGGGTGCGTGCCAAACAAAAAAGGCCCATACCCTATGTGGAACCTGTTATGGTTGCATTATACGTGGGTAACCAAAAGAAGTGGCGGCTTGAATGTGGAACGTGTTGGGACCAGTGACCGAATGAGGTCACAATCAGAACCCGCCTGCTGCAATGGAATGGAGACACCTAAAGGTGCTGCAGAAAACAATGGGTAGCAAGCCAACACTGACCACATTGATGCAGGGCGGCTTCTGGTGGCATCATGACATGGTGGAAGGATTCGTCATTGTCCTTCAATTGAGTGTGGACCCACGCTCACCAGTCTATAGTGGGCGAGTCCGGACTGATTGACTAGGAAATGTGGCTCCACCTGGTGCCATAGCTTCTAAAACCAAAACTGCTTCGGTCATTCTGGAGGGGGGAAATCCCCCGTGCTCAGAAAGTAGGTCGAGCGACTCTGCATCCCAGTGAGCACCACCCACCCTGGAGGGCTGGGCCTTACCCTCGTCCTATCAATCTTATCCTGCAGCCAGGAAAACTAGGCCAAGGCCAACCCCATCTGGTCAGGACCAGTGGGCTGAGAAGGGGTCAGTCTGACCCGATCGTATTGGGATCGGGCTAACTTACAACCTAGTTTCTCATAAATAATCATATCTCATAGACTAGAAGTCATTTTTATAAACCATCAGTGGTTCCAGACCCCTTATAACGAGGAGGCCCTTTTGATATTCTCCACGCGACTTTCATAGAATTTTGGAGTTTGTCCAGGTGGGATCATAACTGAATCCAACAGGGCCCTCGACACTAAAATGACTTAAATACACCAACTTTTGATCTGGTAGATGCACCGTCTGTTGATTTGGTACCCTTATGACATGAATGATGGTTTGGTTACTTCATTAGGATACTTCATACTCATTGAAATACGAAAAAGGGGTTGAGAAGTTGTTCTGCCATGTGCACTACGTACAAAATCCTACAACTGGATTATACAAGAAGACTGCTGATTTTTGACTTTGTGTGACTAGATATCCCAGTGGGAAGCATCTCTATGTTACTCTACAGGCCCATGGTGGCGAGAGGCTCTTTGTGACCAGGAAGACCCATGATAAGCAATGGGGAGGAGAACCTCAGCAGGCCACTGTGGAGAGACGCTCTGTGTGACCCAGCAAAGCCATGGTACGTGATGTGTAGGAGTACCTAAGAAGTGTATGGTTAGTGGGAAGAGGCTATGTGTGACCTGGTAGGCCCACTATACTCAATAGAGGTGGAGTTCTCTAGTAAATGAGGTGTCCGACAATGTCACTAATGATGATACAGTTACAACCCAATAATATACCAGGTGTGAGTTGTCTTTTTCTTTGTTCCATGTTAATGAGATTATGCTATGTGTTTTTTCCTTTTTGGAATTCTATGATATCATCTAGGGACTAGGGGTCCATATTAGGTATTGATATACTCACCCCTTCTCTAGGGTTTCCCTCACCTTGTTCTGTCTTGTGCATACAATGGGAGGCTTTGATTGAGTCTCAGGGAGCTAGGACCGGACGATGAACAACAGTGACGGTTGATGTGGATTTCTATTGGGATGATATGTACCTACCCTTCAGGTGGGATCCTTGGAAAACAACCTAAGATGTTGTTTTCCCTTTTTTATATATCTTCTATTTCAGTTGGGTTTGTATTTTGGCCCCATTACTTTCAACTTTACATGTACTCGATTTCAGTGGTATGTTGTTTCCCTTTTTTAGTTTTTACATGGATGGGCATGTGTGTGTGTATAGGTATCCATGAAAATTCCTCCCACATTTAGGTTGATTAATTCGGTCCTATTCTTTATCCCCAGACCATTGGAGGGCTGTCTTGGCGTAGTCACAACACGGGCCCCATGGGATTGGTCGTGACAAAATCTATTTTTTGATATGTCATAATTATAATCATAAAATATCCAATGAATGAATAAGTATGGTATAAAGTAACCATATCCTTCATTATTCATATGTAACATCAATGAATTTTATCGTATATGATATTTTTTATTATATGATAAATTTAAATATTTCTTAAGAAAAATAAAATTTTTATTTTGAAAACATTTATTCAAGGTATAAAATTTATAAAAATATTAACGAAACAATTTTCATTGAAAAATAACATTGATAGTTTTAATGTATCCTAAAATGGATCATAATATCATAACATGGGATAAATCATAGTGGTGAAATGTAATCCAAATAATAAAAACATAATGCATGAAACTTTGTGGCATGCACACATAATAATAGAAAATCATTTCATATTAGTCAAGGCTCATTTCCAGAACCATCATAGCGGAAAAAGTCTGTTACTGAACTGAGTTCACTCCTCATTCTAGTCCTGTATCACTGAACCTGATTAACATTCCGTTCCAGGCATGTCAATCTCATAAGATATAATTCTTTACCCAATGAATTGGTGGGAGATATAGGTACCACCAATCTTATAATTAAACCATTCTTATGTGTGCCACAAAATCATAAATCATACATCATAGAATAACCCATGTAATAAAAATGGGATTCTTAAACATCATGCCATCATAACATAATACATATAAGATAAAAGGACATCATTAAAATACTTCCATCATAACATAATCAAGTAATTTTAAAAATAGGGATAGAAACATAAACCTATATTATCTTATATGGAATATAATTTTGATAAAACACTTGAACTCCATTCTTGAGGAAAATATCCTTTCTACATCGAAAACATTTTTCCTTTCTTAAAATATCATAGAATTTTGAAGTAAAATAAATTTATTAAAAATAAACATGAAAAATTTTATAGAAAGCTTCATGTAAATAATGTTCTAAAAATCCAATAATGTCAAATAAGTTAAAAAAACATTCTTCTGGTACTTTGGCCGGAAAAGTCAAAAAAGTACCTCATACTAAAAACGACAAAAGATTCCTTTCATATCATTTACTAAAAACTTAAAAATGGGTAAAATTGGATTTAAGAAATTTTAGGAGGATAGAAATAATATTACATATTGAGGAAACATGGATGTGAATGATAAATATTCCCCAGTAAATTTATAAGTATAAACAATCTCGGATAAAATTTGATATTGCGAGATTTTGCCTTACCTTAGGTCTGATTTGCTTCGTACATGTCCGAAACACCTATATAATGATTTAAATAATGTTATTAACATATTCCAGAATCATACTCATTGTTATTATATCATATATTTTCATGTTCTTAGCTTCTTATTAGTAATATTTCATTTCTACTTGTTATTCTGGTGTTTATTGGTTTTTGTTCTTATGTGTGTTTTGTCGAATAAATTCTTATTCTTCCTTTAAGTTTATAGATAACTAATTTAAAGAATGGTATTAGTGTGATATATATCATATTTATTCAATAAATTCATTTATATAATCATTATTCATTGATGATCATGTAGAACGAGTCGCATCACATCGTGGAGATGGTAGGCCGTACGTACGCACAAGCGATTATATCATTCCCCAGATCATGGAATTGTATTTAAGTGTATGTATACTATTTCAGAATCAATATCACTTTAAAATAATCATATTTAGTAATTATTTACCCCATTATACCAATCCATGTAAGGTGGTGGTGGAAAACAGATTACACCATGGCGTGGAGACGGTATTCTGTACGTATGCATGCACGATGATTTCATTTTCCGTAGGATGGATAGAAGGTGAACTGGGGTTGTTTCATATTTATCATAACATATAATTATATGAGTTATACTAACGTAATTAATTCCTAATGAAACAACTAAAGAAGAGGAAGTATAAGAAAAACAAATTTTAATGAATTGGTAATGGATATTACCTCTTCTCTGACACACCTCTTTGAAATCTCCTCTTAGGGCACTAAGATTGGTCTTTGAAGAAGACCAAGATCTCTAGTATGTTACTAGGGAAGTGGATAAGAGAAATTTGTAGGTTTTGGCTGAGCATGAAGGCTCAATGTGGTGTGAGGAAGAGAGGGAGGAGGTGCCCTATTATAAGGGAGAAGAGGGGCACCTTTAGAATTATAAGAAATATTAATTTATAATAAATTTCAACCCCACTTAAAATCCTCCAGAAATGACTCAAATTAAAATCATAGATGAGATAGGGTTGTAATCTCAATATCCTATAATATTTAGACAATATGGAAATTTATTTTAATCATTATCAACCATATTTACCCTTATATAATCTATTTAATTTTATTTGTGGTAATAATATTCTAAATTTTAAATCTTTATAAATATTTACTTATATTGTGTGAATTGACCATAATTTGATACATTATTACATTTTCGACCATATAAATTTTAATTTACAATTTTTAAATATTTTTCTGCTTTTCAAACAATTTTATAATATTTATTTCCTATAAATTAACAATAGTGTCAATTTTGACACTATTCATTTATTTGAGTATAAATAAAATATATAAAGAATATATTTTCGAACTAAAATATTTAATATATTCAAAACATGTCATTTTTATCAATAAGATTAGTGGATCACATTAAATAGTTTATATAATATTTATTTTAATACTTTTGAAATTATTTATTTGATATTTCAATCAATAAAATAATTTCAACATCACTATTGTGTCATAATTAATGATTATTACTTCATCCCTAGAAATTATAAATAAATTCATATGTTGTAGATAATTGTATTAGGTTTTTGGATACTATTTATTTTCGGAGTTTCATGAAGTTTCTCACTAAATTAAAATTATTATACTATTAAGATTTAAGAGAGTGACATGTTGTCACTTTCTTTAGTTTTAAAAATAATTATTTTATTTCATTGTCAAAAGTCCATGAAATGAATCTAGTCCAACCCTTAAGTGATATGGGTCGTCTTTTATTCATCCAATAGGATTTTGGAAAGTTTTAGGGTAATTTTTTTAATCTTATTTTTACCCTTAATTACCTGATTTACCTTTAACTACAGTAAAAAAAATTACTGTAGTCACTATTCATAATATAAAAAAAATAAAAGTAACCTATTTACATAATTTGGACCAACTGATACCAAATATGGAATCCATTTTTATAAATTCAAAACACAGATGTTTCAGTAATTAATTTAAAATTAATCTCGTTGTTAAGAAAACGGGTTTTAAAAGTTAAAACATTGCTAAAGATTGAAATGTTTTTACCTATTAATTCAATGTAAAATTAATCCTAATTACATAAATTATATTAAATGGTAAAAATATATACTATTTATACATTAAAACAATTAAATATTATAATTTAACCATATAAATTATTGTGATGAAAAAATGTTGTTTTTAATTAAAATATAGCGTGTTTTTACTATTCATCAAAATATGAAAGTTATCAAAATAATATGAAAAGTTTGTCCAAAGTAAAATTTTTATATACTGATTTCAAAGAAGATTTTTATTTTGTCAAATTGAACTTATAAACATGTCAAAAAATAGATTTAATGTGGGTGTGCCATCAAAGGCGGAAAAACTGATTTTTTTTAAAAATACTTATTTTACCTGAAAATTTTATTTTGTTCTCATACCATGTTCTAGAATATATGTAAGATGAATAATAATGTTATAAAATATAAAATTCAGTAAATACTATTCATAAAGACATGTTTATAATATTATAATAATATATCGTTGTTTAGTAAAACTCGGTATTGTGTACTACACACGCTATTGAGGAAGATCACGATTATGTGTAATGCAAGCCAAGATAGTGTTGTGTGCCGTGAAAGATTTATTTTATGTTGCGTATAACATAAGACATAAAAAAATATACTTCTTATAAAATATCAGGTGTTACATTCTACCCACCTTAAAATGAATTTCGCCCTTGAAATTCATCACTTCGTAACAAACAGATGAGGATACATATCCCTCATCATAACCTCAATGTCCCATGTAGCTTCTTATAATTGGTGGTTCCTCCATAAAACATTCAACAAGAAAGTGGTCTTTTTCTATAGAACTTTTTCTCTACGATCCAGAATCTCTATCAGCTGTTCTTCATAAGAAAGATCTTACTCCAGCAGTACAACGTCTGAGCTGAGTACATGTGAAGGATTGGGTATGTATTTTCTCATGAGAGATACATGGAACACATCGTGAACTTGAGAGAGATTTGGTGGAAGCTCCAATCGGTATGCTACCTTCCCAACATGATCCAGTATTTCAAAAAGACCAATATAACTAGGGCTCAGCATTCCCTTCTTTCAAAATCTCATTACTCTCTTCCAAGGAGATATTCGTAAGAATAATTTATCACCCACTTCAAACTCTAAGACTTTTCTTTGATTGTCGGCATAAATTTTTGGTCATCTCTGAGCTGCCCTTATGTGTTATTGAGTAGATCGGACATTTTCTGCCATCTCATCAACAAGATCAGGTCCTAATAGCTTGTTTTCCCCAACCTCATCTTAGCAAGTTGGAGTTCTGCATTTCTTTCCATAGAGAGCTTCATAAGGAGCCATCTGAATACTGGAGTGAAAGATATTACTATAAGAAAATTTCACCAATGGTAGGTTTTTATCCCAACCTCCTTCTAAATACATAGAGAAAGCTATCAACATATCTTCTAGAGTTTGAATTCTCTTCTCAGACTTACCGTCCGTCTGAGGATGATAAGTAGTGCTGAGACTCATCTCTGTAAACAGAGTATGCTGAAGACTTCGCCAAAAAATATATGTAAACCTCGGATCCCGATCAGATATAGTGGAAAGTGGTACTCCATGAAATCTTACCACTTCCTTTACAAATATTTGGGAAAGATGATCCAAACAGAAATCCTATCTAATAGCAATGAAGTGTACTGACTTTTTAAGATGATCAACTATGACCCAGATAGCATTACTGCCTTTGGATTTTTTAGGAAGTCCGGTGACAATGTCCATAGTGATGTTTTCCCATTTCCATTCGGGAATGGCTAATGGTTGTAACATCCCCTTAGACTTATATCTCTCAACTTTAACATTCTGACAATCCAAGCATCGAGAGATATATTCAGCAACAACACTTTTCATGCCATCCCACCAGAAGTACTCTTTAAGGTCTCTATAGATCTTCGTGCTTCCTGGATGAATAGAGAATGATGAACTATGAGAATCGTCATGTAGCTCCTTCTTTAATTCTAGGATGGGAGGAACACAAACCTGAATCCTGAACCTTATTATTCCATCACAATCAATGTTTAATTCAGGATCATTTCTCATGTTCTTTTGTAACTCTACATCTTCTTTTTGTGCCTCTTTAATCTTCACATGCATAGATGGTTGAACATTAATTTGAGAAAGATATTATTTCTCCCCTTCCAATATAATTCCATGATCCATCCAATGTAAATCCATAAATATTGGATCTTTTGTGATAGTCATCATTGGTAAGCTAGCATTTTCTTCTCGACTTAATGTGTCTGCCACCTTGTTTGCTTTGCTAGGGTGATAATGAATTGAGCAGTCGTAATCATTATATCAGCTTCAACCATCATCTTTGGCGAATATTCAGCTCCTTTTTTGTGAAAATATACTTTAAACTTTCATGATCAGTATAAATATCACACCTTTCACCATAAAGATAATACCTCCAAATCATTAATGCAATGATTATGGCAGCTAACTCCAAATCGTGAGTTGGGTAATTTTGATCATGGATTTTCAACTGTCGTGATTCATAAGCTATCACCATATAGTTTTTCATGACAACAAGCCCCAATTTCTTCTTGGATGTGTCACAGTAGATCACAATCCTTTCTCCACTACAAGGCATTATGAGCACATGTGTACTGGATAACCTTCTTTTCAACTCCTTGAAATTCTCTTTACACTCATCCATCCACAGGAACTTAACTTCTTTTTGAGTCAACCTGGTGAGTGGATTAGATAATCATGAAAAATCATTCACAAAATGTCGATAATATCCAGCCAAACCAAGAAAACATCGGATCTCAGTTATTGTTGTTGGTCTCGACCATCTTTCAAAAACCTCTGTTTTTCTTTGATCAATATATATCCCCTCTTTTGAGATTATGTGACCCAAAAATGCAAAATTTTTAAGCCAAAATTCACACTTGGTAAATTTGGCATGAAGCTTCTCCTTTCTCAGGGTCTTTAATACAATTCAAAAGTGATCGAAATGTTGTTCCTTTCTCTTTGAATAGACAAGAATATTGTCTATAAATACTACCACAAACTGATAAAGATAGTCTCCAAAGACTCTATTCATTAGATCAATGAAGATAGCAGAGGCTTTAGTAAGACTAAATGGCATCACTATAAATTCATAGTGTCCATACCTTTTACGGAAATCCATCTTTGGTATATCCTCCCTTTTTGACCTTTAAATGATTTTACCCTAAATGAAGATCAATATTGGAAACTTATTGAGCTCCACCTAGTTGGTCAAATATGTCATCAATGCGTGGGAGAGGATATTTGTTCATGATTGTGATCATGTTAAGTTCTCTATAATCTATGCATAATCTCATTGATCCATCTTTCTTCTTAACAAATAGAACAGGTTCTCTCCAATGTAACGCACTAGGGAATATGAATCAATTATAATGATTCTCTTGGAGTTACTTCTTTAATTCATGAAACTCAATTAGGGCCTTTCTATAAGGTGTCTTTGAAATGTTCCTAGTACCCGGTGTGAGTTCTATTGAAAACTCAACTTCACGATTTGGTGGAAGACCTGGAAATTCCTCTAGAAAGACATCATCAAACTCTCGTAAAGTGGGTTTATTCTTAATCATGAGTTTCTCTCCAACCATTTGAGATAAATAACATTCATTTATTGGAATCAAGACCCATAAGATGGAAGAAATTCCCACTGGAAGGTTATATTCATCCTTGAATCGATAGATGATAGTAAATTTATCGAGAATATTAAATGTGATTTCCCTTCTTTGGTAATTGATATGAGCTCTATATAAATAAAGCCAACCCATGCCAAGAATCTCATCAAATTAAACATTAAGAAGGATCAAAAGATTTTTAGGATGCACTTTCCCACAAACATCAATCGGAGAAGAATTATAAACTTTTGATGCGACTGTTGTTGCATTAGGAGTTGTCATAGCTAACTCAAAATATAATTGTTTTGGTAAAACGGAGATACCCTTAAAAAATTCTTCAGAAATAATAGAGTGGGTGGGTCCAGAATCAATGAAAACATTTTCTAGTTTAGATAGGATGGTATGTGTACCTTTCACCACTTCGTTATCGTACCCCACATCGGCGATAGTAATTGCATGTGACTTTCCTTTGCCATTGGCCATAAGATTTTGTTGATGTAGATCATGATAAAAACCCATGGTTTTGGGAATTTATTGGCATAATGCCCCATCTCCTTGCACTTGAAACATTGAAATGTCGGAGGTGTATTCTGTGTATCCCTTTCTTTGTTCGCATCATTAGACATCTTATTCCCATTAATTCAACATTCAACATCCCAATGACTTTCTTTTCCACACTTAAAACATTTGATTGTCCCTTTAAGACAATTCCATCCATGTTTCATTCCACAATTTGAGCATAAAGGAAAACTCATCTTCTTTTTAGTGTGGTCTTTATATTTTCCTTTGAATTCAATTTTCCTCTTCTTATCAAACATATATAACTGATGGGTTACTCCAATCACCATCTCAACCTTGAGAGCACATCGAACGATTTCTTCATAGCTATTGAAGACCCTCATGGATAACGCCCTTAGAAGACTTGGTTTTAAGCCACTAAAGAATCGATCGATCTTCTTATAAGGTTGGATAATATTCACAGAAGTGTACCTTGCATGTCTTGTAAAATTTGCTTCATAGGTACCAACAGATTCATCATCCTTTTTCTTCAGTTCAAAAACTCTTTCTCCATCTTTGTTCGAAGAATACGATTGATGTAATTATTTAAAAATATGTTCTTGAACTCATCCAATTACCTGGAATCAATTATATCTCTTTTCCTTGTATTATTGATAAGATTCCACCATTAATCCGCATCACCTTCCAAACGATACACTACTAAGATGACTTTGTCATGTTCAGAAAATTGTAGAACTGAAAATATCTTTTCAGTGGTACTAATCCATTGTTCAGCCACTAATGGATCAAAAGACCCACTGAATTTAGGTGGACGCTGCCTCATTAAGGATTCAATGGAATGTTTCTCCTTCCATTGTTCGTTTGGAAGTCATGCATGGTTCATAGCTTGTGAAAGTTGTGTGAGCATTGCTATAAGATTTTTCATTCCAGCTCCCATAATGTTTGGTTGCTCTGGGGGGACAATCATTGCATTGCCCGTCGCATTCAGCATTAACACGGTTCCTTCGGGTTCCATCCATTGAAATAAACCAATAATAACAGTATGAGAAACACTAATCATAATAGGAAAACCACATAATCGAAAAAAAAAATTTACACTTAAGGTCTTATCACAGGTTCTTCATGGCCATTTCTAAAACCCTAATATTGTGTTCTATGCTTAGACATATCCTTAGTGTTCTAACTAGGTCTTTCACATCCTAGTTTCCAAAGGATGACTATACCTTTCCTATAATACCAACTTTAACAACCCATACTTTACGTACATTGTTATTACATCAAAATTGAAGAACACTTATTACAACATATAACAAAACCGTGAAAGGATCGTGTAGGTATAATCTCTTTAAAAACTGGGAAACATAAACAACTAGTTCATAAATCATCTATGTTGGATCCCATTTATTTATTCATATCTAGAGTCCATTTTTGGAATATCCTACTTAATACCCTTCTTCCTAACTTGGGGAAAAGAAAACATACAAATGGGTGAGCTTAAATTCTTAGTAAGGGTAAACAAAATAAATATCAATCATATCATATTCATAAGAACATAACATTTTGAATATCTTAACCTGGAAAAGAGATCATATTATCATTACATGGGATAAATCATAGTGGTTAAATGTGATCCTAATAATCATAACATAAAACATGAAACTTTTTGGAATTCACACATAATCATAGAAAATAATTTCATATTAGTCAAGGCTCATTTCCAAGACCATCATAGCGGACAAAGTCCATTACTGAACCGAATTCACTCCTCGTTCCAGTCCCGTATCACCAAACCAGATTAACTTGTCGTTCCAGCCATGTCTCTCTCATGAGATATAAATATTTACCAAATTCATTAAAGGGAGATATAGGTCCCAACCATCTCATAATGAATCCATTCTTATGTGTGCCACAAAATAATAAATCATACATCATAACATAACCCTTGTATTAATAATGAGATTCTTAAACCTCATGCCATCATAACATAATACATATAAGATAAAAGGACATCATAAAAATAATTCCATCATAACATAATCAAATCAATGTAAAAATAGGGATAGAAATAGTACCCTATATTATCTTAGATGGAAAATAATTTTGATAAAACACTTGAACTCCGTTCATGAGGAAAACATCCTTTCTACTTCAAACACATTTTTCATTTCTTAAAATGTCATACAATGTTAAACTAAAAGAAGTTGATTAAAAATAAACTTGAAAACTTGTAAGGGAAGATTCATGGTAATAATGTTCTAAATATCCATTCATGTCGTATAAGTTAAAAAGAACATTCTTCTCATACTTTGGCCAGAAAAGTCAAAAAAGTACCTCTTACTAAAAACGACAAAAGATTCCTTTCATATCATTTACTAAAAAAATAAAAATGGGTAAATTTGGTTTTAAACAATTGTATGAGGATATAAATAATATTAAATATTGAGGAAACATGGATGTGGATGGTAAATATTCCCCAGTAAATTGTGAAGTATAAACAATCTCAGATAAAATTTGAGATTGCGAGATTTTCCCTTACCTTAGGTCTGATTTGCTTCATGCATGTGAAAACCTCCTGTATAATGACTTAAATAATGTTATAGGATTATTTCAGAATCTTAATAATTGTAGTGATATCATATATTGTTGTGTTCTTAGCTTCTTATTAGTAATATTTCATTTCTACTTGTTATTCAGATGTTTATTGCGTTTTGTTCTTATGCGTGTTTTGTCGAATAAATTCTTATTCTTCTTTTTAGGTTATAGATACCTCATTTCCAGAATGGTATTATTATAATATATATCATATGTATTCAATCAATTCATTTATATAATCATTATGCATTTAAGATCATGTAGAACTAGTCACATCACCTTGTTGAGACGGTAGGCCGTACGTACGCAAAAGCGATGATATCGTTCCCATGATCGTGGAATTGTATTGAAGTGTATGTATACTATTTCAGAATCAATATCACTTTACAATAATCATATATAGTTATTATTTACACAATTATTCCCATCCAAGTATGGTGGTACTGGAAAAAAAATTACACCACGACGTGGAGACGGTATTCCGTACGTACGCACGCGCGGTGATTTCGTATTACATAGGTTAGACATAAAGTGAAATATAGTTTTTTAGTATTTATAATAACATATAAGTATATGAGTGATACTTATGATATTACTTCATCAATAAACACCTAAATAATAGGATGTATAAAAAGAAATAAATTTGAACGAATTGGTAACGGATATTACCTCTTCTTCGACACGCCTCTTTGAAATCTCTTATTAGGGCACTAAGATCGGTCTTTGAAGAAGACCAGGACATCTTGGATGTTTCTAGGGAAGTGGAGAAGAAAAATTGGTGGGGTTTGGCCGAGCATGAAGGCTCAATGTGGTGTGAGGAGGAGAGGGAGGAGGTGTCGTTTTATAAGGGAGGAGTGGGGCACCTTTGGAATTATAAGAAATATTAATTTATAATAAATTCCAAACCCACTTAAAAACCTCTAAAAATGACTCAAATAAGAATCTTAGATGAGATAGGGTTTTAATATCATCAGATAATAAAATTTATACATGTAGGGAATTTAGTTTAAACATTATCAACAATATTTATCCTTATATAATCTATTTAATTTTATTTGTGGTAATAATATTATAAATTTTAAATCATTATAAATATTTACTTATATGTTGTGAATTGTCAATAATTTTATACTTTGTTACATTTTAGACCATATAAATTTTAATTTAAAATTTTTAAATATTTTTTTTATTTTTAAACAATTTTATAATATGTAATTTCTATAAATTAACAATAGTGTCGATTTTGACAGTATTCATTTATTTGAGTTTGAATAAAATATATACTGAAGATATGTTCGAAATAAAATATTTAACAGATTATAAACATGACATTTTTATCTATAAAATTAGTGGAGAACATTAAATAGTTCATATAATATGTATTTTAATACTTTTAAAATCATTTATTTGATATTTCAATCAATAAAATAATTTCATTGTCACTATTGTGTCATAATTAATGATAATTATTTAATCCCTAAAAATTATAAATAAATTTATATGATGATTATAATTGAATTATATTTCTGGATACTATTCATTTTCAATGTTTCATGATGTTTATCACTAAAAAAATTATTATACTTATAAGGTTTAAGAGAGTAACATGTTGTCACTTTCATTGGTTTTAATAATAATTATATTATTTCATGGTCAAAAGTCCAGGAAATGAATCTATTCCGACCTTTAGGATATATGGGTCTACTTTTATTCATCAAATAGGATTTTGTAAAGTTTTAGGATAATTTTATAATCTTAATTTTACCCTTAGTTACTCGATTTACCTTTTACTACAGTAAATAAAAATTACCGTAGTTACAATTCATAATATCAAAAAAATTAAAAGTAACGTATTTACATAATTTGGACCCACTGATTCCAAATATGGAATGAATTTTTAAAAATATGAAACACATAAGTTTCTGTAATTAAATTTAAATTAATCATGTTGTTAGGAAAATGGGTTTTAAAAGTTAAAACTTTTCCAAAGATTGAAATGTTTTTCCATATGAATTCAATGTAAAATTAATGCTAATGACATAAATTATATTAAATGGTAAAAAATATATTGTATTTATACTTTAAAACCATTCAATATTATTATTTACCCATATAAATTATTGCGATGAAAAAAAAATTGTTTTTAATTAAATTATAACATGATTTTCAATTCATCAAAATATGTATGTTATCAAAATAATATAAAAAATTTATCCAAAGTAAATTTTTATATCCTGATTCCAAATAAGATTTTTATTTTTTCAAATTGAACTAATAAACATGTCAAAAACTATATTTAATGTGGTTGCGCCATCAAAAGGAGAAAAAACTAAATTTTTAAAAAATACTTATTTTTACCCGAAAAATTTATTTCGGAAACATACCATGTTCTAGAAAATATGTAAGATGAATAATAATGTTATAAAATTTAAAGCTTAGTTAATAATATTCATAACAGATACTTTATACTATTATAATAATATATCGTTGTTTTACGAAACTCGGTATTGCGTACTACACACGCTATCGAGAAAGGTCGTGATTACGTGTAACGCAAGACCAGATAGTCTTGTGTGCTGTGAAAGATTTATTTGATGTTTCATATAACCTAAGACATAAAAAATATTCTTCTCATAAAATATCAGGGTGTTACACCAATCCTAGGTACTACACAACTATGACTCACGTCGTTTGGTCAAAAAACATGAAACAATTCTCCCCGTATGTCATAGGTTTCTACATTGTAGTGGCGGTCTAATGATTCCATCACGGGGTGACTTTACCCTCATTTACACTAGCAATACACCAGTAGAAATAATTAAACAATAGTATAAGCATATATAACCATAAAAAATACCAATGTCTCAAGTTAATCAACACATTAAATACAATTCTAAATAAAAAATACAACATTGCATTCTAATATTAGTTTCATGTTTCTAAAATGTAAACTAAAATTAATGACACCAATAACACATAAAGGAGTTTTATACCATGTATGGTTATGTTATTCATGATTGATCCCAAAATTAGCCATCTAACCCAAGTCCTTTTCCCTTATCCTTTCCTGCAATAATCATCTCTCTTTAGGTACTCATCAGCAATCCTAAGTAGGTTATGAGTACATCTTAGTGGGCCACCACTATCAGTGTATAAAATAAATCTAGAAAATAAAATAATAGGTAGATGTGTAATTAAATATATACAATGCATAAATAATTTGTTTTCACATTTTAAAAAATTCATTATTTAACCCCAAAAAAATTTAGTATAGACACCCTTGCATCAATACATTCTCTCACTCATGCGAGAACAGAAATAATATCTGTTAGATTTCTTGTATCATAATAAAATTATTAATATAATTTATTTAAACACTATACAATGATGATGTTACCAATATTTAATTCCTACATGATTACACATGTTACCATTTATATATCACATTATAGAGTAAAAATGGTCCCAATTATTGATTTATAATATAATTACCATGTATCCACACTTGTAGATAACTTATTTATAACGTCACATTTATGAAAAAAGTTAAACATAACTGACATTATAATAGTAAATAAATTATATTTTGGAATTAGTTTTTGTAATAACCGACACTGAAATATAATAAAATCCATTTTCAATATTGGTTCTATAAATAACTACGGTTAATAGTTGTGTTTAATATTTTTGGTGTACATTTTAGTATAAAATGACCCCAAAAATGGTCAATGAAATTTTATTCGTGTCAGTTTAATTAAAACCAATGTGAAAAAATAAAAATTCAATTATATTTGGTGACAGTTTTCAATAACATAAATGATGATAATAAAACATTATATACATTTAATTGTAGTTTTACTAAAAACAGACATTAAAACTCTTTTTAAAACACAAAACTAAAGAACCCTTATTTTGTACATCGGTCTTTAATATTTTGTCTTGAAAAATGGTGATTCATAAGGCTATTATATCCCTTGTGATAGAGTTTGTGATTATGTTTCGTCAATTTGAATTATATTTTTATCACTTTTTATCACTAATCATTCATCTTTTACAATTTATGTTTATCATTCATCTTTATAAACATAAAATAAACTATTTGTGTTCATATCATAAGTTTTTATATTCTTCTTTCTCATTGCTTATAAAATTTTATAATTGTTCTTTTTAGTTTTTCTCTTTACAACTTCATGGGACATCTATTAAGGTTGATCTGCACCGTGAATATAGGTATTTCGTTGAATTTTTCATGTTTTTTAAATGCTTTTTTTGTGTTTTACTATTCTTATTCCATAAAATTATTGTGATATAATCTATATTGAGGATAAATAATGATGTGTAAAACTTATAATTTGAAAGGGGGTTGTGAAAAAAAGTATAAAAAATTTTATTTGTCAGTTATAAATTTGACTCACCAATTCATTTGTTTGTATGAATTTAAATTTTAATTCTTATCTTTTCTTAATGTTTGATTAGTTTTATGAACTATTAATTTTGTGGGATTATTAAATGGGTTTTTATATTATAAGTAAGAGGAATATTGATTTCTCTTCTAATGAATCTATGTATAATATAATGGTGTTGATTGAAAGTCATTTTAATAATATATTTAATCATGAAAAAAATATATTTATTCATTACCATGGTAATTAACCATTGTTTATAAATATTATTTTAAATAATATATATATCTAGAGTAATTTAATTTTTATTTGATTTCAAATTACAGTCGAAATTTAACCAGATCATAATTTTTTTCATTAAATTTCTTTGATTAAAATCAATATATATATATATATATATTTATATGATATATATATGTATGTATGTATGTTATTATATATTTGTATAATTATAGGATGAAATTATTATATTTTTATTTCATTATTAAACAATTCATCTACTTTTGGATCATGGAATAATCACACAAAATAAATACCTAGAGTAGATTAGATTTTTTATTCCTAAAAATTGTTAATACTTCAGGCATGAATACTATTCAATTTTATTCTATTTTTCTGATTAATGTTTTTCATAATATATATATATATATATATATACTTTTTATATAATTTTTAATATGTTCACTAATTATATTATGATCTCAAGTATTTAATAGATCATAATTGGATAACTTTACAAAGAACCAGTAATGAATATGAAAAAGGATTTTATGAGTTCTTGAAATTGTTTAGAAAATTCTTCAAAATGTATATTTCATTTTATATACATGTGAAATGTGATCGAATATGAGAAATTTAAATTCTTGAGAAATCAAGGATTGACTTATTTGCTATGGTTTTATAATTAATTATACACATTGAATCTTGAAAAGTTGAGTTATAATAATTTTAACATATAACATTGATGAAAATATTCATATTGAAATTTAGGATTGTATCGATGACTTAATTCATTATTTTCTTGCTGAATCCATTGAAATGATAAGAATTGTTGAATGATTTTATATATATTATTGAAAACTATTATTCATAAGTTGTAAATATACAGTGTCATCACCAGTTCTGATATTGGTTAAAAATAATGACAAAAATAGTTTGAGTGATAGAAGTTTCACTACCTTACATAATATTTGAAAACAGATACTTCCAAAAGTCAATGTGCTTCTGGGTTCCAATTTTTAAGAGAGTAATATATTATTCCAAATTGGATTGGAGTATAAAATGATACAAGTTCTCTACAATGATTTAGTGCTATATAAGAAAGAATATGATTTATTATCCAACTGTCCTACATGTTGAACATCACAATATAAGAGAGAAACAAAAGTAATTTTTGATTCCTTATTCGGCACTAACATCTAAGCTCATGATAAATCAAATATTTCCTTCCAATAATCCTTTATAATAACTCTGGTAAATTAACACTTGTTCCTTCTTAGGTACTAATATGGAATATCCTACTAATGAAATTTGGTACCATCTAATAATTCCTCATTTCAAGCGTTTACTTTCATATTCAATTGATGAAAAAATGTTATGATGGCATTAAGATGAATGAAATTCTGATGGTAACTTACGTCACAATGTAGGCTCCTCAAAATTGAGGATAATTGATTAACAATTTCCTGATTTTTTAAATTAATTTAGAAATCTCAAATTGGGAGTGTGCATAGATGGAATGACTTCATATCAGATCCTAATGAACCAAAACAGATTATAGCCAATTTTTTGGTATTTTACAACATAACCCAAAAAAATATGAATGAAGAAAGAATATGTTCTCATCTTCTTGATTATTACTAGGCCAAAACAACAAGGAATGGATATTTATTTGTATCATTCAACGTTTATTGGTGATTTCAATATTTTTTGCGATGAAGGTGTTAATGTTTTTGATACATATAAGAAAGATTATTTTCTTTTTCATGTTATGATAATGTTTAGAATAAATGAATTTATTGTATATGGAAACTTATCTAGTTATAGCGGTAATGGACATAAATCATGTCCAATTTTTTAAGAATATACTTTATATTATCAAATTTTTAATTGAAGAAATACAGTGCACATGTTTCATTAATGATTGTTGCAAATTGATGATCATTTTATTAGATTTCAGTGGAATTTAACAGATTATATGAATAAAATCATACACCAAAAACATTTTCAATTAATGAATATTATAAATTTTTGGTAAATATTTATTCAATATTTGTAATGAAATGTATTTCTGGTCTTCAACCATATATTAAGAAGAGACAGTCTATTTTTTAACTACCTTATTTGAGATTCATAATGATAAAATAAATCGTTGATGTTACGAATGTTGAGTCAAATATATGCGATAGTTTGGTTGGACTATATTAGTCATAAAATTATATAAAAAAAATGTTTTAATTATATATTTGACTTGATAGAAATGAGAATAAATTTGGAGTCCCCTCACACTATTAATGGAAACCAATCTTATTTACCTCTTTCTTGTCACTCATTTAGAAAGGGTGATAAGATGAATTATTGTTAGTGTCTATATGGTATAATAGTACTCCGTGGATATTCCTCAAATGTGAAAAAAAAATTAGTGAAGGGTTGAAAAATAATAGGAATGAAATCTCATGATTTTCATGTATCAATGAAATAACTGTTTTCAGTATCACTGCTTGATATTTTTATGTCCAATATTAGAGACATTATTATCAAGTTATGTAATTTTTCCAAATCCATTTGTATCAATGTTATTGATCGATATTTGATATATTGTTTGGAGAATGAAGATATGATTATTCTTTTTCAACTATAAATGTATTTTACACAATTTGTTTTTGATATAATGGTTCATCTGGTAATTTATCTAGTCTATGACATAATAATATCGAGGTATTTTTATTTACATTGGTTGTATCCTTTTGAAAGGTTTATGAAAATTTTAATGGAATATGCTAAAAATCCTTATCAAACTAATCCCTCTATAATTCAAAAATATGTATCGGAATATGTTATTTAGTTGGCGGTAGGTCACTGTAGTGGTGGCAGGGCACTATAGCATGGGCGTGTACTGGGAAGCACTATAGTAGGTGGGTACTATAGCAGTTCTATTCAGAGAATGGGCCTTGGGGAAAAATTTGGGCCTACCGGCCATGTAATTGGATAAATGCCACCTAGGCTTGGGGCTATGTAATGTTTCTCCCTATACCTTGTTAAAATATGTCCTTGCATTGCATTATTAATAAATGAGTCTTCAGTCCAAACCTTTATTGAAAAATCAGTTATTTAGTTTTTATTGATTTTTGTTATTAAGTGTATCATCACATAAAGACTCACTATTAAAATCCATCCTAACACCATTTTTTTAAACTAGTTTTGTTATGAATATTACAAATATAGTAATAAATTATTCATTATATTTGAATAAATGAATTAATCATTATCACTATATAATAGTGCATGTTTAGTTGTATTGGTGTTTATATTGTATGTGGAGATTTGGAGATCTCGTGATGGTATTGAAGCAAAATGGGCCAAACTATGTGAGAGCACAAGCATGCATGTGGATAATTATTTTTATTATGGATAATATATGAATCTAATTGGTTAAAAAACGGTTTAATGAGTGAAAAAAAATGTGGGACACATTTTTCTAGAATCTCATGAAGCCCAATTCATCCATTTGGAGGCACAAAATAGTCCCACAAAGTGAAGCAATTTTGGGCGGGATATATTTGGCCACACTCTTGTATTTGGGCCCTTTCTCAAGAATCAAATAACCAATTAGAAGTATTCCACCTAACATGGATGGATAACTTGATGCCCTAATACACCAACAAATTGAAAATTATTTTCACCGATTTGTCCTGTCAACCAGCCAGATAATGATGGAGTAAAAAATATTCCTTGAATAGACTCCTCTCCCTTCATATACATGACTATATTATTTGGAAATATGGATGTAAATTTCCTATAAATATAATTCTCGACATCAGTATTTGTGTTTCAAGACCATGGGGGATTGTTAGTCTAATTGGAGATCTCTATTAACTCATTTTATTTATCTTCTCCCTCATGTACTTCTAACCCACTTATTAATCAATTTGGGGAGTGTTCATTGTTGTAATCCTGAGCTCAACACTATTAATCTTCCTAAGGTAATTGATTTCCAGGTTTGTTGCCAATTGTTCTTCATTTATACCTTTTAAATTTATGTTTATTATGGTTTTATCAAATACAAATCAATGTAACTAGAATCCATAATCTTTCCTGAGTAACTTAGATCTTGTGATGATTTGTGTGCAGTTTCTTGTTTTCTCACCCCACCCATTCATGAGTGTGCAAATGGATTATGTCGACTGAAAAAAATCTAGGATCATGAACCTATGAATATTATTTTTCTTGTCTTGTGTAATATTTTTTTCATTGACACAAATCAGGTCATGTCATCATCTTGTTGATCTGATGCCTTAATTGAGCTCTTCTTTATTAAATCTATTCATGGTTTTTGTTTTTCAGTAGTTTCGTATATTCAATATCATTGAGATACCAAATAATAGGTTGAAATCTATTAATATGTCACATACCATTAATAGTTTCGGTATGTATAATATCTAGGAATCAATGGACCTTCCCTTTCCCTTGAGATCGATGACAAATTGTGCATCAAGAGACACTTACCCAGGTTGATCATGATTTCTCAATACAGTTTCTCTCAGATGTAATATACTTTCAGTTTATGTTCTCGAAGAAAAAAACCCATGTTTTATAAAACTCCATTCACATTTTAATTTCTAAATAAGAACCTCTTTTTCATAATTAGTGATTGATTTCTCCTCCCAGAGATGACCTAGGGTTGTTGTTATACTGTAAAAATTCTAGATTAAAATAAACATCTAATTTGACACGCTCGACGAAACGATCAAATTTTTGCAAAATTTCCAAGTATCCAATATCATTTTTTCCTCATTACCCTTTATTTTTTTATTTTAATTCCAAATTAATACAGTTTTAAATATCCAACCACCATTTGATTGTTTTGTTTTGGTTTTCTATTTTTATTTTTGGTAGTTTTTGTGTGTTCTTATTTTCTCTCTCTCTATAAATCTCTCTATCATCTATATACCTCTCTATAATTATGTTTTATAACATTATATTATCCTTCCACCATTATTAAGTGATTTTATAACTATTCAATCATAAAAAAAACTTCACATCATATTTTCATGACCCGATC
The DNA here is from genome assembly GCA_963277665.1 of Viscum album. Lineage (NCBI taxonomy): Eukaryota > Viridiplantae > Streptophyta > Magnoliopsida > Santalales > Viscaceae > Viscum > Viscum album. The sequence continues at coordinate 1,766,509,236 of OY728152.1, forward strand.
AGAAAAAAGAAAAACTCCTTGAATTTGATCAGGAAATTGAAAAGATTGTTCACACTCAAATCCAAAAATCTAGAGATGGTCAATCAAGTAAAACTAAGGGTAGAATTTTGGAACCTTAAGTCTCCACAACCCAATAAAAAATTGAACCCAATCAGTCTCTATAAAACATGGCTTAAAATAATTGATCCTCAAAAGAACAGACCTGCCCGGATGTGGAGTACCAACTTGCATGCATCCAATATTCTGGGAAAGAAACCATATTTGAGCTATGATCATGCCTCATCCACCAACATCCCAAATTCCATGGTCTTCTTGGTGACGACCCTCATAAACACCATTGGAGTTTCACATAGTGTACACTACCATGAAACCCTAAAATGTCTGTAAGGATTTAATTATGTTTAGGGCCTTCCCTTTCTCCCTTGAATGTGTAGCCAATGATTTGCTATATTATTTTACTCTAATAATTGGTAGTTTGAATTATCATAAAAAAAATTAAGAGAAGTTATTCCCTGCCTCTCGAACAACATCTATTATGAATAAAATTTGTGGGATTATAGAATCACAAGGAGAGACCCTTCATGAATAATTGTAGGGATACAAATGACTCTGCTTAAGCTGCCCCACCACCAGATTAGTGTACTACTGTTAATACAATACTTCTATGTGGGACTTATCCCCATGGATAATGGAATGATTGATGCAGAAGATAGTGATTGATCAGTTGATAAAACTCCTTTCGCCTCTCATGACTTAATAGAAAACACAACTCAAATTGCACATAAATTTGGTACATGAGAAATTTCACCAACTCGAAGAGTTCATGACGTATGTCATTAGTCTCTAGATGAAAATATAGATAAAAATATTGACAAGATACATAAAATTATAATCCGATTATCACAAGAACATGGTAACTCGCAGTCTCCTCATGTTCCATTACATTGTGGTATTTGGTCCGAAAATACTCAATTTTCTGACCAATTCTCACAACATCAAAATTCACCTGAGTCTTTTGCAGCCATGTTCCTTTGGAATCCATTACACAAGAATCTCCCTTCAATCAAGAACCATTCAGGACAAATCAATACTCTGGGTGGTAAGCACAACCCCAGTACCAACAAGGAGGAAACTCAAGCTACCCCGAGCAGAAATGGTATCCACAAGGACAAGGAATGCAACCTTATTATCATTCATCTTTTCAAAATAATCATCCTCCTCCTCCCAAATCTGAACCAATCCTCAAGGATGTAGTGGAAAAAACAGAATCCCAGAACCTCCAATTCCAATAGACCAAATAATTGGCAATTCAAAACCAAAAAACCTAAGTGGGAGAACTAGGGAACACCGTCGGTGATCTTAGGATGAATAGTTGGGGACAACTACCATACCAACCCATTGCCAATCCGAAGTAAAAATGTTACGTAAGTGCTGTTACACTTTTTAGTGGTAAAGAATAATCTCATTCTACTTATTTTATGACATAGGTATGTCCCCCTCTTGAAAACTCTCTTGTCCAACCCACAAATTTTTCATGAAAAGAAAAACAAGGAAAAAAGGGTAATTGAATTATCATTGATGATTAAATTGAACAATCCATTCCTCTTCCATTCCCTGAAAGACTCACTAAATTTATGAAAAAAATTGACAATGATACTAATAATGAATTAATAGATACATTTAAAATGTTCATGTTTATATTCCGTTGTTGGATACAGTTACGAAAATTCCTCGTTATGCCAAATTTCTCAAATAACATTGCACCCAAAGAAAAAGGCTAAAAGGGAATGAAAAAGTCATCCTAGGAAAAAATGTGTAACATCCAGACCCCAGTTACCCATAGTCGGTGAATTATTTTAATACATTGACATGATTAAAAGGAATCAATCCATGAAGGACCGATCAGTTTAGCAGTCTTGGAAAATAGATTACATACATGAATATTACATTAAACATTATAATGTAAAAAAGAACATAAATAATCATTTATGAACTCCATTATTACCTTGGAATAGCCTTGCATATCAATCAAAATACACATCTTGAAATCCAGGAAAAAAATGAAACATATAAATGGGTGAGATCAGATGCTCAGTAAGCATAAAAATATATCAGAAACATTCATAAATAAGCATAAACATTTAAGGCAATGTATAACTAAAACAAAATCCTTTTAAACATTAACTTTAGCATAATATGGAAAGAAATTGAAGTAATTCCATTTACATATTCACATGGATATTCTACTTGTTGAACAATAAAATGCAATATCACAAACCAATTTCATTATGATGGAATGCATAATACCAGACTATCATAACCACATAGTCAAGGCCTTCTGCGAAGACTACTAATAAGATTTTGTCAGGGGCTTCTGCCAAGACACTAGTTTGTCTCATTAGACCTACCGATGTATCAAAGAGCTATAGCAGGCTCCACCCATCACATACTATGTCCAATGCATTCCTCATATGAAAAGGTTTAAATATAACATAAATATTTGTATTAAAACTAGCATATGAAATGTCAATTTGTTATCCCTAAACCATGAATGCTATAATAATAACACATCCATAGTCAAAAATTTCACAAAAAACTTCAATAAAATATGGAAGATTTGTATCATAATAAATCATCTTCAAACAAGTTTAAAATTCATCAAAAGATGTTGACATAGTTGAAAATTATTTGTAAAACTCTTTGATAGAAATTTCCATTTCTCATGAAAACATTTAAAAGTCACACAATTTATAAAGGAATACATTTAATGATATTTTTGAATCAATGTATCCCAAACCACTTTGAAACATTGTAAAGGAATTTACATTTAAAAAAAATTTATGTCCATATAAATAAATCCTTAAAAAAATTTAAAGACATGGACATTAATGAGAATGATTTAGAAGAATAAATATTAAAAAACATTTGAAATGACATTTTTGTAAAAAAGTTCCTTAAGATAATCCATTTGAAAAATCTTTCATGAAACATGGACATGGATAATTAATATGTTTTATTAGATACTTACGTAAAAACAACCTCGTATAATAAAGATATTGAGAAATTAACCCTTGCAAATTTGGTAACATACGAAACATACACCACAAGAAAGAGGTATCATACAATGAATATGTAAATACACATAAATTAAAGTGTATTACACAAATAATACAATTATGGTAAGTACATACACCACACAAAATGTAACTGCGACAATATCACACAAATCTCATGGGAATAAGGAGTGAGATGAAAACCCCTTACCTTGCACATTCCTTTAGTTGGGGGTACATTTAACCTGCTTTATGGAGACTGTAGTATGTTATTAAATTATTCCATAACCACATTAATATTTATGATATCATAAAATATTAATTTATTACTTTATGCTACCCATTTAATAATATTTTCCATGTTAAATTAACATTTCGGGTAATAATTGATTTCTTTATCATACGTGTTTTAACTTGTTACGCTTGATTGTATCTCATAGATAATTATTTAAATACTTCCTAAATATAAAACATGATTTATATATCATATATATTTAGTATATAAATACTTATAATAGACAAATATATGAAATGGAAAACACCATTTATGGAGACAGTAGTCCGTACGTACACATAAACGATGTTTCCATTTTCATAACGTATTGAACAGAACTAGGTGAATAAAATGTATGTACGTATATATATATATATATATCACAAGTTGCATTATTTTTTCATATATTAAAAACATATTAGTAATATATATTTCAATAATCATCAATGAGTGGTGAATTTGGAAATGAATCTCATCACGTCGTGGAGATGGTAATCCGTACGTATGCATGGGTGGAAATATAATTTCCTTAAAGGTGTGGAATTGGATGGTATATTAATTTTACAGATAACTTATCATATTATTTTCATTATTTAGAAACATATTATTTATCATTATATCCATCCAAATAACATAGTGTTGAATAACTAATTACACCATGGTGTGGAGACGGTAATCCGCACGCACACATGAATGGTGACGTTATCATTCATAGGATGGATAGAATAATTAATATAGTTGTGAAATATTTATAATAAAATCCTAGTATATTTAAGATATTGGAGTTATTATTTTATAATGGAAATTACAATGAATGATGAAGTAATAGAAGAAAGGAACTTGAAGAGGGTGGTGAAATCATTACCTTTTCTTCAGGTTATTCCTTTTGATTTGATCAAAAGGGCTCATGAAGATGTATTTTAGATCAAAATAATGCCTATGAGATGTAGTGAGGGATGTTGGAAGGATATTTGGGCATGGGTTGGCCGAGCCAAATGGATTTTAATGTGTGAATTAGAGTGAAGGGGGGGTTCCCTTTTATAAGAGGGATGAGGGGCACCATAGGAAAAACATAAAATATTATTTTATAGTAAAATAATTTTTGATTTATAATGGAAAAAAAATGTATTATTTAAAGGCTAAGGTGGGGATGTGTCCCAAACCACTTAACCAATAGGTTCTAGACAGTTTTGGGTCACTATATTAACCTTATCTTTTAGATTTAACTCCTAGTTAAATAGTTTGACATTTACCATATCTCTGTGTATTTTTGTATTATATGGTTAATAAACATAAAAAAATACTTCCAAGATAACCACAAGTGGTAAAAACACAATTATTTCAATTTTGAAAATATTTAAAAACATATTTTTTTAAATTCTTAACAAAATCATTAATTCTAAAACAATACTTTTAAGAAATCATAATATGTCATTTTAACCAACAAAAATCTTTTAGGGCATCAAAACTTTCAAATTATATTTATTTTTACATTTATAATACCAATTATTTGATTATTTCATTATTAAAGAAAATACTGCAACATTATTATGTAATAAATAAATTTTATTATTAATCTTATAAAAATTATAAATTAAATAACATTAAGTTGGAATTTTTTTATCTTTCTAATGAATATTTATAGTCTAAAATATAACTTATATAACTTTATGTTAAATTTTTTTTGCTAAATGATATATGCTTATGTCATTTTTCTAGTTACTTTAACTTAATTAATATAAAGTTTCATTGTCACTTACAAGTGGCTCTATGGGGTCCCAAAATCTACCCGAAGATTCCCATTGTCAGACATGTGTCATCCATTAGGGTTAGGATACATTTTAGGATAATTTAATATTATTATAATTTTTTTACCCTTATTTACCAGATTTACCCTTTATCCATGGTAAATAAAATATTTATCAAAGTAATTATTCAAAATGTCTAAAAATAAAAGTTATCTATTTACAAAATTTGGACCTCCTGAATCTAAATATGGAATCCATTGGTCTAAATTCAAAACAATTAAGTGGTAGAAACTAATTTAAAATTAATTCTCGTTGTCAAAATAAAAAACGTGTTTTTATGAAATAATAACTATCAAAAGATTGACACTTGCTTATGTCCAGTTTGAATGTGAAATTATCTCCAATGACCAAAATTTTATTAAATGGAAAAAATATAATATAATTATACTTTAAAATCACTCAAATTTATAATATATCAGTATTAATTATTTCGATTAAAAAATTTATTTTCAATTAAAATTTAGTAATTTTCATTATTCATCAATATATAAAAGTTTTCAGAAAAGTACCAAAACATTATTGAAACTAAATTATTATGTCCCAATTATAACGAAGAAGTGTATTATATCAAATTAAATATATAAAAGTTTCAAATATTGTATTTAAAATAGTTACTCCATTAAAAGGCGGTAAAATTTCATTTTTTTAAAATTCTTCTATTATCTTAAAAAATAAATTTGTTCTTATATTATATCTAAGAAACTCATAATATTTAATCTAAAATTATAAGAATTATATAATGTTCAATATTAATTTAATACTATTCATAACTTCTTTTGAACGGCTAGTTTGGTAAGTCATGGTGCGCTAGAACTCGGTGTTTCATGTAGTGCAAGTTAGTGAATTACTTTTAAGAAATAATGTACTATGGAATCTTAGGGTGTTACGTTATCCCATCCATCAATAAATTGCATCTTCAAAATTTGAAATTATTATTCATAAATGAAAGGTTGAAAATAGAAAATACCATTGGGAAAACACACATCAAGAATTTAGGTTAGTAAAATGTAATATTAATAAGAAGAAAAGATAAATGAAAGGGTCACCATCAAATTATGATTTCGATTTGGAGAACATTGGTGGGAATTGGAGACATATAATTGGAGGGAAAACATTTATATTTATAAGTAGTGATTGATTTCATCAATCACAAACATGTGTAAAATTGAGGGCCTTATATTTATCAATCTATGATGATATAAAATACCATCTGTTCAACAAAAATTATGGTATTAGGATAACACATTTTTGGTTTTAAGACCCCTTCACTAATGTATAAAAATTAATTTCTACATATAATAAGAGAAGAATAAAAATATATACATCACATGTAGAGTCCCATCCTTTAACTATTTTCTACCACAAACTCATCTTTCACTCGAAAAGATAATAGAACATAAAAATAATATTCTAATTATCCTATTCATATAGGGTTAAAAAAATGAATTTATAATTCAACTTCCAAATTTTTTAAAAAAATACTACATTATTCAATCCAGGACATCAAATGGGCCAGTGGTAGGTGATGCACCCTTGTCGCCCTTCGGTTGTGGGTTCAAATCATGCGGCCTTGCAGTAAAGACCCGTAAATTTCAAGGTAAATTTTTTCATAATTTTCTTTGGGATTTTACGAGTACTCAGTTTCTAATGGCACCTGATTTTGAGGCCCGGTGTGCCCAGAATCATTTTTCGAGGTTTTTCTCAGGTACGTTCAGTGAACGAACGAGTGAGATTTTATAACTTTTGAACCGCTGCTCGGAATCGAAATATGAGGACACCGATGGAATCACAACATTGGTAATTACTCAAGAACACCTTTTATGGAGTTGTGTTTTCTCGGTTGTGGTTATTAAATAAATGGGTAAACTAAAGAATGAAATAAAAATTGGTGCTACAATTTATATCTCTATTCTAAATAGTTTTACCCTATTCATGGAGGTTGGATTGGGACCCACTACATCCTAACTTCTCTAAGTCGTATATTAGTGAAGTGGGGCCACATGATCCCCACACCTTCAAATTCCATAAAACCTTCCTTGTGCATTTAATTGTGTAACACACCCGCACCCCCCTTTAATGACATGTCATCTCTCAAAATTAAATTTGGATTATTAAAAGCTCATCAATTAACTCAATTAATTGATTGTGATCTTTTGAATTTTGAAAAGGGTTGGCATGAGTAATAAAATAAGGAAAATCCTTATTTAATTATTGGTTGAATCGTTGTGTGGAAATATTTGGGGAGAGGAGAGCTCAACATGGAGATCTTCTCCTTCCTCATCAAATAACACGAAGAACGCTGAGTCTACGATGAAGAACTCCATCAATGGAAGGGGAGATTGTCGTACCGTCATCTTCCCTCTCCGTAGCCGGTGAGAGACGCCTTCTTTGAAGAATGACGACGCACCGCATCCTTCTTTGGGAAAACGCCGATTACGCTTATGGAGCCTCAATCCGCTACGTTGTCTTCCACGACACCGTCTTCCGCGATGTCATTTTTCCGCAATGATTCTCGTTCGACAACTCATTGTGGTAGGGTTTTGACTTTGTTCGTGAATTATTCTTTGATGTTCATCGTCAATTTCTTTGGGCTACTTGTTATCAATTTAATTAGAGGAGGTTGGACCGCACGAACACTGCTGAACCTCCTCCCCCTTTTTGTTGATGAATTCTTCGTGGCTCGAATGAAGGCGGCGCGGTGAAACATCACAGCGTGGAATCATGGAAAAACACGGCGAAGAAGCGCAGCACCGTCGTGCCATGCCGTCGAGACCGAACGAAGCCGAAGCCGGAGTCGGGCTGCGGCGAAGGGGCGTGGCATGCGCCGGTTGGGCCGAGGCATGCCATCCAGGCCGGGCCGCCCCCAGATGGGCCGGACCCAGACCCGGGTCTGGTCGACCCAGTTCGGGCCGACCCAGGGGGTCTTGGGCTGGGTTGGTATGAGCCCAAAAGCCCATAAAACCGTACAAGTTCGTTTAATTTCATTTAACATGGATTATGTACCTCTGATCAGCGCACCTCCAGTTGCGATGTGATCCTTGCATAGAGACGGTCGTTTCGGTATATTTCACTCAAGGTTTCGGAGAAATTTGGGTATGGTCGGGTAGGTTCGAACACAAATCCAACTGGTCCCTCGGAGCGGACACACATATAACATGAGTTCCGGACGTCTGAATGAAGTTCCATCAACTTTTTTGAATTCCTCTTAGTGAGATAGTTCTTTTGGCATACTCCGCTCGAGGTTTGGACGCAGCTAGA